>CM053585.1:88660519-88684297 GCA_028646515.1 Pseudochirops corinnae
GTATTATTTAATGAAGTTCCTTCTGGATATCTTTCTTTTCCTCATACTTGTACATCTTTACACCACTATAGTATATAGTATACATTATTTGGATAATTTTATGTATCTGTTATCCCAATAATGTGAATGATCTCTTCAAGAACAAAACCTATCTACAATTCTCATCCTGAGCTACTTTTGCCCATATTCATCCATAAATATTTTACATGAGGTACTAGGAGCTTTCCTCTGTATCTCTTGACATTGTGAAGATACCAGTGAAGCATACAGGCTGTCTATCCTTTTGTCTTTACTCTTACTACATAATTGTCCCATCTTCTTTTCCCGTAATACTTCTACTTGATGACGTTATGTTGTTTCTCTTGCATGATTATTTGTTTGCTGATATGACATAATTAACGTATATCTCACACCCCTACATTGACCTTTAAAGACTGTGAAATTATGATTTGCAGATATAAATCATCAAAAGAAGAATACTGAAACTCAAAAGATAACCCATTTTCTCAGGGAGAAGATTGGGATTATTAAACTCATTGCACAATTTCTGAAATGCAGCCCAGCAATCTTTTTTCCTTTAAGTCCAGTCAATTGGCTGTCTACCATATCTATTGAAGATAAATCTGTTAATCAGCCAGCTTTGTGGGTCATCTATCCATCTGTATAGTCTAGACTCTAAATAATACACATTCTTCATCCACTTGATTTTTTTCTGTGTGTATAGTTAGACTGAGCTCTTTTGAGTAATTAATGATCTCATCTAGGAAACTACAACATTCCAGGGCTTGATACAATCAGCATAATGTTATCCTCAAGCAGGAGCATATGGAGAACCTTGTTACCACAGGAATCCCTCTTCCATTTGGAATTGTTTTTAAGCCAAGACATTGGCAAATAACTTTGATATCCATGAGTCTTCCTATTTTTTTCTTGTTTGATATTAATAATCACAGGGTCATTGAGCAGAGTTATCTCTGCTACCTTATCTTTATATATTTCTAGGAATTTTTTTTATCATTTTAATATATGCATAGGAAACACCCGATTGAAGAACTATTAAGGAGAGCCGTTTGTAGTATCAAGGCAGATTTTTCTTTTAGTAGTCAACAAACAGTAAACAGTGGTACATACATTTTTCTACCATATTTTAACCATTTCCTTATTGTTGAATATTTAGGTTGCTTCTAGTTTTGTTGCTATTGTTGTTTTGCAGTGACAAATAATGCAGTTATGAAAGACTATATATAGATACCTCTTTTCTTTCATTAATGCTCTCAGTGTATATTTCCAAATCCTGATATCTAAAATAAAAGAGGAGCTGTTAAAATTCATGAAGACAGTTCTCCATCCCTAATGGATACATGGTCAAGAAATAGGAACAGTTTATAGAAGAGGGAAAGCGTTGTTAATAAACACTTGAAATAAACTCCAGCCTTATTAATAATTGAACAGATGCCTCTCTAGTCCACTAAATTGTCAAAAATAATTAAAGCAATAAAACAGTGCTGGTTAAGCTATGGAAAAGCTAGCATAACCTGTCCATTACTGGTGGAAATATAGAGCGGTAGAATCTTTCTGGTAAATAATATGACAGTGTCCTGTAAAATTGACAAGACTCATCATGGCCTTTCACTTAGCTGCTCTTGCTGAGTATAAGTCTCTAGGCCCAGATGAATTACAGATATAACTCAGCCAATGTTAATGGCTTTTGAAAGAAATTATAGAGAATAGAGGGTTAGAGGACTGGAGAACAAATGCCCTTTTTTGGACATTTTGGGGAAGCAAAATAAGGATTAGTTTGCAAACTCTAAATTAGTGAGCTTGACTTCACTGGGGGGGGGGGGTGGAATGGCAAACGGATGACTTTTGAACATATAGAAAAGGAAGTAGTGATCTCAGAGTCATCAAGGCTTTGTGAAGAATAGATGGTGCCAGACTAACATAATTTCATTTTTAACATGGTTTCCTAGACCAAGGGAACACTGTGGATATATTGTGTATAGATGTTGTAGAGCATTTTACAATGTCTCCTGCTGTTTTTGTAGAAAAGGTGGAGAGACATGAGTTAAACAATAGTATTGTTAAGTGGATTTTGACATAGTCTAATGGCTAGTCCCTTAGAATTTATTCATGATTTGATGTCAGCTTGGAAGGAAGTCTCTAGAGGAGTGCTCCAGAAATGTTTTCTTCTGTCCTTTTTAACATTTTTATCATTTACTTGGAAAGAGGCACAGGGAGCATACTTAAAAAAAGTTTTAGTTATCAACATTTATTTAGCACCCTCTATATTCCAGGCATTGTGCTAGATGCTAGGAATATAAGTCAAAATGGAAACAGTCCCTGCTCTCAAGTAGCTTACAAATGGCATAAAAGTAGAAGGAATAGGTAACATTGGATAATAGTCAGGATTTAGTAGAGTACCCCCAGATATTTATATTTGGCTCTGAGGTAGTTAACATTTTAACAATAACTTGGATGAAGGAATAGATTGTATGTTTATCAAATTTTCAAAATACACAGTAGAAGATAGTTAAGATCTGTAAAGATCCCCAAAGCTTCAGGCTGGAGTTAATAAGATGAAATTTACTAGGTTATATGTAAAGGTTTTTTCTTGAATACAAAAAAGTCAGCTCTACAAATATATGGTCTCTAAGAGGCATGGATAGAGTACAGGTGTTCTGAAATTGACCTGGGTATTTTAAAGGCCTGTGTGCTCAGTATGAGTCAGTAAGAGGAATATAGCTGACAAAAAACAGTAATGCAATTTTGTGGTACATTAGGAATGGTATAACTGTAAGGAATACTTTATCCAAAGCTTTTATAAAATCTTAGAGAGGGCTGGATGTGGTGGCATATACATGATATTCCTGAGGCTGCTGGATCACTAGAATTGGGGATAAAGATGATTTGATATCCTCAATATGTACAGCACAAATATGATGAGCCCCTGGGAGGGGAGAGCCACCAGGTTTCCCAAGAAGGGGCAAACTGACCCAGGTTGAAAACCAGGTTAAAGGTTCCATACCAAATAGTTTTGGGATTGGGCCCATGAGTGGCTCCTACCCATCTAGACTTGACAAGACAGGGAAACTCGTCTCAAAACAAAACAACTGAAGTCTACATCTAGGCAAATTCTATATACAGTATTCTCCTCATACTAGTTTAGTAATCCTGTCAAAAAAGGAAATGAGGCTAGTTATGCTATATCTTATTCTTGATAAAATCATGCTTGTTCTTTGTAGTTGCCATTGCCCTTTCTTACGTATTTGCTAACTATTTCTTTAATGTTTCCTCCCTAGAATTTCTCATGAATTGAAGTCAGGATCATTTTCCTATAGCTTCTAGATTCTGATTGCTTTTCTTTTTTTTTGAAAATCAAGAATCTATTTACTTTTTCCCAACCTTGTGGTACCTCTCCTATTTTTCGTGATCTATCAAATATCACTGAAATGGGCTCAACATTTGTGGTTTGTTCTCTGGAATTGTGAATAGTCATTGTACTGATCATAGTTCTTTTAGTTTTTAACATTGTTTAATGATGTTATTATTGTATATGTTTCTGCTTATTTAATTCTTCATAATTTTATAAAAGTCCTTAAAATTGTTCATTTTTATATTGAAATTATAGTATAATTTTTTCTTGGTTTTAATTACATCACTGCACACCAGTTCATATGTATTTTCATGTCTTTTTGAAATCATCTATTTCTTTATTTCTTATAGCACAATAGTACTCCATCACTTTTATATACATATTCACATATATAGATATTCATCTTCCACTCTCATCACTCTCAAAGTATCTTACATTAGCTTTGTCACTAACTAGATAATCTGGGCACTGCTGTGGTGACCTGCTATTATGTATGAGTACTTGATCTCCCATCTTCTGTCCTGAAACAGGTGCCCTCAGAACCAGTGACATGTAGCAAGGACCCAGGCCCACAGGTGACTTGGGAATAATGAGATTAGCTGTTGCCTCTTTGTGGTCAGGTTTTGTAGGAGGCTTCTGTTCTTTTGTTACCTTCAAATCCAAAGCAGTAGAAAAGAAAGTTATGGCTCTTAGAGTAAACTTCTCTCCCCTGTTCTGACAAGGGTCTTCCTCACATCAAGGTAGCCCTGGTAGCCTTCCCTGTTCTTCAGTTCAAATATGATTTTCACTCCCTTCAGATTATGACGCACACCCTCATCATGGGGCCTGGTTCCTCAATTTTTCTGTGCTCTGGCCTTCTAATTCTCCAAGTAATTAGAGTCAGACTCTAAAATCTTCAGAATAAGTGGTTCAGTGCATATTTATATGATATTGTGTTCTGTACTCTTTGATAATGTGGTCTTCTCTAGTCCTGGAAGCTTCTGCTCTGGAAGCTAGAATAATCAGGGTGATTTAGTGCATAGCTCCAGCTCGTTGCCTACAATGTGTCACTAGAACTCTGAAGAGACTGCAGGTGGTTCTGGTTAAGGCAGAAAACCTGTAAACATTGTTTGAATTTGGACATACCAAGGCCATCATTTCTATCTTTATGTTGACCCCCACAACTGCCTTGGGAAATTGTAAGCATACTGTGACTCAGCCACAGTTTGGATATGCCTTACTCACTCCATAGTGATCCACTAACTTCACAGATTATAGATGTAGATGCCTTGTGTTTTATAAAATGACTGGAATGTAATAATCTCTTGAGATCTGCAATCCAGTATAGCAGCATATTCTATATCTTTATTCCTCTCCATCACTGCTGCATGGGGACCAATGATGGAATAGAGCCAGGAAGGATTTCTGGAACATGAGTTAATTTCTCAGGGGTCTAAGGCAAGACTAGATTTTCTCTTTCCTGGCAATGACCTCTTAAAATACATCTCTGTAAGAAATAATCCTTGCCGTGATTCATTTTAATTCAAAGCAATAAACACTGAGCTCTTAACTATGTTGAAAGTGTTGTGCCAAGCACTAAGATACAAAAACAAAAGTCCCTTCTCTCAAGGAGCTTACGTTCTATTTGGGAAAGGGGATATAGCATATAAATGTTTTTAAAAGGTAAATGAAGGAGGGAGAGGGTACTTAACTGGGTTTGTTTTTTTTTTTTTTTAGAAATTTCCATATTAGCAAAGAAAGAAAGAAAGAGGAAAGGAAAGGAGAAAGGAAAAAGGAAAAGAAAAAAAAGAAGCTTCATTCCACATTCTGAGGCTATCAGCTCTCTTTTTGAAGGTAGATAACATGTTTCATGATGGAAATTGGGAATTCTAAGGTGCTAAGGAGAGGAGGGAATAGATTCCAGTCTTAGGAGTCCACTTACACAAGGGCACAGAGAAAGGGAGATTGAGTTTCATGTACAGGAAATGGCTAATAATGTTTACGTGATTGTGATGTCAATCTCTGTATACATTGTTGCCTCGTTTGAATGTTGGCAGAAATTGCTGAATAAATTGGTGAAGGCTTTGAGAAGGGAGATCATTCTTGATAACTTATTGTCAAATGAGTGTAATGGTGAAAAGAAAAGTGAAAAATAAGGGGCACCACATCTCTCCCTCATCAGATTGGCAAAGCTGATTTTTTTTAAAAAAGGAAAATGACAAATTTCAGGGAGGTGGAGGAAAAACAGGTGCTTTGATGTACTTTTGGCTGAGCTATAAACTGGTCAGGCCATTCTGGAAAGCAATTTAGGACTATGCGCAAGAAGCTATTAAACTGTGCATACCCTTTGACCCAGGGATACTACTGCTAGGTCTATATCCCAAAGAGATCAAAGAAAGAGGTAAAGGACACATGCACAAAAATATTTCTAGCAGCTTTTTTTGTTGTGGCAAAGATTTGGAAACTGGGGGGGGGGCATAATTTGGGGGAATAGCTGAACAAGTTATAGTTTATAAATGCAATGGAATACTATTGTACCATAAGAAATGATGAAGGAGTTGGTTTCTGAGAAATCTGGGAAAACATGTTAAACTGATAAAAAGTGAAATGAGCAGAATCATAAGAACAGCTTATACAATAACAACATTATGAATACAAACAATGTTGCAGAACTTAGGAACTCTTATCAACACAATGACCAATCACAATTTCAGAGGACCCATTATGAAACCTGCTGTATACCTCCAGATAGAGAGCTGGTTGACTCAGAGAGCAGATTGAAACATCTTATCTTTACTCCCCTCCCCTCCCCTCTCCTGTCCTCCCTAGGGTGGGGTTTTTTTTGGTTGTTGTTGCTTAACTATTTGTAATGGGTTTTATTGAATAAGGGAGGGAAAAGTGGGAAAGAAAGAATTTGAAATTAAAATATTTTTTAAAAAATCAATTTAAAAAATGAATGAAAAGCCACGAAAACTTTTTTTTTAAAGACTAGGAAATGCCAGAATATAATGTCTCCAAAAAAGAATGGAAGGTTCTAGCTTGCAGTCAAGCTGCGAAAGGAAAGTCACCTTTGGGAAACCCTTTCCCGTCCCATGTATCTCATGAGAGTACTTCTTGACAGCTGGAATGACCTCACCTCAGATTTCCTCTAGAGTGATAGCGTTTTGCTTTGTGTGGTGTGCATGCCATGGAAGTGGCGGGGGAAAACCAGCTGTGCTCAGAGAAAAGTGGGATAGAAACCTTATAGTTCCTTGAAATTCAGGGGAAGGTAGGATAATTGTGGGAACATTGTTGTTTAAGGTATGATGAATATTGCAAGTCAAGAGAAAGAGAGAGAGCTGGATCCACAGAGACACCACAGTACTAGTGAACATCATTTTTTACTCAGTGAGTCATAGGGTCATAGATGTAGTGCTGGAAGCACCTCAGTGGCCATAGTCCAGTACTCTTGTTCTGCATATGAGGAACATGTTCCCTTGAAACAGTCACTAGAGAATGTACCACTGGAGTAGGGATCTCTAGAAATGTCACATGCCATTTAAACACATGCAGTGTTGCAGTAGACTGCAAGTTATTTTTTTTCTTGGTTTAACCTAATTTCTCACCGGAAATTGGTGTCAGAGTTGGCAACAAGATAGGAATCTAATATCTATCAAAGTTTAAGATGAATAGCTCAGTATATACTTACTTTAAAAAGTTCCACCTGGCTTTAGGCCTAGGTGTCTGTCATTTTTAGTATTGCAGAATATGTTTTAATACATTGTTAGTGTTACCAGCTTATTATAAACAATCAAAATTAGAACCATTTACCTTTGAAATTTTAAACAAAATAAAATTAGTGGACTACATACAAAGAATTCTTTTCTTAAGGCTCTCATTGTAAGGATATTTCCTTCCCTTACATCAGCATCATTGAAACATTTCCTTCATTTGTATCTTCTTCTACCATGAAATAGTTGTAACTTGGTCTAATTTCTGTCAAAAGAAGTATGACTTTAAAAAAAAATGTTATATAGATGCCTTTTGTTTTTAAATCACAGGCATCTCTGGAAACACATCCCCTTCCACCCACTAACCCTGCATTGAACTCTTCCTTGTAACAAAGAAAAACAGTTGAGTAACAACATTTGATAAAATGACTTTTTCTTACAATGTATTCAACATTTTGTATGGGCTATTTAAAAAAAAATTCTTAATAATAAGGCAGATTAAGAACCATATGGAAAAAAAAAAACTTTTGTTAAAGTATCACAACTAATGTCATCTCCAAAAATGTATCTTGGAGGAAAGGACTGTGATGAAATAAATGAGGTTGTTGCAGAGTCAGGAGGCTGCTCCCACAAAGTATGACTTCACTTTGTCCTTTGACTGTGGTTAATTATGAAATAACTTATTTAGGATAGGGACTCAGAGGAGCTAAATGTTTTTTTTAAATTTTAAACTTTTGAGGTAAATTTATACAGTTCCTCAAATCTCAGCTTCCTTAGCTACGTGAATATTTGTTACAGTTTCGTAATTCCTTTTTTAACCACTGTTCAAAATTTTATCAGACATAAAAATATATACCAGTCCTTTCCACATTTCTCACTACTCTGTTGTAACCTGATGTATAATGGTACAATATTGACTTTTGTTAGATTATGTGAAGAGGCAGCTTTCTTAGAAATTAAGAAAATTATTTTGTAAGGAAAACTATTCATTTTTCTTTTTGGCTCAGACCTGTAATTTCGCTGATGTAGGGAATACTTGATGAGGAAACTCCTTTGACTAATACAAATAAGTCTCTGTTCTGTTGCCTGGATTGTAACTTGACCAAGGTTACATCATAGCCAGTATAAGTCAAGGTCTGTATCTTAAGTCTTCAGACTCTGACATTGTTTCTGTATCCACTACATAAGGCTACCTCTTTGAATATTTACTGTGTGCCTTTTTCAGCTAAAAGACAATTCTTATCCATTATTTCAATTATTTTGAGACATTGGCAGATTTCTTTCAAACCTTACAGGTCAGTAGCCTTGTTCTAATTTGGATGTACATTTTCATCATGTAGCCAAAATTTTCCTGATTTGTCAGAACAATAATAATAAATCTGTCACCCTAATTAAAAAAAAAAAAACACCAAGCAAACCAAAAAACAACAAGACCTGACTTGACTTGAAAGAACAACACATCACCAGTGTAAAATATATAGGAGAAAAAAGTTTAAAGACTATCCCGAGAGAGAGAAATAAGCTGGAAAAAAATAGTTAAGACAGTCTTTTAGCAAGAGCCCATCTGCTCTGTTGGTATCCACAGTGTCAGGAGATCTAAAGAAAGGCTCCCACACGTTGGGTGGGCCCCTTATTTAGGATTTACAGGAAGACATGGACAAAGGTCTCACAGAATGGGCAGGCATGGGTGGGGGGGGGGGTTGTGGTTGTGGTATTTCTTGTTGAATGGAGTATTTGAATAGCTTCATAATTTATCTCTTCTCTAGTCTGTCCTTCGTATACCTGCCCAAGAGATATTAATGAAGCACAGGTCAGACAACATCACTCCCCCGCTCAGTTAACTCCTGTAGCTCCTTGTTGCCTCTAGGATAAATTACAAATTCTTCTGCCATTTAAAATCCAGCCTCAGATACTTCCTAGCTTTGTGACTCTGGGCTTGTCACTTGAGCACGGTCTGCCTCAGTTTACTCAGCTATTAAATGGAGATAATAGGATTCCTTCACAGGATTGTTGTGAGCATTCAATGAGATATTTGTAAAGTGATTTGCACAGTGCCTGATATAGCAGTCATTTAATAAATGCTTGTTTCTTCATCTCCCCAATATGTATATATTTGTATTTATTTATGTGGCATATAACTGTTTACTCCCCAGCAGACTGTAAGTTCGGTGGTCCAAAGATTAAAAGAAAGGTTCCGTATTTACCACACTATTAATAATAGCATTTTGGGGAAGCAAAGAAATGGAAATAAAGTTAGATATCCATTGATTGGGAATGGCTAATCAAATAGAGGTACATGATTGCAATGAAATTACACAAGAAATGGTACATACGAAAAATTCAGAGAAACACAGAAAATTATAAAAACTAATGCAAAATGAAATAACATAAGCAAAACAATATATAGTGACTACAACAATATAAATGGAAAGAACAATAAAATTAAACTGAATGCTATGTAATTATAATGATCAGATTGGCCTTAGAGAAGAGTTGAGAAGAAGAACCTGCCCACCATCATTGTCCAGGTGGAAGACAATAGGTGTGGAATATTGTATATGCTGTCACATACCATCAGTGTATTGATTGGCCTTGATATTTTTTCCCTTTTATTAATTTTTGTTAAAAGGGAAGCCTCTGTGGGTAAGAGAAGGCTGGAGGGAATATAATAGAAAATGAATATATATAAAAGTAATAAATATCAATGTTTTTCAAAAGAATGTAAGCTTCTTAAGGGTAAGGACTTCTTCATTTTTTGTCTTTATATTTCTTGCTTCTGTTACAGTGCACGTAGTGGGTACACCTTAATTGTTTATTGATTCCTAATTTTCAGTCTCGTATTCCCTTTGCTATTCCATGTTGCCTCAGAAGAAACTCTGTGTGTTTCATTCATCCTTTGAAAGCTAACTTAAGATATTCTTTGCAAAAACCTTCTCAAAGAGGCAATATGATATAGTGGATAGAGTGCCAGATTTGGATTGAAGAAGACGGGTTCAGATCCTCTTTCTGATACTTAATACCTGTGTTACTTCTCTCAGCCTCAGTATCCTCACCTGTAGAATAGAGATAACCACACAACTTACATCATAGAGTTATTGGGAGGATCAGTTGGAAAAAATGTATAAAGTGTTTTGCAAATTTTGGCAACTTTATTAATTTTGCCAAGGTATAGGTGCCATCTACAGCTATTCTGTAAGGTAAGCACCTCTGATTATTAAATCTGGCCTACTACAAATGTTTTGTGTAAAAGTAAATGCAACTAAGCATCTTTGTCTAATAAATTTAAATCCTAAAACTTTTGGTTATTTCTGGATTATTTCACTACTTGTCACTACTAGATCACTGTCATAACTCAGGTTGGCAGATTGACTACATGATGGTTTCCTGAATCTTTACCGAATATTTTTTTATGACAAATCCAAAAATTACTTATTTGATCTTCTTTATAATTAAGTGAAGAAATGCCAGCATCAGTTGTGGTTTTCTAAATGGTTTCCACTTCTCTGTGCAGGAATCTTTCTTAAAAAAGTTTAGTCTTATTACTGTAAATTTGAGAAAATAAATTCTCATGATGCTCTGTAATTATTCTGACTTGGCCTACTGTCTAAATTGGACAAGCCAAGACTGAAACCTAAAGATTTTGTCTAGCCCTGACCAAGAATAGGCATGAAGGAAACTTATGAAAAGAATAAGTCCACTGATTATTGATAATTAGTACCTTTCATCTATGTAGTTCAAAGAACTTTATGAACATTATCTCATTAATTCTTATAATATTCCCGTGAAGGGGGCATACAACTGCTATTATCTCAATTTACAGATGTAGAAGTAGTTTTCAGTCTTTTGAGATTAATAGGTAGCTTCCCATAGAAAATCTCCTATTCAGCTAGACTGATCTAACCCCAATTGTCCTCCCAAGTACTCTGACTAAAATAATCAAATTTGACTTTTTTGGTCAAATGATTAAGAAGAGGGGAATGAAAATTTTATTCTTTTATGATTAGTTAAAAAATAAGATAGGTTTATGTTTCAGAGAATATTTTGGGGTCATTAAGAGGATTTTTTGACTTCCTAAAGGGAATCCAGCATACTTCTTTATTTTTTTATTTTGGTGCGAATAGGGATAAAGAACCAGACCTGTGATCTTCCCCATATGTAGAACTCCTGGTGCAGGAACTCCTTCTACCAGTGCATATCAGTAGCTGCTCAGCACTTTATAATCTTAGAGAGTTAACCTGAGGTCACTCAGAGATTAGGTGATTTGCCTAGTTATAAGCCTATATATGTTGAGGGAAAGACTTGAACTCAAATCTTCCTGATTTCAAAGTTGGTTCTTTATCCACTTCTGCGCTGCATCTCAATATTCTAAAAAATTATGTGGATGGTATATTTATCAAGAATTATCCATCTTTTCTCTTTCTCTTTCTTTCTTTGTACAAACAAATCCATCTTTTGAGCAATGACCTTTTTCTCATGAAATTGTAGGGCTATCTTGCCTGTTCCTCCCAGTTCCTGATGCCTTTCTCTTCAAGGTTACCTTGTATCAGTTTTGTATGTATTTTGTATGTACCTCTATATGTGCATGTTTGAAGGGTCTTGAGGATAAGGTACTTGAGGGTAAGGACTATTTCCCATTTGTCTTTGTATCCCAAACACCTAGGACAGATCCTTGCACACAGTAAGCACTTAATAAATGCTTGTTCATTGATTTTTTTTTTTTTTTTTTTTAAGAAAGACTCTCTGGTTTTAAATAACTTGAATAAAGCTCCTTAGTAGCTCTGATAGGCATTATCACAGTGTATAATAGAATGAAGACACTGGAACTAAATCAGGTTGGGGCAAACAGGGCTCCAGTTTATGAGGTCAACATGATGCCTGGGTAGGAGGAAGGAAATGTTTCCTTCCTCATCTGTAAAATGAAAAATGATAATATATAAAGCATAGGCCTCATGGATAGCATGCTGGGCCTAAGTCAGAAAGACCTAGGCTCCCACGCTGATTGTGACCTCTACTAGCTGGGTGACCATGTGCAGCCACTCAGGCTCTCTCAGCCTCACCTCCCTTTTCTCAAAAATGAAGAGAATGAATGATATTTGAATTCCTCTCTAGCAGTGCTGTTACACAGCTCAAATTAGAAAAGGTATGTAAAGCACCACATAGATGGTGGTGATGATGATGATGACAGTGATGACGATGAGGATGAGGAGGAAGACAACCTACCTCATGGGGCTATTATGGAGTAAAGTACTTCATAAATATTAAAGTGCTAGAGAAATGTAACAGACTATTTTTCATCTTGTTAGTGTTATTGTTATATAAGAGAGTGTGAGATCTTTCAAAGGCAAGGGTTATGCCCACAGTGCCCAGCTTTTCAGACAAGTCAATAGATATTAAGGCCAAGGAAACTTTAACAAAGGGAACAAAATGTTTTAGGGGAGGGAGAAAGGGAAAAGAACACACATTTATGTAGTGCCTGCTTTGTGCTAGGCATTGTGCTAAGCACTTTCGACAGATATCTCATTTGATCTTTAGCTGTTTGAGGGGTCATTAGCTGTCATTGTTTCCAGGTTCCTTCCTTTGGAGATCTTCTTTTTAAAAGAGTTGAGTCTTCTTGATTTGTTGCTTCAGTTTAGCATGATCTATTAGAAATCATTAGCCTCTTCTCTTGCTATGAACTTCCTTAAGGACATTGGGAACGGCGCCCTATTGAAATCTGAGGAAAATCCAGAATTTGATCAGCCACAAGAGATGAAAGAAATTACTTTATAATTGAAACATGAGCCATTTGGTGACATATCTATATATGATATGAATGAATGGCAGACTCTGAGCCCTAAACCCACAATGGAAAGCTTTTGTGAGATAGGCTTTCTCTATCTATTGCTCAGTCAATGACAGGCTCTTCATTAGAAGTCTGGTCAAGGCTTTGACTAATGATTCTGGAGCTCATAGCAAACCAAATGGTCCAATGACTTTTCCTTGGGTTTTAAATTTTAAATAGTTTTATTGATCAAAAAGGGCCCTCTACATAACATTTAATTTTTGTTTTGAAAGCTTTGACCTTCTACAGTGCCAACAGTGTTGACTAACATAATGGTTGCTTAAACAAGCACTCAGTGATTTCTTCAGCATTGCTGCTGTACTGCCTTAACAGATAAGAAATGGCTAAGTTACTGATGTGGCAGGTGTTTCCAAATTAGCTTTCTGTGTTCAGTCAAACTATCAACTTGTTAGAGCAAAGATGAAAATCAACATCAAATTAGAAAGAATTAAGTTGAGAAGACATAGTTTACAATTAAAATACCTCTGATCTAATGTATTTCAGTGAGCTCTTATTGTCTTAAAAAGGGGTAAGGTATAGGTAAGCCAACACAAACTGGAACCAATTGCTATGGAAGTCTAATAAATCTGAATCAACCAATACAACAAGGGGGCCACATAACTTAGAAATTCAGTATTGATGCAGCAAGCAAATACTTGATCTTTTTGCCAAGTAGAGAGATATAATAACCAAAGGCAATAATGGTTTAGAAATTTACAAAATTTCACAGAAAAGTGTAGTGTAACATTATGAACACTTGCCCCATGTAATAGCAGTAGTGGAGAAGGAAATGTGTTACAAAAGGCTTGATATGATACCCAGTTAAATCAAATCATCTCAAGAGTATTTAAGGATGAAACTAGAAGGAGGACAATGAACAGACAAATATATAAATAATCCATCAAGATTTCTACAATAAAGTGTTTTCTCCGTCAGTGACAGTGGAGCTACATTTGGACTCAACTATCTCAGTCCTCAATGGGCCATGTAAGGAAGCAGAAAAGAAGTCTAAAAGAAAAATCAAAACCAGATCAGGTATACATGAACATTTCAGGTCTGTGCTGGAGGTAACATAATTTTGAAAGCATCAAGGGATCTATGCTCAACATATCCAAAAGAGGGGAAACTCCAAACTATTGGGGGAAAAAAATTTCATACTTTATTATTACTACCCACTCCCCAAAACAATCAAGATATGCATATCTTCTCATCTTTACAGTATACATATATATGTAGAATATATCTTTACAGTTACACAACTGATGGTAAAACAGCCAATTTATTAAAATACCACTTTAAAGACTTTGTTTCACCAAACTATATTCCAGGAATATGTTAAAATCATAAAATATTCTTTGATAACTGCAAAAATAGACACAGCCACTTGCCGATCTTCTATTATCAATCAAGACATGGCATACACTTAGCAAGGACATTTGTCATTGTAATAGAATAGGTCTTGCATAGAACCCAGGTGGAACAATCATTCCCTATAAATGAAGACAGCCTCCCAATGCATTTGAGTGCATATGACATTGTTATGATTGCAAAAGAACCCAAAGTATTATAGAGCAACTTGAAGGAGCTCCATGATCACTCAAGAGTTCAGCTTAGCTACATACACAAGAAAAGCCAAGTGAATGAAGAATGTTGTCCAGACTGTAATATATAGTTGTAAGGAAACCCTGATCTGGTCACTGTAGATAATCAATAGGGCCTAAAATTGAGTAGAAAGAAGGGAAAGTGTAAATAGTTTTCAAGAAATTATATAGCATTTTTACTGACCTTAGGCTTTTTCCTGAGACAAAAGCCCATTCCTTTTAAATACCAGTGTTTTTCTTTAGGTTGCATCAGTTGATGCTTTATTGTCATAAATCATGGAATATCACAATATTTCATAAATCAGAATTGTGGATCATCCAAAAAACAATGGAGAGATGTATGGTGGGCATAAAGAGGCTAATAAATTCTCAACAAAGAAGTATATTCAAAAATCTTCATAAAAGATGTCATTAAAGAGCTATATGATCAGAAAATTAGGCGGGTTTATTATATAGTGAGAACGAGGGGCAAACCTTGTGTTGCATTTGTATTCCTGCATATCCAGAGATCTAGAGGCAGTCCTTTAGCACACTCACTAGGTGTGTCCTCATGTAGAATATGCAGAAAAGCATAAATAAGAGACACACATGATGAGAAGATATGAATTGCAGTTTGCACCACTGTAGTAGTCTAAGCTCCTTCTTGACAAAATCACAGATCTTTTAAAATGTTGAAGAAACTGTTACATTGTACTTCAGATTTTAAGCTATGTAAAGCAGCTCTCTTAAGAAACAGCAACATATGGCCCCTGGATAATACATATGTTATACGTCTCCTATCCATTATCTACATGATATATCTAAACACCTTCACCTCGAACTCTTCAGTCTGACACTAACCTGTCTTTCCTGATTCCACTATCTAAACTCCAGATGAATTTTCCTCTGTGTGAACTCTGTATTTAGGCATACTGCTCTTTCTCCAATATATTATAATGCCTCCATACCTTTATTTCACTCTGTTTCTCCCTTCTGAAATGTTCTTCCCTCTCCATATAATAATTTCTCCATCTTGTACTCAACACTATCAAAAGAATCTGGAATTGAACAATTTGGTAATTTCCAACAATGAAAGATGTTATTTCCACTGATAAGAACATATTGGCTTCAGGAACCATTTGACAGTGCCAAGGACTTTGGTGGCAAGAATTTTCTTTTCTGGGTCTTTAGTAGCTAGGTCTATAGTACCCATAGGACTAGTTGCCAGGCTGTGGCTTCCCAGGATGATGGCTGAGGGCACAGGACTGGAAATATTACTATTCCCAGAGTTCTTGGGCTCAGGGTCCTAGGCTGTCTCCATCAGGATGTGAGGGGAGACATTTAAAAAGGAGTCACAAACATATGTTTTGTTGTTGCACCCCAAGGACCGTGGGACTGTTCCATCTGACTTGCAGCTGAAACGGTCTCTATGTATTTTCTCCCTGATTACAATGTGAGTTCTTTGAGAGGGGGGACTACCTAACTTTTTTCTATTTGTATCCCCAGCATTTAGCATAGTGCTTTGCCCATAAGTTCTTGATAAATGCTTTATTTACTTTTCCCATGCACTATTGCACAGGTTCTATCATGTGTCCATCCAAATACATGTTAAAATCTAGGCAATAGACCTTCTTCAATCACTTAGTTTTTTCTGGTGCAGATGGACAAGCCAGACTCCTTTGAGTGATTGCAGATCTCTTCCGGGAAGCTCAGCGATAGACTGGAATCAGCACAGTATCATCCACAAATGGGAGCATCTGGAGGAGCTCACCATGTACAGGGGTTCCCATCTCAACCTGGACTCTGCTCTGGATTTCCTCCGTTATTGTGGCAAACAACTCTGTTTTATGACTCACTTTGTTTTTATAATCAGAGGCTCATTGAACAGGGTTATTTCTGTTATTACATCTTCTGGGGAATCCTGAGTGATCTTGAGGTGTATATGGAAGATATCTTTGTGTAAAAAAGCTTGTATAATGGAATTTAGTTCTATTGATTCAAGTGCCTTTTTATAATCAGCGGATGTTTAGTATAATGCAATCTTATACTCTCCATCTGCTTATGAAAGCTAGCTTTTTCCCTCCTAATACCCCTTATTTGTGAACAGATTACTTTGATTTTGTATAGATAGGAGGGTAGGCATATAGGTTCATAGCTGTTACTGTTCTCTTGGGTCACCTTTTTGAATATTAACACGATCTGAGATTTTTTCCCCACATTGTTTATATCTTTTCCTCCTGTATATATTTTGCATAATGGTCCCCAATTGCTCTCACGATTGTATTTTCACCTCTAGCATGAATCTCTTCTACCCATACTTGGTCCAATCTGACTGTTTTTCCCATCTTTATTCTTTTCAGTGCCATTTCTAACTTATCTAAAAAATATCTTGGCATCTGTGATGTCAGGGTCAAAGGGTTGTGTTCCACTGTTCTCAACAGAGAAAAGTTTGTAAAAAGGGCTTTTGAAAATTGTGTTTAATTTTTCTTCTATTTGGAGTCATTCCATTTTTATCCTTTAATGTCCTTGGGATGACTTTATATCTGTGGATATCTTCTTATATTTTCTTTTTTTTTGAAGGGAAAAAGAAAGGCAGTTGGGGTTTAGTGACTTGCGCAAAGTCACACAGCTCGTAAGTGTGTCAAGGGTCTGAGCCCAGATTTGAACTCAGGTCCTCCTGACTCTAGGGCCTGTGCTCTATTCCCTGTACCACCTAGCTGCACACCCGCCCCCCATATTTTCTTTAAACTGATAATACTCTCCACTGCTTTTCTCTGCTTAGGTATTATAAAGGGTCTGTTATGATAGAAGATGACTGAACAACAAAAATGAGATAGTGCTGTTCATAATTGTTCATCAGTCTTCTTTGTGAGAATTTTCAGATTAGTTTATATTCTAAACCAGTGTTGTCGTTAGCAACCACTTCATTATTTGGCAATAGTTTCCTGACTTAGATGCTTTCTCAGCTCTCTGGGTCTCCTAGTTGTGGCAATTAATCTATACTGGTTAAACTTCCTGATGAAATTATTATAATCAGTGTCTCTGTAAGTTCTATTGTCCATTTCCCATTTTGGTTTTCTTTTTTTTTTACTTTTTTTGTAGGGGGGAAGGCAGGGCAATTGGGGTTAAGTGACTTGCCCAAGGTCACATGGCTAGTTTTGTGTTAAGTGTCTGTGGCCAGACTTGAACTTAAGTCCTCCTGACTCTAGGACCAGTGCTGTATTCACTATTCACCTTGCCGCCCCAATTTTCAATTTTTAAAATAATTTAAGGTTCAGTCATTTTAATTGATAAGCACTACAAATTGTTTTCTCTCTCTCTTTTTAAATTAACAAGTTCTGATCTTAGATTATGCCTTCTTGCTCTCTCCAAAGTCCTACCTCTTCCATTAAGCCTTCTTTAACGTGCCCCAGAACTATTTCACCCTTCTTTGAGCTTACAGCATTTATTTCGGTATTCACAGTCTCCACTTAATTATAAACAACTTTGTGACATCTCTTGTATTTAGTTGTTTTGAGTTAGGGTGATGTAATGGATAGAAAACAGGCCTTGCAGTCAAGAAGGCCTGGGATCAAGTCCCACGTTAGACAATTCTGACCTAAGGAGGACCTATATCCACTTGAATAAGTTAAGATAATGTGTAGAGCCTGGCCATGAAATAAGTCCAAGTTTATTGATGAAGCCATTTTATCATGAAGTCTTAATACCTTGGTGATTAAATTTCTCAGGTCTTTTTTAGTTCTATGGTTTTGTGGTTCTAAATGCTGTTGATCTGTATTGTTATCTGCCTTGTAACTAATTCAGCATTCGTTTATTTATTCAGTAAACATTTGCTAAGTACTTTTTACATTCCAGGAACTAGGAGAGGTGCTAGAATTTTTTTTTCTTTTGGTTTGAACCTGTGATATCAGGAGAAGCAGCTGGGAGTGGTGGAGAGGAAGATGATTTTGGAGTTACAATGATTTAGGTCAAAGTTTGCCTCACGTATATTCTGGTTGTATGACCCTTGGCAAGTCTTTTAACCTCTCAGTGCCCTTGGGCAACTATCAAGTCTATGAATTGCAGAGCAGGTATATATTCAGTCTACTTTGGTTGGGGACATCTCCTCCTGAATTCCCTGAACCAGCGAAATTACAGATATAGTTCATCCCATTTAGCTGTTTCATATGTACATGACATTCCTCTCTAACTAGATTGTCTGTTCCCTTTGGGGGCTAGGATCATATATTACTATAGTAACCACTCAAAAACTGGCCAAATTAATGATATTTGGGGCTTTTCCTGAATGTACTGGCACTGAAAGAATAGGATTATTATGGACAGAAGATATCTTCAGAGAGCCACTCATTAGTGTCAGGATGTCTTTGGTATACATTTAAGAGACAGGATTTAATCTAGGCACAGTTTTATAAGATTAATGGGCAAAAACATTGGCTAAATAATCATTGCATAGGGGAATGAAGGAGAAGAAGGCTGTCTACTAGCTTATCTGTTTATTTTTTTAATTCATAATAGATAAATGTTTGCTTTCAGTTACTAAATTCAAACTTTGAAATTAGGCATTGCTTTGATCCCTTGCCTTCTCTGGTGGAAACAAAGATCTGAGAAATATTTCTTTTTAATCAAATAACATACTCTATTATTAATTATGTTTGTGTTATTATTAAATTTCATATATATGTGTATGTGTGTGTATACATATATTATACAGTATATATGAGGGAAGATGCTTTAGCTCTGATTTTTGACTTCTGATGATAATATAATATTCCTACTTATCTCTGAAGAAAGATCAGTTAATTAAACAAACTCTACTAGTATAATAAGTGCTTACTGTGTGCCAGGTGCTATGGTAGATTCTTGGGATACAAAACAAAAACAAAGCACTTTCCACCCTCAGGGAGCTTACATTCTATCAGGGGAAACAACGTGTATAAATATAAGTATTTAAAAAGTAATATAAAGTAATTTCTGAGACCTTAGCAACTGGGAGGCCTTGAAACCCATGAGCTGAGCTTTGAAGGAAGTTAGAGATTCCTTGAGATACAGGCAAGGAGAGAGTATATTTTAGACTTGGGGCAAAAAAGACAGGAAATGGAATATCATGCATGAAAAACAGCAAGAAGGACAGTTTTACTAGAATAAAGACCAAATAAATCAGTCAATCAATAAACATTTATTAAGTACCCACTATGTAGGAGGCACTGGTGCTAAGTGCTGGAGTTACAAAAGGAGGCAAAAGATAATCCCTGCACTCAAGGAGCTCACAGTCTAATGGAAAGTATGAAGGATAATAAAGCATAGTAAGCTTGGAGAGATAGGTGGGAACCAAGTTGCAAAGCACTTGAAAAATATAAGGGCTCATATTTGCCCCTCAATGCCACAGTGAATCACTAGAACAGGAGTTCTTAACCTACATCTGTGTATTTTTTTAAATAACTATTTCAGTATAACTGGTTTCCTTTGTAATCCTATGTATTTTATTTTATGCACTTAAAAATATTATTTTGAGGAGGGCCCATTGGCTTCACCAAGACTATCACAGAGAGTCATGACACAAAGAAAGTTAAGAATAACTCCCTTCCACCTTAGAAGAGTTTATTGAGTAGGAATGTGAAATGGTTGAAACTGTGCCTTAAAAAAATCACATTGACATCTAAGTCGAAGATGGATTGGAGGGAATAGAGAATTTAGGTAGACCAATCAGTAGATTATCCAATGGTCCAAGTGAGAGGGTGGTAGCCATGTGAATAGAGAGAAAGGGAGGGATGTGAGAGATCTTCAGGTAAAATTGACAAAACTTGAACCTGATTGGGTATGTGGAGTGAGGGAGAATAGGAAGTTGAAAATGACTCTAGTGTTGCCTCAGTGACTAGCAAAGTGGTGGTGTACTGAGGAAAATTAGTCATGCACACAACAAGCATTTATTAAGCTCTTTCTACACTGAACTCAGCTACAGAGGACAGTCTTTCTCATTTATACCCGGATATTCTTTGTGGCTATTTGCTGAAAAAAATAAATCTAGGTTGATCAGTTCAAGGTAGAAATAATAGAAGTTAGAACTCCACTAGCCACTCAACAAAGTAGCTAATTTATGTAAGCCTTTAGAGGCCCAGGATCCATCCAGGTACAGGTTGAATATTTAAGTTTTGGACCCTTGATTTCAGGTAAATTATACTCATGTTATTGGGCCACTAATGGTAAAACAACATCCTTCAAACTACAGTTCGGGCAAATAAATTAGTTAAATTTGTCTCAAATAGATTACTCAGTTTCATCATGGGCACTTACTTCTTTTTTCCAGAATAAGTTCCTTATACATTGTCTATTTCAGTTTCCTTACCTGTTAAATGAGTTAAAGCAGTATATAAATGTTAGTTCATCTTCTTATTATAACTATTACTATTATTTTTATTGTTAGCTGCCTATAAATATTTCATAATCAGAACAGTCAGATAAATCAAATACCCAGTGGGGTTGAATGAGACATTTTATTAGGTGACTAAAGAAGTCTGAGTAATCTCCCAGGAAGAAGTTAAGGAAGATCTTTTCTCTCTAAAGCCCTTAGAAGTCAGCTTCTCAATTATGATTCCCTACTGAACCTTTGATGCCTAATTAATAGTAATCAGTTCATGAACTGCAATCCTCACTCCCACCTCAGATGTTATTGTGGGAAAGGAGAAACTAAAATACGGCAAGATATTCAGAAATCAAAGCAGTTTCCAAAGGGTTTCTGATCTTGACTATTGGATGGGGTGTAGGCATTAAGAGAGCCTTTCCTAGGTCTGGAATCACTTGATCCATCCACTCTAGAAAGTAAATCGCTTGGGACAGAGGAATGGAAAGGTAGTGTGAAGTAGTTCATATATGGATGTTGATGTTAGTATAAGCTCTTACTCTCTTTCCCTTTCTTACCGTTTGAGCTTGGTCATTCATTTAAGGAGCCCAGAGAATTGAATAGATTAGGGATGTAGCAATCTGTTTCTGAAATTCCACTGCTGCATTATTGTTTTTATGAGTGCCTATGATGACATGATAATAATACTTTTCATTTGTATGGCACTTTGTAGCTTACAAAATCACTTTCCTATCCATTCTCTTATTCATATTTAATACTAATCCTGTGAGCTAAGCAGAGCAGGTACAATGATCTCTGTTCTACAGATGAGGAACGTAGAGGTTAGGGATATTGAGTAATTTGCCCAAAGCCACAGGGCTAGTTAGTGGCAGAATTGAAACTAGAACACATTTCTTCAGTCTAGTCTATTGGCCTTTAGTGTGGCATTGTCTTTAATGTGAAGGATCTCATCTTGCTATTGTTCATGTTCCACTAGATACTTAGGCAGCTAGCTTGTATGGTGGCTAGAACATTAGACTTGGACTCAAGAAGATCTGAGTTGAAATCTTGCCTAATACACATGGGTGAAATTTAATTTGGGAACTGGGTTGACATATCCATAATTTATTTAATCCTCTGACCTCTTTAAATTGCAAGATGACCAGTACCTTTCTGGTCACAGAAAAGACTCTGACAACATCGACTTATTGTTTCTCATTCCTAGGACTTGGAAACAACTTCATTTTAGTTGAAAGTTATCTATTCAAAAGTGTTTTTGATTTATATCAATTATAAGCAGTTTCTCTGGCAACCAGAGGTAACTATTCATCATGATAAATATATCTGAGATTCCTGTTAGATAGTATAAGGTAACTTTAATCACAGAGGGAAAATAATTAGACCACTGTATATTTTATGTATTGAGCCTAGTTTATTGATTGGTACATTATCATTATACAGACCACATTCCTGCCATAAATACTATTCTAAGGTAACAACACTTCTAAACCCAGCTCAGCTTTATTTATGTCTGCAAGCCACAAGGTTCCATTGCAGCTGAATTATTGTGGTCTTGCTTAGGTTAGAGTAAGAGTAGGCAAAACTATGAGGTAAGTGTTATCTTTTGTCTTCCTTCTCTCTACTTTCCATGCTTCTTACTTGAAGGTACCTAGAGGAAAGGATACTTTCTGATAAAAAAAAATCTCTAAGAATGGAATTTCAAGGTCAGTGGGGAAGATGGCAGTGTAGAAGCAGGAGAACTCTGCAGCTCCCTCCATAACCACCTCAAATACCTATAAAATATGACTCCAAACAAATTTTAGAGCTCCGTAACCCACAAAATTACAGAAAAACAGATCTCCCACAGAAGGCAGCCTGGCAGGCAGACGGGAAGGGCTTATCACAGAGCGCTGGGAGGTGAAACCAGCCGGACCTGAAACCGCAGCTTAGCCCCAGGGCTGTCAGGACAAGCCACGGCTGGAGCCATCAGGAGAGTGGATCACCAGCAGCTGTGGCAGTTTCCAGAGTTATCAACCCATAAGAACCAAGGACAAAGTGAAAGGTCAGTGGAACTTGGCTAAATTGAGGGAGAGAAGCGGGTCCGACTGCCAGCTCCCAGGGCAAGAAAGCAGCAGAAGCGGCAGCCTTGCAGCCACCTCCATGTGGCTGCCTCAGAGCTCACAGCCTGGAGATTGAAGGGGGGCCAAGTGATCATTCAGAGGCTGAGTGCTCTTGCATTAACCTGCCTGTATCAGGATCATGGTGTTGGGTGGGGGTCCTGAGGTGTGTGACCAGCAAGCCAAAGCTGGTGGGGGCTGCAGAGACAGTGGCTTCTTAATAGCTCTGGCAGCTGCGAAAACTCTAGTGATTTGGGACAAAGCTCTTCCCCTGGGAAGCTGAGATCTACTGTGGCTCAAAAATCAAGTTAATTGACTGGCAACATGAGCAGGCAAAGGAAGCAAACCAAGCTCAGCAATCTAGCTTTAGATACCTTTTTTGGAGATAAAAAGGATCAAAGCATGGAGTCAGAGGAAGACAACACAGTCAGAAGTCCCACATCAAAAACTGCCAAGAAAAATGTAAACTGATTACAATCCATGGAGGAGCTTAAGAAGGATTTTGAAAACTAAATAAGAGAAGTAGAGGAAAAATTGGGAAGAGAAATGAGAATGGTGGGAGAAAATCATGAGAAGAGAGTCAACAACCTGACTGAAGAAAATAACACCTTAAAAAATAGATTAACTCAAATGGCAAAAGAGGCCTGAAAGGCCAATGAGGAGAAGAATGCCTTCAAAAGTCAAATTTGCCAGATGGAAAAAGAATCTCAAAAGCTTGCTGAAGAGAATAATTCCTTCAGAATTAGAGTGAAGCAAATGGAAGCAAATGACTCTATGAGAAATCAAGATACTATTAAACAGATCCAAACAAATGAAAAAGTAGAAGGCAATGTGAAATATCTCCTTGAAAAAAACACTGAC
>CM053585.1:88684797-88728948 GCA_028646515.1 Pseudochirops corinnae
GTGGGTAGGGGAAAGATGGGGAGAAAATATGTAACTCAAAATCTTGTGGAAATGAATGATGCAAACTAAAATAAAATTTAAAAAAACAAACATTTAACTTCTTTCTTTGAAAGGACTTATTATGAGGTTTGCCTGCCTGAAATCACTTCACTGTGTGTTAATGACCCTGTTGACATTGTGGACTAATTATTTTCTTTGTGGCTAAGTGTAGCACTTGTACAATAAACTATTTCTAATTTTTGGGTGGTACAGTGTATGGAGTGCTGGGCCTGTAGTCAGGAAGACTCATCCTCTTGAGTTCAAATATGACCTAAGACACTTATTGGCTGTGTACCCCTGTCCAAGTCACTTAACCCTATTACTTCAGTTTCCTCATCTGTAAAGATGAGCTGGAGAAGGAAATGGCAAACCACTCTTCTGTCTTTGCCAGAAAAACCTGTAACAGCAAGCATACTAGCATACCCAGGATGGCTGCTAGCACAGGTTCTTTGATTTGCTTTTCTAAAGGAAAGCAATGCAGAAGGTGTTAATAATCTTATTCTAATCAAACACATATATCATTCACTTACTTCTGGGGAAAAAGTCAGCATCCTGAACTTCAGAAAATACAAACAGAAATTATAAGCAAACAAAAAGTACAGACAGAGAAAATAACACAGTTCAACAGACCAACAGATAGGGCTTCTAGCTGTCTGATCATTACATACATACATAGCTAGTTACCAGAGAGAGAAGCACCACCATTTGGGTTTTCAAAGCTGGGGGGGCTCAATGACTGCCCAGAGTCTCATCTGACCAAATCACACAACTCTTTCCATAAGTGAGTCCCAAACCAAAACCTCTTCCGTAGGAGTATATATAGCTTTCTCCAGGGTCAGAAGATATCATGACCTTTGTGACTCACTGTCTAATTACAAAGTATCAAAAAAGTATGTGCTTTCTAGAAAGATAAGCCTCCCCTAAGTAAGCTTTTCTTGTTGGGCTCCAAGTGAGGCCCATAAAGGTGCAGGGAAGATCTTCAGATTCCCTTACCATTATAAAACCTCAAATGGGGTCACAAAGAACTCGACACAATTGAAAAATGGCTGAACAAAGACTGTGATTTCTAAGATAGTGTGGTATTGTGGAAAGAGAACTGAATTTGGAGTCAAAAGACCTAGGTCAAACCTTTATTCTGCTACTTGCTCCCTGTATGACATCAGGCAAGTCACCTCACCATTCTGGACCTAGTTTCTTTGAACATTGTACTAGATGACCTTTCACGTCCCTTTTAGCTTTATATCTATGATTCTATAATCCCTCCCAGTCTCAAATTTTATTATTCAAATTAAAGTCAACAACCATTTAGCATGGTGATAGGTCCTGAGTAAAATAGAATAAGATAAATGAGACATAGTTCCTAATTTCTGCTAACAGGGACTTGGGGACAATATAGGAAAATGTAACATATTGTGTGATCCTCACAATGACCTTGGGAGGTTAAGCACTATTTTCTTCCCCATTTTACAGATTAGTAAACTGAGGCAGATAGAAGTTAAATTACTTCCCCAGGGTCACACAGTTGCTAAGTGTCTTTGGCTGCCTTTCAACTCAGATCTTCCTGACTCCAGATCCCATACTTTACATTTTGTTTAGTGTACCACCTGGCTGCCTTTATTGAGGAACTGATAATAATTACATCTCTTCTTTATTTTTTTTTAAGTCCAGAAAAAAAAGAGAGAAGCAAACAGCAGCAAGCAAGTCTTTATATAGTTGAAAATTCATACTCATTAATATTGAGGAAAGTAGGGATGGAGAGAGTGAAATTTTGTTAAAAACTATTGCCTTCTTTTTATTGCCAAATAGTTGTTTTCTTCTTTAATACTCCCAGCATAAAAACTTCAGAATTTCTAGGCACACCCCTTCCTTTTCCCCTCCCTCCCATTTTTGTTCCCCAAACAGCTATCTCAAACAATGGCTCCCACCCCAACCTTCGCCCTCCCCAGTCTCTCGCTTAATTGTCCTTACAAACAAACAAAATGAGTGGCTTTGGTTAGGATGCTAAGCAGGAAGCTTTGAAGCTATGGGGGTGCAGGAATAGGGAGGAGAGATAGGATAACTATGAATAAATAGGGAGGGGTCAACTGAATTTGGAAATCTGTTTCCTAACCTTCTTGTCCTGACCAAGTTAAATAGTTTGTCAGATATGTAGAAGGGGCATGCAGGGGTTTCTTTCAGAACCCTAACTTCCAGCCTTGTATTTTTTTTATTCTTTCAGTTAATTTTGTGATTATTAAGATGTGATTTTCTGTTGAATATTGTTTGTTAATTCTGCCTCTTCCCTTCTCAAACCTTCATCAAGGGTATCTTTGATAAATGTCCAGATTGTTTTTCTGGAGATTTTGTAGATGTAGTGAGGCCTAACCAACAGAGCCCCATCAGAACATGTTTAGTATGCTCTCCCTATTGCCAAACAACGTGGAAGAGATTGGGGAGACTGCTCCGAGAAAAATGTGTTATCAAAAGGCCCTGATGCCCAGTTCAGAGCATGCACAGGGCCTCTACTTCCAGTCCCCTTACCACATGAAGAAGAGGAGCTTTTCATATGGCTGATGGGCCAGAACTGAGAAGGCATTCAAAAGGGACTAAAATGACCCAGGTATTTTCTCTTTTGTTTAAGATGGAAAACAAGGACTACTTTAAACTCCACCTTCCTCCAGCTTTGTCCACCAGGGGCCACCATCATGTATCCAATGAGTGCATGGTCCCATTACTGCTTCTGTCTTTATTGTGTCTATTCTTTCCTGTTCTTGGATGGAGTATCAGATTAGACTATGACCTTGCAAGCTTTGAAATGTTCCTGATAGAAGGCAGAGTCCCATATGTTGCTCAAGTATATAGCATACCAGCCTCCAACCCCTGAGTCCCTGAGCCCTCATTATATAAAGATAAGAAAATGGGAATATGAGTTGATAGTTACTAAATTATTTATATTCAATTTTTTTTCACATTTATAAAGTCTGTGACTTTTTCCAAATCTTCAGTTCTTATTTGCCTTTTGATTATCTTGAGAGTTAATCCCTCTTCACCTTCAAAAAATTCTATCCCATGCAGCATGGACTACTTTTGTGCATACATGGTTTAGTCCAGTTGCCCTTCCTACCTTTGTTTTCTTTAGTGTTCATTCTTTTTGTTTATGTAGCACAGGGAGGTTTGTATAAGAGCTCAAATGTGCTGGCTTCACTCATTGTTGGAGAAAACATTCTAGAGATGTTGTCCAATCTTTTATATTTTTCATCTGTTTTCCTTCCAGCTTCATCCTTAAATATTCTCGGATGATCTTGCTGGGTTGGATCTCCTGGCAAGCTTTCTGTAGACTTTTTTTCTTTTTTTTAATCTATTGCTTTTCTCAGCTTTATGGGGTGATACTGCTCATTATCCTCCTCCATTCCACTCCCAACCAGAAATGCTTTTGGCTGGCATATCCCTCCTCTTGGCAAAGAGTCAGCTAGCTGAAGCAATTTCTAGCCCTTTGTGGTCTCTTATTTGTTGAAATTGATTTGCATTGGTTAAACTTTTTAGAAAATGATGATAGTGTGTGTTAATGACTATTCTTTTCAACATTTCCCATTTTCCAGAGTAAATAGCTTTAAAAAAAAAAAGGTCAAGTTGGAACTGTTTTAATTATATGTTAGATCTTCTTATTGTTACTCTTTACTCTCATATGACATTGATTTGGCTCTGGGCTATAACAAACCAGTTATCCAAATTTATGTGTGTAAACACACACATATGTATGTATACACATGTGTATGTAATGCAGATATATACATATATAATATACAGGATGCTACCATATGTAAAATAATTGGCTACTGATATGGGAATCATTTTCCAATCACATATATATGTATGTGTGTAAGAAACTAAAGATGGCAGTGACATTGCAAGCACAACATCATAAGAAAGGAAACACAGTGTTTTAACAGAAAGGACATGACTGGCTGCTGATGTAGGAGTAATTTTCTAGTTATATATACACATTCCTATCCATTAATATACACACATGCGTGCATACATGTATGTATATGTTTATAAATGTCTATATTGCATATAAATGGAAAATGGCTCCCACATAAGTAGTCAGTCATGTCCTTTCTGTTAAAATTTAGTGAGGTTCCTTTCTTGTGATGTTATTTTGTGCTTGTATACCTAATGCTTCCCAATACCCTCCTTAAAGAAAGAATTCTTGATATAGAGGAGCAAAGCTTTTGTGTATTTTGTTTATAAACAGCATTACCATCTTAATTTCTTACCCCTGAACTAGTTTTTTCCTACAGATTTTTCATTTTCCTCCCCTAGCCCTCTTTTGCATTGAAACTACTAAGTATTAAAGCATATGGTTTAATTTAATTGTAGTTTTATAATTAAATAATAATTTAATTGAAGGGCCTTATTGAATTCTTCATAAAATTTCTGTACCTCCTTATCCTCTGTCTTCTTATCTTTTTACTTAACTGCTATTCTGTCTGTCTGTCTGTCTGTCTATCTGTCTCTCTCTCTGTGTCTCTGTCTCTTTCTCTCTCTGTGCCTCTCTCTCTCTCTCTCTCTCTCTCTCTCTCTCTCTCTCTCTGGTGCACATTTTGCTTATACCAAGACTCAAGACGGGATTCATTTGTATAATATATGTCTATGCATTGGTCATTGAACAAATTAGGTCCATGTTTAAGGCAGGGAGGTTTTTTGTTTGTTTTTTATAATTAACTTTTGTTTATTTTTAGTTTACATCATTCATTTCCACAAGATTTTGAGTTACAAATTTTCTCCCCGTCTTTCCCCTACCCACCACCCCAAAACAACGATCCCACTATTTACCCTCTCCCCCAATATACTCTCTCCTATATCCTCCCCCATCACCCCTCTGACTTTCCATTAGGGGAAGATGGATCTCCTTACCCCAGAAGGCAGGAGTTTTAATCTGTGGTCTGTGAACTTGGTGTTTTTGTTTGTTTGTTTGACTGTTTTGACAATTATTTCAATATAATTGCTTTCCTACAAAATCCTATGTGTTTTATGTATTCAAAAATATTATTCTGTTAAGGCATCCTTTGACTTCATCACACTGCCAAAAGGGCCTAAACACAAAAAAAGGTTAAGAATCCCTGATTTAAAGGTTAAGGATTAGAACTGTTATTTCATTGTTATATGGAACTCCCAAATGAAGAAACTCCCTCTACCAATGCAAGTTGGCACCTTTACTGCAACTTACAGTCTTAGAGAGTTGCCTGGAACACTGAGAGGTTAAGTGACCAACCCAGAGTCACACAGCCAGAAGTGTCAGAGAAAGAACCTGAAACCAGGATTTCCTGTCTGTCCACTGTACTACACTGTCACTCCAGTGTCGATAGCCACCCTAAAAATAATGTTATTTATATAGCAAGCTCTGCTTTCTTTTCTCCACCCCTCCACTGGCACTGAAGTAGAGATAGGACTACCCAGGCCCCAAATCCATGTTGTATTATTATTTACTGGGACAGGGGTCGAACCTTTCCCTGTTGATCTAGGCTTATCCTTAAAAGGTCGGTCTAGTCTGAATCCGTCCTTGTGGCCAGGTCTGGTGGTTTGCTGGCCTGGCTTTGTAGGATTTAGGGTCCTTGCCACACATTAGAGCTGGACTTTATAGAGGAACATAAATGCATCCAAATTATATTCCATTTCAAATTCCTAAGTGGATTTATGCTCTTGTCCTTCTAGAACTGATTCACCCTCTGTAACCCTTTCTGTAATTTCATCTCTGATTTTAGAGGATTAATTTGTTAATTGGGGAGGAGATGTGGGTAGAGGAAAGGAGAGTTGACATGCTAGAATAATACAGATTGCAAATGTTCTACATTCCACATGCCAACTCCCTATCTCTATGAGCTAGGGAATTACAGAAATGGATGACTTCTTAACCCTGGGCTTTCTGAATTTCGGTTGTTATTGTTGAATGTTCAAATTAGCTCTCAATTTGATTATAAGAAAATGACTTAATTTGTTTGTTTTCTGCTTTCTTAAGATTGACAGGGATGGGGTGAGGGGAAAGCTCCGTATTCCCTCTGAGATTATATTTCCTGTTCAGCTTAGACTCAGCTGCCCAGATTCATGTCTCTGTCTGGGCCAGCACCAGGCTTGGCCTGCCTTTGCTATAGTGCTAGGCTCTTCTGCCCTGACCCCACTGCAGCCTCCTGGGCCACATCCACAGTAGCACAGCCGATATTCTCCCATTTGCTGTTGCTATGTGTACTCCCTAGGCTGCTGCTATAGACAACACCATTGTTGTCAGCATCCAAGTACAGGGTCGATGCTGTTCTCTTAGATAGTCTTGGCAATGAAAATGAAGTTTTATTAATACTTCAGTCACAGCTACTCTTTGGATGGAAACAGCTTGTTAATATTGCTGGCATTGTGAAACAGAATTTCCCAACAAGATAAAAAAAAAAAGCCTTTTCACTCAGTCAACCAGCAAACATTTACTGAGCACCAATTATGTATAAGTAAAATGTCCACTCCTTAAGGGCAGAAACTGTTTTGTCTTTTTTTTTTTTTTTGCTCTAGGTACATAATGAATGTTTATTTAATTGAATTAGAAGGAGTTATTTAGGATTCAAAAAAGTAGAAGCCCTGCTAGTGCCTTCCCTCTGAGAGTATCACCAGTTTATCCTGTACATATATCTTGTTCATACATAGTTATTTGCATGTTGTCTCCTCCATTAGAATATGAGCTCCTTTAAAGGCAAAGACTGTTTATGCCTTTGTTTGTGTCCCCAGTGCTTAGCACAGTTCCTGGCAGGTAGTAAACATTTATTAAATGCTTGTTGGCTTGACTTGAAGACACTATCTCTCCCCCTATGGAAACATAGGCTATCTGGGAGGACATAACTTAAATGTCTAAATAGATAACTAAATGCCAGTTGAGTGGTATGGACAGTAAATGCTGCATGTGTTCAGAAAAGGAGGCTATAACCCATTGCTACAGACCATAAAGTCTTCATGGAGGAGGATGAGGCTTAAGAGATAAGAAGATATTCCAGACTGGGGCAGAAATGCATATAGTGTATTCAGGGGACAATGAGTAGAATAGTTTTCATGGAGCAAAGGGATTGAGTAGGGAAGTAGTTTAAGATAAGACTGGCCAGATATGTAGGGCCTAGATTGTAGAGTACCTTAATGGACAGACCAGGGCGTTTGGATATTGTACTGTGAACAATGGGGGAAGCCACTGAAGTTTTTTGCACAAAAGAATAACATGATGAAAGCAGTATTTTAGGAAAATTAATTTGCATGTAGTTTGGATTAGAAGGCAGAGAGAAAAAACAAACATCCTATATCTCCCAGAAGTCTGGCTAAAATTATTTAGCAAACAATCAAAATTGAAGAGGACTTGTCAGGAGTTTCAAACCCTCACATATTCAAACTGTGTTGCCAAAGAACTCTCTCTTTTACAGGTTCTGAGCCCCATTCCTGACTTTTTTCCTATTGCCCCATCAACCAGATCTTGGTACTATTAACAGTAAATCTAAGTAAGCCCACAGTGGAACAAGGTTATATGCTTACAGTGTAAATTGCTTACAATGTAAATCAGCAAACCCGGAATCCTGTTCAAAATCAACATCATCACCATCACATATAAGGCACTGGTGTCATGCTTCCAGGATACAAAGAGGTGATCTTATTCCAGTGGTCAGAACTATCCAATCCTAGGACTGGCCTTATTCACCTGGGAGATTTTTCACATTAGAAGACTTAAGCAGACCTTACTTCACCTCCACCATTTCTGGGATATGTGTCTTAGTCCAGATGTTATTACTCTCAAAACAAAATGCAACACCCCACCCCACTGCTGTCCCCACCCAGTCACCCAGTATTAGCCTCCATTTTCAGAAACTTAGAATTTTGTGGTTTATTCCATGCTTTTGCCTTCCTCCTTCTGTTTTGCATGATAGCTCTAATGGAATAAAACCAAAGAAATAGGCTCTTCCCTTTCTGACCATTTCTATTTAAATTCAAGGAGCTCAGTGAGAGAAACCATGTTGAGTGAAAAGAATAGATGTGTCCTTTCAAGCAATTTTGTGATTCATCTAGTTAGAGGGAATTTAGAATGGTTTGATTACCACCCACCATAGTCTCTTTGCCTTCCCATGTCAACTAACTCATCAGGTGTGTATTTTAGTGCCATCTCTGTATTTAATTTAATTTGAACGTAATCAGTAATCTCTCAGAAGTCATGCATACCCATATAACTTGTTTTGTGGTGTTTAAACAAATTTCAAATGAGTTTCCATTTTTTTTCCCTATCTCTTTCATGTAAATATACATCAATTTGTTTGTCAAAGTTGTTTGCAAATTAGCTTACTTTAGAATATGCCTAATCAGGAGTGGTGAAGAACCCTAATTTGAACACGAAACTAAAATTAGAAATTCTGCCTGTTCATTGCTGTGCTGTTATAGGGGGTGGAGGGTGGGGAGGAGAAGGTTTCATTTTCAAGAGTGAGTGAAAACTGGCCCATCCCCAAATGTGAGACATCTTTGAGTCAATCAACAATTGCTCCTTGTGTGTTTTCTCCATGGTGACATGGGAATGATTTCTTCTTAGCCAAAAACTTGCAGATTTGTTGTAGTCCTAAGCAGAGCATCTAAAAATAGTTTCTTCCAGAATGTTTTTCAGCTAAAGCTTTTCTGAGTACAGAAAATTTTTGCAGCAAAAACACAAGATCCTGCCAAAAATGGGAGCTTATAAAGTGAAACCTGGGGGTGTTATTGTGAAAACCATTAGAAATCACTCGGTGCTTTGATTGTATTGGATTGGTTTTGTTGTGTTTATGTAACCTAGCTACATTTTGTTTGCTTTTGTGGGGCACTGCTCAAATCTCTTTACAAATGCTAAATCCCAGGACTTAGGAAAATAAGATAAGGAGCAAATAATTTCTGATTAATTCTACTTCTGCTCTAGTAAATACAGTCTAATAAGATTTTAAAGGTGTTCAGACATAGAATCAGATGTGTTTTGAGTGGGCTAGAGGATTGAATTGAAGGCTTTCTGGCCAGACACAAGAACAAGTCTCTGGGTTTCTGTTGCTCATTCTAGCTTTAAAATGAGGATGGTGATATCTACCGCCTTCACACCCACAAAGACATAAGTGATAGTGTGATGGAGCTATTTGTCATGCCTGTCACCCTTCCTGGAATGTAATCTCTGCTCACCTCTGTATCTTGGAACCCTGGTCTTCAACGCTCAGTTAAAGTTCCATTTTCTACATGGGGCCTTTCCTAGTGTACTAGCTGCCAGTGTCTTCACCTCCTCCCCCACCCTTCTATCTGTTTTGTGGGTACACGCTTGTGTGGGTGTGGGTGTGAACCCACAGACGTGTTGTCTCCCCTGTTGGGATTTAAGTTTCTTGAGATCAGGGATGATTTTACTTCTTTCTTTGTATCCTCAGTACCTGGTACAGAGTAAGTATTGAATAGATGGCTATTGATTGATTGCTTCTTTAAGATCTTGGGATCAAATTGAATATCCAAGGATGGTTCTTATGCTCTTGGTTTCAGAGCACATATTAACCTAACCAAGGTTAGCTAGGTGCCTCAGTGGATAGAGTGCCCAGCCTTGAGTCAAGAAGATTCATCTTCGTGAATTCAAATCTAGCCTCAGACACTACTAACTGTGTGACCCTGGTCAAGTCACTTAACCCTGTTTGCCTTAGTTCCTCCTCAGTAAAATGAGCTCGAGAAGGAAATGGCAAACCACTCCAGTATCCTTGCCAAAAAAACCCCGAATGGGGTCATGAAGAGTCAGATGCAATTGAAAACAACCAATGAAGAAAGTTTCAGAATGGTGGATTAGATAGAAAGTTAATGAATGAATCAATCGATTGATGGATCAATCAGCAAGTATTTATTAAGTACCTACTATGTGGTAGGCCTTGAGGATATGATTATGAAGAATGAAACAATCCCTACTCATGAGGAATTTACATTATAATGAGGAGACAGCAAATACATATACAAATATATAAAACAAGTGTAAAATGATTAAATGTAAATATATGCAAAGTAGTTGGTAGTTTGGGAGGGAGGGCAATAGTGGTTGGGGGTTTTGGGAAAGTGTTTATGCAAGAAGATGGTGATTAAGTTGTATCTTAAAGAAAGGGTCTCTTGGAAGTGAATAGAAAACATGGGACCTGAGATCAGATGCCGCCTCAGACACAAGCTGTGTGACCCTTGGCAAGTCACTTGATCTTTTTTTTGCCTCAGTTTCCTAAACTGTCAAATGGGGATAATAATAGCACCTACTTTCCTGGGTTGTTGTGATGATCAAATGAGATAATTGTAAAGGGCTTTGTACAGTGCCTGGCACATGATAGGCTCTATGTAAATGCATATTCCCTTCTCTCCTTTCCATCTTGGCATCAAGAAAACCCAGATTCAGGTCCTACCTCAGCTATATACAGACTTAGGGAACCTGAGTAAATCATTTAACCTTTCAATGCCTCTGACAACTTTCTAAAACTGAATCACAGAGGAGAGGCGTATCTGTGTGAGTGGAGTGAGTTTCCACAGCAGGAGGTATGATCTGATTTCTGAATGAAATCAAAGATCCCTCCCCACCCCCCAAATGTTTATCCAATTAGAGAACCTCTTGTTTGAGCAACAGCAAATCTGTTTCTTTCTTCAAGCCTATTCAAAGACAAGTTGTAGTTGTCAGGCCCTAAATATATGTCCATCTTAACAATTCATGAGCATAGGGGAATAAGAAGAGTGGCTGATTTCCAGTGATGGAAGGCATCCCAGAACCCTGCTCTTAGTATTCTGAGAAGTGCAGACAGCTCTTTGTGGGCAGTATTCTTGGGACTCCAGTGCCCTGTTACAGCAGGGCACCAAAACTAGCTGGAGCAGGGCCAGCAGATCAAACAAAGGCCTCTAGGAGGTCCTTCTGTGTTGGCAAAGCAAAATCCAGCATTTGGCTGCTGTCAGTTCGGATTTTCTTGCAATTTCCCTTTTTGAAGGGTTTTCCCTGGGCTCTCCTGACACCCAACAAACAGTGTTAGTGATTGAGAAGGCCTGAAGGATGTGGATTGGGTCTGAAGATGTAGAAAGATGTTTCTACAGTTGGTAACACAGTTTCCACCTGGCACTTCCTTGAAGTTTCCTTGTGAAGTAGAATGAATTTGCCTTTCATGTCTTCAGTGGCTGCTTTTTGACTCCCTTTGATCCCCATCCCCATCTATCTAAAGCTTTCATGCTGCTTCAAGACCTTCTGATCAAGGAAGCAAGCATTCTGATTAATTAACATCAAACCTAATTTCCTGCTTTTCAATTTCTATCAGTTGCTCCTAGTTTTGACTCCTAGGGTCAAGAAGCCAAAAACCTAGTGTTTCTTTCGTATTAGCCTTTCAAATACAAACTCTTGAAAACAGGTGTGCCTTCTGTATTTGACACCAAAAACAAATCCCTTTTTAACACCTGTCTCCTCCCTATGACCAAATTATTTTTTAGTAATAATCATGAAATGAAACAAATAATAATAGAAGAGTAATATGGGCAAGGAAATTTTTCTTTTATTGAAATATATATATATATATAAAATCAGGTTAGCAAAAAATTAAAAATAATGTAATTATAGTTCAAAGAAAAATGGATTAATATTAAACTGCATTAATATATTTTTTCCACTTCATAGTATTTTATTTTTTCCAATTACATGTAAAGATAGTTTTCAACATTTATTTTTATAAGATTTTGAGTTCCAATTTTTCTTCTCCCTTCCCCCCTCTTCAAGCCCTCCTCCAGCACAGCAAGCAGTCTGATATAGGTTATACATGTATTAAATATTAAATATTGAGCATATTTCCACATTAATGTATTTTTTTCCAGGAGAATATAGGACGTTTATTGGGGGGCATGGGGAGCAGATGGAGGATTTACAGATTCTTCAGAAACTGGGGGGAAGGCCCCTGAGGATCCTGAGGGTGGCTGGGGACTTCAGACGTGTTGCCATCATCTCGGATGGGAACTGGATAGTTGTAAAGGGTCTTGCCATTGATCATGACTGTGTACTTGGTATAGGGGCTTGGGGGATGAGGGAGCACAAGCAGAGCCAGGGTGCCAATGGCAAAAGATGCACCAGCTCTTTGGCTCAGGCCTCCTTCAGGAACCAGCTCGGTCTGCCCACCATGTTGATTCTAATATGTGTTGTTTTGCGGGGTTTTTTGCTTTTTGGAGGGGGGAAGGTAGGGCAGTTGGGGTTAAGTGACTTGCCTAAGGTCACATAGCTAATCTGAGGCTGGATTTGGACTCAGGTTCTCCTGACTCCAGGGCTGGTGCTCTTTTCACTGTGCCATCTAGCCACCCTGACCCTAATGTGTTTTTTAAAAGGGAAAATATACCTACATAAAATTCTGTTACCGTAATGAATAATAACATTATAGTTTCTCTTTTCAAGCCTTAACTTCTGCAAATTTGATCTTTGCTTATTTGTATTTAGTAGATAAAAAGCTAAATTTGTCAATCTATCTTCACTCATAAACAAAGAACACTTTTTATTCATTTTTATTTCAAACTTTCTTTCACAAAAAGCAATAGATATACAAATAGGAAAAGTCTTAAACATAAGGATAAGTTTGGCAGAGATTCATAAACATCCTATTTTTTATAAGTGAATTTTAATAAAGCCTAAACATCTACAGAAGATACAAATTAGGCAATGATTAAATCATACCACTAATGTAATGTTTTATTTTCTTGATTCGTTCTTTAGTTTTAAACAACTAACAATTTAAAAAGAATAAATTTCCATTTTAAAGATATTATTCAAATTTAGTAAAATATTGCATCTATGAACTACAGTATGTACTTATCAAACAAAAAGAACATATATTCATGGTTCAGACTCTGTTTCACCATTTTTAAATTTTAAACACAAATAAAAATTCCAAGTGCTCACATAGAATGACAAAATTGAGATAACTCAAATTCTGGTTTCTTTGTTTTTCACAATTAACTGTATTACAAAGAGGGCAATTTAGGTTTCAGTATCCCAAAAAACTTCTAATAGGTAGATCTGTCCAAAATTGGAATGTGTTGCTTTGGAATTCTTTAAGCAGAAAATGAATGAGCACTAGGGATATGTTATAGTGGGGATGACTTTTGATGAGTTAGGCTAAACTAGATGGCTATTGAGGTCTCTTTTAGCTCTCAAAATCATGTCATTCTGTGAAAGGCCTCATCTACGAGGTAGCAACAGAATTTTTAAAAGTAGATTAAGTATTCTAAGATGCCGAACCAGAAGAGGGGCCATCTCACATCTGGGAGACCACCAATTCAAAGGTACGTTGGCAGGAAAGAAAATGTCCAGTATTAGAAATAGGCAATAGATAGTTTGACTGGAATGGAGACTGTGTGAAAGTAAATAATATAAAATCTGCAAGGACAGGTAGGAGGCAGACCATGAAGAAATTTAAATACCAAGCTGAGGATTTTATGTTTTATTCTGTTGACAATAGGGAACTACTGACGACTGACTGTTTTACAACTATCAATTTCGTAGTTCTTTGCAGAGCATCAGTTTTAGAGGAAAGAGACTGGAAGAAGGAATACCAATTTGTAGGCTGTTGAAGTAATCTAGGCAGATATGGTCCTGAATTTTCTTGAACAGAGGCTTTGTGACTAGAGAGAAGTGGATGGTTGCAAGATATGTTGTAGTGGTAGAATCTACAAGATTTGGCAGCTTGAATGCATTAGTGTAAGGTTGTTGTTGTTTGTCCTTCCTTCTTTAAGAAGATCATGACCATCATGAAGGTGTCGCCATGACTTGCAAGTGAATTGGATTTAAGTGAGGGAAGGCTGTGCAAAGTCACCAGCTTCATCCTCTCCTCCAGAGCTATTTGTGGCCAATGGCCAAATATAGATCAGGAGACTGGAGATGTCCTCAGATGCAATGGGAGGCCTTGGCCTTTTTAAACTAAGGTCTTTCTCAGGTCTCAGTTTGAGAGGCAAGCCTATTAAAGTTATTAGGGCTAGGTAAGAAATGAAGCAAAGAATGGCCTCTTTTACCTAGTTTAAAAAAAAAATCATTCTGGGAGGGAAAGACCCTAAAGGTTTCTGGCTAAAACAGAAACAACTGCTATTTACACTCACTCTGAGCTAGCAGGGCAGAAACACTGACCAAGTGAGGCTTGGGCTAGGACCTGTTGTTGGCCAATTAATGAAAGTTGCAGTGATTTGGGTTTAAGGCCTATCCTTAAGAAAGAAATTTAGCCTTCTAGTAAACCCCAAGATATCTTGGGAGGTTTCAGCGATCAAGAATTATATTCTTTTGGGAAGAGTACCTACAGGTAAGGGAAGGTGGTATGGGAAGGAAGGAAAGATAGAAACACTTATTAAATATTTATTAATCCCTGGGCATTGTGCTAAGCACCAGGGATACTAATCCAAGTAAAAATAAAGATAGTTTGTGTTCTAAAGGAGCTTATGTAGTCTGGAAGACTACATACAAAAGGGAGCTGAAAAGGGTGGAAGTGTGGGAATGTAGGTACTGGGTGCAGGGAGTCAGCAACAAGACTGGGAAGAAGAGCTAAGAGTCAAGGATGACTGAGATTGTGAACCTGGATGACTAGAAGGATGGAGTTTGAAGGAGGTATGAATTTAGGGAAAATATAATGAGTTCCATTTTAGACATCTGAGTTTGAGATAGCCATGGGACATCCAGATGGAGATGTTCAATGGGAAATTGATAATGTAGAACTAAAATTCAGGAGAGAGATTCAAAATGGATGTATAGATTTGGGAGTCATCTACATAGAGATGATCATTGAACCCACAGCAGCTGGTGTGATCACTGAAGAAGAATGAATGTATAGAAAGTAAAGAGAAAAGGATCCAGCATAGCCTTGTGGGATGTCCACACAATAATGAACTCCTGTGCTCCTTATTTCATGAGAGTGTATTCTCTTAGGATTCAGAGACTGGCTTTCCATTTCGAAGTGCCCCATTCATGTCATGGGCCCACAGTGATTATTTTGAGAGTATGTTTTAACTCAGTGACATAGTAAATAAAATGTAGCCCTAGAGCTCTTGATTTCATTCCCTTTAACACTTTAGTAGTCACTTGCTTTCTGACCTCTTAGCATCTTCCTTTTCGTCAGATTTATAAACAGTGTTCAGAGTACCCTTCACCAAAGGGAGAAGTGGCTTGCTTGATCATTATGCTTCTGAAGAAGGATTCTCAGGATAAAATGACTTTTCAATACAACCTCATGACACAAATGTTCATTGCCAGGAAACACTGTTGGAGAAGAAGCAAGTTTTTGTATTTATAATTCACCCAATATTTCTTGGTCTTGTTTATTTGCACATCATTTTAGGAAGAAGCATTAATATTAATATGACTCTGACTTGGATGTAGAGGTCAAGGAAATGAGAATATATTCCTGACAACAAAATCATCTCAGAAATTATCTACCCTCAAAGAGCTTAGGTGTCTATGATTATGCCCCATCTCACCACCTTTGGGCTTATTAGAACTTTTGACATAGATTCTTTTAATTAAAAAAAATTTAACTTAACAAACACCAAATAAAATGTTGAGGATTTCCATTCACAGAGTAGAAAAGAAAAAAAGATTATACCCGGAACTGTCAATCGTTTTGTACAGCTTGCTTTTTCCTAGAATAAATATAACAGCTTTTAAAGCTGTCTTGCCTATTTGTGTTCCTCTCTTGCCCTTCTTCTGTTCTCTTTTGTGCTTTAAAAAAAAAAATTATGTCAGTGATCTTTTCTTTCTTTTCTTTTTCTTTTTACTAGTCCTGTCACCAGCCCTTCTTTCTCCCAATTCCCCCTCCAAATTTTGACATAATTTCGAAAACAGTTTTATCCTCTGCATTTTTTTTAGGGCAGCAGAGTACTGCAATCAAAAATATTACAGATTCTGGAAGAGAAAACAGGATATCAAAACCATGTAAATTTTTCAATAGTTTTTGCCAGTGTCTCCCTGGGGAGGGGGAGGGAAGGAGCCTCTGAATTAATTTGTCCTTACTTTTGCCATCCTTTATTGAGTTCTACCAGCTACTGTCAGTTGTTTCACGCAGCTTTGGAGTGTCTGGGGATGAAGATCTTCAGGTGTGTGAAGTCTTGAGAGGGAGGCAGCATGATACAGTGGTAACTATTCTAGAGTCAGAGGACCTGAAGTGAGATCTTGGCTCTGCCTCTTACTTCCCCTTGCTTGTCAAAGGGCAGAAAACTGATGCTATCAATGAAAAGAATGCCAGTGTCAGAGGGCTTTGGTGACTTTTAGTAGTAAACACTGACTTGTCTATGGGAGTCACTGAGAATAATAATAATAATAATAAATGATAGCTAGACCTCATATACCACTTAAGGTTTGCCAACTACTTTGCATATGTTATCCCTTTTGATCCATATAGAATAGTAGAGCTGGAAGGGACCATAGAGATCATCCACTTGGATCCTTTCTCATTTTATAGATGAGGAAACCAAGACCTTGGGAAACTTTTCAGCCCAGAGAGGTCACCTATAATTGAGGTGTAACTGAAAAAAAAACCATTTTGAGGACCTTGGGAACAGTTTCTTGGTTTATCTTGACACAGAAGTGAATGAATTTTTTGTTTGTTTGTTAATTGAACCTAAATATATTAGACAGGTAGTGAAGTAGAAATGAAGTAAATACTTCAAGTATGTTGTTAAAGGAGTGTAGGGTTTTTGATTCAGTTGCTTGGAACAGCTGATGATGAAAATTTCGACTGTTCCATATCTAATTCTATAAATACTATCAACTGCATGACTTCTAAAAAAGTTTCAGGCAAGCAGGGGGAAAAAAGCCAAAAGATATAAAGCAGAAAATTCCCAGAGCATGTACCAGTGTTCCCAATTGTGCCACCTGGCAAGGGGCATTATCTGCCCTGTGGTGGGACTGCAGAGTAAAAATATCCCTGATTGTTCAAGCCACTTTTCCCCTACTCTCTGACCAAAGAATGATAGTTATTTAAACTTGGGTAGACTTTCTAGTTTCTAAATATTTTTTTTCCCAATAGCCCTGTTAAGGTATGGAATACAGTTATCCTTCCCACATTACAGGGGGGCTCCATTGCTCAGAGAATTTAAGAGATTTGCCCAGGGTCACACAGCTAGCAAGTGATAGTGCCAAGATTTATTCCAAGATCTCCTGACTCCAAGTCGAGTAGTCTTTCTCCTGCATCTCAGAATATGGGGCCCATATGCCTTCTCTATCCACTTTGAGGAAGCTGTGACCTTTTCATCTTCTATAAAATGCTCTCATGTCTGGCACATGACCCACACCCAGAGGACATTCAATATATGCTTCTTTGTTAGGAGAGAGGATTGGGAGAGGGATAGAGGGAGACAGGAAATAACTGTTGTGTAAAAAAACACGTCACCAATAAGACTTTGGAACAGTGCTAGCAGATGATGATATGGTCTTCCTTTAATGACATACTGCACACAATCAACAAATCTTTACTGAGCATTTGCTAAGCATAGGATAATATTCTGGGTCTTGAGGGACTTACAAATTAGAATAACTCATATTTCTGTAGCACTTCATAGTTTATAATAAACCTAGCCATCTAGATTGTAATCTAGTGGAAGAGATAAACCATGCACAGTGAAAACATGGAAGAGCTTAGAAATAAGATTGGAAATTGATCACGGGAGCCTTCAATGTCATCATGACCATCCTTGCACTAGTATTTGAGACAGGAAATGCTCATTACCATTTTCTATCCACCTTCAACTAAAGGAGGCAATAAATTGACTACTGGAAGTATGTAGGACAAATGAGAGAGGCATTAATTACATTGATTAGGATTTACAGGTCTCTTCTCCCTTCCATTTTTTGTAACTTTCTACTTTTTCCCCCCACCCTGCTTACAAAGCCATAGGATGGTGGGCACCTTTAAAAATGGCAAAGCATATAAAACTTTAAAAATAAGTATTAGGTCTGGTTTATACAGTTTTTCTGGAAAATGGTTTTTGTGTGTGTTGCCCAATCTTTATGCGCTTCAGCGTGTTGTAGGCAGAGGAAAGGGCAGAGAATGGGTATTTGTTCTTTTAGACCTCAGGTATTAATTAACACACTCAGGAAATGTTAAGAGAATGATGAGACTCCAGGGCTCAATGATAGGGGAGTATTTGACAAGGGATCCTAAGATGATTTTTGTGACACTGTTCTCTCTTGGTTCTCCCTTCTACCTATCTGACTGCTTTTCTTGTCTTCTTTGATGAATTACAACCTGCTCAAAAAAAATTGAATGTGTTCTCACACATTTTCTGCTCTTGGAACATTATTATTCATTGCCATGAAGGAATAGTCTCACACTTCAGGAAAGGCAGGATACTCAACCAGGAGCATGTGATGGTAAATGGAAGTTCTGTACAATTCAGGGCATGCAACTGTAACCTCACCCTCACTTTGAGAACCACTGACCAGTCTGGTGGCTCCCTTGCTCTAAAATAAGATGAACCTTCTCCATTTGGCATTTACAGCTACTTTATAATCTAACTACAGCCTTCCTTTCCACTCTTACTGAACATTATTTCCTGTTATGTATTTTACATTCCAGCCAAACTGGTCGGCTTGCTGTTCCTCACAGATGACGTTCTCTCTTGTCTATCCCTCCATACAGGTGGTTCCATGTGCATGGAATGCCTTCTTTCCCTCCCTCCCTCCCCACTTTCTCCTTTTAGAAGGTCTAACTTCCTTCAGAACTCAGCTCAAATGTTACTTTTATATGATTCCTTTTCTGATTTTCACTTTTCTTCCTACTCCAGCTCCCACCTTCTCTCCCTAGAATTACCTTGTATTTACTTTGCATGCATTTTATATTTCCTTCTATGTGTACAGGCTAGCTGAGCTTTTCTTTGTTGTAAGGGAAGGTTGGGGTAGAGGAAGAGGTATATTTCAGAAAATAACTGTGGTTTTTAAAAGGATATCAGCTGATTACCCTAATAGAATGTAAGTTCCTTGAAGGCAGAAAATGTTTTAGTTTATCCTTGAATCTCTAAAACCTCACATAGCACCTGACACATAGTAGGCACTGAGTGCTTCTTGATTTCGATGATTTCAGTGAATGTAACAAGTTCCTTGAGGGCAAGACTTGTTTTGTTTTTGTCTTTGTACAGCACCTGGCACAGTACCTGACACATAGTAGGTGTGCTTAATAAAAATAAGCTCAGTAAATGCTTATTTATTGATGCACACAAATAAATATAATATTGGCATATCTATGTGTGTGTACACACAGACACACACACAGCAATGGGGGCTTATTGACTAGGGGCAGCAGGAAGAGAGGTAGCATTTTAGCTGAGCTTTGAAGAAATATAGGGATTTTGTGAGGTAGAGATGAAGAGAAAATACATTCAAGGCATAGGGCAAAAGCATGGGGGTAGGATATTGAATATTATGTATGAGGAATCACAAGTAGACCAACTTGTCTAGAGTGTAGCCTATGCAGAAGGGAATAATCTATAATAAATATAGAAAGGTAATCTAAAGGCAGATTGGGAAGGGCTTTATTTTATCCACAATTTCCATTTTTAAAATTAAATTAAACTTTTTCAATGAACAAAAATTCTCTACTTTCCACCTCCCATACTTAATTAAAAAAAAGAAAATAACAAAGCCTTTATAACAAAAAATGCACAGTCAAGCAAAAATATATTTCCACCATTGTCCATATTGAAAAAAAAAATATGTCTTATTCTGTATGGTGGGTCCATCACCTCAGTTTGCTAGTGGAGAGTTCAGGGTCTAGCAGATGTCCTCTGTTTTCTCAGTATAGCCTATCCATGGCACCACCCAGAGAGTACACTCTACATAAAGAAATTTAGGAGAGGGGACCAACCTGTGGATCAGTTTACACAGCATTCCAAGTCCCAAGGCTGCTGTTGATTTTGATTTGTAAGGAGAAGGCCACCACCAACCATTGTGGAGAAGCCACACTAGGGTTGCAGGAGGTTGGGTCAGCATGAACAGAGTGATGATCCTGAGTCAGGAATGGTGATGGGGACATTCTGAGTATGAACTATGAGACTAGGAAAAATCTTCACACTGACCAAGATTGTCTGGGAGGAAGAGATAGGCATGCTCTCCCTCTAGGTTAATGGATAGGTTCCTCTAGGTTAGTGGTTACAGTATTAGACCTGGAATCAGGAAGGCCTGATGTCTCAGGCACTGACTAGTTTGCATTTGGAAAGTCATAAGCTTTGGTAGTCCCAGATTCCAAGTTTGTTTTAATCTCTCTATACCTCAGGTTTTTTTTTAATCTGTAAAACAAGGGCATTGGACTCCATGACCCTCCAGGTCCCTTCCATCTCTAAATCTATCATCCTACAATCCTGCTTCCCTCCATCACTGCCAAGCCATTTGTAAAAAGCCACTGGGGCTTTGAAAGCTTTATTCTCTTCCTAAATGTTTTCTTTTTCCCCTGATGTTCCCTTCCCTAAATGTTCAGTTCTAAGTGTTTAAAATGAAATAAAGCTTTTAACCAACAACAGAGACTCAAACCTTTTGTGTCTTACTCATTGTACAGCTATCTAGATAAGAGAGAGGGGGAGAATCCCACTTTATTTCAGAAGAGATTTAATAATACAGTCAGGCTGGGTTGGGAGCTAGAGCTATAGAGGAATAGAAAAGACAGGCTGATGTTTGACATTCACAAGCATTATAAAAGCACCCTGGGCAGTCTAGCTGTGCCATGCCAGAAAACTGAGCTGCTTCTATATGCATTGTCTTAGGAAGATTCTGAAGATCACCTGGCAAGATATAAGGTAGCAGACACTGAGGTGCTTTCTTGAGCTGAACTGCCAAGCATTCAGACCCTACTGTAGAGAGTGCAGCGTTGTTTGAATGTCAAACATATGTTTGTCTAAAAGACTATTTTACAGAGAACTCCCACAAGGCAAGTGCTCACATGGTGATCAGAAGAAGTGATATAAGGACACTCTCAAGATCTTTCTGAAGAACTCTGGTATCAATTATGAGACATGGGAGACACTGGTACAATATGGTCCAGCATGGTGTGCTCCTGTTAAAGAAGGCGCTGTGCTTTATGAGCCAAAAAGAATTGCAGTAACTAAAAAAAAATTGAGATGAATAAATTTAGACAGCTCCCTCCCAAATGTTCATACAGACTGCCTGACCTGTGGCAGAGCTTTCCTGGCTTGTATTGGCATGATCAGCCACAGCTGGACACACCATACATTGACCCCAACATTATGACGTAATTTTGGTCCTCTTTGAGCACAAAGACAAACAACAACAAAAGAATCATGACCAAATATACCTGAGAATACCTCTGGTTTCATTCCTTTTACACATGAGCCTAAAAGCAGCCATAAAGGAGATTACAACAAGCACAAGGGAGAAAAGCTGCTCTGACTTCAATCAGAGAAGCTGGAGACCACTGGCTTTCTTACAGGCACTTCCAAAGAAATCAAACCTCCAAGGGGAAGGGAGTGGCTTGACCTGTAGGGCATCAATTGCACATGTATAACGGTAGTACTGGTGCTACCATAGTAACCTAGCTTGGCTTCCAGGGTCCAAACTCCCTTAGGTGGTTAGATTAGCAAATTGTAAAGAATGAGGCCAGGTCCTTTTTTAGAGGGAGGTTGAAGGGAGTGGCATGGAAGGCTTAAGGAGTAAAGAGGTTTGGAATAGATCCAGAGGGACATGAGACTCTGGAAGAGTAAAAGGACTGCCTTTCTTTAGTGTAGGACCAGTGGAAATGAGATAATATAAATTTGTAGGGGACCCAACCTTGGATAACTTCTGTCAGCATGTTTGTAGAAACAGAGCAGGGAGGATCAGTCAGTCATTAAATTGATAAATCCAAAATTGTTATTTGGCAAGGCATGGGCAGTATTGGGCAAGAAAGCAAGATACTTGAGAACAGAGAATAGTGTAAAATTGAATGGATATTAACTACAGAGTCAAAATTAGGAAGAGAGGAAATTGAAACCTGAGTAGAAGTGCTACCCTGAAGAGAACTGGAGAGTAGAGGAACTGGTAGTCAGAGTAAGGGTAAAGACTAGATTTAGGAATGCATGTGTACATGGTATTTCTTCCTTTAGAATTTCAGCCCTTTGAGCACAGAGACTGTTTCATTTTTGTCTCTATCTCCAGTGCCTGGCACATATCAAGTATGTGTTTAGTAAATGCTTATTGAATAAATGAATGAGGCAGCAAGAAACCCAGTGATGGGGTGGTTTGGTCATAGTCTTAGATTATAAACTCCTTGAAAAGCAGGGACTATGTCTCATTTTCCTATGGACATTGCTTTGTACATAGTAGAAGCTTAATAAATGTTCAGTGAACCAATCTAGGTGTGTATGGGGTATGTATGTATGGGAGGGGAGGGAATCCCCAATTCACAATTTGGAACTGGGCATTGATAATATTCAAGAATCTTTGTTTACAAGGAATCATTATTAATCAGAATGAGAATTCACATTTACAATAGTGTTTTCAATTTTGCAGTTAACTTACTTTATCTTTCCTGGATGGCACATTTTGGACTAGGACAGTCAGGATAACTGTACTCGAGTTCCTCAAACACACTCAAGTTCCTGATTCTGCAGCTTTGCCCATATCCTTCTCCTCCTCCTTCCTGGAATGCCCCCGCCTTCTTCTGTCACCACATGAGCAAGACTGGGTTCTAGCCTCCCTTCTTGCATCACCCATCCTTGATCGCCCTAGCCAAAAGGGCTTTCTGGTCCCAAATTCTATGTTTAATGATAATCATACAGGAAACTTTGTAAATGAATTATAAAAGCTGAGACGAAAATGAGCATGTTTATATTTTCTCTTTGAATGGAAATTTCAGTCTGTTCCAAATCTTTTCTGAATAGCTGAGTGTTCTGAATAGTCAAAATAAGCTTTAATTATTTGCTCTGGAATCCTCTGTTATTTATTTCAACTTCAAAGATAGGGAATAAAGCAAATTCAGACTTGGGTGTGTTATGAATTCTGATGACCTTTAGGATGAAAGAAGAAGTTTAACAAAAGAGTAATTACTTGGATCTGCTGCTCAGATCTATTACCTTCAATAAATGATGTCCCAGAATACCTTTCTAAGGGCAGCAGGCATTTATTAAAGTGCTTATTATTCCAGGCATAGTGCTAAGCACTGGGACTACATAGAAAAAAAAAACAAAAAAAAAAAACCACAGTCCCTGCCTTTAGGGAGCTTGCCTCCTAATAAGGGAGACTATGTTAACCATGTGGATACAAGATATATAGAGTTGGTGGTGGGAGGACATCTCAAAAGGAAGATTCTAGCAGCAAAGAAAACCCAGAAAGACATCTTGTAGAAGGTGAGATTTGAACTGAGTCTTGGAGAAATCTAGGGCAGTTGTGTGTGAGGAACAGCAAATAGGGCACTGTAGACCGATCATTGGGTTCCTAAAGGGGAATACTGTATAGAAGACTAGAAAGATAAGAAGGTACCAGGTTTATAAAAGTCTTTAAATACCAAGCAAACAGATTATAGTTAATCCTCAAGGTCACAGGAAGCCACTGGAGTTTTTCAGGGGGCACAGAGGGTGTGTGTGACATGGTTGACCTTCACTTTAGGAAAATCACTGTGACAGGTCAGTAGAGGATGGAATGGAGTAGGGAGAGACTTGAGATAGGAAGACCAATTAAAAACCTATTCCAGTAGTCCCCAGGAAAGTGATATGGGCGTGTACTAAGGTGGTGGCTATATGAGTGCAGAGAAGGGGACTGTATATAAGAGATGGGAAGGAGATAGTGGTACCTTAGATAGTAATAGAAGAATCAGGAAGAGGGGAGGATTTGAGGAGAAAGTTAATGAGTTTTCTTTTGAATATTCTTTGTTTAATCATTTGATTATAGGGGCTGATAGAGGCTTGCCCAGGAAGTTCAATGGATAAAAAGCAGAGCAAGACATATTGACAGGCTTCGTTTACCTAATCAGTATTGACTATTCTTTTTACAGCCCATGAACTTCATGTTTCAAAAATTCACCTAAAACCAAGGGAGAAAGTTGCAGTGAAGGAGAGGAATTATTAGAATTTGTACTGTCAGTTTTTACAAAGGAAAACATGGCCTGGAGCCTTGCTGAAATCACTCAGTAGGTCAAAAAGGCTTTTAATCCATTGTATTTCATCTTTCTACTGTCTTTTCAATTTAGTTTTCTTGTAATTTTAAGGGGTTTGGAGACTGGAGATTTGGACATTCTGAGTGTCCCTTCTACAAGGAGACATTTGTGCTCTGGGAATCTTGAAGAATGTAAAGAGCTCACTTTGTATTGCTGGTAGGAGGTGGGAAGTGTGGGCATCCCTTCATCTTTCAGTAACTGTTTAAAAGCCTTTGCATCTCAGAGCACTGCTAACTTCTGAGGGACTGACTTACATAAGTTGTGTTTTATTCGTGTTGTTAAGCCATCTTCCCCTCAGCTAGGAAGCCTGTGAAAAAGGAAGTCTTATTTTAATTGATGTATGTACTATGACTATTTTCCCAGCTCAGAAGGCAAAAATACTTCTTATCTCTGACTTCCCTCCTCCAATACCTCAGATCTACCACTTCACTAGTTGTGTAATTATGAGGTAGTTATTTTACCTTGTTGGAGCTCAGTTTCCCCAACAGTTAAACTAAATGAGCTTTCTAAAGTTAGCTTCCTTTGTCCTAGCTAACATCCTATGTTCTATAAGAAGCCTTTCTCAGTACTTCTTAATGATGGTGACTTCTCTCTGTTATCTCCAATTTATCTTTTGTAGATTTTGTTTGTATTTAGTGTTTGCATGATGTCTCACCCGTTAGATTGTACTCTGCTTGAGAGCAGGAGCCATCTTTTGCCTTTCTTTGTATCCCTAGCACTTGGCACAGTGTTTGGAATATGGTAAGCCCTTAATAAATGCTTGTTGATTGACTGACTGACTGATAATTTAAAATATGGTCCCTGCTGATTTGGAGTTTATAGTCTTACATTTGGGGTCAGACACAGGTACATATAATACATATATATGGTAAGTTAATAAACGTTAAGCACCTACTATGTGTGAGGTGCTGTGCTAAGCAGTGGTGATGCAAAGACAGGCAAAGTGCAGGTGCTGCTCTTAAGTAGCCCATAATCTAATGTGGGAAACAACATAACTGGAGATAATGAACAGAGGGAAGGCATTAGCATTAAGGGAGATCAGGAAAGGCAAGATTTAGCTGTGCTTTGGAGAAAGCCAGGAGAGCCAGAAGGCAGAGATGAAGTGGTATTCCAGGCACGAGCAACAGCCAGAGCCCAGTGCCCAGAGCCAAGAGATGGAGTGTCATGTTCTAGGAACAGTCAGTCAGGAGGCCAGTGTCATTGGGTCATAGAATAGGTATACAATAAGTAGATATGTAATGTCTATAGTAGAGAATAGAACAGAAAAAGAAAAGAATGGGACAAAATGCTATGGCAAGACTGAGGAAGGAAAGATTGTTTCTAATTTGGGGAATCAGAATTAGAAAATCTCTGCATTAGAGAAGATCTCAGAGGCTATCTAAGCTAAGCTATATCTGAGCAGGAATTCCTTCTGTATCACTGATAAGTGGTCATCCAACCTCTTTTTGAAGACTTCTAGTGAAGGAGGTAGAGCCAAGTTGGTGGAGTACGAGGAAGCAGCACAGTGAACTCCCTCTATCCCTATAAAACTCCTCCAAACAGATCTGGCAGATTGAATCCTGATGGGGGAAATTGAGAAAAAGCCATAGTGAGTCACTTTTCCAGCCCAAGTTGGCATAGACAGAGAAAGAGAGGTCTGTAGACACTTGTGATGAGTCCAGTAGGGCCCAAGAAAAGGCTGTATACCAGGGCGAAAGGAGATCTCTGACCCACATTGGGGCACTTTGATAGGAACAGGTGCCAACTGGCAGCTTTGTCATTCCCTACTTTGTTGCAGGTCACCAATCTAGGGCAGACCATGCCCAGGGATTGTGTTCCAGGTAAAGTAGTGGCTATACTCCCTACACAATGAGGAGCAAGTTTAGAAGACAGTATAAGTATGGTTCTGATCCTAGGAGAGCAGGGTCACAGTTCCAGCATCTAGCCCAATCTGAAACCTTCAGAGGAATAACCAAGGCAAGAATCCTAAACCAGAGAAGCACAGTTAAATCACTCTGAAATAGTAAGCACAGTTTTCTGACTGGCAAACCAGGGCTGAATTCAGCAACATCTACTGTTGCCCAGACCCAAAATCAGATCAGAAATTTGTAGAGCTCAGATTAAGAGAGTGGGACAGCAAAATTTTGCCCTAGATCAGAACACTTGGGAAACACTGAAAGTTTGAAAGGTCAGTCTGAGCTGTCCATAAGATCCTAGAATAATGTAATATTCAATACACTGAGAAAGTAGCAACAAGACCAGCCCAGATGTTCTTTCCAGAAGTGTGCAGAGCCTAGCCCTAACATAAATTCTAAAATCAAGAAGTAGATTGGGAAAATGAGCAAACTAAAAAAAGAATGCCACTATAAAAAACTTTTAGGTGAGGGGATGCTTAAGACACCAACCCGGAAGAGAATAACTCTAAAACATCTACAAACAAAGCCTCAAAGAATGACTAAAACAGTAGAAGAAAATGTAAATGAAAGCATAGCAAAAACAAGGAAGACAGATCAAAGAGAAATAATTTAAGAATTATTGAACTGCCTGAATATCAAGACAAAAAAAAGAACCTAGACATTATGTTTCCATAAATCTTAAAAGAAAACTGCCTAGATCTCTTAGAGCCAGAGTGGAAATGCAAAGTATCTCTCAGTTACCTCCTACAAGATACCCCAAAATTAAAACTCCCAGGAACATGATAGCCAAAATCTAGAGATTCCAGGTCAAAGAAATGTAGCTAAGAAGAAAGAATTTAAGTATTAAGGAGCCATAATCTAGATCACACACAGATTAGCAGCCACCACTATAAAGGAGCAGAAAGCTTGGAATACAATGTTCCAGAAGGCAAAGAATATGGATTTACAGCCAAAAATAATTTATCCAGCAAAACTGAACGCAATTCTGCAGAGGAAAATATGAGTCTTTAATGAAATAGAGGAATTCCAAGCATTTGAAATGCAAGCAGAGTAATGAAGAGAAACATAAAAAGATAAATATTAACAAATAATGATAAAGGATTAAACAAAGATAAATAACTTCCATTCTAACATGGGGAGATGATACATGTGTCGTTTCTGAACCCTGTTGTCAACAGAGGTCACGGAGAGAATCTAATTAGACAAGACCTGGGAGTTGTTCTGTTATGTTTTGATGATCTTAAGAGAAAAATGGAGATGGGAAGAAGAAAGGAATGTTAGGGGAAATTGTCTCATATGATCAGAGTATGCAAATATATATCTATACAAATAAGGAGGTGGGGTTGGGGGAGGGATTAGTCTTGAGCAAAACAAACTCCAAAGGTATACAAAAATATTTATAGCTTTTTTGAGGTGGCAAAGAATGAGAATAAAAGAGTGTGCCCATTAGCTGGGGAATGGGTGAGCAAGTTGTGGTATATAAATGTGATAGAATACTAGTTTGCTATAAGAAATGATGAAGGTTCAGATGGTTTCAGAGAAACCTGGTAAGACTCATACGAACTAATACAAAGTGAAGAGAACAGGACTAGGAGAACAATTTATACAAAGACAACAGTGTGATAAAGATAAACAATTGTGAAAGAATAAGGAACTCTGATCATTATAATAACTAATTACATGCTACCAACCTCCTCTCAAAGAGGCAAAGAACTAGAGCACAGAATGACATTTTTTTTGGACATGTTCAATGCAGAAATTTTTTTTGGTTGATGATACATGTTTGTAAAAGATGTTTTGTTTTTCTTCTCAATTAGGGGAAAGGTAATGAGGGCAGAACAGATTTTTGTTGGTTGAAAAATAAATTATAATTTAAAAGTGATTTCTAGTGAGGGGAAACCAACCATCTCCAGAGGCACTTTAGGATAGCTCTAAATGTTAGAAAGATTTTCCTGATGTCAGACCTCAATATGCAATTTATGCCTTGTTATAAAATTGCGCTTGGTGGTCTTATGACCACTTTCCTTAAGGAGAGACTGTAGTTTATGGAATCTATGCATGGAAACCATTGTTATATGATTCAGCTTCCTGTCCTTCCAATAGTTTTTTTTTTTTCCCACTATAATCTTCCTAAAATAAAACAGTGAACATTCTGTTCAAAAGCTTCTGATGCACACATCCCCCACCGCCCCTCACTTGCAATGAAATTGAAACTTCTTAACCTGTCATTCAAGGCTGTGTATAACACATGTTCCCTCAAATATTATTATTAAATTAATCCTTTGTTCAAACCAGATTGGACTACGTTATATCTATAGCAGCATTTGTGGATTCTCCGTCATTAAAACTCATACTATTTTCCAAACTAGAATTCCTTCTTCTCCATTTTAGCATATCCTTCTTCCAAAAGTCCAGCTCATGTGTCCTTTTAACATTTATGGCCTATATTATCTTTTTCTGCATTTTTAGGCCATGTTATTATAATTTATATGAAATCATCATTAGTATTTATGTATAACAAGTCAACAACAGGCATTTATTACTGTGTGCCAGACAAGGTTCTAAGTTCTGGGAATTACAAAGACAAGTCAAAAGCAGGACAGATCTTCTGCTTAAGGTGGAGGAGACAGCAGATAAAACGGCCCAGAAGGGAGGAGACAGAAGGCAAAACTTGGAGATTTGGGAAGAGAGGGAGCCATGGAAGGGCTGAAAGAACATCCTCCACACGGAGATCCTGGGAGGAATTTTCCAATGGAAAGGGGAAGCCATGGAGCGATGTGCTATGGATATCTTGATTGTTGGTAGAATATGAAGGAAGCATGACAATTAGGACATGGAGAAGAATAAAATGGTAGATTTATAATTTAAAAATATGGGGATCTATCGATAGTTAAAGACTAATCTAAGAACATAACCTCAGAACATTAATGTCCTAATTTAAAACCAAAGGGTTTCAGATTTTTAAAAAATCTACTTGTTTTAGTCTCCCAATTACTTTAATGTGAGGGAAGAACCTTAAAAATACATGTATGCTAAAAAGCACAAAATAAGGAAGGTATCCTGGAAAAGGCAGTATTTGAGTTAGTCTTGAATAACAGGATTTAAAAAAGCAAAAATGATGGGGAGGGCATAGAGAATGATATGAACAAAGTAGGACAGCATAATACATGTACAAGTGACAGCAGATGGTCTCATTTAGCTGGAATGTGATCTTCATGGACAGGAGTACTAGGAAAATACTGGAAAAAATAGGGAGGCATCGAAATGTGGAGGCTTGAATAGCAGGGTCAGGAATTTGGACATTATTTGATAGGCTATTGCCAGTGAAGGGTTTTGAATAGAAAAGTAAGTGACATGATTATATCTCTGTTTTAAGGATATTAATCTGGTGCTGTATAAGGGATGGATTTGAAGGAGAGGGAATAAAATCTTATTTTAGTAGTCTGGTTACATAATAACAATGGCCTATATTAAATGGCAGCAATAGAATTAGGAACAGTGGGGTGGATTCAAGAGACTCTGGGCTAGCTGAGTCAATTAGATTGCTGAGTTATTAGACATATGAGGGAGAGAAGATATAAGTTCTAGGAAGTGATATATCTATCTATATCTATATCTGTTACATTAGACATCATCTACAATGTTGTGTCCAGTTCTGGGTGCTGCCATTTAGGAAAAGATATTGATTTGCTGGTGGGTGACCAGAATGGTTCATGCCAAATAAGAATCATTTGAAGGAACTGGGAATGAATATTTAGCCTGCCTGGAGAAGAGGCAGGCTCTACACCAGGGGTGGGGAGCCTGCCACCTCAAGGTCACATGTGGCCCTCTAGGTCCTCAAGTGCAGCCCTTTGACTGAATCCAAACTTCACAGAACAGATCCCCTTAATAAAAGGATTTGTTCTGTAAACTTGGACTTAATCAAAAGGCCACACCCAGGGACTTAGAAGAACACATATGACCTTGAGGTCGCAGGTTCCCCACCCCTGCTCTACACAAAACTTGTCTTCAGGTGTTGGAAAAGCTGTTCTGTGGAAGAAAGATTGGATTTATTCTGCTTGACCCAAGAGGGCCAAACTAGGAGCAATGGGTAGAATTTTCAAAGAGATAAATTGAGGTTTGATATAAGGAAAAACTTCCTCTCAGAACTATCCAAAAATGAAATGGACCACTTCAGTGGCTTCCCCGCTGTAGGTCTTTACACAGAAGCTGAGCTGTCCCTTTGGAAATATTGTAGAGGTGATTGCTCAGGTATTGGTGAGACTTCATGGTTTTTGAAATCTGTTCTGACTTGAGTATTCAATATGTTTTTTCTAACTCCCCAAGTAGGACATTCAGGAAAATGAGTGATGGACCATTTCATAGCCTTAAACTATTTTAACCTTTTCTCTCTTTTTCATCTAAAGCTTATTTTTTCAATTTTCCAATATAATTTGTCACAACAGACACTTCCCAAACATTACTTTAAAAGTATATTTCTCCAAAACAGTTCATCAATACTTAACAGAAGAGACACATCCTTTAAATGTAACAGTAGGGCATTGACATTTACTGTTGTCTTTGACCAGTTTTGTTGCCCCTCAGTATTGACTTTTGTACATTATAGTCATTGTAGGTATGGTTCTTTTGACTTTGCCTTCTTCATTGCATCATTTCATGTGCCTTCTCATGTTTTTCTAAGTTCTTCACATTTATCATGACTTGAACCTTTCTTCAGGCCTTCTTTAATGTGATAAAGTTTTTCCTTATTGCAATGAAATCTGGTTCCATGTAATTCATATCCACTGGTCTTAGGGAATCTCATTCCTTCTTCCATAAAACAGTCCTTAAAATTTATGAAGGCTCGTTGACCTCCACATAGCCATTTCTGATTTTGGCTTTGATAACAAGTTACCTTACTCTAGACATCAATCATAGTTTTTAAATCATTATATAACAAAGAGGACTCACATTTCCAGAAGACTGTCAAGTCGAGAGGTTAGTATAAGTTTATAGAAGAATAACATGGAAGATAAGTCTTAATGTCAAAGTTTATGCTTAGCACAGAATTCTCTGAAGTTAAGAAATCAAGTCAGAGGACATTTTTGTGAAATAAGAACTACCCACTATGTCTAGTTGTGTACAACGTCCCTTAAGTACAACAAAAATGATAATGAGAGTTTATATTAACAAAGTTGCATGACTGTGAAGTACTTTACCTCCATTCATTTGATTCCCACAAAAATCCAGTGAGGTAGATGACAGAAGTAAAAGGAGGAAACAGACTCAGAAAGGGTTAGCCATTTGTTCAGGGTCTTGAAGCTTGGCCAGAATCTCAAAAGTGGGAGATCCAGTGGAATTGAAAAAGAATTAGCAGTATTCAGGATTCTTTGCTATCCTTACCCCACCCCTCCTATTAGAAAAAAAGAAAAAGAAAAAAGAAAGCGAGATAAATCTTTCCAAAGCTGCATCAGAATGTTAACTCTGACCCATAAAGGATAAAATTTTATGAGAACTTTGTAAGAGCATTAGCGTGACTGTGGAAACTATATTGGAAATGTATTTTGATGTCGGTGACATAGTTATTTTAATTGGCTTGCCTCTTGGGTCTAACAAATCATAATTCCTCATTGCTTTGTTATTTTCAAGTTGTACTAATACAAAATTGTCCTCCTGGAAAATTTCTCAGAGCATGTTTACAGGCCTAGGCAATGAGATCATAGAATCTTAGGGTTGGAAGTGACCTTAGTGGTCATCCAGTCCAATCTCTCACCTAATATAGGAGTCATGGTCATCCAGCCTCTGCTTGATCTTTCAGTGATGGAGAGCTCATTACTTAAGGCAGTGCATTGAGTTTTTGAGAAAGTGTTTCCTTATTAAGTTGGAATCCACTTCACTATAAATCTCACCCACTACATCTAGTTCTGCTTATGGAGCTTTGTTGTCTTCTGCAAGACAATCTTTATAATGTAAGGAGACAACTATCATATGCCACCAGATTCTTTTATTCTCTTAAGCTAAAAAATATTACAGTTCTATAATACATACAAACCTGTCATTTGGCATGGAGAAGTAAAAGCTGAAGGGTAATGTAATAATTTTTTCAAATGTTTGAAAGACTTAATATAGACTAAGATAAGCAGATGTTGTCTTTGTTGGAGAAACTGTCTTAAACTGAAGCATGACAAATTTAGGCTAGACAATGGGTAAAAATGTCTGATTCAATGGGTAAGTGGGTTTATGAATTAACTTAGAAAGGTTATATATTATCCTTTTCTAGAGGTCTTTACAAATAGATTTGGTTTTGTTGGTTTGTAGTGCTTTATTGTGGTGACGACCTAGATCAGGTGTCAGACACAGCCTGTAGGCCCTCCAAGTGTTGTCGAACTAGATTAAGATGTAATTGGGAAATACTTAACAAAATAAATTAAAATGCAGGAAGGCACAGAAACCAATATATTTTTAAACTTAAGTCAACATGTTGCCCATAGGGATCCTTATGTAGTGATTAGTAACACCCAGTTTCTGTTCGAGTTTGATACCACTGGACTAGATGACCTCTCAGTGATTTCTTCATATAATTTTGTGACTTCAGGTTTTGCATCTCAGGAAGAAAAATGTTTGGATATTTTGATTGCCTTCTGTAAAAGTCACAGAACCATAGAGTGGGAAGAGACCTTAGTATCTATCGTTTAGCCTTTCCATAAATACCTCTACTTGGATGGATGAGAGGTCATAGGGGAAACATATTCGCTACATCCTAGAGTATTCCATTCTACTTTTCAAAAGCTTTGTTTCTTTGGATGTTCTTTCTAACATCATGTCTAAATTTTCCTCTTTGAAACTCCCACCCTCATTCGTCATTTTGTTCTCCGAGGCCTGGGAGAACAAATATAATCCTTCTTCCATATGGCAGCTCTTTTAATACTTGAAGACAGTTATCATATCCTCCTAAGTCTTTCCTTCTCCACCTTAAACATTCCCACTTCTACAAAGATACTCATATGACCTGAATTCAAGACCCTTCACTATTCTGGTTGCTTTTATCTGTATATCTTATAGTTTATTCATGTCATTCTTAAATGAGGTGTTGAACCTTGAACATAATACTCAAGATGTGTTTTAGCCATAAACATTGCACAGTGAGACTATCATCTTCTTATCCTAGAAGCTATGAAGTAATGTATTCTTGAAGAGGTTTACCCAAAGAGGGTTAGGGTTGCCTGAGACCCCAAAATACCAACATGCCGGGTCCTGCCAAAAGATGTCGACTCAAGTCTTCTCAGCCAAAGAAAAGTAAAGTTTATTAATAGTTCGCCATATTGGGTAGACTCTTAAGGAACCTAGGTATCTGTGATGGGCAAGCAGGACAGTAAGTCTGTCACAGAATAAGTCTGTGCTAAGGCCTTCTGTGGTGCTCTCACACAGCAAGTCTGTGCTAAGCTATTCTATGGCGCTCTCACACCACATGGAAGGGAGATGGGGTCTTATATACAGAGGAATCTAGGAGTGGTCTAGAGGAGGAGTTTGGGGAGGGTCTTCAGGAGGAGTTAACGAGGTCAGAGGTCAATGCAAGAACGGATTGATATTTTGATAGGCTCAAAGGTGGGAAGCAGATGGACAATGGAGGGCCAGGCTAGTAATAGAGATTTGGGCCCAGCCACAATGAAATACTTATGGCCTCTGCAAATGCCTCAGCAAATGGGAAGATTCAGACTTCAAGGGGTTTCCCAGAGCCTACACCTCAAAGATTCAATGAGAACTCAAGGGGGGGTCCCAGAGCCTACACTTCATCATTCCCCCCCTCAAACAACGGGACCCAAATTCCTTTGGGTTAAAAGGCGAAGGTCTCAGCTTCTCAAAGTGCTTCCTGCTGGCATGGGGTGGAGAGCTGTCCCTGCCTCTCTGGGTTCCATTCAAGGGGGTCAGACTCTGGAACACGCCTGATGCCAGGTCCAGCGGGCTGGAGAACTTGGGGCTTAAACCCTGGAGGTGACAAACCTGGCAAAGAGGTTAAGCAAACAAAGACCAAACAGGCACAAAAATGTACAGTGAAAGAACAATTTCCCTGGTAGGAATTAAAGATGACTATGGCAAGGCCAAAACGCTGTCAGATATCCCTTTCCTTTCAATTGCTCCGTGGACATTTGGCACATGGAAAGCAATAGCGGCTTTTCCAAAAAAGGCAACAACTCCCAGAGTCTATTCTCTCCTTCCATTATCATAGAGACTATTGGGTAAAGCTGCAAAGTCTCAAAAGGTTTCACCTGTCTAGGCCCCACTCTGGACAGAATGAGTCAGGGCCTTGAGTAGCCATTAATGGCTGCAGTCCCTCCCAGGCCTTGGGTTTCAATGGGGGGACAGTTTAGGACCCAGGAGTCAAAAACAAATGCTAGGATGGCAAAAATAACTCCTGATCCCAAACAATTGACTCAGCTATCTCAAACACTCCTGAGGGAATATGGGGAGATCAGGGAGGCTTAACTAGAGAAAATTGGCTTCCCAGTTTCACCATCAGGTCCCTTCACAACAAGGGGGCAGGGCAAGAGGAGATAATAAGGAAGGAGTGTTCAAACAATAGATCCTCAAGTAGGCAGGAACTGGGTATGTCTGGAGACATCCCTTAGTTTCCCCTTTGATGCTCCTGACCCTACAGGTCAAGGGGAGGGCAGAACCAATTGGTTAGAACAGAGAACTTAGCCATAATAAAGTGGGCAACCTTACCTTCAGCCAACTTGCCCAGAGTTCAGTGAGAGATGGAGAAAGTGGGAGCACTGCTAAGCCCCATGCTTCCCCATCATTCTGAGTCTTGAGAAGACTGGAGGACAGGGTACTGGGAGGTGGCTCTACCACTTTTACTTTGGGGACCATCCTTCCTCCAATGTCCTTCCTGGTCAGATGGGCATGGTGCTAGAGGCATTGGTTCCTGGGGCTCCCTCTGGGGCGGTGCCCTGGAGGGGCACTCCTTGGACCAGTGACCCTCCTTGTGGCATCAAAAGCAGGTCTTCCCTCCACCCAAGTGACTGGGCTTCCTCCAAGGGGGTCCCTTGGAGGGGCTTTTCCTGGCCATGGCAGCAGCCAAGAATTGAGCATGTTCTCTGTCTCTGGTTCGTTCTCTGCGTTCTTCCTCCTCTGCTGCAACCAGGTCTCTGTTATTAAAGACTCCGGAGGCCGTCTCCAGTAATTGGGCCTGAGGTGTTTGGGGTCCCCCTGCCAATTTCTGCAGTTTCCTCCTAATTTCTGGGGCAGACTGACTGATGAAATACATGTTAAGAATTGCTGCCCCTTCTATAGAGTCAGGATCTAATTTGTATACCTTTTAATAGTTTCTACCAGTCTATCTAGGAAAAGGGCAGGGTTTTCTTGATTTGTCTGGGAAAGTTCTCTAATTTTCTGATAATTTACTTGCTTTTGAAATGCAGTTCTTAGGCCTTCTAACAGGCAAAGTACCATATGGTCTCTTTTCTATCCTCCTGCATTTGATAATCCCATCCTGGGTCACAAGTTGGAACAGCAGCTGTTCCTGGGGGATATTTTCTGGGATCATTGCTAGCCAAATGATCCCCAGATTTTTGGGCTTGTTTCCAGATTCTCCTCCTCTCCTCAGTAGAACAACAGATAGAGAAGAGGATATGCAAATCACCCCAAGAAAGCTCAAATTGTAGAGTTAAGTCCCAGAAGCCTTCAGTAAACTTTGTGGGGTTTTCGGAGAATTTACCCAGCTTCTCTTTAATTTGATTGAGATCCAAAATGGAGAGTGGGACATGCACTGTAGTTGTCCTACCAGCTGAGAGAGCCGCTTCCCTTAAGGGAAAAAGTCCTGAAGGTGCTATGGGGACAGAGGCTTGGGAAGGGAGATTGGAAGTCCCACTTCCTGTGAGAGAGTGACTGGGAGGGTGCTGGCTGAACGAGATCAGACTGCAAGATTGGGGGATCCGGCTGGCAAGGGGGAAGGTCAGCTGGCACCTGAGGAGAGGAAGGGGTCAGAAGAGAAGATACCCCTAGTGTTGCCGTGAAGGTAGGACCTAAGGCCTGAGTGGGTCTTGCCTCAGGGGAAAGGGCTACAGAGGGAGGCACTTCATCAAGACCAGTGGCTGGGACCTCATTAGGGGTACCTGAGGGGGGAGGGGCCATGCTGGGAGATGCAGGGTAGTAGATATTGATGGTGTAGGGGGCAGGAAATGAGGGGTGTTGGGCTAGAGGAAAAGGGAAGGGAAACCAGGGGGAAAAGGGTTGGGGCACAGCAGAAGGGACTGGGGGAGCTGTCTCAGTGGGACTGGTGACTGGGACCTGAGCAGGAGTTGCTGAGGGAGGAGGGGCTGGGGCCGAAGCCATAGGAAAGGGGTCATTTAATTGGTCCCCATTGCCCCTTTGTGGAGAGGCTCTAGCTTCAATTATCTCACAATCTTTCCTAAGAACTGTGTTCTGAGAAAGTTCATTAAAAGCCATTAAATATGCAATTTCGATCCATTTTTCTTCTCTGCGACAGTATAACTCTAACTGCAAAAGAATTTTATCTTTTAAAGTCCCAAAAATAGGCCACAATTCATGGTTTTCGAGGCAAAAGCTAGGCCAGTGTTGCAAAAAAACACTAGCTTTTCCTTTTTAAGGTCTCCAGAGAAACTAATTTTTTTCCTGATGTTGTAAAAGACAACCCAAAGGCGAACTTTTGGGAGCTACAGGCATAGGGCCTGGAAGTCCCTTCCTCCATAAAGGAAGGTTTGAAGAGTAAGCCTTGAAAAACAAACAAAACAAAACCCACAAAAAGGTACCTGAAGTTTTCCCAATTCCCCAGTGCTGAGAGAATTGAAAGAATCTGGCTTATGCTTCCACATGAGGCATCTGTCCTTGTCCTCCATTCTTCAGAAGCTGCACACATGTCCATTTTCCCCAGCATAACCAAACAGGACCGAGAACCTGAGGTCAGGCTGGGTACCTAGCTGTCTGACCTAATGGGACCTGAGAGGTCAGGCCCACAAAAACAAAACACAAAAAAACACTCAAAAAAAAAAAAACAACCACACCTCCAAGGTACTTGGAGAACAAGAAGGCAATAGGGAAAGAGAGAGGCTTATATATCTTCCAGTCCTGGCTGGAGAAGAGCTTGAGATTAGCAGTGTTTCCCAGTCAGGGAACCATAAAAATGAAGAGGTTTACCCAAAGAGGGTTAAGGGTGCCTGAGACCCCAAAATACCAACATGCCGGGTCTTGCTGAAAGATGTCTACTCAAGTCTTCTCAGCCAAAGAAAAGTAAAGTTTATTAAAAGTTCGCCTGTACTGGACACAGAGCAAGTCTGTGCTAAGCTATTCTATGGTGTTCTCATACCACATAGAAGGGAGATGGGGTCTTATATACAGAGGAATCTAGGAGTGGTCTAGAGGAGGAGTTTGGGGAGGGTCTTCAGGAGGAGTTAATGAGGTCAATGCAAGAATGGATTGGTATTTTGATAGGCTTAAGGGTTGGAAGCAGATGGACAATGGAGGGCCAGGCTAGTAACAGAGGTTTGGGCCCAGCCACAATGAAATACTTATGGCCTCTGCAAATGCCTCAGCAAGTGGGAAGATTCAATCAGACTTTAAGGGGTTTCCCAGAACCTCTGCCTCAAACATTCAAGGAAAACTCAAAGGGGGTCCCAGAGCCTACACCTCATCCTGAGATCACAGTGACTTTATCAGCTGCTTTCTAACACTGTTAACTAATATTGAACTTGAAATCCAACGGTCTCCCCCAGTTTTTTGCTCAGATGATCTGTTAGCCACATCTCCCCATCTTGTACTTAGGAAGTTTCTGTTTCTAACTCAACTATAAGAGTTATATTTATCTCTATTAAATATAATTTTATTTAGCTAGCTTAAAACAATTATACTAAAGATTAAACTTACATTGCCATAATACCCTGTGGATACCTAGTATAGGTATATCTTTTCATCATTTGACCACTATCTAATTTTCCTCACTGTTTGCACCCATACTCTGATAACCAGTGCTATAATAAATCACCCTTCTGCCTTTTCACCACTTACATCTTTCTAAACCCCTTACAAAATCCAGCCTGTATACTTGTCCCTTCCATCTCCTCTGGGATCTTGTTCTGTTGACCACTTCTCTGCTCTTCTCTCAATCTATATAATCTTCAATCTCTCCTTATCCATTGGCTCCTTTCCTGCTACCTATAAACACAATCAGTATCTCTTATCCTTACAGAACTTGACTTTGTCATCCCCTCAAGACATCATCATGCATTTCTCCTCCCCCTTTGTAGTCAAAGTTCTAGAAAAAGTTGTCTCCATGCATCACCTCTACTGACTCATCTCTCCTTCACTTCATAATATGGCTCCTGACTCTACGATTTTACTGGTACTGCCCTTCTTTTGGTTTCAAGTTGGTATAACTAATCATTATCATTAAAAACAGTATCAATCAAAAACCATTTCTATTAGAAGTAGAAAGGACTTTAGAAGTCACTTAATCTAAACCCTCCTTTTACAGATTAAATAAACAAACAAACAATTTAGGACCAAGTTATACAAGTAGGAAATAGAAGACCTTTCTCGAAAGTTATCATTAATAGCAATTGCTAAATCAAATGGCTTTTTCTCGCTCCTCATCTTTATTGATCCCTCTGGTTTTTGACACTAGTGACAGCCCTTCTTCTCAGATCCTCTCTCATCCCTCAGTTTTCATGATGTCTAGTAGTTTCCTACCTTTCTCACCACCCCTTCTCAATCCCTCCTGAGTCATCATCAGTGGCCCTTCATTTAGATTTTGATGGTTCCCAGAGCTCTGCCCTAGGCCCTTTTCACTTCTCCCTCTGTCCTCTTTCTTTTGATGATCTCATCAGCTCCCAATCAATTCAATTATCATCTCTCTTTGATGATGCCTAGATCTATTTATTCAGCTGCAACCTCTCTCTTGACCCATAGTCTTTCGTCTTCAATCGCTTTTTGGATATCTTGAACTGAGTGTCTAAAAGACATCTTAAACTCAGTGTGTCTCAGACTAAACTTGTTATCTTTTCCCCAAACCCTCCTCTCTTCCCGATTTCCCCATTTTCATACTTAACTCATTGCTCTCTCTAATCTGTTACCAATGCCAATCCATTCTACCTTCACGACAACTCTCTTATACACTCTCTTCTTTTCTCCGACACTGCCTGCCACCATCCTGGTCTGGTCACTTCATGCCTGGATCACTGCAGTTAACCTACTCATGAATCTCCCTGCCTCAGATCTCTTCCCTCTCCAGTCTGTCCTCTGCTTAGCTATGAAAGTGATTTTCCTGAAGTGCGTATCTGACCATGTCACACTTCCCCTCTCCCCACTCCACTCCTCTTGTGGCTCCCTAAGGATCAAATATAAAATCCTCTTTGGCTTTTAGAGCTCTTTATAACATGACTCCTTCCTATCCTTACAGTTCTCTTATACCTTCCTTCCTCCACATACTCTGAGATCCAGTAACACTGACCTCCTGGTTGTTCCGTTTCTCAACTCTGAGCACATTTATTGACTGTCCTCCATGCTTGGAACTCTCTGTCCTCATCAGTACCTCCTAACTTCTCTGGTTTACTTCAGATCCTCGCTAAAATCCTACAATAAGCCTTTCCTCCTTAATTTTGGTGCTTTTCCTCTGAGAATACCCCCAATTTATCTTGTGTATATGTGTGTGTGTGTGTATTATACATACATATATATGCATATATACATACACACATGTACATATGTGCATGCATTTATACATGTGTATATGTGTGTAGATGTATAAAATATTGTGAGCTCCTTGACAAAGGCTTTGTTTTTTGTCTTTATATCCCCAGCACTTACCACAGCTGCTGGTGCTTAGTAAGTATTTAAATGCTTGTTGCCTAGGCTTGGAATGTCATTCCCTGCCCCAGAAGCTTTTGTTGTTCCTTATTGCCTCTAGGATAAAAGGTAAATTACTCTGTTAGGCATGGAAGCCCTTTACAATCTGGTTCCAACATTTATTTCCAGACTGATTTCACATTTCTTCCTCTCAAGTACTCTACACTCCAAACAAACCGACCTACTTGCTGTGCTATATACATAATACTCCATTTCCCACCTCCTTGCTTTTGCACAGGCTGCATACACTTCATGCCTGACAGCACTCTCTCCTCTGCTTCTTGGAACCCCTGGCTCAGATTCCTTCAGGATTCATCACATGATACCTCCTGCATCAGACCTTTCCTGATTTTCTGCAGTTGTTGATCCTTTCTTACTCCATACATATATTTTATATTTACTCATACAAATAGATATCCGCCCTTCCAATAACTTGTTGTGGGCAGGGACTGTTCTGTAATGCTTTGTACATACAAGGTACTTAATAACTTATTGAGTTGAAGAATATTTGCCCAGATACTTAAATAACAGGTATTTGTGATACGGTTACCCATAAAATATAGAGGGTTAGGGTTAGGATTGCCCTGGACCCCAAAATGCCAACACGCCGGGTCCTGGGGAATGAATTTGACTCAAGTCTTTTCAGCCAAAGAAAAGCAAAATTTATTAAAAGTTCATTTTTTAGAAAGTTCATTAAAAGTTCACCATATTGGGTAGCCTCTTAAGAAGCCTAGGCATCTGTGATGTTTTCATTGGGCAAGCAGGACAGAGTAAGTCTGTTACAGAGTAAGTCTGTGCTAGGTCATTCTATGGCGCTGTCACATACCTGGGGGCAAGAAGGGATCTTATATACAGGAAGGTTGTGAGAGGAATCTAGGGGTGGTCTGGAGGAGGAGTTTGGGGAGGGTCTTCAGGAGGAGTTAATGAGATATTAAGGGTGAACCAACAGACAGTGGTGGGCCAGGCCAATACAAGGGTGGATTGATATTTTAATAGGCTCAAGGGTGGGCAGTAGATGGACAATAGAGGCCTAGGCTAGTCACAGAGGTCTGAGCATAGCCATGATGAAAGGCTTGTAGCCTCTGCAAATGCCTCATCAAGTGGAAGTTCAAGGGAGTTCCCAGAGCCTGTATCTCAAAGATTCAAGGAGAGCTCAAAGGGGCTCCCAGAGCCTGCACCTCATCATTTGGAGTTCCTTAGATTCTCCTAGTTCTTTTCCAGTCAAACCAAGAAAAGGAAAGGTGACTTTCTTTTTTATTTTTTAAAATTCAGGTGTTGAAGACTTTTTTCAGTCTTTTGCCACTGGCAAGATAAACACCAAGTTGACCAACTCATTCTAGGTCACCCTAAACAAACACAAAACTTGAAAACAAAGCCCAGTGTCTCTTTTGTAATAAATCTTTAAATTCTTTGCAAAATAGTTTATTGGCATAACAGGGTTATGATGATCCTTCTTAATATAGTTTCAGACATAGTTTGTTTTTGTTGAGATTTTTTATTCCGTTAAATATTTCCCAATTACATGTAAAAATTTTTAACAATTATTTTTTAAAATTTTGAGTTCCAAATTCTCCCCCTCCCATCTCTCCTTCCCCCCTCCTCAAGAAGACAAGCAGTTTGATATCAGTTACACATACATGTGAATCCTGTAAAACATGTTTTCATATTAGCCATGTTGTGAAAGAAAACAGGCAGGAAAACAAAGTTTAAAAAAAAGCTTGCTTCAATTGGCATTCATAGTTCTCTCTCTGGGGGTGGATAATATTTCTCATTATGGGTCCTTTGGAATTATCTTGGCTCATTGTCAGACATAGTTTTACAAAAAACTATTGAAGGCTTTTTGTGTACATTGTTGAGGGAAGAAAACAGAAAACATGAGCAGCAGAAAGCAGCTTACTTGTATGAGCTTGGACAAGTCACTTAACCTCATTGGGCCTCAGTTTCTTCTTCTGTAAAATTCAGAGTTTGGATTAGATGACCTTGGAGGTTCCTTCCAGCTCTATTAACTTACTATGCTATGACTATGTAGAGTAGAAAGGACACTAGTCCAGGAAGCCAGAGGCCCAGGGACTAGTCAGCTGCAATGTTTTGTCTTGGGGAAAGCACTGAGATTAGATCAAAAGATCTGGTTCCAGTAGTATGGGCTCTAACACACTATCTGCAGAACATGGCCACATCACTAAACTTTTCTGAGCCTCAGTTTCCTCATCTGAAAAAAGATAGAAATAATACTTGTACTGTCTACCTCAAAAGGGTGTGTAGCACTCCAGTAGGTATATGATCTCTCCCATGTAGATATTCCTTCCTGTAGTTCAGATTGCAACCCATCTATACAATTTTTGTTTGTTTTTTCCCCTCATGAATTCTCCACAGGGGGTCCACTGATGTAAGAGGGCTTCCTCTAGATCTTTTAACATTCCATGGATACCACTGTTGTCCAGTACATCTGCTTACACTTGCAAATGCTGCATGATCCTTCTTTTGCATCATTTCTTCTCTATAGTAGACTGCTAGTGTTGTGGTATAGCCTGCTGCTTCTGTCCAGGATATGTTTCTCTGTCTTCCTTTAGCTCACCAGCAGTTGTGCTTTTTCAAAATTATAGTGCTTCAGGATACACAGCAATATAGCATCACCAGAGTGTTTTAAAAAATAATGGGTCTTGTGTTGGAGAAGGTACTAAGTGAGAGTACTGTGCAGTTTCCCAAATGTAATCCATCTAAACTTTCTTCCTCCTATTCAGTTCTGGGGTCATTTTACTATTTATCTGGTGCCTATGCAAGACAAATAAGTTGGTGGGCTACCTGCATGATAGGCATTCTCCACTCATTCAATTTGTTCCTCTGTGGATTTGGGGGGTTATCCCTTGAGTGACTGTGGATTGCATTAAGAAGATCATGCTCTAGGGCAACCAACACAATGCTAGTGACAAAAAGGCCTCTAGAGGACTTTCCCACTGATAAGGAATCCAGCTTCCATCTGGCTTCTGCATAGGAGGCCGTCAAAATGACACTGATATCATCGATAAGCATCCTCCTGGGTCTTGTGTTTCCTTGATATTGCTGATCAAAGAATTGTTGAACTAAGTTATTTTTGTGGTTACTTGCATCAAGGAATCTTATGTAATCAACATATCTGTGGAGTATCCTATAGAGAAGGAAAGCTTTCTTTTTTAAAATTTATTTATTTATTTTTAGTTTTTAGCATTCACTTCCGTAAGAGTTTAAGTTTCAAATTTTCTCCCCTTCCCTTCCCCAAGAGAGTATGCAGTTTTATATATGCTCTACATATACATTCGTATTAAACATATTTTCACATTAGTCATACTGTGAAAGAAGAAGCAGAACAAAAGGGAAAAAAAATCATGAGAAAGAAAAAACAAAAACAACAAAAAAGGAACAAATAGTATGCTTCAGTCTGCATTCAGACTCCATAACTCTTTTTCTAGATGTGGAGAAGCATTTTGAGAGAAAGCTTTCTTAAGGCCGTTTTGCTCCATCAAGTCAAATGCCATTTTAATCAGCAATCAGTAAGCACTACCAGATTTTCTATTTTCTACGTACAATCGAATGATTGAAGATGTAGTCTTCTGCAGAAAATGGTTAGTGTAAGCCTACCTGTTGTATTCACATATTTTCGTCAAAGATAATGTCAACACATGTAGATTACTTTTATACATTTTTCTAAAGACGTGAGAAAATAGAAATATGAGTGGCTAGTGCAGTGAGCTCTCAAAAGCCCTTTTGCCTATGCCATCTATGATTTTCCCCCTAGTTCTTTAGTATCCTTCTCTCTTTAAGATATTTTAAAAATTGATCCCTCAGTTCTTTTAAAATCACGTTGCCTCTGGCATGGATTTTTGTATGTGCATTTCACATGGTTCAGCTGCTCTTACCGTCTATCATCTTCTTTGATGCTGTTTTGTATCCTTGTATCATGAGGGGGTGGAACCCAAATGTAGGACTTCCACTGTCCTTGATGATGAAAAGTTTTTGTTATGGAAATGCTGACTGATCTCTATTTTTCATTCAAACTGGACCTGAGTATATAGATCTGTGAGTCATATGCAAAGAGAAGATAATTAAGTCCCTGGGACCTGATGAGGTCAGTAAGAGGATGTAGACAGAAGAGGGCCCAGGGCAAAGTACTGAGGTACACCTAAAGTCAGGGAGCGTGATTTGGATGATGAGCTAGTAAAAAAGACAGGGAAGTAGCAGTAAAATAGGTGAGTCAGGAACGAGCTGTG
>CM053585.1:88738633-88819262 GCA_028646515.1 Pseudochirops corinnae
GAAAGAAGGAGGGAAAAAGGAAGGAAGGAAAGAAGGAAGGAAGGAAAGAAGGAAGGAAGGAAGGAAGGAATTAGGGAAGGAGAGTGGAAGGAAATAAGCATTTACTGAGTAGAACTTCTTTTGTGCTGTGCTCGTCCCATATAGTCAGCCAATAAAAGTAATATCTGTACCTCATATGGTGCTTAAATCATTTTGTGCCCAGCTCATTTAATTCTCATAACTACGGTACATAGCAAGTATTATTATCCCCCTTTTATGGCTGTGGAAACTAAGTCTCAGAGAGGTTAGGTGATTTGCCCACACAATGTCGGAGTCAGAATTCAAAGCCAGGCATCTCCTGACTCCCAAGTTCAGGGCCCTTTCCCCTACACCAGGTGGCCTCTATGCAACAAGGCTATCCTGTATGCATAGCAAACAAGCTAAGATACAGCAATGCCAGTATCTACGCACAGCACCAGTGAAATTGCCTCCACCTCCATGCAGGCCCATGTCACCTCACACCAGAACGATAATAACGGTTGGTTGGTGCCCCTGCCCAAGTGCCACCCCACTGCTGTTCCACCCTTGCACTCAGCTGCCTGAGTGATCTCTCTAAAGTGCAGGGTTGATCTTAGTATTCCTTGCTCAATAAACTCCAATGACTTCCAGAGTTACCTTCCAGATTAAATATAAAATACTCTCTTTAGGGTTCAAATCCCTTCATGACTTATCTTCCACATTTCCAGTCTTATTCCTTACACCCCAGGTACTCTTCAATCTAGTGACACTGACACCAGTCTTCTTGGTATTTCTTGAACAAGACGTGTCATTTCCTGGCTCCAGGCATTTGCAGCAGTGGTCTTCCCTGCCTGGAATGCCCTCCCTCCTCAACTCTACTTCCTGGCTTCCCCAACTTTCTTCAGGTCCCAGCTAAAATCCCCCCTTTTACAAGAAGTCTTTTTATATCACTCTTAATTCTAGTGCCTTCCCTCCATCAGTTATTTCTGTTTTATCCTGTATGTATCTTGTTTATGCAGAGCTATTTGCATGTTATCTCCCCACGTTAGACTGTAAGCTCCTTGAAGGCAGGGACCATCTTTTATTTTTCTTCATATTCCCCAGCAAGCTGGCACTTAACAGATATTTGTTGACTATCATACTACATGTCTATATGTAGAAGACAAATATTTATGAAAATTGTCATATATTACCATGTATTATACTTTTGTTTTAATGTATATGTGTTAGCCTCCTCAACTAGATTGTAAATTCCCTGAGGGCAGGGACTGTGTCTTCTCATATATTCTCTAACATTGCCTCATATTGTGCTAGGCACATAGTAAGTATTCAAGGAAATCCTTGTAGAATTGAGAGAGCAATTAAAATATTCAGATGAATAGATAGTAAAAGCATTTTCCTCATTGCCACGTGGAAGATGCATGAATATCTCGCAAGGGCAGAGTTGTGAAAGTTCCATACCCAGAGAGAGTCCAATCCCAGGAAAGCTGTCGTCTGATCGTTTGGGGTTGCAGTATTGCCATTCTGATATGCCTCCAAAGAGTGGTAGTGGTATTAGTCATGGGGCTTTCTCATCCATTCATGGGGGTGAGGATACTAAAGGTTGATGTGCTACTAAGTGATATGTAGGCCCATCCATAGCAGGCTGCCATCAGAGCCTTGCGTGACTTTTCATCCCTGATCTTGGCCCTCTCCCCACGACTGTCAACCCTGATAATTTCTATTTTTGCAGCTTCCTGCAAAGCTAACTGTGTGACTGAGGAGATTAAGGCATTTTGAAAGAATACTAGCACTTTTAAGCATGGGGCTGTGCTCCCTTCCTCTGCCATCATCGCTTTTAAACATTCACAAAATCAGAATCACAGAATTCAGAATGTTAAGATGGAATTCCTTTACCAACTAACTAAGGAAGACAGGGAGAACTGTCAAAGTAGTGAAGCTTGCGGAGGGGGAATGAATTTCTTTTTGGATTCTTTTCTTTTTTTCTAAAAAAAAGGTCGATGTGAACTAGCATGAAACCCTGTTGCACTCTGCTTTAGCATCATCTCCCTTCTCCCTGCAGTGTACCCCCAGGTCTCCCAACTGGGATCACCAAGATGCAAAATTCCCAAGACCATTTGTCATCTGTGCCCACCAATGTAGGCTTTATATAGATGCCTTCCTGGAAGTGAAATTCACTGGAGTGAAATCACCAGCCTCCCTAGTCCCTAGAACCTAAGGGACAACTGTAGGCAAGGGTTAGAATGTTATGATTACCTTAGTGCAAACAACATCCGGGAGAGATCATTTCAGATCTGGGAGAAGGGATGATTTAGAACAAAACATTGTTGCCAAGCAACCCCCAGAGGGGGTGAAATTCACACAATCTGTTTTTCACATAATTGCATTTCAAATAAAAGCAGAGCAGCATTTACCTCCATGCAAAATTAATATTTACAACATGATCCTTTCTCACATCCAATCCCTTTCTCCACTCACACAGCTACCACCTTAGTTCACACCCTAATCACTTCTTGCCTAGATTACTATAACAGCCTCCCAATTGGTCTGCCTGCACTCAAGTCTTTTACTCCTCCAATCCATCCTACACACAACTACTGAAGTAATTTCCCTTATATGCAAGAGTTAACTATAAGATTCCCCTACTCAATCAGTTCCAATGGCTTCCTATGCTTCTAGGGCAAAACAAATTTCTCTATTTAGCTTTTAAAACCTTACACAAGGTGGCTTCAACCTTACTCTTTCAAACCTCAGGCAAACACCTCATCAAGCGGGAAGATTCAAGGGGGTTCCCAGATCCTTTCCCCCATCACCACCAATGTGGTTCTCAAGGTATTCCATCTTCACATTCTGAATGCCATGATCCTGCCTGCACTTTCGTGGATGTTTAAAAGGGATGGCAGAAGGAGGGAGCTAAGTTCAAATCCAGTTTCACACACTTACTGCCTCAGTTTCTTCATCATGGACTCATTGTGAGGATCAGGTGAGATAACATTTTAAAAGTCGTTAGCACCATGTCCGGCACGTAGTAGGCACTAAGAAATAGGAATTATTTATTATTAGCTTTTATAAAATATTGAAGCTTTGCAAACTGCTCTACAAATATTATCTCATATTATCCTCTCAATGACCTTAGGAGATAACTACTATTATCATCCTCATTTTATAGGTGGGGAAACTGAGGTAGATAGCGGTTAAGTGACTTGTCTAGGGTCATACAGCTAATGCTTGAGGTCAAATTTGAACACAAATCTTCCTAACTTCAGTTCTAGTACTCTGGCCACTGCACCACCTAGCTACATGACACCCCATCCCCTATCTCTCTGCCTTGGCATTGGCCTTTCTCATTGTCTGGAGCAATTCCCTACTAACTCAGCGCCAAAGAATACTTTTCTTCCTAGAAGATGCAGCTCATCTTCTGCCTGAAGCCTTTTCTTCATCCTCCCAACAGTTAGGATCCTGCCTCCTAAATCTCCATTTTACTTAACTATTCTGTATTTACATTCATTAACTTTTACAAGCATGTTTCTAGGCACTGACCCCTTAGAAAGCAAACTCCTTCCAAGTAGGGATAGTTCTCTTATCTGTACTTCGGGCTTGATAAATGCTTGCTGATTTATGTATTGAAGTGGTGGGTAGAGTCAGAAACCAGGTTTCTAGGCGTTAAGGAGTTGAAAATGAGGAGTCTTTTTTTTTTTTTTTTGAGGACCTGGCTGTGAAAGGGAGAACCAGTATAGTATGATACCCCCAGGGAATTCAACCCGTAACTGAGCCCAGAGTTAGCATCCTTGCCTGCTGACTTTCAACTCTGTTTTGACACATCTCCCTGTTGGTGGGGAAGGACAGAACCCTGCATCACTTCCTCTGACCCTGCCACTGGATTTTTCCATTTAGGTTTTGATTAGGAAATCTGCCATCCCTGTTCATATTACTGTTGGAAGAAAAGTTGCTTTTTTTTTTTTTTTAAACAGATACAAGTTAGCCAAGGCTCTATGGCTCAAATAGCAACAGCAGTATGTTTTTCAAAGCAAAAAACAGGCAGCTTCAGGTTCCTTGGATAACATTTTAGCAGATTAAAAATATTCCCCTTCCCATTCGCTCTCAGAATATAAATTGACATCAGAAAAATCAAAACAATCCTTCTTCCTCCCTCCCACAGCTCTCCAAACAGGAGAAAATGGTGCAGGGCTCCATCCTCAAATTCAGCTAGAACTCATTGAAGTTGGTTTAAAAAAAAACAGTATGTTTACATGCAACTGGGAAATAAGATATACAGGCAGTGTGGTATAGAAAACTATCTTGCCCTGAAAGAAAATAGAAAGGAGGGGGATGATAGAAGGGAGGGCAGATTGGGAGAAGGGGTAATCAGAATGCATGCAGTCTTGGGGCGGGGGGGGGGGAGGGGGACAGATGGGGAGAAAATTTGGAACTCAGCATTTTGTGGAAGTGAATGTTGAAAACAAAATTAATAAATTAATTTTTAAAAAAGTATGGAGTAAATGTGAGTTAGTTGTTATAAAGGAAATAAAGGAAGAGGGTGCTAGAAGCAGAGGCCTCTAACCAGTTCTTGTGGCTATTTTGGTAAATTGCTGTACTGTATGTATGAATATTGAGCCAGATCCCCCCATTCTGTGATAAAAACTCAACCCTTTCCCCCATTTGCATCCTGTGGTTGTGTGATAGAACCAAAAGTTTAAAAAAACAAATAATCACTTTGACAAAGATGTAATTTTCATATGGGCTTCAAAATGGCGAGAGATCCAATATCTCACAGGTTAAGTGTATTCCTCCTTTAGTGAGGCATATTAGCTGCATTTGTTGGCATTTGAAACCCACCACTCCCTTCCTTCCTCCCAAACTAGTGCAATTAGATCAAGCGTTCTTATTCTTAGAGATCATAAAATTGTATTTCCTGAACCAACTTGCCAGATCTCTGAAGCATGGGTGTTGGTTGGTAATGTTGAAGAGAGTGAGCTGGGACCACATGAAAGGGGTTGAGGAATCAAGAAAGAGGAGGGAGAAGACACTCATGTTACTTAGCTGATTATCACAGTTTTCATCCTGCCTGGTCCCATTTCTAAGTGAAATGGTTCCTGCTGTTATCTCAGGTTTGGACCAACCAGGTAACAATGAGACCGAATCCAGAGTGAAAATCCATTGCCCAAGCAGAATTCCCAGTTAAATATTCCCAGAATTATGCTAGCTCTATTTCCAGAGATTCTTGGGTCTTAACTATCCCTCAAACACAAGGAAACCACCTTGACATTTCTTAAGAAGGGTACTGTTGATACACAGAAAAACTAATGTGTGTTTTGTTTCAGAAGGAGACACTTGCACAGAGTAATTGGCACGGGATACATTTATATCCATTTGGGGACAATAGCTCTCTTTTTTTTTTTTATTCTCCTGAACTCTTCCCCCCCCCCCCCCCTCAGGTTTAGTTTCGTGCCTGACGAAACCTCCTAGTCAGTTGTAGTGAGAAGACACCACATTTGTGCTTAGATGAACATGATAGTTCAGTTTGGGTTTGTTGCTTTTTTTGCCTTTTCGGAGGGGGCAAGGCAGGGCAGTTGGGAGTAAGTGACTTGCCCAAGATCACACAGCTAGGATGTGATAAGTGTCAGATGCCGGATTTGAAATCAGGTCTTCCTGACTCCAGGGCTGGTGCTCTATTCACTGAGCCACATAGCTGCCCTGATAGTTCAATTTTATGACATCAACTTAGTGGCATGATGGTTAGAAATGCTTATAAAGTCACATCAGATCAAAATTGGGCTTTCTGGTGGTAAAAACAGACTCTCTAACTGATACTCTTAGAGGTGGAGTCATTGCTTTGTCCTTGGGCATATTAACTGGTGAGAAGCTCTTTCAGTTAAATAATTAGGAGGTGTGAGCACCCATAAAACACTCAGCTTGAATCATCTTTTATTTATTGGAGGTTTTTAGCCTAGGGATTGCAGGCATAAAACCAAACCCTTTCACTGGCAGGAAATCACTTCTAAACTTTTCTACAGGACAGGTTTCCGGTATTAGTTCTCATGCTCTAAAGAAAAGTGGTCACCTTTGCAAGATACCCTTTAGCCTTTTTGGAAAGGGAGCAGAAGATCCTTTGTGGATAGCAAGATCAGGGAGAAAGGGAGGTTTTAATTAACTATCTGAATATTTCTCAAGGACTTTTAAATTGCTTCCAAAGGAAACATTTATGAGTCAATGAACCAGATTAAAACTCATCCTTCCTGAGATGTCAATGTGTCTTCTTGATATACAAATAGAACCATCACTGTTGGCCTCAGAGGCTACAATGCTTAGTCATTTCAGCTAGGTCAAGGACATTAAGAACCAAATAAAGGAACAAAACTTTTTGCTGGTTCCTGAAGTATGAGATTGCAGGTTTGGCTCTAGATATAGATAGAGGTCAGGCAGTAACTGGGGAAGGCTATTTGCATACCTATCTACTCTCTCTGTGTGCTTTCTTGTCCTCTCCCCAAATCCAGGTCTTTAAGGAATGACCAAAGTCTAAAAACTTAGGTTCAGGCCCAGTTTTCTCAGTATCCTTTCCAGCTAAATAAACCAACTGGATTAAGAAAGAAAGAAAAAAACATTTAACAGAGATCTCAGATATATACATATTTATCATACACTGGTTGTGCTATTAGTAAATTATTCATGTGTGTTTTTCTGTCCTCTTCACTCTCCCATAAGAATGTAAGTTTCTTAAGGGCAAGAAACTGTTTTCTTTTTGGTCTTTATATTCCCAAGGCCTAGCACATAGTAGGTGGTCATGTAAATGCTTGTTCAATTGGATTATAGGATCATAGATTTAAAGCTGGCAAGGACCTTAAAAGTCATCTATCAAAATTATCTCACTGAGTTTACTGAGGGCCAAAGAGACTGAATTATTTACCCATGATCATACGGGAAATAAGTGGCAGAGACTGCACATGAACTAGTGTCCTTCGACACCAGATTCAATGTGTTTTCCACTATACTTTAATTCTCTGAATTAAACTCCATAAGGGTAGGTGTGGAATGTTGTATTGCTTCATAATACTTGGGTGGTACTTAACAAATATTTATTAATTTGTTGCCCCAAAATTATTTCAAGAGAAACAATCAGGAATTGCTATAAAATTATTTCCAAGGACAAGCACCTATGTGAAACAAAACTATAGATAGATATATCTATATGTGTGTATGTATATATAAATATAGTATAGGTAGGTAAATAAATAGAAAGATAGCCCACCCCATATCTCCAAAGAGAATGGATTTCCATCTTTGTGGGGAATAAGAGGATGGCCATAGCTGGGCAATCACCTCACTTTGCTGTCTTCAAGAAGTGTTTTGAGTAGTAGCATACACAAGAGTTAGGGGGCTCTGCAACTTAGGAATCAGATCAAGTCTCAGTTCCAACCTGGGAGAGAACAATTGTACCTAATGAATCTACTTAGTGATTTCTGGAGATTCAAGGGCTGAGAATCAAGGTACAAGTTGGGCTCCTGGATTTTCTCCACATGCCTGCAGCTCTGAGGGTCTCCAGTTTGCTACCAGAAATTTGAGCTCCATCTCTCTCTACTACATTCCTCTCCCAGAAGCCTTCCAGCCAATCAGGAACCCCATCTCCCTACACATATGCAGCATTGCAAGGCTATCCTTCAGGGCGCCACTAAGGCTATAGAAGTTGGGGCTTCAAAATGATTATTTTCCAAAATTACTATCCTATCTACCCTGACCCATATGGAACATATACCTATTTTTCTCCCCTTTGACTGGTTAATGGTAATAACTAGCATTATTTAGCACTTTAAGATTTGCAAAGCATTTACAAAGATCATTTCCTCTTATTCTCTCAACCACCTTGGGAGGTAGGCACTGTTATTGTTCCTGTGTCATAGATGAGCAAACTGAGGCAGATGGATGTTGTGACTTGCTCAAGGTGACACAGCTAATAAGTATCTGAGGCTTCTTTGAAGTCAGTTCTTTCTGACCCCAAGTTCAAGACTTTATGCATGTTCTACCTATTTTCTTTCCTAAGCTATGCTTTTACTTGGCAACCCCTTCCCCATTTTTAAAAAAAGCACAATGAGTTTCCTTGCAAACAGAAGTTTAAGTGGAAATCAAACTAAAAGAAACGTTTTATATATGTATATACACATATATATAACATATATAGTGTGTGTATGTATACACATATTATATATGTATATATATTCACATACATGGGTATATTTCATTCTCATTGGATTTTCTGCCTGATTCTTATTAGTTTAGTTTAGTCGCTTGAGTTCTAGTCACACAGAAAATAGACAGATCAAACTTCCTCATCCCCCTGTCTCTTCTCCTTCTAACCCTTATCAGCTTCAGCTTTGCAAAATGATTTTTCAGCAGCATAATGGCCTGAGGTCAGAGCTGTTCTTTCAGAATGGCAAATCGAAGCAATTGCCTCGGGGCCCTTTACTTCAGCTGTAGGAAAAGGGAAAGGAGACAACTATCAGATGGGAAACAAAATAGAATTAGCAGCAACAGATGAACACCATTTCCCCCTCCCTCTGCCACCTCCTGCTCCCCAGACATCTTTAACCCATTAGGCTGCTTTCTGCTGTTTTTAACGTCTCCTCCCTACAACAGTTCCATGCCTAGATTGCTGGTGCTGAAATTTGCCCTTTTAGCTCTATTGATCAAAGCTGACCTTCATGCTCATTTTAGCTAGATCTCCCATGGATCAAACTATAGGAAGAAGGAGGATGAGCCCATCTGGTGTGATTTCATAAGAGATGACAAAGTTGCAGGAGAAAAACAATAGCCTAAGTCCCAAGAACTGGATTCTATTCCTGACTTTGCCTCTAGCTAAGTGACCTTGGCCCAGCCGATTCATCTTCTTGGAATTCCTCAAGGGAATTGAATTGGATGATTTTTAAGGGTTCATCTTACTATAAAATTCCATTACTTCTTCCACCCCAAGGCCTTACTCCTTCCCCCAGGAGGCCTCTGGAGTCCATGGTAGTTGATTTTTCATTTATTATTCTTAGTGATATGTTGAAATAATATATTCACTCTTTTTTTATCAGATTCCCCAGTGTTCTTTTATTTTTGGGCTAAGTGAAGCTGAGCCTCCATCTAGTTCTATTTTGTAGTTCATTAGCAGATTTTCCCCTCCCTTCCATCATTTCAAATGAGAAAATATTTTAAAATCAATTGATTTATTTACTTGCATTTTTCCAGACCATTCATCCTAGAGTCAGCTCATTAATGTTAAATTACTAAGGCTGTCAAGTAAATAATGCTACTGAGTCTGGGGGAGGGAGGAAGACAAATCAGCAGAATTTTCAGAATTCAATTTTTTAAAATTCAATTTGATAAGCATCTATTAAGTATGTACTAATATGTGTAAAGTTCTCTAATAGGCACTGGGGATAAATGACACACACAAAGTCTCTTCCCCTCAAAAATTTTGAATTCTACTGAATTTTTCTAATAGTTCTTTTGATCACAAAGTTTCACCTTCCCTAATATGTTACCTCTCTAATGCAATCATATCCATTTCATATTTATCATTAGGTGGCAAGCAGGAAGAAAGAAGAGGTAGAAAGGAGAGGTTAAATCCCTCTTGCTATCACAAAGAAATAGAGAAGTGCAATTTCAGTGGAATACCTCTGGGAAGGGATATTTTCCTAGATCTTTAGACAGAGTCAAAAAAGGCTTGCCATGTTGACATATCTCTTCTTCCTTTTTCTGTCAACTACTCTGGATAATGGAGGTTTGGAGCTGCCTAGATCACCTAACATGGAGGCATCCAGCTTCTGGGAGGAGGCAGTCTATGTTCTATTATCCTGTGGATAGCTGCAACTTCCCTTACTACTGGCTGAGTAGATGGATCAGACTTGGCCTTTAAAACAATCAGACTGGGACAGTCTTGCTCTTTGCATTCTGTTTGGCCTCCAGAGAGGTTGAAGGTTGACCCTCAGTGGGGATACCATGAACTGAAATAGTGAATGGGGAAGGGTTTCCTTCTGGTCTCCTTTTTAACCTGTGACTCCAAGTAGACAATAATTCCTATAGTACCCAGAATTGAGCTACAGTGACCTTGGAGCCAGGATTTTAGGAGAGAGATTGCAGCCAACCAGTCCAGCTGGGAAGCCTCAGAAGCCCAGGGGCTTGGCATTTGAGTGCAAAGAAAGACTTTTGACTGGAACTTGGGGCTGTGCTCCATAGGAACTGAGCTAAAGTATAAATTGACTCCCCTTGTCTGCTGTGAAATATGTTTAGACATTTGTTATTATACGTTTGAAGTAGATATTCCTTTGTATAAACTAATTTGAGTGTTAAGTGACTAAGGGAACTGGGGTAAACAGGGACCCCTTGCAATTGAATGAACCTACACATCTCAAAGCTCTTCAGGGGTACTGGTTGTTGTTGTGTTTGTCCTTCATTCTGGAAGAGGACCATGACATCAGGGAATGATGATGTGACTTGCAGTTGACTTTGATTTGAGTGAGGGAGGGCTGTGCAAGGTCACCAGCCTCACTTTCTCCTCCAGAGCCCTCAGGGTGCAATGACCTGATATTCATCAGGACGACTAGAGATGGTCTAGGATGCAATGGGAGATCCTGGCCCTTTTAGGCTAAGGTCTTTTCCGGTTCTCCCTTTTAGTGAGATAATGCCCATTCAGTGAATAGGCCTCTTTATGAAGTGAGTCAAGGGATGGTCCCTTTTAAAAAAAACAAAATCAAGCAGGTTGGGGAAGACCCTCAGAGGTGCTGGCCAAAAGAAAAACCTTTAGGATTTATTATTTACATAAGTAAATAGTAAATTGGGTATTGGAGAACCCTGTGGGAGAAGGGAATGTCATCAGTGTGGCCCTCAGACAGTGGGGCCTGAGTACTGTGTTACATATGTATATCATGAAAACAATAAGCATATTCTAAAGTAACCTTTTCATCAACAAAACACAAATTTACACATCATTCTCAAATATGTCCCACCAATAATGTGTGTCTGAATCACAGATTTGGAGAGTTGAAAGGGTGCTGAGTCAAGACCTGAAAAAGTTCTGTTACAATCTGATTAAGCCTCTCTTAAAAACTTCCAATGAGGGGAAGCTTCCTCCCTCCCAAAGCAACTCATTGCGCTCTTAGGTAGTTCTAGTAGGAATTTTTCTTGTATTAAACCTAAATTTACCCCTTTGCACTTTATACCTCTTGTGGTAGGTTCTTCCCTCTAAAACTTAACACAATACATTTAATCCCTCTTCCATGTGAAAGCCCTTCAGATAAGTGAGAAAAGTTTTCATGTCTTCTCTGAGTCTTCTCTTCTCCTCACTATATATCCTCAGTTGCTTCGGTTCAAGGGAATTCAAAGGAAATTCTTTTCCTTTCTGTCCTCTCTTCCTTTCCCTCCTCTCTTCCTTTCCTCTTTACTTTCTCTTTCCTTCTTTTCTCTTTCTTTTCTTTTCTTAAAAAAAAAAGTTTCCATATCAAGAGGGGACTATGCAGACCTCTGTTATATATAGCTTGCTTTTCTTTTAAAATATACAATAAAGTCAATCAGTAGCTTTCAAAGCTGTCCTGTTTGTGTTTCTTTTTGGTCTTCTTTCTGTTGTCCACCTTGAAAAAAAGCCTCAATGATCCATTTTCTTTCTTTTCATTTTTTAAAATACCACCTTAATCCTTATTATTCCCTTTCTCCTTTCATTTCTACCCCTATGGAAAAGGAAAATGTATTACATGAAATAAATACTCTTTTGCATTTTTGTGCATAATAGGTCAAATGATAATTTCTGCAGTGTCAGCACTGACAATACCATCTTCCCCAGAAAATGAGCCAAATACTACAATGTAGGCTTTAGCCCATATAGTGGTCTTATCAAAGTTTTTTTCTTTTCTTAAAGGTATATTGAACTGGAAAGATTAATACTGTATGACTCCATAGAGAATAATACAAATAGTATGCATAAGATTTTTTTTTACTTTGTGGTTCATACTATTGTATCAGCTCCCTTGAGATTGATTGTAAATTCTGTAAAGATTTAGAAAGCACTTACAATATGCTAGACATTCTGATGGGTACTGAGGATTTTTTTTTCAGGGACAGAAGTAGGTTATCAGTGAGGAAACATCCTTTATCAAACTTACAATCTACTAAAAAAAGTTACGTCAGACACTGAGAAGCTAAGTGACTTGTCCAGGATCCTACAACCAATATGTGTGATAGGCAACACTTGAACCCAGGTTAACCTGGTCCTCAAGTTTGCTCTCTATTCCCTATGCTCAATGATTAGCTGCTGAGGGGCATATCCTTCCTTAGGAAGACAAATTCAAAATGCCAAACAAGGCTCAAGTCCATTAAAATGATGTGATTGATGGGAAAACAAAGTCCCTGCCCCCAAGGAGTTTATTGTCTATTGGTACCTGAATCAACATGATTGAACCGTTATGAGGACACAAGTTTGCCAGGAGTCATTACCCAAATTGCTATGGAAAGCCTTTGGATTAACATATCAAAGCATCAGTATAAATGGTGAATTGTGAAAGTATGGGTGGGGTAGCTAGGTGGCACGGTGGATAGAGTACCAGGCCTGGAGTCAGGAAGACTCATCTTCCTGAGTTCAAATCTGGCCTCAGACCCTTACTAGCTGAGTGACCCATGGCTGGTCATGGAACCCTGTTTGTCTCAGTTTCCTCATTTGTAAAATGAACTGGAAAAGGAAATGGCCAACCATTTCAGTATCTTTGCCAAGAAAACCCCAAAATGGAACCATGAAGAGTCAGAGGCACCTGAAACACCTGAATAACTACAAAAAATGGGAGCGTGCTTCCAACAACAGGGCTGAAAGTGGGATTAATCTATCCTAAAAACTAGATTCAAAAAATAAAATAAACGGATTAGAATTAGTATCTAAAAGGATTCCATTGCAACAAAGAAGACCTTTTGTCCAGGTGGCTTGTAGCATACTCACAAGACAATAATCCTTCTGTTTTTCCCTCTTTTGATCCATAACAAAGTCCTCTCTATTATGCTTCCCCTTTCTGGTTCCTGGATTTCCTCTTATGTGTATGTCTTCTTAATATACAATGAGACACCAATGCCCCATTTTATCTGTTGTATTATTTTTTCTTTATTAAGATATACTGTTCTGTAGACAATTAAGTCCCAGCCCAGCAAATCTCAGCAATACTTATGAGGCTGAATTTGACTTCTTGTGTTAGGATCTTAAGACGGACGTTATGGGATCGACAATACTTTGTTCATCTCTGTGGAAATCCAAGACATGGATTTCATTGTTGGCTCTCTTTTTAGCCATCGTTTCCTGTGAATTGTTCTGGTCCTGTCGACTGCTATTTTTCCTACTTCATACTGTTGTTGGGTCATTTCAGTCATGTTTGACTCTTCATGACCCCATTTGGGGTTTTCTTGGCAAAGATACTGGAGTCGTTTGCCATTTCCTTCTCCAGCTCATTTGACAGATGAGAGAAATGAGACGAGCAGGGTTAAGTGACTTGGCCAGGGTCGAACAACCAAGTGTCCGAGGCCAGATTTGAATTCAGGGAGGTGAGTCTTCCTAACTCCAGGTCTGGCACTCTATTCATTGTACCACTTAATTGCTCACCTCCCATTACTTAGCTTCAAATGTTCAATAGTCCTTCTTCCCTTCTTTCTTGTTGATTTTTTTTCTCTTTTAGAAAGACTTTCTTCTTCTTGCTAACCTCTAATGAGGATTATAATCTGTTCACACAAAACTGTCATTTGTCACTGGCAGAAACACAAATTGAATGAGCTCTCAGCCACTGTCCTCCATTTTTGCTACAGTCAAGATTTTCAGTTCTCTATCATTCTTGTTTATAACTCTTGTGTTTGAATCTCATGGTAGCATACCATGAAACTGCCCGTAGGCCTCTTGGTGGAAGGTTTATTTATGTCAGTCTTCCTGCTCTTTGTGAAAATATGAAGCTAGATTATTTGGTGGCATTGGATCAGTAATTGGTGGATTAGTAAAGTTAGTGCCTTAATGCAGACAGAAAATGGCCTTAGCTATTGTCTGTAAGTAGATCTCAAAAAGAAATTCAACTAGTAACCCCCCCCTCGGGGGACTTCATCTTATTTCTTTTCTTCTTAGTGAAAAATTTCTGAAACCTCCTTCCATCTGCTGCCCCTTTACCACAAGGAAAAGGATAAAATCAATAATGATGGTGATAGCTAATATTTATGTGTATTTTAAGATTTATAAATAACTTTATAAATATTACTATATTTGATTCAATGATTTTGGGCCATAGGTATTATTATAAACCTCATTTTTTTTACATATGAGAAAACAGAGGAAGTTAAATGACTGCCTAGGATCACACCAGGTATCTGAGGTAGTATTAGAAGTCAGGTCTTCCTAATTCTAGTTCTAAAGCATGAGTTAACAAGATTGGTAATTGGGCAGGTCAAGTTAAGGGTCCAAGTTTGGGTAAATAATTTGCTTCAGTTTGTTATGCCAAGTGATCCAGGAATGTCTGTGGCTTTTCTTAAGCTTGAGTGCATGGGACTACCCCACCCATATTATATTTCTAATGGGCCACAAACATGGGAGGTTCTGGCTTACTTCCAAATCATTCTGAATGGGATCCAGCTATGATTGTAATGGTTGTAGACAGATGATAAGAGATATAGAATTTTTGGTTTAAGATTTGAGTGGTCAGTAGAGATTGGTTGACTCAACAAGTGTATAGTCAGAATTTTTGTAGCTGTGCCAAAGTAAGATAGACTTTCTTTATTTTTCACACTGGTGTTGGCTTTGTTATTCAGAGTAGTATAGGACTTGATTCACCCAGGAAATTGATCTACAGTTACAATAAAATATTCATAGCCTTCTTTCGTATTAGGCAAGTTATTTTTTTTCTTTGTGGAAGGAGTAAGGCAGGGCAATTGGTGTTAAGTGACTTGCCCAAGGTCACGTGGCTAGTAAGTGTTCAGTGTCTGAGTCTGGATTTGAACTCAGGTCCTCCTGACTCCAGGGCTAGTGCTCTATGCACTGTGCCACCTAGCAGCCCAATTAGGCAAGTTATTGATGGTAAAGATATCAAATCTCACCTCTGAAATTTATTAGTTGTATGGCCCTGGGCAAGTTATTTTATTTCTTTGAGGCTTGGTTTCTTCAGTCATAAAATGGGGATAATAAATGATGATGATAGTGATGGTGATGACAACAACTAACATTCATAGGGGGTCCTTGTGAGGTAGATGCTATTATTTTTCCCATTTTACAGATGCAGTGTCAGAGAAGTTCAATGACTTGCCCAGGGTCACATAGGCAGACAGTGAAGTGACTTTTAGATGTAAGATTTGAACCAGGACTTCCTGACCCCAGGTCCAGCATTATTTCTACTATGTACCTGTAATACCTTCCTCACCAGCATTCTATGAGGCTCAAATGAGAGAATGTTTGTAAAATGCTTTCAAACTTGAAAGATCTTTATAAATATTGACTTATAATAATAATGTATTATTATTATTTATAATAATAATATACAAAGCCTTGCAACCATTGGCTTAATAAGAAAGGGACATTTAAAAGACCTGACTTAATTCTGAAACAAACTAAATCAAACCAATACTCCCTGTGCCATAACCTTCAACATTCCTTTCTTTCTAAAATCAAAGACCAGAGAATGTTAGAGTTGAAGGAAACCTTGGAGATTGTCCGGTCCAACCCTCTCATTTTACAGAAGGAAGAACTAGACCTAGAGTGATGAAATGACTTGTCCATTAACCACACTGCTAGTAAGTGGCAGAGCCCTGCCAGAGAGTCTTCTGAGGCTTTGGATTCAAAATCTAGTGTTCTCTTCACGTCTTACCCTGGATGCAAGCGTACAAATTATTCCCGTAGATTATTGTCATGGTTCAAACTATATATGTGCCTGTTTCCCGTTGGCTATTCTCCATGGCTATCACAACTAGGAAAAAAAAAAAACAAAGACGCCACAGAGTAGCAAATTCAACATATGCCAACTCTGCAGAAAGGAGAACTCATTGTTTATCACTGCTGGTCTCCAGTTGGTGACAAGCCATAAAAATAACTAATCTTGTCAAGGATGTCAAATTCCTCTCCCAGTAACATCACCAAATATAAATATACATATACATAGACACGTACATACCTACATATATATATATAATCCTTAACAATGTGGTATTTCCAACGAGGCTTCTGTTATTTGCCAGTTTCATCCAATTATATTTTAAATTCATCACTTTCCTAATGAAAAGAAACTGTACCTGCAAGTTGCAGGGGGAAGTGGGTGTGGAGAAAACTCTACCTGGCACTGGGGCCACATTCAGGGGCACCTTGTTCCATGGAGCTTTACAGGTGGAAGTAGAGAGTGAGTTGGAGAGTGCCCTCTGTAAAGGAAAGCTTTGGCTCCATCTTCCAGTTGTCCCATTGGAAGGAAGAGGAGACTGAGGGAGGTGGGAAGGTGTTGAGTATCCAGGGCTGAGTTAAAGAGCATGATGAGGAGATTCTAAGTGATCCACTTAACCTGATCTCTCTCTCTCTCTCTCTCTCTCTCTCTCTCTCTCTCTCTCTCTCTCTCGGGGAGTCGAGGCAAACTGGGGTTAAGTGACTTGTCCAAGTCACATCTAGTAAGTGTAAAGTGTGAGTCCAAACTTGAACTCAGGTCCTTCTGACGCTAGGGCCGGTGCTCTATTCATTGCGCCGCCTAGCTGCCCCTCTTTGATTTCAAAAGTACTCTACCAATCCACTCAAACTGGTACACTTACCTTTAACAATAAGTCAGTGGATGCAATTAGCTCAAAGCAAAGGCATTTACCAGTAGGTAACAAAACATTCCTCACATAAACCTGGGTGTGCTTTCCCACAAACACATACAGTGTCAGTGGGATAGGTGGGAACACATTTAGAATATGCTGGCCAGTAAGTCAATCAAGTGCCTACTATGTTCTAGGCACTGTGCTAAATAAACGCAGGAGATACGAAGAAATATAAAAGAGGGTGTTCTCTTTCTCTAGGCGTTCACAGTCTAGTGGGGGAGACAACATGGAAATAAATACGAACAAACAAGATAACAGGATGAAATTTACATAATCACTAGAGGGGAAGTACCAGTATTATGGGGGAACCAGAAGATGGAAATTTAGCTGGAACTTGAAGGAAGCCAAGATGATAAAATATGTATGGCCAAGGCAGTGCTCACCTCTGGCCCTGCAAGGCTCCAAAGTCCCTTCACTTTTCCCTTGTGGATAGAGACTTTGTGGGACAAGTTTCTCAGCTGGACTCCCTGGGCCTGCTCATCTCCACAGTTTAAACCTTGACAACCTGCACTAATTTGCTCTTGAATCCATACCTGGCTTTCTTCTCTGCTGTCAGGAATCATTCTCCTAGGTGACTGTCTCTCACCCAGCTGGGTGCATTATTTTCTACTGGGCAAGGAATGCCTCTATAAAGGTCATGACCAATGTGGGTGAGAGAGGGAACAGACCCTCCCCTACTGCCTCCTGGTAGAGGTATGGGGGACATGTTCCACAAAGCTGCCTTCTTCTCTCCTTGACTAATTCCAGAATTGGCTAGATAGATTTTTTTTTTAAAGGCTACCAGGGGACTGGCCAATCTTTGACCAGCTAATGGCAAGTTGCCCTTTCAATTCCATCAGAGAATGCTTTCACACTTCATAAACCTTAATAGCGGAGTGACTCACTTTTATGAATAGTTTAACCACACATGAAGACCTCATCCTCTCTGTTAGGCGTGCCTTATTTTCTGTGAGTATATCATCTGGACTGTAAGGGGCAGATGTCAATCAACCAGAGGATCCTGACCCAACTTCCCCCTACCACACCCAAATATCCATTTATACCAATTGCTTTCTGTGTATGGGGGGGAGACATTAACATCCTACCTGGGCTTGGTTAAGAGTAATCCTCCTATTTAGACATTATAATCCTAAAACAAACTGTGAACACCCTCAGTTCTGAGATGTTAATTCAGATTTGTGCTCATTCTTTTCCTCTGCTTGAGCAGTGCAATTTTCACAGATTTTCTTTGTTTATCTAAATTATTTGCACAGCTACTTAAACTCCAGCCAAGTAGTCTGTAATCATCTGTAACTTCAAATCACAAGATTATATATTTAGAGTTAGAAGAAGCCTAAACTATCTTCTGTTTTGCCAGTAAACTGCTTAAACACACATACACAGATACATACACAGACACAGACACAGACACAGACACACACAGACCCCCCCCCCCCCCATCTCTTCAAAAGCAAGCAAATCCCTAGGGTGCTGGGGTGCACACACTTTAATACCAGGTAGCTAAATTGCTTGATTTATTGTGAAAAGAAAAAACAAACAACACAACAAACATTGCATTTAGAGGTAGAGAACTAAGGTTAAAATTCAGGCTCTGCCAAACTTTCATTCTTGTGATGATCTGGGCAAATTATTTAGCTAAGCTTTGGCTTCCTCATCTGGAAAGTGAAGGAATTGGAACAGATTTTTTTTTCCTCCATCTTTCTTTTTTTTTTTTTTAATTGATTTATTTATTTACTTTTAGTTTACAAGATTCAGTTCCACAGTCCCTGGAGTTTCGAATTTTTTCCCCTCCCTCTTCCCTTCCCCCGCCCCATGGTGGTATACAATCAAGTATAGGATCTGCAAATACTTTCATGTTGGACATTAGTCTGGTTGTATAGCAGGGTTGTAACCAATGGAGTGAACAATGGGAAAAAAGAAACAAAACCAAACATGGAAAAGAACATTAGCATGTAGATTGCTTCAGTCTCCATTTAAACTCTGTCCTTTCTAGATCTTTTTCTGAATATAGATATCTCCTTCCATCCTGAGACTTGTAGAGTTGTCTTATAACTGTGCGTTGCTGAGAAGACTCCAGTTTATCAAAGTTGGTCGTCACATATATGATGTGTCTGTGATTGTGTACAAATTTTTCCTGGTTCTGCTCTTCTCACTTAGCATCGGTTTGTATAAGCCTCTCCAGGTGAATATTTTTTTGGAATAGATTTTTTTTAAGGTTACTTCCAAGTCTAAGTTCTTTGAGCCTATGCTTCTATAAGATATACATTTTGCTAAAAATGGACATTCTTTTGTGCCAGATCCTGATTCTTTAATACTCATTTGAATTTTCTTAAAGCTTTAAACTCTTCTATATAGGTTTCTAGACACACACAGTTATAACTTCCACACCACAGGGGTTAGGGGCATGGTACCCCCTGCATTTTGGAAAATCTGCGTAAAATTTTTTGACTCTCCCTTTATACCAGAGAAGAAGTCTGAATTTTTTTCTTTTTCTTTTATGGGGTGTTTACAGTACCTTATTGTAAAATTTGGGCTGATGTTATGCAATACCATACATTATTTTTTGTATTTGAGTTTCTAAACTTTTTGTGTGTCATCTGATGGCCTTTGCTTGTTGTCTGTGGCTTCTGCAAAACTCCTCCCAAATTCCCATATAAGTCCTGATGCCAGCCCCGATATAGTGAAACTATGGTGGGAAAGTCATGATGAAGAAGGGATAACTGTATTGCCAAACACAAATACATGCAAATTATAAGTATATTCTTTAAGGAATTACTGAGTCCAAACAATGGAAATTTATCTTCAAATAAATGTATAATGGTATAAATGGCTTACATGCCAGAAGGACAATATTAAATTGCTTAGATAAATATCATAATAAAACTTTAAAACTTGATTACAGAGGAGGAAACAGTGATTGATCCATGACCAGAAAAAAACACTATTTTTGTCAGCTCTTGGCATTTTCTCTGGCAGCACCCCATGCCCAGAATGCCCTCCCTCCTCTCTGCCTACTGGTTTCCCTGTCTTCTTTCAAGTCTCAATTAAAATTTCATCTTCTTTTTAAAAGCCTTTCCTAACCCCTCTTAATTCTAGTGCCTTCCCTCTCTTAATTAGTTCCTATTTATTCTGTATACAATTTGCCTATATGTATTATATGTGTATGCTTCTATGTATTTGGCTGGCCTCCCCCAGTAGATGGTGAGCTCCTTGAGGGCAGGGACTGTCTTTTGCCTCTTTTTTGCATCCCTAGTACCCAGCACTGTGCCTGGCACCTAACAATTGCTTAATAAGTATTCATTGGCTGACTGACTGATAGAAGATCTGAGAGCTGAATTTCTTAAATCATATAGGTCACTAGACTTCCAGTTGGAAGGAAGAGTACAAATTATATGCCTCAGCCCTTTAGTTTTTTTAACAAGGAGGGTGAGGCAAAGAAACCGAGTTTCTGTACAAAGTTCTATACCCTCCCCTTTATTTCTTATTACTTCCTTCTATATTCTCTAAGTTGTAGCCAAATGGTACTTCTTAATATTCTTCACATATATAACCCATTTCAAATGAAATACTGCATTACAGTGATTTGACAAGCTTTTAAAACACTATATAAATGTTAGCTGTTGTTAGTATTATCTCGGTGCTGTTGTTACCTATTCCCTATGCCTAGCATGTCCTCCCTGAACCCTTCTCTGCTTATTGAATCCTACCTTTCCTTTAAAGTCAAACTGAAAAGACATCTCCTTCAGAAAACCCTTCCTGCCTCTCATCAATAATGATGACATTTCTTCATCTTGAATCTTATCTAGGATGTACTTAGCTAAGCACTGGGAATACAATTAAGAAAAAGAAAAATCGTTCTCACCCTTAAGGAGCTTTTGGTCTGATGGGGGAAGAAAACACAAGAGGAAGTTGGAGAGCAGTGGTGGGGGTTTGGGGAGCTAGGGAAACCAAGTTATCTTTTTCTATGGAGTTCAAACCAAGCAGAGCAGGACGTGGCAAGTGGAGATTGAACTTGTCTTCTATAAAACTCTCTCTCTGATGTACTTGCCCTGTTTTATTTTACATTATAGTTAATTGTACATTTGCCATATATTCCAACTCAAGACCCAAGAGAGTATGGACCCTATCTAACCTAAGCTTTGTATCTCTGCTAGTGCCTAGCACAGTGCTTGCAATCCACTAAGACCCCCAGATCCCTTTCAAACAACTACTATCTAGCCACAGCTTCACTATCTTATACTTGTGAAGTTGATATTTTTTACCCAAGTGCAAGACTTAACACTTATCTCTGTTGAATTTCATTTTATTAAATTCATCCCAGTGTTCTAGCTTGTCAAGATCTTTCCAACATGCTTAAAATAGAATTCATCATCTTCAGTTCAATAAATCCAATTCAACTAACATCTTATTAAGCTCAATATGAATCAGCAGTGTGATGTGTTAGCTAGATGACCTTAAGAGGGGCACAGTTTCCAAGAATAGGGAGGTAATAATCCTTTTGTACTTGTACTGACACATAGGCTTGCTACAGAATTCAATTCTGCTCCCACCCCCACCCCCTTGCTGGTGCTGAGGAAAAGCAAAAGGTAGAAGCCTGTCCTGGCTGTGACAGCAGTGTGAAAGCACTCTGGGATACAATAGAGTTTAACCAGAGAATGGAGGAACAGAAGGAACTGTGGCAGGAAATATGTACAACTATGTGGCATTCCACTAAGCCTAAGGAAAAGAACCTAACAATCAGGTGGGAGAAGTGACCCCAGAAGTCACTTGTGGTAGGGGGTGGGATGGGATAGAGACGAGGGTAAAAATGTGAACTGCTCAGAGTGAAAGGGAACTGAGATAGCTTTAAGATTCAGCACCCAGGGAAAGAGTCAGAAAGTGAGAAATAGGGGAATAGAAGGGAAAAAAAATTACTGAAGATCTCAGGAAGAAGAAAGCTCAGTTAAAGACTTTGTGCAAAGGCATGAAGCAGTGGCAAAGAAATTAATAAGAGAAGGAGATTTGGTTTCCAGATCAGCTAAGTGATTCTAAACATCTATGAATAAATATTGCAAGACAAAGGAAAATCTACACCTGATGACACAGAAGACCCTGTGAATTCCCAAGAGAACATGGAATCACAGCAAGATACTCCTTAAAGATTTAAGAGAAATAAGAATTGTGAAAGTCGAATTTATCACCTGCACGGCACGACTAGAAGAGCTTGAATCCATGGTGGAAAATATCACCAAAGAAACAAAAGAGAGAATAACTGATTAGGAATGCAAATACATAGAAGTGAAAGACTGGGAGAAGAGAAACCAAAAGCAATAGTTAAAAGAAAAGATGATCTCCATACAAGCAAAAAACAGTGATCTTTAAGACAAGATGCATAGAAATAATGTAAAAATTATTGGTCTCCCAGAAGAACATGACAAATAAAAAAAAAAGAAACCTGAACACAATAATGCAAGAAATAATGCAAGAAAACTATCCAGAACTTCTAAACACAGAAAACAAAGTACAAAAAAAATGAATCCAGATATAGCTGTCAAAAGAAAGAAAGAAAAAAAGCCCTGTGCTAAAAAAATTACTTGAAATTTCCTCATCATACCATTTAACTCAGCCTTGGACATTCATCACCTTGCCGAGTCCCTCAGACTCCTCTCCCCCTGATTGGAAGGCTAGAGGATAGAGCAATAAATCCTTCTAAAAGTTTTATAGAAGACAAGTTCAATCTGCACTTGCCACATCCTGCTCTGCTTGGTTTGAACTCCACAGAAAAAGATAACTTGGTTTCCCTAGCTCCCCAAACCCCCATCACTGCTCTCCAGCTTCCTCTTGTGTTTTCTTCCCCCATCAGACCAAAAGCTCCTTAAGGGTGAGAACGATTTTTCTTTTTCTTAATTGTATTCCCAGTGCTTAGCCCAGTGTGTGCCATATTGTTGTTGTTGTTCAGTTGTGTCTGACTCTTCATGACCCCATGGTCCATGGGGTTTTCTTGGCAAAAATACTGGAGTGGTTTTGTCATTTCCTTCTCCAGCGGATTAAGGCAAATAGGCTAAGTGACTTGCTCAGGGTCACATAGCCAGTAAGTGTCTGAGGTCAGATCTAAATTCTGCTCTTCCTGACTCTAGGCCCAGTGCTTTATCCACTGAGCCACCTACCTGCCTCCTGTGTACCTGGCACATAGTAGGTGCTTAATAAATGTTTATTAAATTGAAACTCCAAACATAGTGGCTAAATCTAACAATTCCAATGAAAACCATAAATTTTGCAAATGAAAAGGAGAAAAACTTTCAAATACAAAGGAAAGGTGATGTAAATAATGCATTATTAACCTGTACCCAACAGAAACTGTAGAAGAGAATGGAATAGTGTGTTCCAAAGAGTAAAGGTTCTTACGATGCAATCCAAGGTGAAATATACTATAAATTTGCACCTAACCATCAACTAAAAAAAAGATAAATGTTTAATAAAGAGGCATTCAAAGCATTCCTAATAATAAAAACAGTCCTGAACAAATGATTTGTTTTGCAAACATTTCAGACAGGTGATATACAAGAAAGACAAATGTGGCAAGTGAAGACAACAATAATAAAAAACAATAGAGAGACCGTTAAGAGGTCCCTTTCCAAAAGTACACAAGGATACAAGGGTGAAAGCAGAAGTTCAATAGAATTGCTGGTGGAAAAACAGGTCTGAGACATGAGCTAAATCTCTGCCTACAGGTGAAGAAAGGCCTTTGTGGAGGAATAGGAGAGGAGGGTGCATAAAAGGGGAATGTGGGGGAAGAAAATAGAGGAGGTTATGTAATGAATCTTAATGAATTCAAAAGTTAACAATGAAGGGAAAAACCCTCCTGTAGGCTTTCAGGAAAAAGAAAGCCTAAAGGAGAAGGGACAAGGAGACAAAAGAAGAGATTGAAATGGAAGAAAATAAAGGAGGGCATCTTGTCTAAGTGGTAGGAGGAAGTCCCACTAAAAAATGCTCCCATGGGGAAAAAGAGATCATATAATGGGAGATAGGGATGTCACAATGGGTATAATGTATATGGATTTACTGCTCAGAGAGAACTGTCATTCTGTGCCAAGAAAATGGATATCAAAGATCCTTAGGGCAGCTGACACCCAGAATATGGGGAAGGCATGGGCCTAAGGAGGAGATTTTATGGTAACTGCTGGGAAATGACCACGGGAAGGGCAAAATTAAGTAATAAATTGCACAATCAGGGACATATGAAAATTTTATAGGACAGTATTTTCTCTATGATGTACAGGAGCTGGCAATTCTAAGAGTGAGGCACAACAGAAAAAGAAAGAGGGCTAGAGACAAGATCTACAAGACAGCATGGAAACAATTCAGAAGAGGAAATTCAAATTAAGTATCTTAAAAGTTTTAATCCTATGAGGAACACAGAGACTAAAGAAGTACTAAGTAAACATAAAAACCAAGAATCAAAGAATGGACAGTGTAGAATAGACAGGGAAGATAAATGATGAAAGGAATAGTGGAAGAAATCATTTTTAGAAAAACAAGGTGTAGAAATAAAATATTTAAAAGTACTAACAAAACAAGTCAAAAGAGAAGAAAGGAAAGGGGATTTTACTTGTCTAATTAGCTGAGAAAGTAAAAATAGGAAAAAACAAATAACTAGATAAAAAGAAGAAAGAAAAAGGAACTAGTTAAATAAAACTCTAGAAGTAGGAGAAAGAGTAATGAATGGGAAAGGGGTGATTGAGGGTATATGGAAGAGAACTCATGAAAATATGGTTGCTTTAAAGTAGATTAAATTAAACTAAAGAGACAAAATATTATATTTATTGATGAAGGAAAAAATCATAATTAAAAAAATCAATCAGAGGTTAATGGAGGAAAATAGCTTTAAAAGTTAATGGATTAAATAATCCATAGAAAGAAAAAAAAGTGATAGATTGAATGACAAAACAAAACCCCTTATCTGTTTTTTTATAGGAAATATGCATAATAAACAAAGACATACACAGAATAAAATATGGACCTGGGGTGGGGGGGAATGTACTACATATTGGGTGAATCCAAAAAAGTAAGAGTTATAATCATTCTATCAGACAAAACAAAAATAAATATTTACAACATGAAAAGGAATTAAATAAGGAAAATAAAGAAAATTAAACAAAATATGCTAAAAGGAGCCACAGACAAACCAGCATCAATACTAAACTTACTCTCTCCAAATCCCTTGACATCTAAATTCATAAGGGAAAAACTAACTGAACTACAAGAAGACATAGACAGTAATACAATAGTAGCAGGAAATTTCAATGTCCTCTCTCAATTTTGAACATGACTAACAGAAAAATAAACACAAAGGAAAATAAAGAATCAAATTGCTGGAGAAACTAGAGCTAAAAGACTTAAGATGTCTTCTAAATGGGACAATTAAGGAAAATACACATACATATTTATGTGTGTACATGTATATATTTCTTACCACCACATGGGACATTTACAAAAACTGACCATGTATTAGGGTACAGAGATGTTGCAAACAGATGTAGAAAGGCAAAAATAGTAAACATATTCTTTAGAGTCTATAAGGCAATAAAAATTGTAATCATCAGGGAGCACAAGTAAAAGATAAAGGCTCAAATAGAGACTTAACAATGAAATCCTAAATGAGTGGGACAAAGCACAAACCCAAGAATCAATAATTATGTGAAAGAAAATTATAGTGATGAAACAACATACTATACAGGTTCTAGGATGCAGCTAAAGGAAGCCTTGGGGTTGGGGAGGTGGGGAGGATCATATCCCTAAAAAGACACTTGAATGAAATTGACAGGGAGAGGATTAATGAAATGAATACATGCATTAAAAATTTACAAGACCAGAAAAAAATAAACTTAAAGTAAGCACAAAAGAGGAGATATTAAAGATTAGAGGAGAAATAAACTAGAAACAAAAAAAAAAACCCCATAGAACTGACAAACAAAACCAAAGTTGTTTCTTTGAAAACTCTAGCAAAATTGATAACTCTTTAGCCAATCTGCTTAAAAAGAAGAATACAGAGAAATCAAATCAACAAATTAGCAATGAATAAGATGAAATCTTAACAAAACCGGAAGAAATAAAAAGAAAGATTAGAACTTATTATGCACAGTTCTGTACTAATAAAACAAGAAACACAGAAGAAATAGAGTAATAGCTTAAAAAATATAAAATACTCCAACATAAAACAAAATAGAGATCTTAAATAATTCAATCTAATAAGAGGAAACAGAACTACCTGTAAAGGAACTACCAAAAGTGGGGGTAAGGAGATGGACCCAAACTCCATTCCCAGAAGAATTCTATCAAACTTTTAAAGAACAATTAGTATCATACTATACAAATTATTTTCAAAATTTGAGAAAGCATAGTACCAGACTCTTTTTATGAGACAAATATAGCCCTAAGAGCTAAAGTAGGAAAGACTACAGTCCAATTTGGTTAATGAATACTGATTGTTTAAAACGTTAAATAAAATCTTGTCACATTGACTACAGTGATTCATCCAGAAATCATTCATCATGACCAATTTTGATTTATACCAGGGATACAAGGATAGTTCAACCTTAGAAAAACAATAAACACAATCATATTAAAAACAAAAACATCCAAAACTACATGATTATCTCAATAGATGGCAGAAATTTTTTTGATGAAATACAACATTAATTTATCACAAACTACAACATATAGCAATATAAGACAATTTTTCATATCATAAAAATATTACTCTAAAACCCAAAGCAAGCATTATTTGCAATACAGATAAACTCATAATTTCCCCAATAAATACAAGAGTAAGACAAGTATACCCACTCTCTATGCTGTTATTTGGTATAATTCTGAAAATACTAGAAATAGAAAGAAGATGAGAAAAAAATCAAGGCGTAAGGATTGGCAAAGAGGAAATAAAACTTCCCTACTTGCTGATAATGTGGTGATTTAATTAGTAAATCCTAGAGAATTGTCCAGGCTACTGGACAATAGCTTCAACAAAGTCATAGGATATAAAATAAACCCCCCGAAACATTACATTTCTGTATAATAACAAAATCCAAACAAGGAAGGTGAACATTCATACTCAGAGAACAGGAGGAGTAAAAGGAACAAGTGAAGTAGACAAAGAAGGAGCAGGCAGAGAAGTAAACAGAAAATCACAATAAAGTTTTGTCACAGAAACCAAGGTAAGAAAAAGTGTCGAGAAGGAGGAGGTGCTCACCATCATCAAAATTAGGTTAAGGAGGCTTGACAGTGGATAAACGGTCAAAGGGTATGAACAGTTTTCAGAAGAAGAAATAGAAATGATCAACAACCATTGTCTCTCGGACTCTGAAATTCTGTTGCATGGTAGAGACTGCACACTTGCTTCCTCACGTGGACTTATGTTTTGTATATACATGTATGTGCCTATGTTGTTTGCCCAGCAAGAATAACATAAGCTCCTTGATAGCAGAGACTGTTTCATTTTTGCGTCAGTAGCTCTCTTGCTTAGCATCGAGGGAACAAATTAGTCACTTAATAAATGCTTATCTATCAATTGGTAAGGAGATGCTGACTCATTCCCCATTCCACATATCTCTATCAAATTCTCAAAGTTCAAGAGACTGGAATGTCCAATCAGTTTAGTGGTCTTTATTGCTATCCTTATCAAAAGAATGTTCCTCCCCACATGAGGCTATAACTTGTACTTTTTTCTTTTATAAAAATTTAATTAATGAATTTTTAGTTTTCAATATTCACTTCCATAAGATTTTGAGTTCTAAATTTTCTCCTGCTCCCCAAGATAGAGTACAATCTGATATAGACTCTACATATACGTTCATGTTATACATATTTTCACATTTGTCATGTTGTAAAGAAGAATTAGAACTAATGGGAGGAACCATGAGAACAAAGAAACAAACAAAAAAGAGAGAGCAAATGTGCTTTGATCGGCATTCAGACTCCACAGTTCTTTTTCTGGATGTGGATGGCATTTTCTATCATGAGTCTTTTGGAGCTGTCCTTCATTGATCCTTGCATTGCTAAGAAGAGCTGGGTCTATCAAAGTTAGTCATCACACAATGTTGCTGTTACTGTGTACAATGTTCTCCTGGTTCTACTTACTTCACTCAGCATTAGTTCATGTAAATTTTTCCAGGTTTTTTCTGAAGTCCTCCTGCTCATCATTTCTTAGGGAACAATAAATAACTTGTTCTTTTGTAGTCAGAACACTCTATAGTTTGGTGAAAATCTTTTTATAATAAATAATGTTTATACTATTTATAAATAATAGGTAATAAAATAACATAATAAAAATAATATTATTCACAAAATATATGTACCATGTAGACAAATTATTTTATGATATATTGTAGAAATATAACAATAAATAATATGTTGTATATTTATAATAAAAATTAAATATAGTAATAATTACAACTTGTGCTTCTATAGTGTTGTAAAGTTTTTGAGGTGCTTTGCATATACCATCTCATTTAAATCTTACAATAACCCTCTGAAGTAGGTATTTCATCCTTATGGTTTTTTTTTCCAATACCTAAAGTAACACACTTGCAGACCCATTCCTTGCCTGGCCAGCTTACCTTTAGTCAGATAGTCATGTGCTAAATCATCCTTTTTGGTTTTTTTTCTACTCCCCTGAGCCTTGAATAAAATGGACCTAGTTTCATGGAGGTTTTGCTTTACCAATTGGCAAGATGTTTCAGCATCAGCTAGCTTAGCAATTAATTCTGCATCCTGTACTCTGGGTAGATCCAACTCCTCTTTTAAGGTATCTCTTTTCTTAAAGAAAGATCTGGCTGCTTCCCAAAGCAATCCAATTAGCATAGCAGGCTTTACCTTTTATTTTGCCTGGTAGAGCTCACAATAACATCTGAATTTATCTTTGATCTCCATTGATATAGGCCTGGGATGGATACAACCTAGTTCCCATAGCTATAATACATGAAGGAGGCTTTTTATGTCCTAGCCCTACAGTCTTATTTTCTTCATTTTTCTTTGTTTATTCCATTATCCTTGAGACTCAGCAAAGACCATTTTGTAAACATTTTAACCTTATTAAAACAGGGCCTCTCAAATCCTTGGATGCCAGGAGCAATATTTAATCTAAAGCATCACTCAAACAACATCAGGCTCTGTAATGCCAAAGGCTTCATCCAACTTTCCAGGAATAATCCTTTTTCAAAGTGATCCTTAGTCAATTAAATCAAACATCTTTTGCTCAGCTCTATAAAGACAATGGGCACTGTGAGTTTCATTCTAGAAATTCTCTCCCCTACCCTTACTTCCCATATTCCCTTGCAACTAAGACCATAAAAGCAATACTGTCAAATATGCAAAATTCTGGTTTCTCAAACTTATTAATCACAAAGCTTCATTTACCCTAACATAGTTTTCCTCTTTCTATCTTATGCTTTCCTTTTCTTTTTTTCTCAACCTTCTTCTGTTTCTTTCTCTCCCCCAAAGTACTAAAAAGGCATCTTTGCAAAGTAATTGCCCACCAATTGGAAAAAGACTGAACAATTTTGTAGCATGTGAATATAATAGAATATTGCTATGCCCTAAAAACTGCTGAATATAAAGAATTCCAAGAAACTCCAGCAGACTTTTAAGAAGTGATGCAAAGCACAGTGAATAGTTTATACCGTAGGGTATGACTATATAGGGTATAACCATGGGAATCATTTATACCATAATAATGAAAGGAAAACAGCCTTGAAAGACTTGAGAACTCTGATCTGTGCAGTCTCCAATCTTGACTTCAGAGGGTTGATGACAAAACATGCAGAGAAGTGAAAGACTCTAGGTATGGAATGATATCTATGTTGTTACACAAGGTCAGCACGTTGGTTTGTTTTCCTTAATTATACTCTTTTGTTGCAAAAGAGAATTCAAGGGATGGAGGAGGGAGAAGGAAAGGATGATGATCATCGGGAAGTCACGTGGATATTAAAAATAAAAAGCATCAATAGATCGCTTTAAAATTTATTTTTTTGGGGTGGCTAGGTGGCACAGCGAATAGAGCACCAGCCCTGGAGTTAGGAGGACCTGAGTTCAAATGTGACCTCAGACACTTAACACTTACTAGCGCTGTGACCTTGGACAAGTTACATAACCCCAATTGCCCTGTCATCCCCCCTCCAAAATTAAATTAAATTAAATTAAATTTAAAAAAAATAAAATTTGTTTTTTTATACTGAATCGCTTTCTAGGAGGGGGGAAGGAAGGGCAAAAAAAATTCAGGCAATGTAAAAACAAAAGATGGCATTAAAATTATTTTAAAAATAGAACTTTTATAGACATTGTAAAAAAAAAAAAGAATTAGGGAACACTGGATTTGGAACCAAAAGACCTCAGATGGAATCATGTCTCAATTACTTGTTGATTGTATGATCTTGGATGATTCATTTATTTTCTCTGGGTGCTCATTTTTCTTATTGTCACCGATAATAGATGACTTTTTTTTTTTTAAAGCATTTAAAGGTTTTCAAAGTGCTTTATATATATCATCATCTCATTTGAGCTTCATAATAATCCTGTAAGGTAAGTACTACAGGTATAATTGTCCCCATTTTATAGAGGAGGGAAGACTGGAACCCAGGTTCTTCCCAACCCAAATCCCAGTGGCCTTTCACTATACCCAGATGTCTTCTCTCCAAATCTGTAAAATGGGGATAATAATTGCTTAAGAATTGTAGAGAGGAGCAGATGAGGAATGGAGGTAAAATACCTAAACTTAAGATTCTAACTTATTACTATCTTTGCCTCCATACATTCATACACAATACATAGTTAGCAGACATTATTTGTGGGTGAACTACAGGAGGAGGAAACAAGCCTGAGCTAGCATCATTGAGAAGTGTTTCTGTAGAATGCCTCAAGGGTGGCCATTCCCTTGGGTCTTTATTTACACAGAGTGGAAAAAGTTCATTCTAGTATGTGTTGTCTCATAATCATTTTAGCAGTTTGCTGCCTCAATGTGAGTACATCTAGCCTCAGCTCAGTGCGCTGCATCTGCTTGACTTATCAGCCCAGTCTGACCTCATGATGCCTCAGTCTTAGTAATTTGTAGTTGTCTTTCTCTGGAAACATTTCTCTTTGACTCCTAATACCTTGGTAACTTTCTCCAGAATCCTTATGTGGACATACATGATCATGTGTGCTGATTGTTTCACATTCTTCATGACGATTTTACAGTCCTGTTTGATTCAATAATGGAAAACCAGATTTAATAAAAAACCAACCCTGTTATTATAATTAATTGATTCACAAACACAGAATCCAAAGGGAGTGGCATGGTATAGTGAGATATAGTGGTATAGAAGACCTGAGTTCAAGCCCTACCTCTGACACCTACTTTGTTGTGTGACCCTAAATATGGCACTAAACTCCCCAGTGCCTCAGTCAACCCTTTAAGACTATTATGGGGAGCAGGTGCCAGCCTTCATTGGTAGAGGGAGTTAAATCCGTGAAATCACCAGTTTATGGTCCAAACAAAACATAGACTCAGTTTTCATTCTCTACAGAGTTCCTATCAGCTCCTAGTCTTGGTGTAGCTTGGCATGCCCCATGAAGTGGCTCATGTTTTCACAACTTTCATTGTCCTTTGAGTCATTCTAATTGTGTTTACAGCTTGTTTTTCACAGCATGGGACCCCTGAAGGACCATGGTGCCGAAAGGATCAAGTTTACTTGATAACTAGAGATTAAAAAAGAAAAAACAAAACACCCAAACTCATGACTGTGGCTCTCATGGATCTTACAATGTAGCCAAGAGGGAGGTGTATATACAAATATAAAATATTATACAATAATTATAATGTAGAATAGGATTATAAGAGAAGTACAAATTGTTATGCAAGCTTTAAGAACAAAATCAATTTTGACCAGGGGAACTAAGGAAAGCTTCTTGGAGGAGGTAGCTTTAATTTTGAAGGATAGATGGTATTTCCAAAGGTTAAGATCATCAGGATGGCATTCAGGGTATAGGTAATGGTGAGAAAGCAGAAGGCGTAGTAAGTAGTCCAAATTGGAAGGGGTGTAGTGATGTGAAAAGGAGTGGAAAGATGAGAGAATTCTGGTTGTAGAGGGCTAAAGAGTTTGGTTTTGATTCAGTTTGCAATAGGGGGCCACTGAATGGCTCTAAGAAAAGTATATGATCAGACATGTGCCTAAAGAGGATTAATTAACCTATTTGCTCACTCATTTAACCAGTCAACCTATTAACCCTTACCACGGGGTTTTGTTATGCTAGTTGCTATAACCAAAAAAAAAAAAGTGTAAGAATGGTTGATTCCCTCCAGAACCCTCAATTAAAGAGATTACATGCGCGTGCGTGTACACACACACACACACACACACACACACACACACACCCCACACACACTCTGGTTAGGTACAAGGCACCCTTAGAGACCATGCTCTGAAAGACCACCAGCTGGTCTTTAATACCCTACCTACCTCCACTACCATGATGAGTGCTATATTATGTCTCTCATTACATCTAGGTGGTTCTAGCCATGTTCCGCTTAAGTCATTGGCCATCTTCTCACAAGTCAGCACATACACTCTTTTTGCCAACTCCTACCCCCAGACTCCCTACCACAGTCAATCTACTCCCCTAAGGATCCATCTACTATCCCTGCAACTTTCCCCCCCAAAATAATTTCCTAGTCATTGGTCTCCCATGTGTAGCCCCCATTCCATTCCTCAATTAAAATGTAAATTCCTAGAGCTCATGGGATGTCTCTATTTTTAAAAATATCCTAAGGTTTAACACGATGCTTGACATATAGTAAATGTTTAATAGATGCTTTTTCATTCACTCATTCATGATGAGGAAGTATATATTATTAAAGAGGTATCTGGGGTAGCCTGAGCAAGGATGACCACTCAGGGGCAGCAGGGAGCTGTGAACAGAAGACCCTGCCACCAGCATCTTTTAGCATATTATTTTTATTGTGGGGAGGGGAGGGACCAGAAGCAGGTACAAAGCAGAGTTGAAGCAGCCAGGTACTAAAGAGATAAGACCTAAGGAAGGAAACATGATGGTCCAAAGTTCACCAACCTTAGGAACAGATCTGAGAAGGGGACATAGTAAGAAAAGGTTGATCAATAGAAACAAGACCAAAAGATATCATTGTGATCATATGACCAAAATCTCCTCCAGCCCTTCATTTCACAGATAAAACTAAAGCACAGAGATACTAAGTAACTTGTCTAAGGTAACAACAAGCTAGCAGCAGAGTTGGAATTTGAACACAGGACTTCTGATTCCAAATTTACTCCCTCCCCCCCACCTTACAAAGCACTTTACATACCGTATCTCTCATTTGATCCTCACAAAAGTCCTTGGAGGCGGGTGTTATAATTATTATTTTCATTTTCCAAATGAAGAAACTGAGTGATATTAAGTTAATTATACATGATTATGTAGCTGTTAAGTGTCTAATATGAATGTAGGTCTGCCTGATTCTGAGCCTGGCACTTGACCCACCATGCCAGCAGGTTGCCCTCAGCTATACCTGACTACATCTCAGAAGCATAGAGACCACTGAAACCTCCCGTTTCCTGCCCTTGGTAACTTTTGGATGAGTCCTTAAGGGATCCTGTAGCCATTTCCTTCCTAAGAGACCGAACCTGATTTAGCTCTGATAGCAACTACAAATAAATGTTGAAATGAGTAAGGCTCCAAGAGTTCAGCAAAGGGGGAAATTAGTGTGGGCTATAGTGATCAGGAAAAGTTATGTGGATGCTTAAATTTTAGATTGGACTAGTTCAAGGATGCAATACTTCAAATAATTATGCTTGTATGGACACTTCACTCTGCAGATCACTGGCCTCTTTGCTGTTCCTGAAACATCTTTTAGTGTATTTTCACTGGCTGTTCCCCCTGCCTGGAACTGATCTCTCTTTGTTTCTTCCTCCTTGGCTTGGATGGTTTCCTTCAACTCTCAGTTAAAATTCCATCTTCTGAGACAAGTTTTTCTCTGTCTTCTTTAATGTTGTTGCCTTCCCTATTTATCTGCAATTTATGCCATATATGTCTTGTTCATATGTAATTGTCTGCATGTTGTCCCTCCATGAGAGTGTGAGCTCCTTGGGGGCAGGGATCATTTTTACATTTCTTTGTATCCCCAGATCGGGCACATCGTGGGTACTCAATACATGCTTATTGACTTGAAATGACAACCTCTCTATTACTTGAAAGATGTCAATCAGAGTTAGTGTGGATGAAACATTAATCACCTTTTAGCCAGAGTTACAAAATCTCATAATTAGAAGGAAACCCAAAGGCCATCTAGGACAACCCATGACAATCCTCTCCCCAGTATCCTGGTTAAATAGTCATGCTGTCTTTACTCAATGACTTCACTTTGCTCAGAGTGAAAGGGCACCCGCTACTCTTGCAGCAGCCCATTCCACTTTAAGATAGTGCAAACTGTTAAGGAACTTTTCTTTTATCAAGCCTAGGTTTATATTTCTGTGTTCTCCACCCAACATTCCTAGTTCTACTTTCTGAGGCCAAGAATAATAATTTTGATTCCCTTTGAGACGATGGATTTGCAGATACTTGAAGACTATCTTCCTTCCTAGGTCTTCTTTCCTAAGTCTGCTCTCCTCCAGGTAAACATTTTCAATTCTTTCAACCAGGTTTCACTAGCATGGATTAGAAGCCCTTCTCCATTCTGGTTGCCCTCCTCTGGGTTATCTCCATTCTAAAACATGATGCCCATAGCTGAAAATGATACTTTTGATGTGTTCTGATCAATCGACCAATTATTGAGGATTTCTTGAGTGACTAGTATGCTCCAGGCCTTGTGTTAGGTGCTGGAGATAGAAAGACAAAAGCAAAACAGTCCCTACCCTCAAGGAACTTACACTCTACAGGCAGAAGAAGGGAAACAAATACATATAGCTTTGTATAAAATGTATACAAAATATGAACAAGGTGATGGGAGTGGGGTGGAGAAACTGACAAGTTGGGGGGTGGGGAAGATTCATACAGAAGATGGTGCTTGAGGTGAGGCCTGAAGGAAAGGAGGTTTTTTGGAAGCAGAAGAGGGGAGATGTGAATTCCAGTGAAAGGCATGGAGATGGGAGGTGGTGGGCTGAGTTTGAAGGGAAATAAGGAGGTTAGTTTGGCTGGACCATAAAGTTTGTGGAAGGTAGTAATAAGACTGGAAAGGGAAGTTGGGGCTATGGCATGACCCTTGAAGAATAGAATATAGTCTGGCAATAAGCCTATCCCTAACTAAATAGAAATTAACTCTCCTTAACTTCTTAGATGACAGATATACAGTCATGGATAGTATGAGGCTCAAATGAGATCATTGTAGACTCTAAACTCCATCTAAAGGGCAGTTATCATCATCATCATCATCAGCTACCATCTCCAGGACAGATGAAGACTTTATTCCCTGTGCCTTCTGTGGCACACCTCATAAGCTTAAGCAATGTCCATAGATCAATATATGGGTGTGCTGGTAAATAATTAATAACCAGGCTCTCTGGGGAAAAAAAAAAGTATGCACACATGCATACTTTTAAGTTTTATCTACATTACTCACCATTTCTTAAATCTAGATAATCAACAAAATAATAAGCCAAGTCCTGTTTTGTACTAATTAAAGATTTCTGAGGCGTGAATGCTTATACTGAAACTTTTAACAATTGGTCATCAAGCCGGTTAGAGCTGGCTCCAATATACCACTGCATACAGTTGGTTCCTAGGCCCACAATTAGCACATTCTCCGCTTCCTAGGCCCTGCCAGAGCTGCTACTCCACCAGAATGGCCTGGGAGGCCTCAGAGTCACCTCTAGCTATGATGAAATATGGGAGGAGAAATTTAGTGGGGGATTCCGTCTATTACATAAGGTGTTCCATAAGAAAAGGGGGGGTCTAGTACAGTTTTGAACTTTTAAAGCTTAAAATCACACAACTGTTTCTACAATGTCTACTATGTGCTAGGTACTGTGCTAAGCACTTTACAAATGTCTTATTTGAGACTCACAACAATCCTGGGAGGTAGGTGCTATTATTCCCATTTTACAGATGGGGAACCTGAGGCAAACAGAAATTAAATGACTTGCCCAGGGTCAGACAGCTAGTAAGTGTCAGAGGTGAGATTTAAACTCAGTTTCCTGACTCTACTCCTGGAATTCTGCCCACTGAGCCACCTAAGAAAACTAGTATCTTAACTCAAGGGTTCTTAACTTCTTTTGTGTGTGTCATGGACCCCTTTGTCAGTCTGATGACGCCTTTGGATGGCTTCTCAAAATAATATTTTTAAATGCATAAAATAAAATATGTAGGATCACAAGGGAAAACAATTAAATTAAAATACAGTTATCAAAAATATTTTTTAAAAAGCAAATTTATAGACCACAGGTTAGGAATCCTATAAAGAGTTGCTTGAGGTGTTAACAGGTTAAATGATTTGCCTAGGATCACACAACCTGCATTTGTCAGAAGCAAAGCTTGGACCCAGGGCTATCTGATCCCAAGGCCAGTTCCAGTGGTTAAAACATTGTGTTAATTAGGTGGAGTTCAAGGTCTTTATGCCAAAATGCGAAAAAATTTTGCTTCCTTATTTGTGACTGTAGCCTTCATTTGTAATGAACAGGACTAAATTATAGTTCCTATTAGTTAAAATCCCTCACTGGAAAATCTACTGAAGACCAGAAGTCTTGACCTAGTGAGATGAGTTGTGACACCTCCTTGCATGAAGAATGACATGGTTTATATGTTGTCTGGGAACTGGATTTTGGCCAGATAACTGGGGTCAAAGAACTTTTTTCTGGACTTTCCATGATCAAAATCTCCCAGATGACTCAACAAATCCTTCAGAATGGGAGAGTGAAGTCATGAAGGGCCAGAGTTCAAGGCCCTCTTGGTCACTTTGTGATGGAATATGTACATTCTAGGGACCAGTTATCACAGTATTTAGTGGCCCACTTAGACCTTCTTTGGAATGGTATTAAAAGGTTATCTTTATTGTTTGGCTATTAAAATACAATTTGATGTTAGCATCCTAGTATCTATTAAGTAGCCATATATTTTTTAGACACATTAATACACACATACCCAACCCACTCCATGCTCTTTGGGAACCCCTTAATACATTTTTCATTAATATTTCTTATTTTAATGGGGTACATTAGAGATACATTTAATGTCATATTTTTAAAGTTACATGAAGCCCAAACCCTCAGTACTAGAAATATATCATTCTATTCATTTACTTAGCCAGAGTCAGCTCTAGCACCAGCTCAGACCATCTTTTGGGCCTGCCCCGGGAACTTCTCCAGTGAATGACCTACCTCCAGTGCCACCTGTCTCCCAGATTCCATGGCCTCCTGGCCACTCCTTGAGTACTTGCCCACTCAAATTCGTACTGTTCAGGGCTTTCTCCAGCAAATACAAAGCACCACCATCTACTAACTGGACTCTCGTAATTGCTCTTTCTTTTTACTGCTGTGAGTTAGACCTCCTGAAGCTTCAGAGGATGCAACCTTACGACATGCCATGAGGTTAGACCAGTTTAATCATTTGCCTTCCTCAATAGAACCTCTCTGTGAATACAAATACTCTGCCTGGACTCATTTTCTAAATGGTTAGCATTTTCCTGTCCTCTTAAACTCTCTCCATCCCAGTGATTTTTGAAACTCTGACTTGCTGATATACAGACCATATTCTCCATCCCTTATTGCCCATTCTCTTACTCCTATCTACTCCTATCAATCACCCTCCTACTCCCAACAACGTTCTACTCCAGATCTGCCTGCCCCTTCCACTGTGCCCTCTGGCACGCCGACTCCATAATTATCAAACTCTCTTTTCATCTTTCCCTTTCTCATTTCTTCATTCCCATCTTCTGGCATTCAATGAGGCTTTGTTTCCTTCTTATGACTGCTTCTCTCGTCAAGAAGCCAGAATGCTCCTTGTTCCTCACGTCCCTCTATCATCATTACTCAGTGGTTTTTCTTCCTTTCAGGTTCAAGCCCTTCAAATTTATCCCCCCATCCAGGTCAGTATCTAAGCTCCCCCCCCCCCCCACACCTCCTCCAGGCATCCTCTCTCATTTCTCAGTAAGTTCCATACCTGACATTCAGTCTCCCTTTCTACCCTAACTCTTGATCTTATACTAGCCAAATATTAACATACATATTGATATTCCTTCAAATACCCTAATTCACCAGTCCTTCAATTTACTCAGCTTCAATGACCCACTTATCCAAGCAATATCATCTACACAAAGGGATAGACATATCCTTGATCTTGCCAGCAGATTGGAATCTGATTGAATAAACACCATCTTTCAAGGAGGAAGTGAATAAACCAGGTATAGCTGGTTTATTTTTTTTTCTGTCCTAATTTCTCAAGCAAGCAATATTTATAATAGGGTTATCTCAAAAGCTTTTGTGCATTTTAAAGCTATTAGAGCAGCGGTTCTCAACCTGTGAGTTATGTTCAATTTGTAACAATGAAAATATATCCTGCATGTCAGATAGATTCATAACAGTAGCAAAATTACAGTTATGAAGTGGCAACGAAAATAATTTTATGGTTGGGCATCACCACAACATGAGGAACTGTATTAAAGGGTCGTGACATTAGGAAGGTTGAGAACCACTGCATTTAAAACTACACTAAGACTTTTACCATATGTGTGTATGTATGAGTGTGCTTATACACACACAATGAACATGTATACACACGCATACACATACACATACATACATACACACATATGAATTTGGGGGTATGGTCATGCTCAATGAGAAATAAATCTGTTTCAGGCAAATTTGCCGGATCAGAGTGAACATTCCATTATTTACATTATGAATCTCCATAGTTCAGTTACTACCAGGTGAAGATTAGGGTTTTCTAATAGCTGGAAGGGCATTTAGTATAACCTTTTCATTCCAGAGACACTAAAGTCAAGAAAGGTTAAGTGACTTATAAATGGGCGGTAAGTGACAAAGCCAGAGTTCTAGTCTCCAGGGTTTAATCTCAGGAATCCAACATTCTTTCTACTAGATCCTACTGTCCCTGTCAAAAGCTTCTCAGGTACTAGAAGGTTAGACAACTGGGCAATGAGCCCATTGTAGGTGTTTATACATTACTATTACTTTCCTCTTAGTTAATGGTGCAAACCAAATAACTACTTTACTTTTGATCATATATGTGCTTCAGTATCTAGATTTGGGGTATTTTTGTTGTTGTTGTTTAGAATCATACATGCATTATGATATTTAATTCAATCTGCGTGTATAAATTGCTCTCAATTGGCTAATAAATGTACTTAGCTCTATATTTGCCATATAAACAGATTTAGGTTTTATTAGCACTATGTCAGTAGCGATACCTCAGTACTAAATTCCAAACTCCTTGGCCAGGCATTTGAGACCCTCTGCAACTTGGGGCTAACCTGACCCTTTTAGTCTTATCCTCTATTAGTCCCCTATCTGAATATTATACTTAACTAGTCTATTCTCTAACCTCCAAATCAGGGGTCCTGAATCATTTTGTGTGTCACTGACTCCCTTTGGCAGTCTGATGAAGTCTATCAAAGCCTTCTCAGTATAATATTTTGCTTTGTTTTAAATTCATAATGGAAGGAAATGCTAAATTGCATTTAGAGGTTAGTGTAAATAAAGAGGCATTTCCCCCTCTCCATCCCAGTTTACAGTTCTTGTAAAACTGACAATGGGCCTTGGTAAAGACCCTGAGTTAGGAACATCTTCCCTAAACATACCTCAGCACTCTTTTGCTTCTCTGACTTTGCTTGTGGCCTACTCATGTATCAACCCACACTCTGTTGTATCTTAGAGGCTGCTTTGAATGCACAGTCATTTGGGAACAATAAGTCTCACACCAACTCTCCTTCCACTTTAGTCTTGGCTTGTAGCCTTTTTAATTTAAATAATTTGCCATTAGTGAGGTAGCTGACCTTGATGCTGTTTTGTCCTCATTAAAGGTGTCTGAAAACATTGCTGAAAACATCATGCTAAAAAGCATGGGAGGAAACACATAGTCCTGCTTCATTCCATTGGTGACTGGGAATACGTGACAGCATCACCTTTAATAATAAATATACAACTTTAAAATAAATATGCAATTTAAAAATTAATACACAATAATTGTATATTTGATTAATACATAATAATCACATATTTAATTATTATACAACCAAATATTAACAAATATTTGATTGGCTGATTAGTTGATAGTCAATTAATTAACATTTGTTAAAGTTATTTAAGTTGTTTTTTTTTTTTATCAAATCCAAATTTTTTATCCTAACAGTCAAGGCTATCCCTGTCCTTTGCAACTTGGCCTGTCCAAACTATTGCATTTCACTTTCCTATCCAAGTTTCCTTCCTACTTCACTTTATTATCCAACTTTTTTTAAAATAAAAAAAATAATTTTTTGTGGTCCATGTTCATTTCTGAGTAAACAAGTATCTTTCATTTTTTTCTGCCATGTTGACCTTTCAAAAAGTGCTTTGGCACATAGTGTACATTAAAAATGCTTGCTTTTTGATTAATTGATTTAGATAAAGCATTGATTAAGTGCTTACTCTGTGCCAGGAATTTTATCAAGTTCGGAAAATATAAATGCAAGCAAAAAGATAGCTCGTCCCTCGAGAAGCTTACATTTTAGCAGGGAAAGACAACACATACAATATGGAGAGGTGGGCTGGTCTGGGGTGGGGAGTGGCCCTGGGGTGGTTTGGGCCGGCCCTGATGACAGCTGGCGTTACTGTTTCCTCAAATGGAGGTTCAGAGAGGAACTCAGTGAGTGCTTCCTCAGATGGAGAGAGGAACTCACCAGAGGAAGGAAGACGCAAGTGAGAGTATGCTGGAGGTATCGCCCATGGGAGAAGAAGGCTACTGGAAAAGGTTGTCTGGGGAGACTCTTCTTGAACTATAGAAACATGTCAACCACTTTTAGTGGTTCTTCTGTTTATTGGTCTAGAAATTCTCAGTCCAGCATCACTTCAAACCGTGGTAGCATCAAAGATGGGTAATGATTGCAGTAGAAGGGGGAAGCAAGACCCCAAATGCTGTGTTTTCCTTGAAACAAGAAAAAAAAATCATGTACACCTTTTCTTTGTTTCATTTTTAAAAGGTTCTTTTGTTTTATGAAATGTAAATTTGGCTTGTAAACCACACCTGGACTATGTTTAAATCTCAGACCTGTTCCATCCTTAACTGCACTGTTTATTTTGATTTTTCTATTATGTAGATTAAGCTGAGAAGTTTGGCAGGAAGAACACTATGGAAATGTGGAACCAAAAAGTTTAATATGTGTAATTTGGAAATTTCAACATAGACTAGCTCTTAGTTAATTCCTTGTTTATTTCAGGTGAATCCCATGGAAAATCATTGCTGTGGACATCATCAATATAGGATGTCCCAAAAATCTCTATGCAATCTTAAGCTTTAATAGATTAAAACTGGACTAAGACTTTTGGGATACTCTGTATTTACCGGTGATGTTTGAAAGGCTTGGATTGAAATGAAGACCAAAGCTTTTCCCCAGGAGCCTTTCATTAGTCCCATAGTTGAGTATCAGGTTGGGGCTTGACACTTAGTTGGCTTGTTTTCCCAGATACCTTACCAAGTGAAGAAGGAGAAGGAGAATTCTGTCCAAACCATTGAATTACTTGGAGGTTAATTTGGTTCTTAAGATTGTCCCTGCTGGAACTTCTGGATAATTAGTACTTTGCTTTGGATTCCATGTGATCTCCATGTGGGCAACAGGTAACTACCCAATTCTTTAAAGAGATGGCTGAATTTTTTTTCAAGTGAACATTTTGCCATGCCCCAAACAAAATATTGGTGATCCCCTCCCCTACTCCTATACACCAAGGAGGGAATAAAGGAAACAATGAATGTATTAGGCATCTGCTACACGTTCAGCACTGTGCTAATTACTTTTCAAATATTTTCTCATTTGTTTCTCACAACCCCGGGAGGCGAGCACTATTATGATCCTCATATTACAGCTGAGAACTTAGAGAAAATAACAATATATTTACATTAGGCTTTATGCTATTTACAACATTTTCTTGCACAATCTCCTTTTACTCTCACAACTTTATGGAGCAGATAGGACAAGTACTATTATTCTCATCTTAAAGATGAGGAACTGAAGAACAGAATCACTATGGCAAAACAGAAAGAAATATAAATCTGTAGTCAAATGTCTTTGGTTCAAATGCCAGCTCTGCCACTTCACTACCTGTGTGGCCTTGGGTCAGTCAACCTCTCTGGGCCTCAGTTTCTTCATCTGCAAAATGAGAGAGTTGAACTATATGATCCCTTCCAGTAGGGAATCTAAAACCTTGCCCAGAGTCACACACTTAGTCTGTGACTAAATGACCTAGTGACAAAGTTACCTGGTGACTATTTGACCTAGCCCCAAACTTGACTGTCCAGATTTCTTTCTCCACTATGTCACAAAATTCTTTTCCATCTGGAAGCTGCCTTTCCCACAGTATTCCAGTTGCCATCTCACCCTGGGCGATCTTTGTCCCTGCAGCCTTCTCGTGATAGAAGAGCCTTCTGCCTGTGTAGCTCCTCATTTCTCTAGAACCTCCATTTTTAAGGAAGGATCCCCAGGTTAGTCATGCTCACTCTTTCACTCTCTTGCAATCCTCTTCTGCTACGCCGGACGACTTCTTTTCCCACCATCCCGCTATGTTTGTATCCTTCCCCTCCCCCCTTCTATTACAATGTAGGAACTGGCTTGTTTTTGCTTTTATTTTCATTTTTGCACTTCTCTTTGTATCCCCAGCACAGCGGCTACCACATAATAAGTGGCTAAGAAATGCTTGTAGACCTGGTTTGACTTGACTGGGTTGGTGAGTCAGAACTAACAATAATGAACCAATTAATACTTAGGGCTAATTAATGAACTCTTTCAGAGTAAAGTAAGCAGATCCTTCCTTCCTTCCTTCCTTCCTTCCTTCCTTCCTTCCTTCCTTCCTTCCTTCCTTCCTTCCTTCCTTCCCTCTTTCCTTCCTTCTTTTTTCCTTCCTTCCTTCCTTCTTTCCTTCTTCCCTTCATTCCTTCCTTCCATTCTCTTTTTCTTTCTCTCTTTTTTTCTCCTTCTCTCCTTTCTTTCTTTCTTTCTTTCTTTCTCATCATTTGGTCTTCTGATGATCAACTTGTCTTTGGCTAATTAAGTAAGCTGTGCTTTTTTATTCCATAGGTTCAAGAAAAAAATGATATAGTGATCAACTAAAACAAATAGAGTACATGTTAGTGAATAGCTTGTACATTCATCAACTGGGAAATCCTAAAGTTTTGTGACTAAGGAAGTTTACCTTGGAATGACCCTAGAGGGCCCAAAAAGGGAAATGGTGAAAATATTTTTGAAACTTAGAAGAACATAGGGCTCTGCAATGGAAACAGTAATAGACTTGGGAGTCAGGAGGACTGGATTCAAATTCCAACTCTGACATTTTCAACAGTTCTGTGATTCTGGACATTCCACTCACAACACCAAACCTCATTTCCTTAATACACTCTCTCCTTCACAGAATTGTCATGAAGAAAATGCTTTGTAAACCTTAAATTGATAGCACTTTTTAAACATAAGGTATGAATGTGCATTATGGTTTTAGTTTTTTTTTCTTTTTGGAGGGGGGAAGGTAGGACAATTGGGGTTAAGTGACTTGCCCAAGGTCACACGGCTAGTTTTTGTGTTGTGTCTGAGGTCACATTTGAACTCAGTTTCTCCTGACTCCAGGGCGGGTGCTCTATTCACTGCACCACCTAGCCGACCCACATTATGATTTTTTAAAACGTTGACCAAGATATTAGTCATTGGGAATCTGCATCCTATCTGAACTTTACTTAAAATCAGGTGGTGAAATAAGATAATCTCACTCTGTCCCTAGGTTCTAGCTATTGTCTAATAGCCCAGGACAATTTACTTAACCTTTTAGGATCTCACTTCCCTCATTTGTAAAACAAAAGAGTTGAACTGTAAGTCTATATTACAATGGCCATAGCAAAATGATTCCTTCCCCCTCAATTTCCTTCCCCTCCACCCCTTGCCATGCACCCCTTGAGCTACATCTTCCTCTACCTAAGGTCTATTTTAAACTGATTTCATCTGTATAAAAATGAAGGAGATATTTGAGGGGCATAGTGTGACTTGCCCTTACACCCTGAACCACCTAGAGGTGGCATCATTGGAGATGAAAGGTACTACTAAGTCATCACATTTTGCCATGCCCCAAACAAAATATTGGTGATCCCCTCCGCCACTCCTATACACCAAGGAGGGAATAAAGGAAACAATGAATGTATTAGGCATCTGCTACACGTTCAGCACTGTGCTAATTCCTTTTCAAATATTTTCTCATTTGTTTCTCACAACTCCGGGAGGCAGACACTATTATGATCCTCATATTACAGCTGAGGAAATGGAAGCTGGTGGGGTTTCTATGACTTGCCTGGGATCACAGGGCTAGCAAGTGTCCAGATCTTTCAGAAAGGTGTTTCTGTTACGAATAATAATGAGGTCAAAGTTCTCCTAGGTAATTAATGAGTAGAACAGTGCTTTCCTTCTGGATTCATTGTCAATATACACATATATACATATACATGTACTCTATCTACTGTACCACCTCTCCACCCCTATGTATGTATACACATATTTATATGCTGAGAATGCCCTCCTTTCTGTGGTTGCTTGCGAGGTACTTGTTTCAAAGCCTAGAAGCAGAGAGTGGCACTTACAGAGTCTGGTATTTAAGATATAATGTGCATGCCACAACAGCAGTATTTGGGCCTTTTGCTTGATTCATGGGAGGTTATCAAAAAGGCCAGAGAAAAGGGCCCTGAGCGAGAGAAGTTTCCTTTCCTAATAAAAGTCTGCTTCATTTGGCCATCACCTTTCCTTATGCTATTCAATTCAACAAGCCTAGTTTAGAGAAACACTGCTTAGCCAGCCAGCTTTGACCTCTAGTGAAACTCAGCCCATCTTTTCTTATTCCCTTGGAAAACAAACAAGCAACTTTCCTTTTTCTTTTTGACCATTCATTGTGTTTACAACTGAGATGATTTCCAGGGCGAGAGGAAATCTTTAGGAGGGATGAGGCAGAACGGGAGTCATTAAATACATTTTAATGGGCTTATTTCCTCATAATCATATCAATGGCTCAGTACTGTTCTCCATTCTGCAATTATGAGAACCTTCTATTTGAACCTAATTCTGCTGGAGAATCATTGTGGGAAGGATTTTTTGCTTCTAAATAAACCTTGGGGTGTCAGTGTTAGAAGGCTACTCAGTGACAGGACACTGTGCTAGGCTCTGAGAACACAAGGAGAATAACTAAACAATCTCTTTGCTTGCGGAGTTGACATTTTATTGGTGGAGATAACATTTACGTATATAAGTACATACAGAAGAAATACAAGTAAATAAAAGATAAAAAAATCCAAAGCAGTTTGGAAGGGAGTGCACTAGAGCTGGCAGAATGAGGGAATAGAGAAGGCAATACTTGAGCTGTCTGGAAGGGCTTCTATGAGGCAGAGGTGAGGAGGGGGTACATTCTAGGCAGTAGGAACAGTCAGGGCAAATGAATGATGACCAGAGATAGAGGGACTTGCGTGAGAAATAGCAGAAAGGTCAGTATAGCTGGACAAGAGAATACAAGAAGGGGAGGAATATAGAATGAATTTGGAAAGATAGGTTGCAAAGGACTTTAGAAGCTAAAAAGTTTAGATTTAATCCTTTAGTTGAGAGAGAGCCACTGGAGTTTATTATGTTTATCCGGCAGAGTCTGCATCTCTCTGGGCATCTAGAAAGCAAGTAATGAATTAATGGGGGCTGCTTACACTAGTGCAGTGTTCCAGTTGCCACTGGGATGCCCATCATCTATGTCCATGAATGTTATATTGATATTTTAGCTAAGCTATTGCCAGAGTCTCTCATACTAATGTTGTAGAAAGGTGGAGAGTTGCCTACCTGATAATAAAGTTAGGTGGATTCAGATCTAGTTGAATAGTGTAAAAAAAAAAATTAATCAGTCAATGCCAATTTATAAGGAAATTCTTGGAATCTGTGCTTAGACCAGTGCTATTTAACACTTTAAAAAAAAATCAATGACTTGGTTGAAGTTTTAGTCTTAAATAGAACCTCAGCATTTGCAAAGGACACATCAGAATAAACGGCAAGGGGCCTGCGGGTCTAATTTCTACTATTAAGGCAGATTATGGGCTCATTTCTATGGACTCAAGATATGTTTATTAACACCTTTCTCTCCTGTTGTGGTGAGATATTTTTAACAACTTTAGCACAAGACCTGGAACATAGTAGGTACTTAATAAATGTTTGTTGTCTTCCCTTCTCAAAGCAGTGAGAGACTGAGTTGAGGGTTACAGGGCAGAGGTGCTAGACTAGGTTACTTTTGATCTGGAAGCAAATATTTCTCCCCCTTAGAAGTCACAAGTAAAACTTTACAGTCAAATCTTGACCCTTCCTCCTGCGAGGGACCTAAATGGGGAGATTTTCTTCTGCAGTTTGAAAACTGAGTTAGCTGTTTTTATCTGGGAACTCAAGATCAAATCTCACATTGGGGATTATGACTTTGGTTCATTATTCCATGAAACCTTCCTAGACTACATAGTAGCTAATTCGTACATCTCCTTCTCTGGGATTTGCTGGGATTCTCAAAGAAGAAGGAATCCTAGTATCTCCTTTCTGTCCATTCATTGCCAGCACACCACTCAATCTCCCTTTTCAGGGACTTCACTCTCTGTCTCCCCTGCCCCAACCATGCCCATTGTTAGATTCCAAGGCTTTGGAATAAAAAAAAAAATTCGTCTTCATCAAATTGTCAGGGATCCCTGAGTTCACAAATAACCTTAGCAAACAGCCAATTAACAAGTACTTTTGTGCCTAGCTGTGCCTAGGTCTTATGGAAGATAGAAGAGAATTATAAAATGGTATTCTGACCTTTGGAGAAATTAAAAATCCAGTTGGGAAAATAAGATGAACGCACATAAAAGAATTAGGAAATATTAGAAGGCAGTATATAATTAAAAGCTAAATTGTGGGGTATAATCAGTAAAATACTGTTGTAAATCAGTGTATGATATACTATGTAGTCTAGGAAGGTTTCATGGAAGAATGAACCAAAGTATTCATTGCCGTATAGTCAGGAGGAGGTGATTTTCCACACAATGTAGTTCAGAGTAGTATGAAAAGAATTGAGTTTTAGTCTAACAATTGAAAATGTATTCCCAGGTGTATTAATTTTAGGTACAGTAGAGTGAATACTCTTATTTTTGAATACTGGGTGTGAGTGGAACAACTTTTGGCATCTATGAATGATGTGGGTTCTAAGTCCCTAGCTGAGTGCCAGTTGATGCTGTTTCAGTCCTTTGGCAAAACTCTTAGCTAAGTTTTATGATAAAGTGTGTCGATAACTGCCAGATGAGCACCTAAGGAAAACATACACAGACATAGACTGATGTAACAACAAAATCAAACAAATAAAATGATAAACCACACCGGAGACGTTGAAACTCATCTGGGACTTGTCAGGACAGAAAAATCCTGTAATGTTAGTCCTGTTCTATCATGCCGGTAGGTGAGAGAAATAGAGTGAGGACTGGAAAGGCTGGAACAACTTATAGGAAGTTTTGATTTGAATCAAGGAAAGTGACTTCAGGAAAAATTGTTTTGGCACAGTTAGAAATAAATGGACTTCATTCAGATTTCCCTGAGAGTTACGGCTGAATTTTAATTTTTATGCAGTGTTTCTATTTTGTTGTTTCTTTTTCTTTTTTTTCCTTCCTAAACTTTCATTCCTCTTCTTCTTCCTCCTTCCTCTTACCTATTTCTCCTCTTTTTTTCTTCTTCTTTCTTTTCTTTCTTTCTTTCACAACAGAGAAAAAAAAGGCAAGAGGGCAGAGGACTAAGAATCAGAAAGCTGAGAGACTTACACCCCCGAGTTCTACTGACAAGAAATGCATATACCTATGAGTGGTCTATTACAGTCTTCCTAAATATTACCAGAATACAGTGGAATCATGAAGGAAATGTATTTTTTATTTCCATTTGTATATGAAGGAGACAATAAGGAGCATCCCTTGTGATCTTTTTCTAATTGTAAAAGCTTTTGGTAAGTGGACAAAGTAGAGATGAGGGCTTGGAAACTGCAGGTGCTGAGGTGGGGGCCAATCCTTAAGGGGTCCAAAGAAGGGCAATGAAATGAATTGATGGGCAGTCTTCCTCTTTTTTCCCATTCCTAACTTGATGCCTGAAATTCCACCCTAGACAACGCATCTCCCAGGGGTAAGTGGTCCTTCCCATGTGACTTTTGAAATGCGAACAGTGTCAGGAAGGGTAAAAAATTCCTAGAGTTTGAGAATGGATGGGGAACTCTGAGTTTGGTATAGTGCTGAGGCTTAACGTGAATGCGTTCGACTGCTTTCCTCTCTAGACTACAGAAACTAAGTAAATTAAGAATATCTGGCACCTAGAATGAAGGGTAGCTTAATCAAGGTGAAGAGAGAAGAGAGGCTATAGTGTTGAAAAACTTCATCCCACCCCGACCCTCCACATACAGAGACAACAAAAAAGAATTAGAATATTGATAAAATATCAACGATAATTTAACTCCATGGTCATGCTGCTCTGTTTAAGGAACAGACCAACGAACTGCCTACATCCCTAGATAACTTGAGTAAGTGAGTTAGGGAGATGGCAGAAAGCGCGTGATCAAAAAAAGGGAGAAGCGTGGAGAGAAGGGTGGAGTCAGGGGTGGCGTGGAAACAGAAAGAGAATTCTGGTGTTCTGGTTCTGCCCCCATACGTAAATCGACGGTAATACAGCCAAAACGCGCAGCGTAAATAAAGTCCAGTTTTGACACCTTGGGATCCTAGGTTTAGGGCTGGAAGGGACGGACCTATGAGGTCATTCATTCTTCATTTTTTACTGATAAGGAAATGGAAGCCAAAAAAGTGACTTTTCCAAAGTCACGCAGGTAGTAAACAACATCCTGGACTACAGATGTAGGGTTTTTTCCTCTCGCATCACACTGAATTCCGTCAGTGGGGGCGGGGGGGCGGGGTGTTTATATTGAGCACGACCCTACCTTTCAAACCCTCACGCTGAAGGTGAGTGGTGCTCTGCTGTGGTGTAGATGGGACAATGTACCCTCAGTGAAACGTTTAAATAAAGATATTAAAGCGTATATTTTCCAGAGAAGGTAGGGGATAATGGGTGGACAATGCAATAAACTTTAAATCACGGAGGAAACATTTCTTCTTTGGAAAGAAAGCCTTTCATTCCATGTCATTATTTCTCACTTGGTGAAAACCATTTTGAACTAGTTTCTGCTCTCCATACTTTTTGTCCCCCCACCCAAGCCACGAACCTATCCAGAGGCGCCTAGTCCTATTCCCAGCATCCCCTCCACCAACTAATTTTATTAAGCGCCTACTATGTGCTGGGCTAATAACTGGATGGTGGAAAAATAGATCATGTCTCCGCTCCCTCCCCCAATAAATTCAAGTGGTGTAAAATGAAGCTAGCATTATTTAGGCTAGAAAGGATGAAGAAGTTAATAGTTGCCTGGGGACCATATAACCATCGTACTATCTCTGTCTAGAAACTTTTTCTCATTATTTTAAGGACGTTAATTCTTCTCTGGGTGACACTCTTCCCCTTCCCCCTCCCACCCAATCCCATAGCGGGGAGGATAACTTTCGTTTCTCCCTTGACACTCCCTCTTCCCAAACCTTTTTTAGGGGGAGGGGTTAGGGTGTGTGTGTGTGGAGGGGGTTTCCCAAAGGTTCTAGAGGTGAGGGGGCCACCTTGAGAGTTTGGGGCCTCGGCGGTTCAAACCTTCTTCTGGCCTCGCCCCCTACTTCCTTTCTGATTGGCCTTCCCCAGGCTTTGGGGGCCGGGCTTTGGACCGGGCGGGCGGGACTCCAGTGCCCCCTCCCCCTTCAGACCTGGCCGAGCCGGGTAGTCTCACCGCAGCAGCTCTGGGGTCTGGGGGTGTGTCCTGCGCTGGAGGGCTGAACCGCGAGAGGCAGGCGGTCTTCCGCGGTGGGGGAAATTGTGAGCTGAAAGAACTGGAGGGGTTGGAGGGAGAGCCAGAGGTTGGGGAGCAACAGCAGCAGCAGTAGCAGCAGCAGAGCCGCCCGAGCAGCCTCTGTCGCCGCCGCCGCCGCAGCAGCAGCAACAGCCGCAACAAGTGCGTGGCGTGCCAGCCGCCGAGCCGGAGCCGGCTGCCCGCCCCAGCGAGGAGGAGCCTCGGCCGCTGCAGACGCCCACATTGTCCTCGCTTCGGCCCGGCCCAGACCACGCGCCGTGGGGAGCCCGGCTGGGATGGAGCCCGCAGCTGTGTGGTCTCGCAGGAGACGGCCCCGGGAAGCAGCCCGGGGCTGAGCCAAGGGCCAGCCGGCCCACCCGCCCGGGGACGAGGAGGAGGAGGAGGAGGGTGGATGCGGCTCCTATCACCACCGTCCCCCACCCTCCCCGCCCGGTGTGAGCAGGCACTGCTCCCGGACAAGGTAAGTGGACCTGGGACGCCGACGACGTCTCCCTTACTCCTCTCTTCCGACGGGGATCCACTTTCGAGCTGCGTCTCCTTCCCCTTTAGACTGTCTGTGCCACTTCCTCCCTTGACCTTTCTCCTCCTGCAGCCCACGCACTCGGTGTTCGGCTTTTACCTCGCGTGTTTCTTGTTTCTGTCACCTGGGCTTTAAACCATCTATCCCCCCTTCCCCAGTTCCCTTCTAAGTTTGTTGCTGAGTGTGGTCCCCTACAAAATTATTTCTCCTCTCCTCGTCTGCCCCCGCCCCCCAAACTGCGGTGTTCCTTTCTGATCCCCTAAAGCCGGGTCTCCTGAGAAGAGGAGAAACTGAACTGACTTTTGCAAATCCTTCCCCGACCCCTCCTCCTTCTCCCTGTCAACACGATGGGCCCCAGCCCTCTGGCTGCTCCGTCTAATTCGGCCTTTCTCTTTGGCTCTTTCTGGGCCTAGTGCCCTAACTTTAATGAGGGAAAACGGGGAAACGCCCGAGTCCGAGGACCATTTAAGGCGGCGGGTGGATTGGGTTCCGTCTGAAGCATTTAGTGAGGGTGCTGTCTTTGAGAGGCTTTTTAAAAGCTCCTCCCCCATTGCCCCTCTTCTTTCCCTTCTCTCCCCCCCCATTGCCCTCTCCCTCCTCCCCCTCCATTGCCACATTGGCCTCTTTCCGTCCTCCTTCCTCATTACTATATTGCCATCTTTCCCTTCTTTCCTCTCGTTGCCCCATTCCCTCCCCCATCGCTCTTCTCTTCCTCCTCTCCATCCCCTATTGTCCCTCGTTCCCTCCTTTCCTCGGTTGCCCCCTTTCCCTCCTCACTTCCTCCATTGTCGCTTGCCTCTCCTCACCTTGACTCCTTCCCCTCAATTGCTCCTCATTCCCCCTCTCTACCTGGACTTCTTCACATCAAGGACCTACCCGCCAACATTGCCTCCCCCCCCCCCATTCAACTCCATCCCCTCTCAACTCCAACACATACTCCCTTCTACGTGCTGCACAATGTTCTGTTTTGTGCTGGGGAAAATCAGCTGGCTTATTAACTAAAGAATGGCAGCAGCTTTCTTCCCTACCTCCTCTCCCCCCCCCCCCCCCCCCCCCCCCCCCCCGCTTCTGGCCCCTAAAGGTTTGGTTCCGTGAAATTTATTTCAAAGAACCCTTCAGTTTGACCTCTAGAAAAATATTCCATGCCGCTGAAGTTGAATCATTAACTAGGCTGTTAGCTTGAGGGATGGGAATTGAGATCCCACTTGGGTTACTGTAGAGACTGTTCTTAGGGTCAAGCATTTAAAATAGTCAATCTCTGACAAACAGAAAAAACCGGAATGGTGAAATATGTCATAGCGATCATGTTTGTTGTTAGTCCTGAGATTGGGGAATCAAAATGTCTTAAAACACTCTTAGCAGGACAGGACACGTTATTTTAGCGCTGAAGTAGAAAAAGATACATCAATACCTTCTGGAGAGTTCTAGAAGCAAAATGCCAATTCATGTTTTATAACCCTTCACTTTCATACTAAGGCATTTTTATGTAGTGCTTAAGTTTTGCAGAATTGAAAGCCTCAGTTACAAGACCTATCCTAGGTTATAATTGGGTGTTGAATGTGAGAGCTTGGAATGATTTTTTTTTAAATTCTGATTTGGGGTAGATTAATAATTATTGTTTTGGAAGTAATGTGAGGGATGGTAAAATGGGGATTCTTTTGTTATTAGTAGTAGGCAGAGGACCTGGGTGTGAATCCAGCTTTTTTTTTTTTCACTAGCAGAAAGACATTTTAGGCATCATTTAACCTTAGACAGGCCTTCCTTAGTTTCCTCAGTTATACATTGAAGGTGATATACTAAGTCCCCAAGATTCCTCCTGCTGGCTTTAAATCTCTGCCCCAAAACTTCCAAGGTGAATGTTTTAGACTATTATTTTCTCTTTCTCCTTTCTTTCTTTGTCATGACCTTATTTAGGTTTTCAATCATAAATCTCATTTGTTAACCCAGACATATATTTATTGTAACAATATTAAAAAAAACAACCACCTTATTTGCATCTCAGAAGGTAATGGCTCTGATGATGAAGTAGATGATGGGTTTATTGTTGAATCTGGAGAAGAGATACTAACTAAGCACCTGTGATCTTGTGAACCCTTTATACTCCCATGCTAATCATCAAGGTTCTAATCCGACAGTGACCCTTAGGGAAAGGTAGATAGTTACTAACCTGCCTTATGACAGTGTTTCTTTGAACTAGGGATTGCTTGTGAAACTATTAAGTGTATTCCATCTAGGTTCTCAGGCAAAATTTATTTAAATTATGAAATTCCATTAGCAACAGATTTTTTAGTCTGTCTTTTCTATTTTAAGAAATTTATTCTTTTGCAATCCAGGCTTTTCATTTTGCAGCTTTGTTGTTTTCTTTTCGTCTGCTTTTCCTTCGTAACTGGATTTGATTTTTTTTTTTGTACTGCAGGTTTTTGAAAGCTTCCCTTGTTTTTAGATGAAAGAAATGGTCCTGCTCTGGCATCTTTGGTGGAGATTCAAATGTTCATCTTTTCACAGTTGACATTTAACAGAGAATTAGAACACTATCAAATGTGCATTATAAAAAAACCAATAAAACTACAAGAGCCATTTTAGATTTATCATTTTAAGCCTCACCTTGAACCATACACCAGATTTTTTTAAATTTTTTTAAAAAATTTTTTTTCTTTCTGTCAGTTTTAAGATTCAAGATTTGGTAAAGCCTCATGCAATGAAATCAGTACTGGATTTGGAATGAGAGGACCTGTATTGCACCTCTCTCACTATCCTTGAGACCTTGGGCGAGTCACTTTAATTTCTATTCCTTATCTGTAAAAAGGGGAGACTAGAGGATCTGAAGGATCCCTACAGGTTGAGATTAAGCAAGCTTGAGCAGAAGTCCCTGGTATCCCTAGACTCAAAGGAGCCAATGAGTATTCTCTGAGATTCCCAGATCTTGGGAGAGGCTATAAACATGAATCTACCACATGGTATAAGTTTTATTGTATATATTGTCTCGATTAATTCAGCACCCAGAATAAAATTTTCTCTCTCTGTCTTTGCCTCTCTCTCTGTCTCTGTTTCTCTGGCTCTGCTTCTCTCTCTGTTTCTGTCTCTCTGTCTCTGTCTCTGTCTCTGTATTTTCAGGGGTATTTTCTAGCCCTGTGATCTTAAGATACTTTTGGAAGCATTTAAGGCAGTGCATTTTGTTGCCAAGGTTGTTTGACCATCAAATCTTCTGAGGCCTGAATTGTAGTTACATTTTTTTCAGTTATTTCCATGTAAAGAAGCATTCTCCATATTTACTTTCTTCAGGTTTTCCACATTGTGTCTTTTACTTTTTATTTTTTGTTCATATTTTAAGAAATTAAATAGGGTATGTTTGGTAAAGGCATATTGTGGTTAAAGTATATATCATGATGGAATCCATAGGAGGCCAATAAACATAATGAATTGGGCTGGCCTTGGAAGTCAGAAAGACTTGAATTCAAGCTCCTCCTCTGACTCAAACTAGCCCAATCATCTTGTCAGATCATTTAATCACTCTGACCCCCCAGGCAACATTACAAGATTGTAAATTACACATGGACCTCCTGAAAGGAGCGCCCTGAATTGATGAGATTGCATATCTCACAAGCAAACAAAAATACTTTTATTAAAGACAGCCTGGATTTCCATTTCCTTTCTTTTCATTTTTCCAAATGGATATTGTTTTGTTGGGTTATTTCTGATCACTGAACAGGTTACATAAAAGTAGCAGACCAGAAAAATAATTTTTAACCACCTGCCTTGCTATTATGCCTTGTTTGTTTAGACTCTTGAGTGGTTCTGAACAGAAATATTCCTTAGATTGTATGGACTTTTTCAGTTAGCATAGGGTCAGAGGAAAAGGAGTGAAGTCTATATTTCTCATCCTTATGTTAATCTGAAATGTAGCTTTCTTTGTCTTTTATAATACTACTGTATTTTATTTTTAAAAATAAGGATCCAGGAATTGAACAATTTGTAAATGTCATGCGCTACTCCAAGGCTTTGAATCAGTAACATTTCTTTCTGATCCTGAAATATCTCTTCTAGCCTGTTTCCATTTGTCCTATGGATACAATATTACATAATACTTAGCTTCTTGAGAAAACTTCAGGGAAGCTTGTTAGGCAATAGAGTTTGTAAAAACAATTTTAAACTTTGAAGTGCCAGTACTTAATGAGGTTGTTTTGTCTGCACTTGTGATTTTACTCAAATTGGTAATTCAGTGAGGAAAAATCTTATAACCAATGCAGATCATTAGTTTGAGGGCACAATGGATAGGGCACAGGAGTTGGAGTCAGGAAGACCTGATTTCAAATCCTGCCTCTGATAGTTACTGTGTGACCTTCGGGCCCTCAGTTAACTTCTGTGCCTCTGTTACCTTATTCATTTGCTTACCTTAAAGTCCTTTATAAATGCTGGCTATTATTAACTATTGAGGTTGCTGGCTGGCAAGAAGAATTGAGCATGCCTGGAGTCCAGAAGACCTGAGTTCAAATATGGCATCAGATGCAAACTCGTGACCCTGAGCAGGTCACTTTAACCTTATTTGCCTCAGTTTCCTCATCTGTAAAAAAAATAAGCTGGAGAAGGAAATGGCAAACCACTCCAGTGTCTTTGCCAGGAAACTCCCAGAAGGGATCATAGAGAGTCAGATACAACAGAAAAATGAAAAACAACAGGTATTAACTATTATCTTAAAGAGTTACTTGGGAGCATTGAGAGGTTAAATGATTTACCCAGGATCACATATCCTTTGTATCTTACCAGTAGCTTTATAGTAAGGGGTATATTTGGGTATGAAAAAATCAGTATCCTATTTGTATGCTGGAGTCAACCGATTGCTATAATCAACATATAATAAAATTTATTTCAGATAACCTTAAAAGCAGATTGTTCTACATGATATATAAGTAATTATAGGGAATCTTATCTTTACCGAAGTATCCTTCAAAACAATTGCATGATATAGTAGGTCTGTATGATATTAATATGAAACTGGATAAGAGCAGGAACAGCATGATGCAATATGACTAAAAAGCAATAATAACATAAAACTGAATAATGGGGTAATGTTTGGACACCAGCATTCCATTTTTTGCCTGCCCTGAAGTGCATAAAAATGGATATAGTTGAGTACAAAATAGAACATATACCCAAGCAGTTGCTGAATTCAGTCTTTCTTTGGTGGGATAACTATTGTAAGTTCTTAGCAATCATGTTTCTATAAATTGTAGGATGGCTGAATACTAGTCTCTTGAGAAGCAATTACTATTTGAGTTGGTGTATATAGATGTGTGCTTTGAAAAGTAATAACAAATTGATGAAATAATTTCATCAGCACATACCTGATGACAAAAATTCACTAATTATAAGAATTAGAGTTGGAAGACTTTTCTTAAAGGTTTGATTATTAGAAATTACAAAGTGCTTCTATTGACTATTTTTCTATTTACCTGAGCTCATATTCTTTATGACACTTGGATTGCACCTACACTGAGTTTTAAAAATTTCCACCCTGCGCATCACAATTTCATCTTGCTTCCATTATACTACTGGCAGCTCTAGAAAGTTTGAAACTACTTTAAAAAAATGGATTGTCTTTGTTGATATATTTGCAAAGTTCATTTTCTTGGAAATATTTTGCATGAATTCTCAGTTTTGTTTATGGGGAAATAATGACACAGAAAACTATTTTATTCCAAGAATATTGTAACTCAATTTTTTCTTGAAACATTTTGCCTATAACAGATTTTTGATGATATGACTTCTCATTTGAATTATGTGTTGATAGTTGAAGTAGTATTATTTATATTTATACAAGGGTTTGAATCATCACTGTTACTGTAGTAGCTCCAGTGCTGTTTGACCAGGAGGTAAACCAAGAATTTTTTAGACTACTTGTGCTTCAAGATCTATGATTTCCTCTGTGTGGGTGTTCTATCCAACAGACTTTATAAATTAATCTAACCCTTAAACTCCAATCTCATCACTTGGGGACCAAACTTGATGGGGATGAGCTTCTTCCAACTTAACTAGAGGATGCTTGCCTAACAGACATGAAGTTTGTAGCCAGGCTTCATAGAGCCTTCAGTGATTTGTGCTTCCCTAAGCTGGTCCTCAGTAATCCAGGGCCACTGCGTGTTATAATGAAGTATCAGAATAGGACTTTAGTGAGGAATTTCCCTTTGGTATTAATAAAATAATGGTAGTTTTTAATTTCTCCAAAAGCTAACTCATCTAATTTCTCTCTAGATTTTATTATCCTAATACCAATTAACATGACTAGAGGTTTACTAAATAAAGGCATTATAGTATTTGTATACTTAAAAATTCAGTCAATCTAACAAGTATGTATTAATCAACTTCTTTGTGCCAGGCACACAGAAATGAGGCTGTTCCTTACATTAAAAAGGTTATCAGTTATGAATAGTCAGTTTTCAGACAAAGAAATCGAAGCCCTCTATAGTCATATGAAAAAATACTTTAAATCACTATTGATCAGTTAATGCAAGTTAAAACTACACTGAAGTGCTACCTTACCCCTATCACACTGACTAACATGACAAAAAAGGAAAATGTTGGATGGTGGAGGATATGTTCAAAAACTGGGACACTAATGCTCTACTGGTAGAGTTGTGAACTGATCTAGCCATTCTGAAGAACAATCTGGAACTATACCCAAAGGGCTATGTAAGTGTATCCAGCAGTACCACCGCTAGGTCTATATCCAAAAGACATCCAAAAAAAGGGAAAAGGACCTATTTGTACAAAAATATTTATAGCAGCTCTTTGCAGTGGCTGAGAATTGGAAATCAAAGGAATGTATATCAAGTGAGGAATGATTAAACAAGCAGTAGTATATGATTGTAATGGAATATTATTGTGCTATAAGAAATGACAAGCAGGATGATTTCAGAAAAACCTGGAATGACTTACATGAACTGATGCATAGTGAAATGAACAGAACTACGAGAACATTGTACACAGTAACAGCAATATTTTTTGATGGAGAACTGTGAATGACTTAGCTATTCTCAACAGTATAATGATCCAAGACATTTCGAAAAGAGTAATGATGAAGCATACTACTATCCACCTCCAGAGAAAATTAATATTGATTGAAGGCAGACTGAAGCATGATATTTTTCACTTTCTCTTATTTTTTCTTTTATTTAAGTCTTTTAGTATAAAATGACTAATATGGAAATGTTTTACACAATTGCGCATGTATAACCTATATCCAATTGCTTATCATCTCACGAAGGAGAAAGGGGAGGGAGGGAGGGATATAATTTGGAACTCAAAACTTTAAATAAAAATGTTAAAGAAAAAAAAAGCCCATCAGGGGAAACAACAAGCAAACATACAAAGTAAATATGAGCCAGGCATTGAGGGTAGGATAGGAAATAGGTGCTTTAGGGATGAGGAAAGACGTGGGAGAGATCACGGTTAAACTGAATTTTGAATGAAATGAGGGGTTTTAAGAGGTGGAGGTTAGAAGGAGAGTCTGTGCAGAGACACAGAGATAGATAGGAGATGGAATATAGTATGAGAAATTAGTTTGACTAGAACCTAGTATATAAGGGGGAATAATATAAAATATCTGCAGAGGTAGGCTAGAGACCATTTGTGAAGGGATTTTAATGCAAAACAGTCCTGGGGTAGTAGGGACCTGCTGTACCTTCTTGAATAGGGGAGTGACCTGGTCAGATCAGTGCTTTAGGAATATCACTCTCTAGAGTAGGGATTGGAAAAAAGGAAAGACTGGAGTTGGGAAAACCAGTTAGGAGTCTTGGAATAGTACAAGGAAGTGGTTATGGGATCTGAACTATGTTGGTAGTTTTGGAATGGAGAGAAAGGGGTGGATACAAGAGGTATGGAGGCAGAATCAACAAGAATCTGCAACTGATTTGTTCTGAGGGGTGAGAGAGTGAGACATTGAGAATAATTTTGAATCTGGGTAACTAAAAAATGGTGTTAACTTTGGTAGAAATAAAGATTTGGGAGGAAGGGAATAAGTTGTATTTTGGACATGTTTGAGGTAGAGGTGCCTATGGGGAGGAATATACAGGAGGAAATATCAAATAGGCAGTTGATGACTTGGGACTAGAGTTCAGGTAAGAGATGAGAGCTGAATGTTTAGATCTGGGAGTTATCTGCATAGAGATGAAAATTGAATTCATGGGAGGGGATGAGATCACTGAGAGAATATATAGAAATGGAAGAAGAGAGGGCCCAGGACCAGAGCTTTGGAGGACATCCATAGTTAGAGTTAGCAGGGAATAGATGATAATTCAGAGGAGCCAAAGAGGTAAGGGTAAGAAGAACACACTATCAGGAAACCTCAGGAATGGCAGGGTTTCTAGAAGGATGAGGACTGAGAAAAGAGACCACCAGATTTAGCAGTTAAGGGATAGCTCAGTTGAGTGATGAGATCAGAAGCCATCTTATAAGGGCAGAGAAGACATTGTCATCTTTGGATGTTTCATAATTTGCCTGCTATAGTGAGCTGTATGTGTGGAAAGAACACTTGTTGCCTTTCACTCACTCAGTGCCAGTCAACAATCTTCTTCCTAGGACATCAACAAAATTTCAACCCCGTTCCCCCCAACTTGGTCTATTGCTTAGTATTAACCCTGCAAACCTTTAAGACAAATCAGATGCATATGATGGATCATCTCCATTCTAATTTTTCTGACAAAATTCTGTATTAACTGTAGCATAAGTGATAGTCCTGATGGAAGACAGAATTATTTTTTTTTTACAGATAAATAACATGCATCCTATGGTACTGAACTGTTTGGTCTCCTACTTAACAGTGTTATAAATATATCACCTAGTACCCTGACAAGTGAAGTATAGAGAAGCTTTGATTTTTTTGAAAGATCAATGATTTGTTCTGAGAGTCTTAGGAACAATATTATTATTATTATTATTATTATTATTATTATTTTAAAAGCAACTTGTCAAGGAAGTGTGGAGGAAATAACAGTGGCTGAAGAGCCTGAAGATATGTGAATTTGCAGAAGGAACTTGAAAGGGCCTTAGAAATGATGTAGTTGTTGGGGGTGGCTAGGTGGTGCAGTGGATAGAGCACTGGCTCTGGAGTCAGTAGGACCTGAGTTCAAATCCCCTCTCGGACACCTTGCACTTATTAGAGATGTGACCTTGGGCAAGTCACTTAGCCTCAATTGCCCTGCCTTCCCCACTCCAAAAAGAAAAAAAAAAAGAAATGATGTAGTTGAAATTTTTCATTTACACATGAGGCACCTGAAGCCATCCTCAGAGGCCAACTCATTTCTAAGTTGCATAGGTAATAGGTAGCAGTGCCAGGATTCTGTTTGCGGGCTCTGCTTTCAAATCTAGTCTTTCCAGTCTCGTCCTGGCTTTATTACTAACATATTATGTCACTGAACTTCCTTCTTATCCACTTAACCTCTTGGACCTCAGTTTCCTCATCTGTAAAATGAATGGGTTGGCTGAAATGAACTTTCAGTTACCTTTTAGGTTTGAAATTTTGTTAATGTCCTAGGAAGAAGATTGTTGGCAGGCACTGAGTGAGTGAAAGGGAATAAGTGTTCTTTCCACACATATAGCTCACAGGTAAATTATGAAACATCGAAATGCACTGAAATGGATGCATGCAGAGGTCAAGTCAACAAGCATTTATTAAAAACTTACTGTTAGTCTCTGTATTAAACTCTGGGAATACAATGAAAGTAAAAACCTAGTTAGTCCTTACCCTTAAGGATCACATTCTAAGGGGATGGGGTGGGTGTCAACATGGAAACCACTATGTATAAACAAGATATAGAAAGCATAAATTGGAAAAAAAAAATCTTTCTTAGAAGGAACTAGCATTAAAGGGGATTATTGGAAAAGGCTTTTTTTTTTTTTTACCAAATGTGGCATTTTAGGTGGGAGCAGGCAAGCCAGGGGACAGAGATGAGTAGGGAGAGCATTCCAGGCACTGAGGACTGTAAGTGAAAATACATTTAGTTGGGAAATGGAGAATTTTTACATGTGAGGAACAGCAGGGAGACCAAATATAGAATTCTAGTATCTCAGGATCTGTGGAGGCCAGTGAAAGAAGGTGTAAGCAGACTGGAGAGGTTCTGTAACATAGCAACTCATCTGTTCTGTATGCTCTGTACCAGGGCCTTGACAAAGCTGATTCTGTAGCTACAGGTTCTGCCAAACTGGTATGGTTAAGATAAGACTGTAGCAGTGACAGAATGCAAGTGCTTTAAATTGTAATATGAACGGAGGAGGAGGATTGGAAAGAGTCCTACCTGGGCTGTCTCTCCAAGCCTGGTTTTGAACGTCCTGATGTCAGCTCTCTGGAACTCTGGCTGGGCTGCAGCCTCTGTCTGTTTTCTGGCTGTGCTACTGCCTGCAGGGCTCTTTATATTTCTTTCTTTTCCTGTTTCTGTCTTTCTTCCTTAACTAGCACCCTTCACCCCAGCCAGTCATGCAGTTCTTACCTTTTTTATTGCAGCCCTGACTTTATTTTCCCAGTATGTACTTCATTCTTAGGAGTCATTTTTTTTCTATGTCCCTATATAGTTGATACTTCTGTCCCTTTTCACTCCTGTACCAAATTTTTGATAGGTTAAGGCACTGGATTTCCTTTAATGTAAGGAACTAGCTCATTGCTGATAATTACAGTTATATATTCTTTAGCACTTGAATTTTCAGTGTGACTGAGACTAATCTCTAGGATCAATCAATTTTCAGTAGGGCTTTTAAAGACTATCAGTAATTTGAAACTTTTATTGGTATACAATAAATTGGAAGTTTTCAAAGCAGTTCATTGAGTTACTAAAATTTAAAAAAATGTTGAAATATCAATAGGGTCAACATAAATATTTAATACTATTTTTAAGTGCTGGTTTTATATTCTTTTTTTTCTACATTGAGTATTTACTATCATGTGAATTGACTGATTTATATAATCCTGAGGCATAGAATGTATTTATTGATCTTTTTTGGTTTTGTATCACCTTCGTGTCCAAATATATCCCTCTCCTTTCCTCTACTCAGAGAACCATCCCTTGGACCAAAGAAGAAAATATGGAAAAAGTGTTTTAAAACTAACTAACACATCAGCTGAGTCTGGCAGGGGATGGATGGTCTTACCAGTTTCTCCATCAAAGGGATGGGGCTGTACTTCTCTTCATGTCATTCTTGGTCATTATATAGACGGTGTTTGGTTTAGTTTTCTTGTTTATTCTCTCCATTCACATTGTCCTAGTTACTGTGTATATTGTTTTGCTTACTTCACTTTGCATTGTTTTATGTTTTCCCATGCCATTTTATTTTTCTCTTTTTGTAATTTTATTATATTCACATACCATGTTATGTTCTATTTATATTATATTAATTACATTTGTAATATTGCATTACATTTGCATAACACAATTTGTTTAGCCATTTCTGAATTGATGGGCATATATTTTGTATTTAGTTCTTTGCCCCAACAAGAAATGCTGCTGTGAATATTTTGGTATATATTCCACCTTTTTTGTATGTCCTTGATCTTCTTGGAGTATATGCCTACCAGTATGATTTTTGGGTTAAAGGGGATGGACTTTTATTCACTTTACTATTGCATTATTCTAAATTAACATGTTATATTTTAAAAAAGATTTTTGTACTAGTCAACTTCTTAGGAACTTCTGGCTGTATTGATGTGGCTTCTTGGTTGGCCAGACGCATATTAAGAGGAATTATTTTGCGCAAACACAGAAAAAATATGCAACAAGGATGCAGTGAGTGATACAACGTCAGCTTTGGTCGGGTTGGCCTACTTAGAGAAACATGTCTGGTCTGTGGCTTGATGACATGCATGGTTTCAGGCACCCACTAAGTTATAGAGGCCTGGATTCCATCTGGGTGGGCCTTTTATTTTGCCCTTGGGTGACCAGGATGAAGGGCCAGTTAATCAGGTCCCAGATTGCTTTGTCTTCTTTTAGGGAAAACTAGTCCCTATGGCTGGAAAGGAGAAGGAAGAGTAGGGCTGACATGTTGCAGGGAAAGTGAAACTCCTTTTGTTAATGAATATCTCATTTCATTCCTCTGTACAACCTGAGCTAATACTGTCCTGAGTCAGGCCTACCCTTAACAGCTACCAAATGGGATTTAATTATTTCTAAACACCTAGCATGTGCTGGATGGGACAGAAAGTTAAGTAAAGCACAATCCTTCATGCTTCAGGAGATTGCCATTTGGCAAGAATGACTACAGTAGAAGACCACAAGATAAGAGAACTGATACACAGTTGTTGAACTTTTTTGTTATTTTCTGGATTAAAAAAAAAACAACAAATCAACTTTTGTGATCTAGTAGGACACACATATCCTGAACTACAAAACAGACTTAAAAACAACTTACAAAACTATAAGAGACTTATTCCTATTGGTGAAATTAAAAAAGTTACATTTAGCTTCTCTCAGTGTTTAATTTTGAATATTATTGAAACAACTTTGAAATTTTACACTCAATTATCACATGTTGATTTCTGTACCTGTCATAAAATCAAGCAGTAGGAATTGAAAGTTAAGTAAAATTTGAGAGAAGCCAAAATTTTTATTTTATTAGTTCCAACAAATATTTATTTAGTGCCTACCAAATTCCAAGCACTGGAAATGTAGGTGGAGATAAAAGACAAAAATGAAATAAACCATTCCTACTCTCAAAAAACTTAGTGGTGCTTAATTTTACTCTGAGTGAAATATCAATATCAATTTTGATTTTTTATTTGTGAATACCAACATTTTCTTAATTTTTAAAATTTTTACAAATTTAAAAACTAGATAAGTTTAGAACTAGTTGAACAACTAGATCCAAAGAGTAGTCATTACTGGTTTGTTAACCACTTGGAGAAAAGTCTTAAGTGGAGTACTTCAAGGCTCTGTTCTTGATCCTATTCTAGACTACATATTTATCAATGGCCAATGGAAGATGTAGATTGTCAGGTTTACAGGTAACATGGAGCTGGGAAGGTTAACTAAGATTCTGTCAATCACCTAGAATTTATTAAGCATTTATTGTGTGCTAGGCTCCGTGCTCTCAAAGGGCTCACACTCTGATCAGAGCAACTTCGTCCACACAAAATATTTTGGGTGTAGTCACAGAGGGAAGGCACTCAGATTAAGGAGGACTGGGAAAGACTTCTTTAGGAAATGAGACTTTAGTGGAGACTTGAAGGATGCCAAGGAAGCCAGGATTTGGAGATGAAGAGGGAGAGAGGATTCCAGGTATGGGAGAGAGCCAGTGAAAATGACTGTAGTCAGGATATGGGAGTGTCTTGTTTAATAAGGAGACCAGTATCATTGGGTTAATGAGTATGCAGGGGGAGGAGGTGTTGAAGAACGAAGTGTGGAAGTGGGGGACACAAATTACTAATGTCTTTGAACACCAAACATAGGACAAAATATTTAATACTGGAGCTGATAGGGAGCCACTGTATTTTATTGAGTAGCTGAGGGTTACATGGTCACCTGCATTTATGAAAACACTTTGGCAACCAAATAGAGGATGGACTAGAGTGGGGAGAGACTTGTGGCTTGCAGCTTTCCACTCTTAAAAAATTATCGAAGACCCCAAAGAGCTTTTGTTTGTGTGGGAATTAGCTTCAGTATTTTAAGGTTTTGTCAGAGAAGTCTTTCAAACTGAGTAAAAGTTATATGTATTTAAACTTCATTGTTCATACTGTTTTTTTCCTTCAGTACCGATAATATTCAATACCTTAGCCAAAATCTGACTGAACAAATAAAGTTTGATTCATTGGTCTGAAAATAGAACTGTTAAATGACTCAATATATAGTATTTGAAAAGAGTGTAAATTGCAAACAATTTCATGTTGCACATTCTAAGCGTTACTAGAATGCTGTAGATAATACTATATTACTCCTTTTAAATCCCTTCTCTTCAGCATTTTGTTTCTCAGTAAATTTGCTGTTTATTCTTTCTTCAGGCACCATCATATACAGCAATTTATTTTTTAAAAACTGTTCATTTTAAATCATTAATGTTAGCATTCAATACAGCTAATAAATGTAAGTTAGTGGGTTTCAGTGTGTAACACCCTTTTGCTCTCTCAGAATCTCCATCAGGATTCTTTTGTCTATTTAGGCCCATTTGTTAGAGGCATTGCTGTTGTTCACTCTTCATTTTCAAAAAGGACCAGTGACATCGGAGGTGATGTCTTGGCTTAGGAGTAAGTTGGATTTAAGTGAGGTAGAGTTGGGTAAAGTTGTCAGCTGCGCTCTCTCTTACTTTTCACACAAATAAAGATAAATCTCAGTTCATGAGGTAGGCTAAGCCAATATAATACAAATGACAATTCTACCAAGTTAATTTACATATTTGGCCCCATACCAATCAAACTATCAAAGATTTATTTTATAGAACTAGAAAAAAATAATAACAAAATTAATTTGGAAGAACAAAAGATCAGGAATATCCAGAGTGCGGGACCTGGAGTCAGAAAGATCTGACTGAGTTCAAATGGGATCTCAGATACATACTAATATTGTGATCCTGGGCAAGTCACTTAACCTCTGTCTGCCTTGGCTTCCTCTCAACTGCAAAATTTTTGTGAGCATTACATAGGGTAAAGTGCTTAGCACAGTGCCTGGCACTTAGTAGGTGTCATTCACTCACCTTCCCCTCCCATGTAGTCATAGTGTGTCTTCTGTTCTTCTGATTCTGTTTTATTTCACAAAGCTTTTTTTCTATTTTTTGGTTGCTTCATTTAGTTTCAACACAATAGACACTTTTTGACCAATACCCATGTTAACACCCCACTCTCACCCCACAAAATATGGTTCCTGAAAATAGTTAAAGAAAACTGCCTGATACTGTAATTTGGGTTGATACTTTTCTTTTGTTTAACAGAAACATGCACACTATAGCTTTGAACTTTGCTTGAAAATTTGCTACTTCCTTACATTGGGAATTTTGCATGATGTGCCACCTGAGAACAAACACTTCTGTCATATACTTTGTGTGATCTGATCATAGAGCGAGCTATTTAGTGATGTGATTGCTTTTTGAAAACAACTGATGTCCTTCCTCCTTACTCCTCCTTTATTTCTCTCAAATTTTAGCAAAGGAATTGCAATTTTTTCATCTTTTGGGCAAAATTATTTGTCAAACCTAAATACTTTGCTTTTAATATTTTCATTATAGATAAATGGCATATAAGGCCCACCCCCTTCTTTCTAACTTCTGTCTCCCTTCTCTCTCTGGCCTTTTTATTCCGCGCTTAAACTGGTCTGCTTAGCATTCCTATGAATAGTTGATGTGCATTCCTGTCTGTTAGGCCCCTGTTTCATTCCCCTGGTTTGCTGTGCCCTCCTCCTCCCCTTTCTTATCTAAGCCTTATTATCCTACCTTGAAAGTCCTTTCTACCTCTTCCCTAAGGCCTTTCTTTGTTATGTTGCCTACCTCGGAACTCCCAGGCACTTATTACCTGTAATTGTCATTCTTGACCTTTTAAAATGAGAAGACCTCTTTTTAGCCCTGAAAAAATTTCTTGCATTCCCCTTCCCCCAGAGGTAACAGTATAAATTCTAATAGTATCTGCTAAATATATAATAAGTAAAGGATGCCAAAAAGCTACTATGAAATTAAATTCATATTTTATGTATTACAGCAGCACTTAAAAACATTTTAAAAATTGTGATACAATACATACACAAAAGACATTAGGTCTAAGGTTTTGTTGTTGTTAACAGCATGATTAAATATAACATAATTATAATACAAGCTAGAAAAAGAGAATTACGTGAGAAGTGCAAGGTGCTATGCAAGGTCCAAAGAAGAAAAGATGATTTATAGCTATGGAGATATAAAAGGAAAAGATATTAAATGCAAAAGATTGACAGTGAAAATGGAGTCAAGTAGGAGGGCATCCCAGGAATAAGAACCAGCTTTGAACAAAGACTCAGTGGTAGGAAATATGGATTATGTTTGGTGATAATGAATTTTTCCATTTGGGCTCTTTTTATATAAGAATTCATCAAGGACACAGGCACACTGAGTGGGTTTTTGGTTGTTGTTGATCACATTCTTGAGATTACAGGATTAGAAGTGGTTCATAATCTTTTCCAACTGAACTGTATGTTCAGAAGTTTGAATCAAATAGCAATGCTCCAGTTTTTCCTACTGTTTTATTGATATTATTTTTAAAAATTTTTTTCTCATTAAAAATGTAAAAAAATAAGGGCAGCTAGGTGGTGAAGTGAATAGAGCACCAGCCCTGGAGTCAGGAGAACCTGAGTTCAAATCTAGCCTCAGACACTTAACACTTACTAGCCATGTGACCTTGGGCGAGTCACTTAACCCCCAATTGCCCTACTTTCACCCCTCCACCCCAAAATAAAAAAAAATAATAGCTTACTTCTCATGGATTTCTCTCTACTGTAGAATGCTTCATTGAACAAATCAGCATACTTGTCATGTCTGAAAGCAGACTTCTGGTGTACATTTCTCTTCTGAGAGGCAGGAGAGGAAACATGCATTATGATCTGTTTTCTAAAATTACTATTGGTAGACTTTGAGCTCCTTGATCAAGGACTGTCATTTTGCATTTCTTTTGGGCTCCCCCCACCTCAAAATAAGTGCTTAGACAGTGCCTGGTATATGGTAGGTACTTAATAAATGCTTTTTGAGTACTGACTGACCGAAGCAGTTCACTCCTAGTCTTTCTTTGGATACTTTCAAAGAATCCTTCAAGTCTTTCCTTATCTGTAACATTAGAAAATTGATGTGGGATAAAAATACCCACCTGCCTCCTCTAGCTGCTTGTTCAAAGTGAAACAGAATGCAGATACCAAGTCCAGTAAGCACTTATGAGCATATTGAGATGTTCAGGAAGGACTGCACTGAATTTTTGTTTTCTAAAAATAACTGTCAGACCTTGAGGAAGTCACCTAGTTAATATTCCCCACAGACAGGGAAGCGGATGTTTCCTATATTGTAGGTCTGCAGTAAAACAGTATCTTCCCCCTTGTAAGTACTCTGAAGAATTCTTGTTTTTCCTCTCTAAAGGGTTTTTCAGTCCTAGGTATTCTAAGAACTGCTGAATACATATGTAAAAAAGTCACTGGAAGTCTTTTAACTAGAAAGGGGCTATGCTTCTTGGTTGAGGTGAAAGGATAGTGGGGATCCATGTTTTAAACACCAACTCTGGCCAAGGGGCTAATTGTATGATGGCATTCTTATCTGAAATAGATATTATCTCCTGGTTAACTGTTAGTGACTCCTGCACGTTTGGTTCATTGTTAAGAAAATTGAAATGATTTTCTTTTCTAGGTCACTGATCAATCAGAGTCTGTGAAAGCAGAGCAAGTGTACTTGACCTTTGGCTGGTTGAGTGGCAGCTGTTTTGGAAAAGGACGAGGTTATATAGTGTAGAGTAAAGTCAATCATTTCTTTATAATCACTCTAGTGTTGACTTGCATTGTTTGGCTATTTTTTGACAGCTGGTATGCCAGTATTTTCAAAAAGCATTTCTCTAATCCGTTCTGTTGGTTCAACAGAGTGCCTTCCATATGTTGTTTAGTCTTTTCAGTCATGTCCAGCTCTTCATGACCCCATTTGGCAGTTTCTTGGCAAAGATACTGAAGTGATTTGCCATTTCCTTCTTGAGATCATTTTACAGATGAGGAACCTGAGGCACACAGGGCTAAGTGACTTGCCCAGGGTCACACAGCTAATAAGTGTCTGAGGTCAGATTTGAACTCAGGAGGAGAAGTCTTCTTGACTTCAGGCCCAGCACTCTATACACTGTGCCAACTAGTTGCCTTGCCTTACATGTAGGTGCATTGAACCTAATGGCATTAACAGACAAATATATCTTTCTCTCTAAGATGCTGTAATCACTTCATGTCCTTTCCCCCAACATACTCTTATGTCCCATTGGCATATAGCTGACAACTCCACTTTTCTTGTGTCCTTTCGTGTTGTGGGAGTTGCTGAAGCAAAGCCTTGCTCTGCCATTTGTGGCATTGAGATGATATTGAATTCTCAAAGGCTATGTCAGTAGAGTTCAAATTTTGGCAAATCCTAGAGCTTGGAAACTTAGATTTGAGTACAAGCTCAGTAATAAACACTGTGCCTATTGTTAGAGGACCAGAAGGGCACATCACCAGGTTGGCAAGCAGTGAGTGGTGAATTTTTCAGCCACAACAACCCATGAAGTACTGTACTCACATGTAGAGAGGTTGTGATTTGTGTTGATGGAGGGAATACCCTGGCAAAATCCCTGAACTTTAAAAGAAGAAAGGAAGGAAGATAGTTGTCAGAGTTCCTTCATGTATTACCCAAACAAGGGTAAGGGAAGAAATATCTTACTTCCTTTAAGAAAAAAAAATGGAGCCAAGGAGGAGGAGTATTTTGTTATGAGCAGACCTACCATATAGAGCTAACATCAATAAGTAAATAGAAAAAAAGCAGGTTAGGGAAGTGATATCAGAAAATTGAAGAAGGAACCCTTTGAACTTATAGCTTAGTCTATTTAGAGTGGTGATTCCCTTTTTAAAAAAAAATTCCCCTTCTTTTTGAGATTTAATCCCCTGTTAGTTTTTCTACTCTTCAGGATCCTTCTAAAAATATGGTATGGCATGTATTTTATTTTTTCAAATTAATTCAAGGTAAATTCAAGGTGGAAGATAGAGAAGACATCCATTGTTCCTGCTTCATACTAGTTTTTGTTCTGTATCCTCTCTGGACGTCTCCCAGCCTGCAAACTGAACACTATCTAAGCCTATGCTTCCTTACCTAAAAGCTTGGTTTATTATCCCACCTGTGACCCAGGAGACAATTTCATTCTTTACCTGGATGTTTGAAATAAGAAGTTCTTTATTTTTTTCATTGTCTCCCCACTGGTATCCTTGACTTATCCTGCTATCGCTATGAGGACCTAGCAAAGTTCTAAGCATGTAGTAGGTGCCAGGGAACATTTGTTAAATCGTAAGGACCGTGGTGATTTTGCTGCCCAATTCTCTCACTCAGCCCCAGAGAATGCCAAGGTCAGTTCATATAAGAGTCGTTGGGAGACATAGGTAGTGGCCACTTCTTTACCTAGCCCTTATTTTACTTGTATTGCTGCTAATCGAGTCTTCCTTCTATTTAGTCTTTGTTTTATTTCCTTTTGTTCCCAGTTATCCTTTCCTTTAAATCCAGTAAATTGATGACTTGATATTAACATTAACATGTACTCAGTTTTTTCCCCAGTAAATAATTTCTCAGGTGTCAGTCTTCTGTTGTGATTGGACATTGCATTGTTCAGTGTGTTGGAATCTTTTAAATTTTTATTTAGAGTGTTATAGTCATATAAATAATTTTCATTCTTCTCACTGAGCTCTGCATTGACTCATTTGAGTCCTTCCCTTTTTTTCCCTGAATTGATCCTTTTCATCATTTCTTATGATGCAGTGATATTCCATCATATTCTTATAGCACATTCCACTTCTTTATAACAATAAAATATGCTGGTATGAATAGTTTTGTACAAACCCTCATAACATTTTCCATGCTTTCCTGCCTCTGTACCTTTGCTTGTGCCTTTGATATTCAAGGTCTTCTATAATCTGCCGCCAACCTGTCTTTTTAGCCTTGTCTCATACAATACCCTCACTGCCTTGTGTACTCAGTTACTCTTCCCCCTCATTTTTCCATCCCTTTGTCCTTCCTGACCAAATGGTTTTAGCCTTCCTCAAATTTCTTTTGCCTAGAAATATCTTTTGTAATTTTGTCTCTTTCCCTTTTACACAGTTAAATATATGTGAAATAAAGGGTCTAAACAGGCTGTTGGAGATGGAAGGAATCTTAGAGATCAATCCCACCTCAGTTTGCATAAAAAGAAACTGAAGCTCAGATAGGTCAAATGACTTTTAAGGGCACATAACTAATCTGTTCTCATTGTAGTTTAATGTCTTTGAGAGCAAGGTCTGTGTTGAATATATCTTTGTATACCTAACATCGTATGTAGCACAATGCCTTGTACCCAATAGGTACTTAATACATGTTTAATGACAACTCTTGCTTATGCTATAATACCCTCCTCCCCACCCCCCATCTCATTTGAAATCCTAATCATTCTTTTGAGGCCGAATTCAAAAGCCATTTCTTCCATAAAGTCTTTGCCAACCCTATCCCAGCCCCCTCCACCTCTTGGTTCATACATAACACTTGGTTTGCTACCTTCTTTACATTTATCTTATTTCATTTTGTATTATATTGATTTTTATAGGTGAAGTCCATGAGGATAGAAACCATATCTTATTTAATTTTTGCATCTCCCCAAAGCTTTAGAAGTTAGTAGCTGCCTAAAAAATGTTTGTTGAAGTTGCTTCCTGGGAAATTTGTAGCCAAGGGGTGAAGGCTTAAGTTGCAGTGATGGTGTCAAACAAGTTTTAGAGTGGACTGCTGAGAAATACAACACAGATGAGTCTCAAGTTCCTTTGGGGGTGGGGAAGTGATCCGAATTCTTTCAAGTAAGGAAGTTAACACATAGGCTAGTGGAAGTTTTGTGGAAAAGATGCGAGACTATGCACTCCAGAGAAATCAAAGTGTGGAGTTAGAAGATTAGATAGTTGAGGGCAGAGTTGGAAGTAGCTTGATTAGAGCTAAAAGTCTGGCAGGCAGGAGATGAACATTTGTTCTGTTCTCTGTTGAGAAGCAGCCTTAGCTTGCTAGGCACAGGTGTGATAAACCACCAGATTATCTCTTTGCAAACTCAGCGAAGAAACCAATCCTAGCTAAACCCCACTCCTTTACTGAAATTGCTTCTTTAGAGTACAAGTGCTGGATATGATGGCATTCTTTATCAGTTCTCCTCTCCTTGTCCTCAGTGAAGTATACTTTTGACTAAATTCTTTCTTCCTTTAGTTACTGTGACACTCCTTTCTCCTGGTCTTCCTCCTATCTATCTAACCATGTTTCTCCTGCCTCCTTTGCCCTTTCTTCCATCCAGCTTCAAGGTAGGTATCTTCCCTTGCCCTAGGCTTTGTCCTCAGTCCTCTTGTTTAGACTCTCTCCCTTGGTGATTGCATCTATTTCCAATGAAATCAATTATTTCTGCATAGGTGACTGACTTCCAGATCTATACATCGTCCCAATATTTTGCCCTGATAACTCTTACTCTGCCTCCTGGACATTTCTCTGTGGATTTTTCAGTTGTGTGTACATCTTCTTTGTTCTCATCACACTCTATCTTGTATTATAGTTTTCTGGGTACATGCCTTGTCCCCTGCATAGAATGTAAGCTCCTTGAGGACAGGAGCTATCATTTTTCATTTTTATATCTCTATTGCCTCGTGCAGTGTATTGCACAAATAAAAGGCACTAAATGAATATTTAAATTGGCCTCAATTGCTGTCCTTCCTGTCTCATTGTGTCAGTATCGACTTATACTTGCTACCTTGGACATGATCCAGGGAATGGGAAGAACTTGATATCCTGAGAAGTATAAATTACTGGGAATTAACAAAAAAGGGGTGGGGAAACTAGGAGAGCTAAAGGCTTGAAAGGGGAGAAGAGAGACCTCACTTTACAGATGAGACACCTGTAGCTCAGGGGTACATAGTAATTTACACAAGAGTCATAAGATAGTACCATTGGGAAATCAATCCATCTAATTTCAGGTAAAGTTTTTTGGTCCATGGCTGCATTTTCACGTTTTGAATGGATTTGATCTCACCTATTTATTCTATATATAGCTTGCTTCTTATATATTTGTTTGCTTGTAGTGTTCTCCGTTAGAGTGTAAGCTTCTTGAGAGCAGGGACTGTTTTTTGCCTTTTTGGTATCCCCAGTGCTTAGCATAGTGCCTAGCACATAGTAGGTCCTTAATAAATGTTTATTGAATGAATGAATAAATTATTAATATCACTTTAAACTAATAGTTGTCACTCATCTGTGAAGGGAGGAGTTCTCACTAAGATTGGTTAAAAAGCAAAGCTACATTATTAATTTTTAGAAAAGTTGATGAAGAGGATTTTCCAGGAAATGCTGGTATTGGCTATGACTGATATCATTTAATTCTAGTTCAAGGGCTCTTATCCTGGAGTTTGTGAACTTAGTGTTGTTATTTATTTTTTTTAATAACTATTGCAATATAATTGGTTTACTTTATAATCCTCTGTGTTTAATTTTATTTAGTTAAAAATGTTATTCTGAGAAGGGGTTCATGGTACATAAAATGTTAACTCCTGCCCTACTGACTGCCCTGCAAAAAAAACGTTAAAAATTTAGAAATGAATTGAGTTATTTGATCTGTATCATAATACTTATTCCTTGAATCTTTAGAACATAGTTTGGAAAACATTAAAAATATGCTAGGCACTGGACTAAGATTACAGAGATAAAACGTGACAATTCATATTTTGACCACTCATCTTCTCCTTGAAACCTCATATTCTTTAAATGAAAATAAAAACCCTCAGTCCAGCGCTTAGAGCTTTCTTTCTACTGGGAGACAGATATATCTTGTATTCAGATGAGTGTGATCCAAGGTAAGGTGTGGATGGGAACTGTTCCCCAAGTTTCAAGATAAGGCTAGATGACCATTTCCGGTAGGTTGGCAGAAGGTATTGTTATTCAGGTCCCGATTGAACTAGATGGCTTCTGAGCTTTCCAACTCCAAGATTTTGTGGGGGAATCTAGAAAAATTAGAGGAGAAAGAGAATAGAATTTTTTTTTAAACTAGGTTTTATTTTCTTTCTGTACTTTGATACTCCTTTGATATTCAGTGAGATAAAGAGGACAGTTTTAACTTCAAACAAAAGCCATCTCTAGGGTAGTAATAGATAACCTTTCTCAAACTAGTGTCCCTCCTCTCCCCTCCCCCACCCCCACTTATCTTAGTATTTGTTCCTTTGTGAGCTGAAGGGTTGGAATGGGATAGAGGCGGAGCAGAGAAGAATAACTGATATGTGGGGGTTGGAAAGATGTCCAAAGTATGGCTACCATCTCCGACCCTTATGATTAGGTCTTTGTATGAGCTAAGAACAAGCTCTAGACTTTTTCCAGCTGCTACTGTGCCCTCCCCTCCCCCACAAGTACTGCATGAGGGTTACTGCAGATTGGCCTTGAAGAGCTCTGCCGCATGTTTTGGGAATTGTCCTGCTCCCAGAACCTTTGGGGGCAGTACAAGCAAAGAAAGAACAAGAAAAAAGAAAACCCTGCTCCTGTGGACATTGCTTGGACTCCCACATAGGCACAGACGGGCGATTTCTTTGTATTCTTGGCATGTGGAGATGTGTGGATGTGGTGGGATGGGAGTAAAGAACAGGTTGAACAAAGTTCCCCTAATTGATGAATATATTATGCTCTCTTAGTATCATTTACATGCTTTTGGCATTATTTCCTTGTTGAAGAATTAAATATCTCAGCTGGCCATGTTGTCCCTTGTGGTAATGGGATAGGATGCCTCTAGACATAGCATAATGCATAAATATTGATCATTGACCACTTCGAGGTATATTCCTAGCAGTTAGATTTTTGAGTCAAAGAACTTGCTTTTCTATTTTTTAATCTAGTTCTTATAACCACAGATATTTGCATGAATGCATATAGAGTTCTAAAATTTTAGAAAGAAGCTTAGGGACTTAATTTTACTGATGAAGAAACTGAGAGATCCAGAGAGAGGATAAGTTGCATTCCTGGGGTGGTAAGGCTAATTAATGGCTATGCCAGCACAAGATTACTTAAGTAATTAAGTTCATCTCATGACTGGAGTATTGGGAACACAAATTGGGGAGATCAACTATGAGAGTTAGGGCACTGGACATCCTACCAAGCTTGCTAGAAGAAACTGGAGATCTTTAGGCTAGAAAAGAGAAGACTTAGGGAGGACAGGATAGTTGTTTTCAAATAGTAAAAAAAAAAGAGAGAGAAAGAAAGATTAGTAATAACAATGATGATGGCAGCTTGCAATTGCAGAATACTTTAGTTTGCAGACCACCGTGCATAGTCTCATCTGGTCCTCTTAGCACAGTGTCTGGCGCATAGTGAGTGCTTAATAAATGCCTATGGACTGACAGCAACCCTGTGAGGAGTGTTATTACTTTCCCCATTTTACAGATGAGAAAACTGAGACAGAGAGGTTAAGTGATTTGCCAAATTAGACAATTAGTAAATGTTTGAGTCTGAATTACAACTCAGGTAGTAGAAGAGGGATCAAGCAAGTTCTGCATGACCTCAGAAAACAGAATTATCAGCAGTGGGATGAAGTCGCAAAGAGGCAAATTTTTTTGCCTTAATAGAAGAAAAAACTTCCTACAATTACAAATCTCTCTCTCTCTATATGTATATATTTTGCTTTTTGGAAGGGGGAAGGTAGGGCAATTGGGGTTAGGTGACTTGCCCAAGGTCACACAGCTAGTTTTTTTTGTGTTAAGTATCTGAGGTCGGATTTGAACTCATGTGCTCCTGACTCCAAGGCTGGTGCTCTATTCACTGTGCCACCTAGCCACCTCATACAATTACAAATATCCAAAAGTGAAGTGAGATGCTTCAGTGGTAGAATTTGCCACCTGAGGTCTTAACAATGGATAACTACTTTCTACAGATGTAGAGAGGGCATTCTTGTGAGAGCGAAACTTGATCCCTTCCATTTCATATGTAATGGTTCTGAATCCTGGCATGATTGTACTTTCACAAGTCCATATTGTCTCTGCCAAGTTTCACTGGCTAATTTAGTTATCTTTTATCCCCATGGATTAGCATCGTGCCCATTGCTTGGTAGATGTCAATTATCATTTATTAAGTGCCTACTATGTGCCAAGCACAGTGCTAAAATTCTGGGGATACAAAGAAAGGCAAAGACTAGGCTCTTCTCTCAAGGAGCTCAGCCTAGGTTAATTGATTTTCAAAAGTATTCTGTGTTCAGAAACTTTTTGTATTAAAAAATGTTCTGTGTAACTCAGTACTCCAAGAATTCACGTTGTCATTGTTGTGGATATTGCATTTCAAACCACAAGTCCTTTATGCTTTACTAAATGGTGTTTATGAGTTTCTTTGGCATAAAATTCATCACTCTGCAGCTAACCTATTGATAAGCCTTTCTGTACTTAGCTAGAATAAAAATGATGTCCCTAGACCAGCAGTAAAGACCTACCTGCCCAGCTAGGTCAAGACATGCTTGTACTCTTCTGGCTTAGACTCCAGGAATCCAGGGTCAACTACAATCTGTGATGATAGAATGATATGGAGTGGAAAATATGTTGATTCCAATCAGTTCACTGATTTCAGCGTAATTCAGAACTTCTCAGTATTTCTAGTAATTTCTGTTAGTTACAAATGCAGATTTAAGCAAAGGAAATGAAATATTATAAATAATTGGTTTATAAATAATTGGTTTTATTGTGAAAAATTTCTGAGCAGTTTAGAACTATGGAGAAGAAAAAGGGGCCAAATGGGAATGAATTATGATAACTTCTGGAAATGAATCCTTTGTGAAGCCATACTGTATTTATTACAATAGAAGCAATCCTTATTAAGTAGATGCTAACATCTTCAAATCCCCTGACTTTCCACCATTCCTGTTCCTTAACCATGGATAACCTTTATTTAATTTCTCTCATCCTATTTCTTGACTACTGAGCATTACTAGTGAAAAGTCTCAAATAAAGCTAGTTTAAATCATTATAAATTTAAGCAGAATGCTTCAGATGAGTCTCAGTATACTAAGTGCTAAGAAATGACTTGATTCTCCACTTAAGTCATTCCATATTTAATTCCCTAAAACACCCGTTTCCCCTCTCAAGTTAACCATTCCTCAGGCCATCTGTTGTGAGCCTTCTTAGACTATCCCATTCATTTTCTAATATCTTTTTTTTCAGAGGATTAAGTGGTTTTATTCCTTATCAAGGCTAACCCTTAGACTTGTGTTCTTGATCCATTCCCTATCTACCTCCTCCAGACTTGTTCCGTCAGTCAGTAGTTCTATACTTTAAATTTCTTTGCCCACTGACTTTTTTCCATTTTGTTAACAGATATGCTAAGGCAGGCATATTATTAGTAATAGCTCTAGCTTTCTTTTGTGCTTTAAGGCTTACAAAACAAATTTACATGTGCTGTGTCTTGATCCTCATGATAACTCTGAAAGGTAGTTTCTGTTATTAATTCCATTTTATAGATGAACAGACTGAGGCTAAAAATTAGATCACTTGTCCAGGGTCACACAGCTAGTGAGCTCAGGTCTTTCAGACTCTACGTTCAGCACTCTGTGTATGCATTGTGTCAACTAACAACTAACCTTCCCTTGAAAGTGACAGTTCATCCTATGTTTCTCCTTTTTCCTTTACTGTAATAAACTGGGGAAAATTTCTTTGTTACCCATTCATTCCCTATGTGTCCCCTCTGAATAAATTTCTCTCCCCCCCCATCACTCTACAGAAAATGTTCACTCAGTGAACCCCTTTATTGTCCTATCTAGTGGACTTCCTTCAGTTCTCATCCTCTTTACATGTCTATAATATCTGACACTATTGACTAATTAATCCTTCTTCCTTGTCTCTCCACCCTTGACTTCTGCAACATGCTCTACTGGTTTTTCTGCCTTCAATTCCTTGTTAACTTACAAATATAATCTTACCTTTCTTCTCTCTGGACTTTCTCCCTAAGCATTTGCATTCACTGTCACTATTCCAAAGCATCATCTCTCAGAATCACAAAATTGGAAGGATCATCATAGCAACGTTTGAATATCCTAGACAAGTCACTATCCAATTTTGAATGGAAAAGACCTCTGTGGTTAGAGAGCTCACTCTCTATCAAATCAGGCTAGTTCACTTTTGGACAGTTTGAGTTTCTAGAACATCTTCCCTTAGTGTTAGGCCTAAATCTGCCTCTTTTTACCCTGTTACTCCAACTCTTGGCCCTCTTCCATAGGATAACACTTCAGATAATTGAAGATGGCTTTCATGTGGCTCCTAAGTGTTTTCTTCTCCAAGTCAAACATCTTCAGTTTATTGTGTGGCATGATTTCTAGTCCTTCTTTCGTCTTGGTAGCATGCTTTTGGACTCATGCCAATTTATCTTTTCCTAAAATGTGACACCAGCCGTGCACACAACACTCCAGAAGTAGTCTAATCAGCACAAGGTACACCAGGATCGTCATATCCCTTAGGGACGTTGGGCCTCTATTTATGCAGCCTAACATTGCATAAAGTTGTTTTTTTTACTACCGTGTCACATGGTTGACATATTGAGCTTTCAAATCACTGGGTCCTCAAGATCTTTTTCATTTGAACTGTTTCTAACTATATCACCCTTATCTTATACTTGCACAACTGATACTTTCTTCTCCAAATTAGGACCTTATGGTTAAGTTTCACATGTAAGATGTTATCTCTATGCATATCACATCTATATCCTTTATCTTTTTCCTTCAAATGTAGGACTATAACTTCATCTGTATTAAATTTAAAATCTTATTGTTTGGCCTAACATTATAGCTTTTTATATCCTTTTTTTGTCCTGATTCTTTTAGCCAGGCGCTGCTGCAGCTGCAATCCCTTGCAATTTTGTATCATCTATGTTTAATGTGTTGATAAAAATTTGAGCAGAAGAAAACCAAGGCCAGTTCCTAGAGCAGTCCCACCAGAGTCTTTCCTCCATGCTGTTATCTGATCACTCAATCATTTCTAAGTCAGCCTCCTGACTGGATTATCATCCAGGTCACATCTCTCCTTAATTACCCACCAGAATATTATAAAAGAATTGTCAAATTCCTTGCTAAAATCTAGTTATGCCTATGGTATTTATTGAGTACCCTCTATAGTAATTTTCTCATGGTAGATGTTTTATAAATATTTCAATTGAGTCAAATACCCAAGATCTACTAATCTGCTTACCTTATCAAAAAGGGAAATGACCCCATAGTCTGTTCTTGATGAAGCCATGTGGGCTTTTAGTGATCATTACTTCTATTTTTTAAGATATATTTTTATTTTTTTCTCCCAATTACATGTTTAAGCAATTTTAAAACAATTTTTTAAAGTTTTGAGTGCCAAATTCTATCCTTCCTTCCCTCTCTCACCTCCCCCCTCTCTGAGATGGCAAGCAATCCATTTCTAAGTATTCAGATTTAATACATGATATGTTGTATCTAATCATAAATAGTAAAATAGGAGGCAATGAGTGTAGGCAATTTCATTTCTAACAGTTTTGTGACAAATGAGAGGAGAGATATACAGTTGTTTGTAAAAATCTTAAGAGAGGTCAGTGGCTGAAGATTCTGAGCAGTACTGCTTCATACATAGAAGCAGTGCAGGAGAAAATTTGTTTACAGGAAGCTTGGTAAGAGATTCGTTTAAGCCAGATCATCCTGAGGGCATTGTAGGCTGAAACCGAAAGGATAGAAAACAGACAAAAAATGAAAAAGTCTAGAGTTGTCGACAGCAAACTCTTCGCCCCATCAGTGATAGTGGAACCCCTCACATTTAGATTTTAACATTAGAGTATGGCATGTGTGGCACAAGGAAACAGGATTGGCATTCTCTACCTTATAGGCTGTTATCAAACCCCAATGCCAAGGTTATAAATGATAAGGCGTGTAATATGCTTTGTAAATCAAAAAGCACAGCATGTATTAGCTGGTAATAAAAGGAGTTGCAACGTTTATTGTTTTAACCAAAGCACTTGTTCATACCTGAAGCAGCAATTGGACAGCAAAAGTCATGACCCCCCAGGGGTCTGAGGTCCTTAGTTCCTAATAAGAGCTTTCTAGTTTCTAGAGTGGTTTCCTCACAACAATTGTGGCCTATGGAAGTACTTATTATCCTCATATGAAAGATGATAAACTTGGCTTTCAGAGAGATATCAGAATTCTGATAAACCGAGATCCTTTAATTCCTGAGTCCAATGAATTTGCCACTCTACCTTACTGCCTCTAATTTCAAAGACAGTGATGAGAGACCACCAGGATGTGTCATGTGAAGTTATTTTGTGCTTTTTGCTAGATTCTCTGTATTTTTATTTTGGGCTTTTTGTATAGCAGATGTTAGAAATGGGCATGAAGTGCAAATACTTGTTACTATTTTTAAAATACACAAATATTTTTTATATTTTAAAAATGCATGCAGATTTGTTCTATAAAATTTGGATTCAGTCAAAAGGCTGATCTAGAAGGTCACATGTGGTCTCAAGGCCACAGGTTCCCCACTGTTAGACTAGTTCATATAGACTATGTAGACTAGTTCCCCTTTTCAGTTCTGAGATTCTGTGACTGCTTAAACATCTCTTCCATCATGAAGGAATTTAAAATTATAATTAGTATGCAGTCATAAACAGTCCACATTCAAAATATTATGGAAACGAATTATAGTCCTTATAAATATGCCAACTTCTCTCCCCACCCTTCCCCCACACATGAAAAAATAAGTCACTTCTGAGTCTTCTCTAGCACACTCCATTTTCATTTTCCAATAAAATCAACTACTCAGATATTATTGATAGATACCTTCATTTTAGCAGCTGTGGGAACAATTGCCTGATTGAACAGATTCACAGACTGGCCCAAATCATTTACGTCCATGTACTATTTCTCTTACCTCTCCCTCCCACCATGCTTTTATTGTAAATAAGAAGTTTCTCACCAAGCATTTTCAGATCTATTTTAAAATGTTTAATTCTTTCCTCTTTCTGTATCTATTAAGATGTTGGTAGCTTGGTAATACAGTGGCTAGAGTTCTGAGCCTGTAATCAGGAAGACCAAAGTTTAAATCTGACCTCAGACACTTACTTGCTATGTGACTCTGGACAAGTCACTTAACTTCTGCTTGTCTGTTTCCTTATTTGTAAGATAATGATAGCACCTACCTCTTGAGGTTGTTGTGAGGATAAAACAGGATATTTGCAAAATACTGTATATAAATGCTAGCCATTATAGGCTACCACATTTCTAGACAAGTGTGTCTGCCAAAGAGCCATTTTTGATAAATAGCGACAAATTCGTATTCTCTCACTTTTTTCTCTTTTAAGTCCACCACTTTTTTTTATGACAGCATTATCTTTTTTTTAATGTATTTTTTAATTTTTTTTAAATTTACTCATTTACTTTTAATTTACAAGATTCAGTTCCACAATCACTTGAGTTTCAGATTTTCTCCCCTCCCTTCCCTCCCCACCATGGTGGCGTGCAATCGTGTATAGGATCTGCAAATACTTTCACATTGTA
>CM053585.1:88819762-88831671 GCA_028646515.1 Pseudochirops corinnae
CATTGATGATTGAGTCTTTTGTACCCAATCTATTCCATTGATCTACTACTCTATCCCTTAGCCAGTACCAAGTAGTTTTGATGACTGCTGCTTTGTAATACAGATTAAAATCTGGTAAGGCTAGGCCACCTTCTCTAGCATTCCTTTTCATTAATATGACAGCATTATCTTGAATGTATTAGAATTCATTAAATGTCAGTTTCTTTGTGCCATTTTAAGGTCTTTGATGGAGTTTGGGGAGACACATTTACTTCTGATTAATTTAGGAGGCATCTATTCATGATCTAATAGGGAGAAAATGTAGCCTCATCAGGGTCCCAGTCAGTCTTGTAACAGTGTATTTACTCCGTATGAGTTTGGTCCCACACCCATTTTGTGGTGGTTTTTTTCCCCCTTTGGCTTTAATTTGAGAGATCCCTTAAATTCTGAGGATATATCTTGTTTATATCCAGTAGCCCCTAGGGTACAAACTATACCATTAGTTAGCAGAGTTGGTTTAATATGAATTTCAGTCAGTAAGTAAAGAAAGGTAAAAATAGTCCTTCTAAGAGGTCATATTCTGAATGGAGACACCTAGTAAATAACCACGTGCATATTTAATCTTCTTTCCCACGATAAGCTCTTTTTATGTTTTTAATAGGAAAATGTTATTTCTTTGCCTTCCAGAGACAAGCCTTTTAGGGATTTGGCAAAGAGAAACTAAAACTGAATTATGGATCTTAACATTCAAAATCACTTGCATAACCATCAGGTCACATGGCACTGTGTAGACTAGATACTGGGTAGGCTTAAAAAAAATAGATGGCTAAAAATAGACGGTCCGTGACTTAGTCATATTTAGGTAGACAGGACAAATACATGAAACACTGAAAGAATGCATACAAGAAAAAAAATCATAAACTGACAGCCTATTATATTTCTAATAGTCTTTTTTTTTTTTTTTGGTTTATTTCAGATATGAGAAATGAGTGTTGGACGCCGAAGGATAAAATTGCTGGGAGTTTTGATGATGGCAAACTTTTTTATTTATTTGATTGTGGAAGTCTCCAAAAGTAATAACCAGGAAGAACATGGAAAAGGAGAAGTTATAATGCCCAAAGGCAAGTTCTGGAAGAAACATGTACCTGCCAAGGCCTATTGGAATAGGGAACAAGAAAAATTAAATAATCTGTACAATCCCATTTTGAGCATCCTGGCCAATACAACGGTAGAAGAGAATTTGATTTCGAATGCAAGTGTTCTTAATTCCTGTGAGCCGGACCAGCTGGTAATGTCAGCAGTTAAGGATTTTGAAAACTTACCAGACAGATTTAAAGATTTTCTGCTTTATCTGAGATGTAGAAATTATTCACTACTGATAGACCAACAGGACAAGTGCAAGCAGAAACCTTTCCTTCTGCTAGCAATTAAGTCTCTCACCTCCCATTTTGATAGGAGACAAGCAATTCGAGAATCCTGGGGAAAAGAGACTAATTTTGGGAACCAAACAGTTGTAAGAGTCTTTTTATTGGGACAGACTCCCCCTGAGGATCACTTTCCTGACCTTTCAGATATGTTGAAATTTGAGAGTGAGAAGTACCAAGACATTCTTCTTTGGAACTACAGAGATACTTTCTTCAACTTGACTCTGAAAGAAGTACTGTTTCTGAAGTGGGTGAACACTTCTTGTCCAGATGTCCAGTTTGTTTTCAAGGGGGATGATGATGTTTTTGTAAATACTCATCAGATCCTAAATTACTTGAATAGCATATCCAAGGAGAAAGCCAAAGACTTATTTATAGGTGATGTGATCAAAGATGCTGGACCTCATCGAGAAAAAAAGCTAAAGTACTATATCCCAGAAAGTGTTTATGAAGGTGCCTACCCTCCTTATGCAGGAGGGGGTGGGTTTCTCTACTCTGGCAGTCTAGCCCTAAGGCTGAACAAAGTATCTGAACAGGTCCTTCTCTATCCCATTGATGACGTTTATACTGGCATGTGCCTTCAGAAACTTGGCCTCGCTCCAGAAAAACACAGAGGTTTCAGAACATTTGATATAGAAGAAAAAAACAGGAAAAATATTTGCTCTTACACAGACTTAATGTTAGTACATAGCAGAAAACCGCAGGAAATGATTAGCATTTGGTCCCAGCTTCAAAATCTTCACGTAAATTGCTGAAATATATGAAAATAAAATATACATAAGAGAATATATCTTAAACATTTCCTGATTTTCTCCCCTTAATTTAGGTGTAATTTCTGTGCTGAATCATTGAAATTGCTTCTTTTCTGGAATCTTTTTAGAAGCATTTAAACTTTTCATACAGTATTTTGGAAAGTGAGAATGCATATGGTCATAATTCTTCATGGAAAGAATGGCATGAATATTTAGTTCTGCCCAGTGGTCATTATATTTGAATGTTGATTTTTTCTCACCTCAAAAATCATGAATTCCCCAAGTTTATAACTGCTTAATTAGATTTATCTTTATTTTGTTCCCCAAATAATGGAAGAGTTGTTAACATGATTATATCCTTCAATACATTGATTGATGCAGATTTCCTGGGTAGAAGGCTGTTTTCATGAGAATTATGTCTGAGATGAAATAAATTTCATACTAGACAAACTTAAATTTAGGAATAATTTCTTTCTCATTTCTGTCTTTGCTGCCACCCCACCAGTATTTTCTTGAGTCAATATGGCCCCATAATTTTTCAAAATGAAGCTGGCTTGACTGACAATTTCCCCCTTAATCTTCATTTTTGAAAGCACCCATCATAGTAGCAAGAGTGGGGGACACAAATTTTCTTGGTTTGGGGATGGTAGGCAGTGTTATTAGAATATTATGTTTTAATTTTATCTTAGCCGGATGTGAAAAGTTGTCTCTCGATAATCATGTTTAAAAACCAGTCCCCATTCTCATATTGGCAAGGGATGACTATGATATGCTAATGCATAATTGTTATTGAATTGCCCACTACTTAAGATTGTTTGGTTTATACTACTAAATGTGGTCCTATGGGCCTTGAGGGTAATTCTTGATATTTCAGGTAATTACTTGAAGGTGGAGACCATTTCATGAATGGTTTGTCTGTTGAACTCTGGAATTCTTTTCTTGCCATATTTTCCACATTGCTTGTATAAAATAATTATTCTGATTAGTGATGGATTCCTGTGTCTATATGTAGAAGTGCCTGTGTTTTTATTTATTGTTCGGATTGACCAAAACATTTTGTTAAATATATTTTGTGTAATATTTTATTTGTACACAGTGTTGTCCTTTAAATATTTAACTAGAGCATGATATTTTTAAAAACTTAAGGTGTAACATGTCAAATAAAACTAAGTGTTATTTTTGAAGTCAAAAAGTTGTTTTGGGTGTATATTACTAGATTTAACAAAATCCTGCCAAACTGTTGACTTAATGCACATTATCCAGTATCATGTTATCTTAAAGTACCATTTTTATGCTTAATCTGTCACTGAGAATTCTTATGCATTATAGATTATAGTTGATTATGTAAAGGAGTGGAAATAAAGTCATTGTGTATTTTTAATTTTCTCGTGTAACATTTTGTCATCTGTTAAGCTTTCACATTTCAGAACTTAATTCCTGTTTTCCATATACATAATAATGTGTTATTTCTTTCCATAAAAATGGCCAGTCATCAGGAACTTTCAGAATCTTTAAGGAAGTTACTCTTTTATCTGTTTCAGTGGCTTAGAATCCATTTTGGAAAGTTTGAAAATTAAGTTAAAAAATAAATTAAATGAAAAAATTAAAAAGTTTTCCCATTTGTAGGCTTGTAAAGCAGCTAGGGGTTGGGTGAGGAAAGGGTTGTATGTGGTGTATCAGGATGGAAAGAATGATAAACTTGATGTCATACTATCTGAGTTTAAATCCTGACTGCCACTTAAAACCTGTGTCACTTGAAGCAATTCACTTTACTCTTTAGACCTCAGATGTAAAAGTAAAGTGGTTGACCAAGTGATCCCTAACTAAGGGCCTTTACAGCTCTATATATGTGATCCTCTGAGCCCATAACTGTAGATGATAGAATTGCAGTACTTTTCATTAGGGAGCATGAATTTGTCAAGCTAATTCGATACCAGGGAAGCCCGGACTGGGAATCCAACTACAAGGTTAGCTAGAGGCTTAAGGAAGATGGGATTTTTTTGTATCTTATTGGCCTGTGTTTATTTGAGGTCTATTGTCTTTAACACAAAAATAACCTAATAGTAGAAGCAGTCTCTCTTCTCAAGGTGAAATTTCTTTCAAAGTTGAAAATATAGAGAAGTTTGACTATATTCTCAATACTCAAAAAACCAAGTAGAAGACATTTGGTGAGCCTAAAAAAGGGTAAACTTAACTTTTAGAAAATTGAATGGGAAATCATTTGTTTCTCTTCAGTTCTTTGCTAGTTGGTATTTTGAATTAATGGATCAGCAAGCTTATTTGTAGAGTACTTAATCATGCCTTCATCTTTATAGCAAAATGGTTGCTAGTGACTTTGGTTTTTAGAAGGAAGTCCACAGCCGGTTTTTGCAAATGGTTAGGAAATACAAGTGCAGCTGCACAAGAAAGGTGTCTGATCTGCATTTGCCAATGGAGCTTGTCCTGCATTTTCTCAGGCACCTGTTTGTCCCCTGAAAATTGTTTCTTTTATTTCTCTACTCTCAGCCTCCTCATTCACTCAGTTGTCAGTGAGTCTGTGTATACCAGAAGTGCACCAGTGTAGAAAAAGAAGATGGAAGGTTCTTGGAAGGTAACCATTTCTGAACTACCCATAGTGTCAACAGTTTGGAGATCATTGATCCAAGAGCAAAGCCCTCAAAAATTCACAAAGGGCTATATTTTTGGTAATTAAGTATTGATACTCCCAAATATCACCTTGCCAACCTTTAACAAAGATCTATGACCAAAGGACTTAATAAATGTTAACTGAGAGATCAGCACCTCTCAGCAAGAGGAACACTAGTAATAGCAACTAAATAAACATTAGGCGGAAAGAAAGCAAGAACAGTGTGTGTGTGTGTGTGTGTGTGTGTGTATGTGTGTGTATCTGCAATTCTTATGACTTATGATCCTTTGCATTTCTTTTGCAATTGAAATCCTATCCACACATCAAAACCCAACTCAAATGTTACCTCCTTTAATTGAGGCCTTACCTGATCTTCATAGGCATGAGTAATAGATTTGAGATTTTTTCCTTTGAATTCTTACAGTAGTACTTCCCTTACCTTTCTGTAATTTATATCTCACTTTTTTCAAATATGACTTATTAAAACATAGTGAGGAAATATGGTGTGGTGGAAAGAAGATTGGATTTGGAGTCATATGACTTGGGTTCCATTTTTAACTATCACTAACAAGTCAGTCAACAGACGTTAAGTTCTAGATACAGTACTAAGTGCTGGGGATACAAATAGGAAAAAAAAGAAACAATTTCTGTCTTCATGGAACTTACAATCTATACAAAAGGAAGTTGAAAAGTGAGGTTTTAGGGGAAAATACCAGATGCTGGGGCATGGTGAAGAAGTCAGAGAAAGTCCCAAGATCATGCAGCCAGGTGAGAAGTGAGCAGATGTGAGGTCTCTCCTTAAGTGGAAGTTTGGAATGTGTGACGCCATCTTCCAATCAGAGAGGCAGAGGTATAGTAGCAAGGTTGATAAGATCTTAAAGGATGAGGTTATCCCAATAATGAGCTTCCTGGAGCATAGTGGAGAAGTTGGAGAAGTCCCAAGTTAGTGTTGCTAGGTAAGAAGTGAGACGTGAACTATGAGCAAATCACTTGACCTCTCAGGCCTCATTTTCCACATCTTTCAAATAAGGTTACTCAATACAGTTACTATGGGAATATAATGAAAAATTTCTTAAATTTATTTGATATACATTTAAAATCTTTACCCCATTTCCTACCCACTGAATAACCAAAAAAAAAAATTTTTTTTCTAGAATTCTAAAGTCTTTCAAAGTTGTTGTTCTCTGTCATTTTGTTGTCATTGTATAAATTGTTCTAGTTCTGCTTTCTTCACTATGTGTTGGTCCATAGAAGTCTTCATAGTTTCTTCTGTCCATTATGTTATTTTATGGCATAATAATATTTCATTGCATTCATGTACAATAATTTGCTTAGCCATTCTCCTGTAGAACCATCCCCTAGTTTTCTAATTTTTGTCTACTATGAAAAAAGTTGTTACAAATACATTTTTTACATATAGGATCTTTTCAGGCGTTGTAATGGAATAACAAGAGTCAAAGGGCATGCACAGTCTAGTAACCTTTGTATCTAAACTGCTTTCCAGAATGGCTGGACAAGTTGACAGCTCTACCAACAGTGCATAAGTGTGCCGTTTTCTTCCTTCAGGAAAAGGGAAGAGAAAAAGCGTTTATTTAGTACCTACTATGTCCCAGGCCTTGTGCTAAGCACTTCATAAATATTAACTCATTTGATCCTTATCATAACCATTCCATAGCTCCACAGGTTACACTGTAGTCTCTCTAGTACTTGTCATTTGGCCAGTCAGCTTTGATTTATGTTTCTGTAACTTTTAGTGTATCAGTATTTTGAATTTTATTTTCTTGGGTCATTGATAGGTTGGATTTCTTCCAGTAGAAACTGCTTGTTCCTCAATTCATCTTTAAAAAAAAACCATTTGATTTTTTAGTATTTTGAGTTCTAAATTCTCTGCAGTCCCTCCCCTACTCAAGAAGAAGGCAAGTGATAAAATATCCATTTATATGAAGTCATGTAAAACATTTCCCTATTAGATATTACAAAAAACAAAACCTACAAAATAAAAATCAAATGAAAATTTTAGCAAAGCCCTTTGTGTACTGTGCACATGACTTTACTTGACTTTAAAATTGCAATTTTTGTTGAATTAGAGGATGGATTCTTAAACTTTTTCGTGTCATGGACACCTTTGACAGTCTGTTGAAGTTTAGAAGCCCCCTAAGAGCACTAGGTTTAACCTCATTTACATTTTTTATGAGTTTCTTTAATATTCTTGACTTTTTGTTCTTCTGAATGAATTTTGTTATTATTTTTCTAATTCTATAAAATAATGTTTTGGTAATTTAATTGGGATATCATTGAACATATAAATTAGTTTAGGTAAAAATGTCTTTACATTGGCCCTACTTACCCATGAACAATGAATATTTCCCCAATTATTTAAATCTGGTTTTATTTGTATGAAAAGTTTTTTTTTTTTTTAAATAATTTTGTTTATGTAGTTTCTGGGTTTATTTTGGTGGGTATACCACCAGATATTTTGGGTTGACTAGTTATTTTAAATGGGCTCTCTTTTATGATATGATTTTATGATTTTTTTTCAGAATTTTGTTCATGATAAATAGGATTTATGTGGATTTACTTTATATCCAGCCACATTGCTAAAATTATTAATCGTTTCAACTAACTTTTTAGTTGAGTCTGTGGTCCAGCAGTACAACTACTTGGTCTACTTCCAAAGATGGTTAGGGAAAAAGGAAAAGAACCTATATGTTCTAAAATATTTATAGCAGCTCTTTTTGTGGTGGCAAAGAATTGGAAATTGGTGGGATGCCCATCAATTGGGGAATGGCTGACTAAGTCATGGCACAGGATTGTTATGGAACACTTCAGTGCTATAAGAAATGATAAGCTCATTGGCTTTAGGAAAACATAGATAAACTTGCATGAAATAATGAAGAATGAAATGGCAGAACCAAGAGAAGATTGTATACAGTAACAACAATTTTGTTTTAAGAATAACTTGGAGCAACTAAGTCATTTCGACTATTGTAAATACCCAAAATAACTACAAAGGACATATGGAGGAAAATGCTATTTGTATCTAAAGAAAGAAGTGATAAATAGAAGTGTATATAGAATGATTTTACATATATATGTATATATATAGATATGTATTTGTGTTAATGGTAACCATCTCTAGGGTGGGGAGGGAGGGAAAAAAGGGAAAAAAATTTACATAATTTTATTATATTTAAAAGGAATAACAAGTTGTACGTGGTAGATTTGCAGTTTCATGTGCAATCATCTTTTATAAAAATGATACTATGTTGTTGAAATGCTTGTTTTATTCGATAAATTAAAAATAAAATAAATAAAATTTTAAAAAAGAACACTGGACTTTGACTTGAATTCAAATCTCTCTTCAGACATTTACTTGCTATGTGACTTTGGACAAGTCACTTAAATCCTCTTAGCATTTGTTTCTTCATCTGGAAAAATGAGGATAATAAACCTACGTCCCAGGGTGGTTGTGAGGAGCAAATGAGATAACATGTTTTGTGTTTTGCAAACTTTAAAGCACTGTATGAACGCTAGTGATTATTAGATAAAGGGAGGAAATGCTAAATTTCAGTTAAAGAAAATAAAAAAAAAATTCCCATCCTAATTAACTATCTCTCACCCACCAAATCCTTTTAAACTTATCCTCTAGACTTCTAGAGAGTCTGTGAGCCTCAGGTTAAGAACCTCTGAATTAGATCATTTGTAAAAATCCAGCCCTAGAAAGGCAGTATGGCACAAAGAAGAGAATGCTGGACTTAATATGTTGTCCAACTTTAAATGAGAAAACATGATTTCCCAAGAGCCAAACTACTACACTGCTTAAAATTCAGTGGTCTTAGTTGTTTTTAAGATAAGAATTCACTCCAAAAATAAAAATGGCTTTATATGTCTCTTTCTTGTAAGACCATGCTCAAGTCACTTAATCTCTTGATGACCAGAGAACTCTCAAAAGACTGAAAGTTATAAATAACATAGAGAGTTTCTACACTAGGATTTCTTTACCCTGTTGAAATCATGGGTCTGAACCAAAAAAATCTCTCCAACAACGACAAAACACCCACTGACCATTGTTTCATGGTAGAAGAATATTGTAGATTTGGAACTCGAAGGGACCTCAGATGTCATCTAGTTCCATTGACTTATTTGAGAGCTCAATAAGTATTAAGCACCTTCTGTGAGCGAAGTTGAGAATGCCAAGGTAAAAAAATAAAAGGTACTCTACCACCCAGCTGCCAAGTACCTCCTATGTGCTAAGCTGAGGATGCAAATATGGTAGAACAATCGCTGCACTCAAGAAGTTTACATTCTGTTAGGCAAGACAAGATGTACGTATATGAGTATAAAGTATATGTATACATGTATGTATGCATGTATATGTGTATGTATATATAAAGCAGACACAAAGTAACCTTAGACGGGGAAAGCTGTAATAGCTAAGAGGACCAGGAAAGGCCTATTTTAGAAGGTAGTGCTTGAAGGCAAGTCTTAAAGGCAGCGAAGAGGCAGGGATGAGGAGGGGGAGTGCTTTATTTGGCCTCACAACTTGGATTAAAGCAAAAACCTAGGTTCAGGAATTTATAGGGAATTGGTATTCAGGGAGCCAATACCAACAAGAACTTTATTATTATGTAATACATCAAACAGACAAAATTAAAAAAGGCATTTACACACACACATCCATACATCCATACTATATAGCAATATAGACTGACAGAGGTTCATCTCATCAATACAAGAAACTGACCCAGTGCCAGCAGGAGGGAGACATGTCAGGGAGAGAACATGCTCAAAACTGAGGTTCAAGTAGTGAAGTTATATAGACTGAAAATGGGTTGGGTGGAGAACAGGTAACCAGTGCCAGATGTGGGAGGGGTTATTGTTAATCAGATCCATACGAGGTAGAGTTCTGGGGATGGGGTAGGGTCAGTTACCAATACTAGACTTGGATGAGAGACTCAGGAAGGAGGAATTTTTTTATTGGAACCAGAAATTGGGCGAGGGTCTGAATTGACGATCTGAGGCAGCAAGAGGGAAATGACTTAGAGACCCCTGCAATTGGTCCAGAATTCTATCCAGGTAGAAGCTTGGAGCATTAACTGCCTGACACATGGTTAAGAACCATGGAAAAGTACAACCTTGTCTGTGTTTGCTTATATGCTTTGTGGGCATTTTAGGACTATTTAGCCCATTTTGGAGTCCCATTATTATAACTATTACATCAAACAGTTATAAGAATTACAATTATCATTGAGATCATTCTAGACAAGACAGGCAGCACCTTAGAAGGCACAGAGAAGTGAGTTGGAGCCATTATGTGTAAGAAACAGCAGATAGGCCAGTATGGCTAGTTAATAGAATGAGGGAAAGAGAGTATAAATAAACGGGAGGTAGAAAGGGGGCATGTTGTAAAGGCATTTATTTTTTTTAAATTTATTTATTTATTTTTAGTTTACAACATTCATTTCCACAAGATTTTGAGTTATAATTTTCTCTCCCTGTCTTTCCCCTACCCCCCACCCCAAAATAGCAAGCCTACTGAATAACCCTTCCCCCAATCTGTTCTCTCTTATATCCTCCCCCATCACCCTCCTAACTTTCTAGTAGGGCAAGATGGATTTCTATACTCCAGTGTCTGTATATCTTATTTCCCAGTTGCATGTAAAAAAAACAATATTTTTTAAACATTTGTTTTTAAAGCTGAGTTCCAGATTTCCCCCCTTTTTCCCTCCTCACCCACGCCCACTGGAAAGGCAAGCAATTCAATATAGGTTGTACATGTGTAGTTATGCAAATCATTTGCTTAGTAGTTATATTGTGAATGACTAACTATATTTCCCTCCATCCTATTCCACCCCCCACTTATTCTATTTTCTCTTTTGATCCGATCCCTTTTCAAAAATGTTTGCTTCTAACTACTCTTCCCCCCCCCAATCTGCCCTCCCTTCTATCCTCCCCCCTCTTATCCCCTGCCCCCTATTTTCCTGTAGGGTAAGATACCGAATTGAGTGTGTGTGTTATTCCCTCCTTAAGCCAAATTCAATGAGAATAAGGTTGTCCTATTCCCTTTCACCTTACTGCTCTTCCCCTCCATTGTAACAGTTTTCTTTTGCCTCTTTTACATGAGATAATTTACCCTACTCTATCTCTCCCTTTCTCCTTCTCCCAATAAATTCCTCTCTCACCTCTTAATTTTATTTTTTAGATATCATCCCTTCACATTCAACTCATCCTGTGTCCTCCATCTATGTATACATGAACATACATATGCCCACACTCACATATATGTTTATATACATATACACCCTCCTATACATACATAATACACACACATACATACACATATATATTCCCTTTAACTATCCTCATACTGAGAAAAGTCTTATGAGTTACAATGATCATTTTTCCATGTAGGAATGTAAACAGTTCAACTTTAATAGGTTCCTTATGATTTCTTTTTCCTGATGCCTTCTCATGCTTCTTGTATTTGAAAGTCAAATTTTCTGTTCAGCTCAGGTTTTTTCATCAAGAATGCTTGAAATCCTCTGTTTCATTGAATGACCATATTTTCCCCTGAAGCATTATACTCAGTTTTTCTGGGTATGTGATTCTTGATTTTAATCCTAGCTCCTTTGACCTCCTGAATGTCATATTCCAAGACCTTTGATCCCTTAATGTAGAAGCTGCTAGGTCTTGTGTTATCCCAATTGTGTTTCCACAATACTCAAATTGTTTCTTCCTGACTGCTTGTAATATTTTCTCTTTGACTTGGGAACTCTGGAATTTGGCTATAATATTCCTAGGAGTTTTCTTTTTGGGATCTTTTTCAAGAGGAAACTGGTGAATTCTCTCAATTTCTATTTTGCCTTCTGGTTCTAGAATATTGGGGTGATTTTCCTTGAGAATTTCTTGAAGGATAATTTTGAGGCTCTTTTTTTTATTATGGCTTTCAGGTAGTCCAATAATTTTTAAATGATCTCTCCCGTATCTATTTTCCAGGTCAGTGTTTTTTCCAATGAGATATTTCACATTGCTTTCCATTTTTTCATTTGTTTAGATCTGTTTTATAGTATCTTGATTTCTCATAAAGTCACTAGCTTCCAATTGCTCCAATCTAATTTTGAAGGAGTT
>CM053585.1:88831771-88852101 GCA_028646515.1 Pseudochirops corinnae
TTTGCCATTTGAGTTAGTCTATTTTTTAAAGTGTTATTTTCTTCAGTATTTTTTTTGGGTCTCCTTTAGCAAGCTGTTGACTTGCTTTTCATGATTTTCTTGCATCATTCTCATTTCTCTTCCCAATTTTTCCTCTACTTCTCTTACTTGATTTTCAAAGTCCTTCTTGAGGTCCTCCATGGCCTATAACCAATTCATATTTTTCGTGGAGGCTTTTGATGCAGGAATTCTGACTTTGCTGTCCTTTTCCTACTCCATGCCTTGAAACTTTTTGTCCCCCAAAAAAGGATTCTATTGTCTGTTTGTGCTTCCTTGGCTTGCTCATATTGCCAGTCAATTACTTGATGTTTGAGTTCTTTGCCACGGTAGAACTCTGCTTCCAGAATGGAGAGAGCTTTGTCTCAAATTGCTGGAGTTTTCACAACTGCTGGATCTATTAGGGGGTGCCATCTCTACAGCCCCTACAAGCTCTGGGTCACTGGTCACACACCCTAGTACCACCACCTACGACTGTGATCCAGGTCCAAACAGGTTAAAGCAAGAACAATTACCCTCTGAGTGGTTGCTTGGTTCCCCTTATGATCTGTAGGCCAGGAGCTCTGGAAGCAGCCATGTGGCATAGCTGCCATGCCTCTGCACCTCTGCACCTCTGCTGCTTCTCACTCCGGGGGCAGGGGACCAACCATATGCTTCCATCCCCCCTGCCCCATTCCGACAAAGTTTCACACTGACCTTTTACTTTGTCTTTGGTGTTCAGGGGTTGAGAAGTCTGGAGCCACAGCTGCTGATGATTCACTCTCCTGAATTCTGCTCTAGCCACTGCTGGTCAGGGCCAACCTGGGGCCAGAACTGCAGCTCACAGGGGCTGCACTCGGCTCCCATGGTGCTGAGCTAGATCTTTCCTGTTGGCCTGCCAGGCTGCCTTCAGTGGAAGGTTTCTTTCTCCCTATCACTTTGTGGGTTCTGTAACTCTAAAATTTGTTTAGAGTAATTTTTTTACATGTATTGGAAGTGGTTGGAGCTGGAGCCAAGCTAAATTTCTTTCTACTCTGCCATCTTGGCTTCACCCTCCTGTAAAGACATTTAAATGCCCCAAAGAGGAGTTTGTATTTGATCTTAGAGGTAACGAGGAATGATTGGAGTTCATTGGGTAAGGATGCAGGGTAGAGTGAGACATGAATTTCATAGAAATCACTTGGTATGGTACCTCTCTAGAGGATGAATTAGAATGAGAAGACATGATGCTATTAGAAGAAATAGAAATCTACTGCGATAGTTCACTGAAAGGTGATGAGGCCTTGACCCAGGATTAGATTGCCCAAGGCTGGGGGTGGTTTAGAAATAAATGACATAATCAAAGTCATGTTCCCCAGTCCCTCATTAGAATAGGTCCACCTCTCAGAATATTCATTCTCTCATTAATTTTTAACCAATCAAAATTCATTTCCACCTTTAGGAGCACCCACTCTTTAAGGGCATGTAAACATTGAGTGGGTTCCATGATATGTCTTTTGGTCTAAGAAAAATGGCTAAATGACCATCCTTTTATTAATAATATGCTAACCATATCAGTAAAATGATTAATTACCAGGGAACTCTGTCTTTTAAACTTTTTATACATCATAGATATCATGATCACTATCCCTCCTAAGTTACCTATTATTTCCATACCACCAATCTTTTCCTCTTTATTGGCTAGAGTTAAGTTCAAAATGTAAGTGTAGTAACCTAATTCCTACCCCCATCCCCACCTCCATTTTTAAAGATTAATGCCTGGGAATCTTTTAAGCAATTTTTTTTTATTACAGGCATTTTCTGTGAAGATCTACTACTCTCCTCCCTCACTGAACCTTCCTTGGTTACAAAGAGTAATATGAAAAACTGACCAACGAAGTAACCATCTGTTACAACAAATGAATCATTTTCCCCCATAAACTCCTACCTTTGTAACTAGAGAAGGGATGCATGTTTCAGCCTCTGATTAGGATTCATCAGACTTGTGTTGCTTTTCAGTATTGTTTTCATTTACATTGTTGTAGTCACTACATTGTCCCACATTATCTTTTTGCTTTCTGAAAGAAGAAATCATCATTGAGGCAAGTAAATCATATCAGCTGCTTTGCTTTTATCAGAGAAGAGATCTTACTCCAGCAAATCTCTAGACAGTTGAGTCTCTGTCCTGGAGGCCAATTTTGTGATCTGTATTAGAAAATGGACATGTACTTCCTCTATCTAGTCTGTAGCATATTTCTTCTTAATCACTTTAATTTCTCTCTTTTGCCTCTTCCTTTCTTATGTTTCTTTCACTATATTTCTACTCATTATGTGTATAGATCATTTTCATAAAGATTTTGATGGAGATAAGCTATAGGAAGCCAGATAGAGCAATAGATAGAGTGCTTGACTTGGGGTCGAGAAGACCTAGGCTCAGTTGAAGCCCTAGATACTTACCAGCTCTGTCATCCTGAGCAAGTTACTTAACTCCTGTTATCTAATTCAGTTTCCTCATCTGTAAACTGATGATGACGTAGCTCCTACATCCTAAGGTTGCCGTGAAAATAAAAATAAAATACAAATATTATTTGTAAAGTGCTTAGCAAACCTTAAGGTACTGTGCTAAATGCTAGCTGTTATTATGAGTAAGGAGGTATAGGCTCAGTACTTATTAACATACACATGGTTTTTGTTTTTTTATGGCATTGGCTATAATTCCCCCCTAGTTATTCAATATCTTCCCATATTTCAGATAACTTGACAATAGATCCCTGCATTACTTAGCCCGATACCTGGCACATAGTAGGCACTTAATGAATGTTTATTGACTGCCATTCAAAATTGTGTCTCTTAGAATAAAGATTTCTTGGGTGTAATTCTTTTGATTTAGTGGTTTTCCTGACCCTGTCTTGTTGAGTCCTTTATTTCTTCATACGATGGGGTCAGGTACTGAGGGGTCAGTAGTTCAAATATGGTGTTTTCACTGTCATTGGTGATGAGAATGGTTTCTTTCTGTTTGTTTTTCTGTCTCAGCTTCCTCTCTTCCCGCCTTTTTCCACCCACCCTCTCTCATAATTAATGAGTATGGTCAAAATATAATAAAAATAGCTCTTCCTGCTCCCTACAACATCATCTGTTTTCCAAGAGATGGCATCATGATTTCTCATAAATCCTCTAACAGATTTTAATGCTTTTGTTATTGCAATGATTACAGTTCTCAAGTTTTTCACAATTATTTTCTTTAACAACGTTGTCATGGTATAAATTGCTCTTCTGGTTCTATTCTCTTATCCCTCCACCAGTTTATTTTGAGTCTTTCCAAGTTTCCCCAAGTCTGCTCCTTTAATAATTTTTTACAGTGCAATCAACATTATACTGAATGAATATACCACAGTTTTTCAACCATTCCCCAATTAATGTGCTCCCATTTTGTTTCCAGTTTTTTTCTGCAACAAAAAGTGCAGCCATAAATACTTTTTATGTGTATGGTTCCTTTCCTTCTTTCTTTGATCTCTTTTTCTGCAAAAGCTAGTAGAGGTATTTTGCAGTCAACGATTAGGCAGAGTTTAATGACTTTTTAATTGCAAGTTGCTTTCCAGAATGGTTGGGTCACAGTTCCACCAAACAGTTCATTATTTGGGCCAGTTGTCTCACAGCCTTCCAACAATTATCATGTTCTAATTTTTGCCAAGCTGATTGAGTGTGAAGATAGTTTCTTATAAATATAATGGCAGAGCTGTTTCTTGTTCTCTTTCCACTTTCATTTTAAAATGCTTTTTAGGATGATCTGGTTTAGTTGAATCCCTCAAACCAAACTTTATGCAAATTTATTTTTCTTTCTATTGTGCCTTGCTGTTCCCCACCCTTTCTTAGTATCCTCAGGGCTTAGTACAGTGCCCTGTCCATAGTAAACACTTCATCAATGTTTGTTGACCCAGTTGATATTGTTCATAATCTTCCACCATCTTTCTCTATAAAGTTTTGCAAGTGACTCAGTTTTCTAAGTAGATGTTGCCCTTGATGCCTTTGCCTTCTACTTGGCAAGGAGATCAAGTGTTTGCTGACTAGGGTTTCTGTGTTCTTTTGGCTTCATTGTGATGTTTACTTTATATTGATTACACTCCTGTAGTAAATCAGCGCCTATCTCTTCCTTTATCAGTTTCCTATTTTTCAAGGTCAGCTTGAAAAGATTGACATTAGGTTGAAGCCACTATAGTTAAATTCAGTGTCCTTATTGTGAACCTTTGTCATGCATATTTGATGTTGATTTAGATGTTGGCTTTAATGAATGGTTTACACAGATAGCTTAGACAGAAATGATTCAACATTGGTAGCCAATTGTTTTCCTTCAAGATAAATCTTCATTTCTAGCATTGTAGTTTAGTGATCTTCATGTGGCACTCTTCTAGAGCAAAGCATCATATATCAATGAGAAATTTCTGATTGGTCTGCAGGCCTTTGCTTTCTTTCATTTTAAACCTCCAATCATGCTTTCTTACATACCTTTTTTTGCTATTCTCCCTCATTCCCACCTTTGAATGAAAGTCACCAGAGAGTCATGTATATGTTAGACTGTTTGAAGGATCTCACATTCTTCATAGATTGTCTTGACCTCTTCATCCTCTGTAGTAGATATTGGCACACACATAAGCTTCTATTATCTTCATAGTGGGTTTTTGTTCTTGTTTTTCTTGTACTTATTAAGACTCCTTGCAAGATGATCAAGTGTTCCATCAAATGAAATTCCCTGTTGGCAATAGGCTCATGAAGAAACTACTTTATTTGCCTTTTCAAGGAGATCACAATGTGTATTTCCAAAATTGTTCTGTCTTTGAGTACTGTGTCAACTCTTGCTCCTTGGACAAAAGATCTCAGCTTAAGAAAACCAGCAATTAAATGAATGTTTATAAACATAGCTTTTCATTCATTCTTTTATATAGATGGTCTAGAAACTATGTTCTTATTGTCTTCTTCTTCTCCTCTTCCTCCTCCTCCTTCTCTTCCTTCTTCTTCTTCTTCTTCTTCTTCTTCTTCTTCTTGTAACTCCACTACTGTCACTCTTAAAGTAGAAGGCAGCCACATAAGATGAGGGCCCTTTTGAATTTTTCTTTATTTTATGGTTTGACAAAGCTAAGGAATTCCTTGTCTAGTGACCAGTCTACCTATCATGAATCTCTCTGTTATTAGCGAGGCTGGTCCTGAAACAGCAGGCAAAATTGGCCCTACTTGACCACACCTGAATTATTTTCCATTTAGTGGAACTTCCTAGAGATTTTGCTGCAATAAATCAATGAACATTTGCCAGGTACCAAATATGTGCCAGGTACTGTGCTGAGTTCTGAGGGCAAAATCCCTACCCTCAAGCAATTTACAATCTAATGGCAGGCGTAGTCTTCCAAAATCCAGGGCTGCTTCCAATCCTCAGTGAGTCTTTGGACCAAGACTTTCATGTTTGGATGAAGGATTTACAAATTGTGGCCAATTTTATTTTAGTTGGCAGAAACTGTGACCAGTATAGCTTATGTACATACATACACCTAGGTAGAAATAAGGCAACAGATATAGAATCCAGTAGAACTCAAATTCAACATCACTCTGCAACCAGTTCCTTAGGCATCTTCCCTTTGGCATTCTTTTTCTTTTCTTTCTTTCCTTCTTTTTTTTGTTTTTTTTGCTTTTTGGAGGGCAATTGGGGTTAAGTGACTTGCCCAAGGTCACATGGCTAGTAAGTGTTAAGTGTCTGAGGTTGGATTTGAACTCAAGTCCTCCTGACTCCAGGGCCAGTGCTCTATTCACTGCAACACCTAGCTGCCCCTCTTTTTCTTTTCTTAAATCTTATTTACTTTATTCTGAATTTAAGAAATAAAATAAGCATTTCCATAATATAATAGAAAATAAAAAAGATGATTGTATATGAAACTGCAAATCTATTATGTACAACTTGCTATTCTATTTAAATATAAAATGAAGTTACCATGTAACTTTCTTTGCTTTTTCCTTTGGGATTCATTTTGTCAATTACTGGGAATATATATTTGTCCTTCTTCATATATATGTGTATATATATATATATATATATATTATATATATATATATACATACACACACATACATACATACACTTTTGTCCTGATGCTTTTCCCCACAACGTGTGGCTAGCCATTTTGATTGGGTGAAGGACTGTAGCAAGGAATTCTAAATATGCTAAGGAAAAAATTCCAGTACTTCAGAGTTTAATGGGACCTCAAAAGTCATCAAATTCATCTCTTACCTAAATAGGCATCTTTACCCCTCTGTAATTACTATCCTCAACAAGTGAGCAGAGGCAGAGTCATGCATACAGGGAAAAGAGTCACTTTTAAAACAAGAAAGTCTTTCCCAACTCAAAAATCCCATCTATGTATCCTTGATCCAGCATTGAGTAGTGAAGAGAGTACTCAACTTGAAGTCTGAAGACCTGGGTTTGAGTTCTAGTGCTGGGATTCTGTCCTTTGGAGGAAAGACTGTGACTACATCAGACACGTTCTGATATATTCATTTTGGAAAAGGAGAGCTTTGTGGGGAGGGCAATGTGGTACAAATTGAGATCCAGTGAAAAAATGGGAGCAAGGCTTTCACAAAGGTTGTAGAGGCTAATCAGAAAGTTGTGAACTATTGCCAAAAGCAAAAAGATCTAAACTGGGTAAGTTTGAATCTAACAATATCTGCAAGATCCCAAGAGAAAAATGGAGGGAGGTGCTGAGGAAAGGAAACAAAAACAATTAAACAAACAAACAAACAAACAAATAAATAAATAAATAACCATTTGTCTCATGCAAGTAATTGGACTGAAGGATGATTTTATTTTGTATTTTAAGAAATTAATTTATACTTTTTAGATGTATCAGTTATGCCCAAATAACCCTTATATAGTACCTTTCCATAAATTCTTGCTTAGCACAGTCCTTGGCACTTAACAAGAGTTTAACAAATGCTCATTCCTTCAAAATAAGTTAAACAAAATCATCTAATATGAGAATGTGACTCAGAGTTCATGGAAATTTCCACTCTTAAAGTTTGTTCTTTCTTAACAGAAAGGATGGAAGCATCAGTCCTCTATAATTGACCTTGGCCATTGTAGTTTAACTGAAGACTGTCACCTTTTGGAATTTGCCTTTGTTTGCATGATTATAGTCATTGTTTTTGCCTCTGTGACAAATGCTTGCTGATTGACTGGTTTGTTCTGCATCTCTGGTTTCCTTCAAGGTTCAACTCCTGTGCCATTTTCTGTGTGAAAGCTTTTTTGATCTCCCCAGCTGTCAGCTCCTCCAGAATGTTCTCATATCTGTGTTTTCGCAAATCTATATGTGAACACGGTGTGGTGGATAGAGTGCCAGGCCTGGGGTCAAGAAGACATCTTACTGAAGTCAAAGCCAGCCTCAGACACTTACTAGCTGCATGACCCTGGGAGAGCCATTTAATTGTGTTGGCCTCAGTTTCCTCATCTGTAAAATGAAATGGAGAAAGAAATGACAAACCACTCCAGTATCTTCACCAAGAAAACCCCAAATGGGTCACAAAGAGTCAAACACGACTGAAAAATGACTGAATAACAACAACATACATGCTATCTTCCCCTAATAGAATGAATGACCCTGAAAGGCAAGGGATTCTTTTACTCTTGTCTGTGTCCCAATGTCTAGCACAGTTAGGAACAAATAATAGGTGCTAAATATTTCTGGACGAATATAAATCTTCCTGTATTTTACCAAGTTCTTCATATTTGTAATTCCTTTTGAGCTCCTCATATTCACACACACACACACACACACACACACACACTGTGTAGCTTTAATTGTTGGGTATATAATTTAATTTTACATTTTTCATTTTACAGATAGTGAACATTATCCTTTTATAATGGTGCTATGCTAACCACATCCCCTTCCTCCCTTGGCTGGGTGGGCACAGATATATCATTTCCACCTTGATGGGATGTCATTGGTAAAAGGTCTTCACCAGTGTAGAATGTGTAAATTTTTCTTTGTTTCCACGTTCTCTCCTCATACCTGTAACCCTCCTACTTTACCAGGTACTATTGTCTCAAGAAATTCAGGATCTCTTTGGCTATACATTCTTCTTGTCTATCCCAATTAATAGGAAGGAATTAATTGCATATAGGTCAGAGATGATATAGCTTAGGACCTATAACAACAATGCAGAAGGTGTTTAATGAAGAAGATATGTGTGATTGGGACAGGTCTTATTTGCCTGTTCCCATCATTTTCTGAAGGTCTGTAATTATGTTCAGGTTTGGGACAATTGACCAAAACACATAGTTCCCTATAGGAGTGATGTCAATCACCTTCCCCTTTATTTATGAGCAACTTCTCCTTCTCCCAGGAGAGAGACATTGACAGTTAGTTCAGACAGCCTCCAGTTTCCTCAAGTGGTCACTTATATTAGGAAGTGAGTGATTATAGGAAAGATCTAGAGACAGAAACAACTGTTTATATAAGAGGGTAAGTTTTGAGGAGATGAGTAGACTGTGTTATTTTAACAATTAATTCTATGGGCAGTAGATTGACCCTGGTGCATTAATGGATGATAGGAGATACAATACCTGAGATATCTAGGGTGCCAGTTCATGTGTTTCTTATGTTGGACTGAGCATAAAACATGGTGGAAAATGTATCTTTACCTAAAAAGCTGTGAACGGACATCAGACATAAGAGTGAAGCTGAACACCCCACCCTAATTAAAGTGTTTCTAGTTACTTCTGGACAAAAATAACCATCAACTGTATTTACTAAAAAATTCATCATTTAATATGAATCAGGCCCATACCACTACAATTGTTTTAGAAGATTACTGATTCTTTTAGTCGTTAGGGTTCTCCTCCTACTGCCCCCCCAATTATTTTGCATTTATTTTGTGCATAGTTTCTATTATTTCTTGTATAATGCCCTTATCCCCTCTTCCATTAGAATGTAAGCAATTTGAGGGCAGGGTCTGTTTTATTTTTGTCTTTGTATCCCCAGAGCCTTTGCTTCATTTGATCGAGTGATTATATTCCCTTTGGTAGCTGTTCCAAATCTTCTCTTCTCTCCATAACACTCCTTCATCACCTTCTACTATCTCCCTCTCAGGTGAGTATCCTGTGGTGTTTTGGTTTTTTTTTTTTTTGCTTTTTTGGAGGGGGGAAGATAGGGCAATTGGGGTTAAGTGACTTGCCCAAGGTCACACGGCTAGTAAGTGTCAAGTGTCTGAAGTCAAATTTGAACTCAGGTACTGCTGACTCCGAGGCTGGTGCTCTATTCACTGCGCCACCTAGCTGCCCCCCATATCCTTCTTTACTGAGAAAATTAAGATTACCTGATATAAACTCCACTTTCTCCCTATCCAATGGATCAAAATCCCAGTACATTAATTCCCTACACCATCTTCTAGCCTTCAGTTTCCAAGGTAGAAGTGACTCTTCTCCTTGTCAAGATTATCACCTAGACTTGTATCCTGGAGCCTATCTTTTCCATCTGCTTTATCACCAACCTCTCTCTGATCTTGCCCAAATAGCTTTCTTATTCATTGATTTTGTCCCTGTTCTTTTTTTTTTTTTGCTAGCATACTTTTGTCTCCTCAGCCTTAAAACAATCTTTTACTTGCCACTACGATCCCTTTAAACTATCGTCTTTTTTCTTCCCCCATCAAAATGTTTGAAAAAGCATTTTAGGCTTCCTAGACCCTTTACTACTCACTCACTCTCCAGTAGTTACAAATTATCTTCTGATCCACACTCAACTGAAACTGTGCTCTCCCAAATTACCAATGATCTCTTAATTGCTAAATCTGATGATCTTTTCTCAATCCTAATCCTGCTTGAACTCCCTGCACCTTTTTAACACTATTTATTATATCCCTCTTTCCTTCCTCACTTTCCATGGCACTTCTGTCTTCTGCTTCTTCTCCTGGCTGATTACCTCTACCCAGGATCCTTTGCTGGATCAGCATTCATCTTTCCATCTCCCTCCCCCTAAGTGTGGACATTTCCATTGTCCTGGGTCCTCTGGCTTCTCTTCTTTTGCCACCTCCTCTCTTTTTGTGATCTCATAAACCTACATAGGTTTAATTATCCCCCTCTGTGGAGATCATCTCAAATCTATGGATCAATTCCTAATTCCTCCTGAGCTCTTAGCATACTTCAGGGTTTGATTTAGGTACCACTCTCTGATAAGAATTTTCTGATTCTCCTAGTTTTTGATGCTCTCTCCTTAAATTGTTACTATTTTTCAAAATCTGTATACATTTTGCATTCTCCCAATTTAATGTAAATTCCTTGAGGCCAAGGGCATGTTTTGTACTTGTCTTTTCATCCACAGTGCCTACCATAGAGACATTAGCTCATAATATGTGCTTGATAAACATTCTTTTGAATCGACTTGGTAGTCTTTTCTTCCAGGGTTACCTGGTGTGAGAATGTATGGAGAAGAGCATTGTGACTTGTAAAAGGAGAGCCCTTACTACAGCATCAGATGCAATAATCTCTATGACAAGAATTGTTTATGAAAGTGTTAATAATTTAAGAGAAATATTGCTTGAGTTCATTGAATGTCTTTTACGAGACACATTGTCAGAGTGGAAAAACATGGAGATGAAGAGGTGCCAACGTTCTCCAAAGCTGATATCATGGTCCCCTACTGTCATACAGCCCTCTGCCTGGGTCCCAGGCGCATCAGCTGTTCAAGCAGCACATTGGCTTAGATTGGGCCTTTTATGTAGGGAAAGTTCATTGACTCTATGCCCTTGTTCCCCTTCCTGTTCCTGTTCCTGTTTGATACTGTGTAGCCGTGAGCCGCAGGTGGCCAAGACAAGGCTTTTCCTAAAATAATAATTGTTTAGCTGTTGGAGGCTGCTTAAAGCTAATTTAAAACAGGTGTTAAAATTATGGCACTCTGACCTTGTACAGCAAGGGGAAGAGGGAGAAAACATATCCATGTTGCCCTACCTAACCTTGTCATGTTTAGGAAAATGCTTATTAATCAAGGGAGTTACCATAAGGGGAGTTGGCTGTCTTTAGAAGAGAAACTCCTAGGCATAGGGAAATGGAGAAGGAATAACTGGACAAGTCTCCAGAAGAGTAAAGAACAGCCTAGTGTTCTTGGCTACCCTGTATTGTCTCCACATTACTGATCAAAATCTAAAAACTGGTTAAATAGCACTAGTATAGTGGACAGTATACTGGGCTGTGCTTTCCCATTTCTATGCTTTTGCTCATTCTATTTCCCATACTTAAATACCTTCCCTCCCCATCTTGCTTATTAAGTCCTACATAACCTTTAAATCTCAATTCAAAGTCTTTTCTCAAGAGGTTCTTCTTGACTTCTCTGTAACCTTTGACTCTGTTGAATATCCTCTCCTGGTTCTACTTATACCTATCGGACTGCTCCTTCTCAGTCACTTTGCTGGACCTTTATTCAGGTCGTACCTGCTAAACATGGGTGGTCAATGAGGCTTTGTCCTGGCCCTCTATCCGACTCATTTACTCCCATGGTTTCAATGTTCATCTCTCTGATCTAATTGTCCAGCTCCAATCTCTCTCCTTACCTCCACTCTTGCATCTCTACCTCCTTTCGACATCTTGAACTGAATGAATGTCTGTAGATATTTTAGATTCAATATGCCCCAAACTGAACTGATTATCTTTTTCCCAAACCTTCCTCTATTCCTAACTCCCCTATTACTGTTGAAGGTGTTACCATCCTCCTGATTTCCCAGGCTTACAACCTCGTCATCCTTAACATCCCCAACATCTCACTCTCACCCACCCGTATCCAATCGTTTGTCAAGTCCTTTATACTATCTCTTGTATGTGGTTGCTTCTGCCTTCTGACACTGCTACTACCTTCTTGAAGGCCCTTATCACTTTAGATGCGCACTATTGTAATAGCCGGTTACTCGGTCTCCGGGTTCCAAGTCTTTTCCCGCTCCAATCAATTCTCTGCTTAGCTACATTGATTTTCCTAGTATTCGGGTCTGCCCACGTCACCCATCTCCTTCCATCCAGTTAACTCCATTGGCTCTCTGTCACTGCTAAGTTCAAACATAAAATCTTCGTTTGGCTTTAAAAGCCCTTCATAGCCTGGTCCCTTCTTACTTTTCCATTTTCCTTTCTTTGAATTTATTTATTTTTTAGTTTTCAACATTTATTTCCACAAGATTCTGAGTTACAAATTTTCTCCCCATTTCTCCCCTACCCCCCACCCCGAGATGGCAAAAATGTTGAAAACCGCTTCCCCCAATCTGCCCTCTGTTATATCCCCCCACCCCCCACCCCCATTGCCCCTTACTTTCTAGTAGGACAAGATGGATTTCTACACCCCAGTGCCTGCATATCTTATTTCCTGGTTGCATGCAAAAACAATTTTTAACATTTGCTTTTAAAACTTTGAGTTCCAGATTCTCCCCCTTCTTCCCTCCTCACCCACCCCCACTGGGAAGACAAGCAATTCAATATAGGTTATACATGTGTAGTTACACTGAATATTTCCATAGTAGTCATGTCGTGAAAGACTAACTGTATTTCCCTCCATCCTATCTCACCTCCCATTTATTCTATTTCCTCCTTTGACTCTGTCCCTTTACAAAAGTGTTTGCTTCTGACTACCCCTTCCTCCAATCTCCCCTCTCTTCTATCATTCCACCCTCTTATCCCCTTCCCCCCTACTTTCCTGTAGGGTAAGATATCCAATTGAGTGTGTATGTTATTCCCTCCTTAAGAGGGAATCCAATGAGAGTAAGGCTGACCCATTTCCTTTCACCTCCCTGCTCTTTCCCTCTATTGTAACAGCTTTCTCTTGTCTCTTTTATGTGAGATGATTTACCCTATTCTATCTCTCCCTTTTTCCTTCTTTCCATTTTTCGTAAACTTTACCTACTGACTTGTTCTCTGGCTTCCTTGCTATTTCACGAACAAGACATATCATTTCTACGTTCTGGACATTTTTTTCTGGCTATCCCCCATGCTTGGAATACCTTCCCTACCTACCCTGAACCTACTGGCTTCCTTTAAGTCCCAAATAAAATCCTATCTCCTACAGGAAGCCTTTCCCAAACCATCTTAATTCTAAGTCCCTTCCCTCTCTTAATTATTTCCTACTTATCCTGTATATAGTTTGTTTATATGTGTTTGCTTGTTGTCTCCCCCAGATTTATCTGAAAATTTGATGAGCATACCATTTATGTCTTTATTCAAGTTACTGACAAAAGTGCTACATATCCCAGGGCTGAGAACAGAGCCCTGGGTATTTCACAGTAGATCTCCAGCTCTATTGAAATTGAGCCATTAACATTCACTATGAGAGCTATACCTAAAAGCTAGATGTCCACTGAATTTCCTTCCAACTCATAGAGTCTGTGATCCAATACTATGATGGAGACCAGCACATTGTCTGTAACTGCTATCATGCAAAAATAAAATGGTAATGCAAATGTGTTTTAATACCAACTGAAACTAAAAACCTTTTTTAGGAAAGTGCAACTTGTGACAAAGGAGATTTAGCACGTAAGAGATGCAAATTTGTAACTTGATGTTAATAAATAGCTAATAGTAGGAAGTTTTACATCAGCTTGCTAGCTAAGAGAATTCTGCACTCTTTGAAGGTTGACTCAAAGGTCTGTTTTGTAGCATCTAGTGTGTACCATCTAGAACTGATTTATGGTTTGATTTAGGACTTTTAAAATCCTGCTATTCCTTATTTAAGAATTATAAATATTTCATCTTTCATATTGCTATTTCTAGAAGGGATTTTATGGAGGAGATTGTTTGATTGGCTATTCCATCCTTTCCTTGTGATTTCTGTTTGCTTTTGTATGTATACAGGGATGAATGAGTGAAGGCAATTATGAGGTAGAGAGAAATAGGGATGGAGCTGAGATACTCTTTGGAACATTTAGGTAGAGCAGCTTCCTAGTTTGGACATTTGATACTTTATATTGCTGAAATGTATAGTGATGATTTAAAAAATAATAATACTTTGTGTTCATTACGAAGATGTCACGTGATGATATATAGCTCTTTCTTGCACGTCCAAAACCAGACTGTGCAGTTTGGACTGGGTGATCCATGGTCAGAGGAAGGGTACTGGCTTCAATTCAATCCAATAAACATTTATCATTTATATATTTATATTATTATTATGTACCTATGTGAAGCATGTGCATTAGGACTGCCATAGGAAAGTAGACTCTAAGCTTCAGGTTTTTGACTTCACCAAGAAGTATAACCACACTAAAGGTATTGTAAAGCACATAATCCACCATCCAGGCCAAGGGATTCTTTGGCTCCTGGGTCCCTAAAGGTAGTTTTCCAGGATCCTTATTGATTTTAGAAGAGGACAGAGCTATTCATTGATGCTGAAAGCATCTATGCTGACCAATATTGGTGACTGGGGCAAACTTGCCTATGCATCTGAAAATTATGCCACAATGATTTCCTACAATCCTAAAATCAAGAAAACATGGGTGAAACTACTTTTAGATCTAAGAAAGTGTTGTGCTCTGCAAACAGAACTGTGGTTGGTATGGCTGCTGAAGATATAAGGCTAAGACAGGGGCAAACCTGTGGCCTTAAGGCCACATGTGGACTTCTAGGTCATTAAGTGGAGCCTTTTGACTGAATCCAAATTTTAAAGAACAAAGATTTTCTGTAACAAAGATTTTTTCTGTAAAAATTTGGATTCAGTCAAAAGGCCATGCTTAAGGACCTAAAAGGCCACATGTGGCCTTAAGGCTGCAGGTTCTCCATCCCTGGTCAAAGAGAAACTTCTAGCCTTGTGTCTGGAGTATGGTCATGTGTTCTGAAGAACATCACTTTGGAGGAGGTAATCATGAGTATATTGGAAAGTCATCTACTATTCGAAGAGATGACCCCAGGTGGACAAAAAGGTTGACCTCATCACTGCTTGGTGTACTAGTTGACTCCAAGGTACCAAGATGATAAGGAAAAGAATTAAGGCACAGAATCCCGGGGAAAAAAAAATATTTTAGGAAAAAATAGTTAGAAAGAGTTCACTAGAGATCTCCAAGGCAATGCTAGATGTCCATTTGTTGGGAAGGATGTTTCAGAGAGAAGTAGAGCTTCATATAAAGCACATCTAAGGCCCCATTCAGCTTTTTCATTCAAGCTGTTAACACTTTTAGAAGAGAAAAAAGCTTACATGCTTCTTCTGCCTACCTTGGATATAGGCTATGGGAAAACATTATTATATATATTTTTTACCTCTAGTCTCTTTCCTCTCTAATCTAACCACTCCCCCCCTTCACCCCATGTCCTTTCCCCTACCCCACCAATAGTTGCTAAATTTATATTACTAAAACATAGATCTGACCATATAATTCCCTCTCTCTCTCAAAAATGTTGTAATGAGTCCCTATTGCTTTTAGAATAAACTACCAAATTCTCAGCCTTTTATTTGAAGTTTTCCACAATCTAACTGCCACCTACATTTCCTGGCTTTTTCCACTTGTTTCCCACTCACACATTCTCTGCTCTTATCAAATGGGGATGCAATTGTTTCACCTTCTGATTCCCTGATTTTGCACAAATGGTTCCTAATTTCTGGGATATACTCCCCTACCCTTCTGCCTCAGAGAATCAATGCCTTCTTTTAAAGTATAACTCAGGTGCTATCTCCTGCACAAGACCTTTTCTGTTATCTTTCAGTTAGAAACTCTCTCTGTCTCTCTGTCTGCCTGTCTGTCTCTCTCTCACACACATACACAAGTATTTTGTATTTACTTGTATTCATGTTATAATTAGGTCATAAGTTCTTGGAGGGTAGGGACTATTTGTTTTTGTCTCTGTATCTCTGGGGCCTTGTATATAGTTGGCATTTAATAATAATAATAATAATAACATACAATATGTATATATTATACAATTATATATACTATAATAATAATATAAGTGTATAAATAATAAATGTTTACTGAATTGAATTGAATCCACAGCATGAAATGTTAAAAATATATCTCCATTTTGGGAGTATAATGAAAATGGGTTAAATCCTAAAAACTTCCACTCTGAAAAACAAAATATTCATGGTCAACAGGGCCACACAATAAATAGTAAATATGGAAAATTTGAGAAGGAAAGGAGTGCATTTCCAGTAAGATAGTTCCTAGGCATGTCTGTAAAGAGGTCCTTGGTACAATGTTAGTGTGTTTAGTCGATATGAGGAAGTCTAGGGGTTTTGTTCCTTTTGAGTTTCCGTCTTTGTACACTGCAGTGGTTTCCAGAGAGGTTTGTCACCCTTGACCATTCTACCATCAGAAAGCCTACACCAGGAATTTATGGACATCAGACCTAAGAATAATTGCATATTTAATTTTTTTAAAAAAATATTTGTTCCCCTTTGTTCCTCCTAAGATGCTTTGACCAAATTGAATTGAAATTCACTAGACTCAGGACTCATCAGCACTTTCAGGATTTTTTTGGCGACCTGGAGAACAAAGAATCATTAGAGACAATGTGGAGTAATGTATAGAGTGTGGGGAATAGAGTCATTTTTAAGTTTCACCTCTGGTGGGTTTTGGTTGTATCATCATAGACAAGTTACTTAGTTTCCTTGAGTTGCAGACCATTATCTATAGCTATCATTTATAGTCTACAAAATCAGAGGTCCTACATATATAAATAAACACATGATTACACATTTTGATCAGCATCAGTGTTTAGATTTCTATTTTCTGGAGTCAAGAAGTTTCTACTTGTAGTTTGAGACTAAGGAGAATAAGGGACCCTAGTGGAAAGAAGCTATGTTTATCTCTGAACTTGCACAAACTCCTTTTTGATTTTTTTTAAAAGAATGCTTATTTTTTCAAATTTTATTGGTGTGTTTTACTTGTACATTACATTTACAGATTATCCCCACTTCCTGAGAAGTGTCTTATAACAAAGTAAAACAATAAGTAAAACTAACAATTCAATGACCTCATTTGAAAATGCTTGCAACATTTTATATCTGGAATACTGCCCCACTTCTCTATTAAAAATGAAATAGACATCTATTTCTCTCCCTCCTACCTCCACCCCATTGGAAAAAAAGAGAGAAAACCTTATTTCTTGTGACAATATGCATAGTTAAGCAAAACAAATCAGAGTCAATTTTGTACTTAAGCTCACTGAAAGAAATAATTTGCTAAATACATGCTCCAGGCTTGAGATTGTCTGAACTTCTCACTGTAGGGTACTTATTCTAGGTGTAACTAAGTAGCACAGTAGTGTTGAACCTGGAGCCAGGAAGTCCTGAGTTCAAATTTGGCCTCAGACACTTAGCAACTGTATGATCCTGGGAATGTCACTTAACCGCTGTTTGCCTCTGTTTCCTCAACTGTAAAATTGGTATAATAATAGCACCTATCTTACACAGCAAGTGAGATATTTGTAAGTATTAGCGCAGGGTCTGGCACACAGTAGGTACCATAGGAATTCTTATGCCTTCCTTTTTGTCCCTTTTGTTCCTTTTTCAGGGCTGTGTAATTTATGCTTAGACTTGACATTTCTCCTTTAAATCCTTAATCAGCCAGTTTTCATAGTTTTATCTCAGAGTTTGTTTTCTCTTTCAATGACCAATGATTTATAGGCTCACCTTTTCATTCTGATCCCATCTTTCAGGTTAGAGCATGTCAAACTTTGGCTGTCAAGAGTCAAATCATATTGGGCACAGAGCTACATAATTAACTGGATTGAGGTTTCTCTCTTTTGAATCATTCAACCACAAGTATGTACCTATTCCTATGCCATATATACCTAGACCTAAAATCTGCAGATGTCTTTCAGTATATTTATTCTTATTTGTTTGTCTTTCTTGGGAAATCCCCAAAGCATTTTCTTAAGGAAAGGTGATTAACAGCGAACTATTCATGTGACATGGGAAAGGAAGTGGTAGGAACCTTCTGAATAAATGTAGAGTATGGTAGAAAATCTAAACTTGAGAGGCACTGTGGGGAAAGGAAGAGCCTCCATTAGGGGCAACTAGCTGTAGAGCTCTGAATAGGCAAACAGGCAGGCCAGTGATCTGAGTGCAAACACATCAGAGGGAAGGTAAAAATTATAGAAGCCCAGGCAATGAAGGTTGGGAACAAACTGAACCTGACAACCCCATCTAAGAGGTTTTTTTTTTTTTTTGCAGGGGTGGAATGGGATGAGGGTGGTTCGCCCAGCCCAGTTTTCACACACAAAAAAACAAAGCAGGAATTGAGATAGGAGATATGAGTAAATAGAAAAATACTAAGAATTAAAAAAAATAGTAATTAAAAGGTCTAAAAGGCCACAAGGTCTAAAAGAGTACTTGGGAGAAATAAAACAAGGAAAAAAAGAGAATTATAAGTGAAAAAAATGCATTGGAGGAAAGAATTAGAAGAATAAATAGATTAGAATAGAAGGTAGAAAACATTACCCAAGTATTGGACATTTAAAAATTAAAATAGAACAAAGAAAACTCAATAAAATCACAAGACAAGATATATTAGAATGGAATTTTAGAAGTTGATAGGAAATAGAAGTAAACATAAGTAGTAAAGCTTAGAAGCAATAATAATTGAGCTAGACAAAAGATCAAAGAGAGATAATTTAAGAACAATTAGGCTCCCTGGCAAGTGTGCAAAAACCCAAAGAAAAAAGCTTGGCTACAATATTTATTTTTAAAAAAATTATCAGTAAAACCTGCCCAGATTTAGTAGAAGCAGAGGACAAAGTAAAAATAAAAAATTATACGTATCAACTTCCAGATATACCACAGGGAAAAGTCAAAGCTTCTAGATAACAAAAAAAAAATACTACAAGCAGCCAGAAAGAAAGACTTCAAGTACCAAGGAACTACAATCAGGTGCACACAAAAACTTAGAAAAAACTACTTTAAAAGAGAGAAGAGGAGCCAAGATGGTGGCATAGGAGCAGCAAGGTACCGCAGCTCCCACATAGACCCCTCAAATACCCATAAAATATGACTCTAAACAAATTTTACAGCTCTAAAACTCACACAAATACACCTCCCGCTGAAGGCAGCTCAGCAGGAAGGGATCATTGCAGCGCTGGGAGCCAAAAGCAGCCCAGCCTGAAACTGTGACGTGGCCCTGGCGGGGCGGCCAGGACAAACCACAGCTGGAGCTTCAGGAGAGTGGATCAGTGGCAGCTGTGGCAGTTTCCAGAATTATCAAGCCATAAGAAACAAGGACTAAGTGAAAGGTCAGTGGATCTCGGCTAAAATTGGGGGAGAAAAGTGGTCCCGCCAAGCTGCCTCCAGGGCAAGGAAGTGGCAGAAGCGGAGGCCCTGCAGCCGCCTCCACATAGCTGCTTCAGAGCTCCCAACCTGCAGACTGCAGGGGGGCCAAGCAATTGTTCTGAGGCCAAGTGCTCTTGTGTTGAGTGGCCTGGATCCAGATCGTGGTCTTGGGTGGTAGTCCTGGAGTGCATTTTCAGTGAGCCAAAGCTGGTGGGGGCTGCAAAAAAATGACTGCCCCCTAATAGCTCCGGCAGCTGGGAAAACCCCAGTGATTTGGGACAGAGCTTTCCCCTCTGGAAGCAGAGTTCCACAGAGCTAAAAAATCATTGACTGGCCAACCTTGAGCAGACAAAGGAAGCAAAGTAAGAACAGCAACCAAACTCTAGATTCCTCCTTTGGGGACAAGAAGGATCAAAGCATGGAACGGGAGGAAGACAACACAGTCAGAACTCCTCCACCAAAAGCTTCCAAGAAACATGAAGACTGCCTAAAAGCCATAGATCAGGTTAAGAAGGATTTTGAAAACCAAATGAGAGAAGTGGAGGAAAAATTGGGAAGAGAAATAAGAATGATGCAAGGAAATCATGAAAAGAGGGTCAATAACCTGACTGAAGAAAATAACACCTTAAAAAATAGATTACCTCAAATGTCAAAAGAGGCCCAAAAAGCCAATGAAGAGAAGAATGCCTTCAAAAGTCAAATTTGCCAGGTGGAGAAAGAATCTTAAAAGCTTTCTGAAGAGAATAATTCCTTCAGAATTAAGAGTGGAGCAAATGGAAGCAAATGACTTTGTGAGAAATCAAGAAACTATTAAACAGATCCAAACAAATGAAAAAAATAGAAGGTAATGTGAAATATCTCCTTCAAAAGACCACTGACCTGGAAAATAGATCCAGGAGAGACAATTTAAAAATTATTGGACTACCTGAAAGCCATGATCAAAAAAAGAACTTAGAAAGCATCCTTCAAGAAATTCTCAAGGAAAATTGCTCTGATATTTTAGAACCAGAGGGCAAAATAGAACTTGAAAGAATTCACCAATCACCTCTTGAAAAATATCCCCAAAATAAAACTCCT
>CM053585.1:88852601-88876615 GCA_028646515.1 Pseudochirops corinnae
TCAAGGGAGCTAGGATTAAAACCAAGAATCACCTACCCAGCAAAATTGAGTATACTGTTGCAGGAGAAAATATGGTCATTCAGTGAGGTGGAGGACTTTCAAACATTCTTGCTGAAAAAACCAGAACTGAAAAGAAAGTTTGACGCAAAAGAGAGAATATTGTAATACAATATTCCAAAAGAAAAAAAAAAGACTTATTGTCCTTATTACTTATAATATTTTATAGTAAAAATGGACCTTTGATGAAATACAATTTGTTCAAGCATTCTTGGTGAAAACTCTAGAACTAAGTAAAAACTGTGAATTGCAAACACATGAGTCAAGAGAAACCTAGAAAGGTAAATACATTTCAGCAATTTGAAGGGGCTAAATGAAGACAAAATACTTATATTCTAATTGATGCAGCTTGGTGGTACACTTAACAGAGTGCTGAATGTGGAGTCAGGAAGACCTAAATCCAGATCCTTCATCAGATCCTTACTAGTCAGGTGACCACTTAACCTCTCTGTGACTCAGTTTCTTCATTCTCATTTTGTGGGGAGATGAAGTAGTTGGACTCAATGGCCTCTAAAATCTCTACCAGGTCTAGATCTATGATTCTGTGATAATACAGGAAGAGAGAAAAGTGGCTGTACAAAATACTAATCTTTCAATATCACAAAGGTATTTTTTTAAAAACAGTAATGAATTTTTGTTGATATTTGTTTTCCTAGAGAGCCATCTCTTATGGCAAACAGTGTTTTTTTAAGACCAAAAAAAAAAAAGAGGAAAGAAAATGGAAAAGAAAACAATCAGCAAAACAATACATTGAAAAAGTCTGAAAAGCATGTGCAATGTTTAACACTTGTGGAACTCTCACGTCCCTGAAGAGGGCATAGCCTCCCATCTCTTCTTTCAAATCAATTTTGCTACATTCACTTTTGATTCTTTTTGTAAGTTCTTTCCATTTACATTAATGTAGTCATTGTGTATATTGTTTTCTTGGCTCTGATTACTTCACTTTATATTAATTCATATAGATCTTTCCATGTTTGTATTTGACACAAATTTATTGTAGCACAGTAATATTCCATTACAATCCATGTACCACAATTTGTTTAGCCAGTCCCCAATCAATAGGCATCTACTTTGTTCCCAATTCTTAGCTACTATAAAAAGTGGTGCTAAAAATATTTTGGAATAAATTGGAACTTCCCCCCCTTATCAATGGCTTCCTCAGAATATAAGCCTTGTAATGGATTTTCTGGTTCAAGCTGTTTGAACATTTTAGTCACTTTATTTACATAATTCCAATTTGCTTTCCAAAATGGTTGTATCATTTCACAGTTCTACCAACAATGCATTTGTGCGTTTATCATTTCTTAACCCTTGCAGCATTTACCATTACCATTTTTTGTCATCTTTGACAATTTGCAAGGGGTGAGGTGAAACATCGCAGTTATTTTGATTTGCGTTTTTTTCATTATTAGTGATTTGGAGTATGTTGGGCATAACTTGCAGTTTTTCTTTTGAGAACAGTTTGTTAGTGGTCATTTGACCACTTATCTATTGGGGAATGGCTCTAAGTCATACTACATACATACTTACGTGTGTGTACCTACATCATGCCAAAACTTTATCAAAGAAATTTAGATACAAAGACTTTTTTTCCCATTTCTTTATCTTAGATGCATTAATTTTGTCTGTGCAGAAGTTTTCCAATTTGTCATCTTTTCTAATTGCCTCTATTTCTTGTTTGATTAAGAATACATCTCTTGCCCATAGCTGTATTGTTTGCTTCTTTCCTAACGTTTTAAAATAGTATTATCTTTAATGTTAAGGTTGTGCATCCATTTGGAAGGTATTGTGGAAAATAGTATAAGGGATTGGTCTACACCTAATTTCTGCCATACTGCTTTCAGATTTTCGCAGCAGTTTCTTTTCTTTTTTTAATCAAATAGGGAATTCTTTCCTAGGGAATTTATATTTTCTCTAGGAAAAATTACCCCAACCTTGGATCATTGAGTTCCATGGTTTCTGATTCTCCCCTTGCCTAGTCTGTTTCATTCGTATTTCTCTATTTTTTATCAATACCAAATGGTTTTAGTGACTACTGCTTTGTAATATAGTTTGAGATGTAGAAGTACTATTCCTCCTTCATCGTTATTTCTTTCCATCATTTCCCTTGATATTCTAGATCCATTTTTTCCAAATTTTTTTTTAAATGATTTTATCAAGTTCTGTAAAATTGCCCCTGGTAATTTGATTGGTATGGCATTGATAGTTATAAATTACCTTTGGTAGTATTGTCATTTTTGTTATATTGACTTGGCCTAGTAATGAGCACTAAATATTCTCCAGTCTTTTAAAATATTCTTTATTTCTTTAAGGAACATATTGTAATTGAACCTATACATTTTTCCCCCTGTGTTTTGGTAGATTGATCCCCAGAGAGTTTATGCATTTTGTAGTTATTTGGAATGGGATTTCTTTTCTATTATTGCTTCTTTGGTTTTTGTTATTATTATATTAAAGTGCTGTTGATTTTTTAAGTGTTTATTTTGTAGCCCGCAACTTTGCTGAGGCTATTATCTCAGTATCTTTCTGATTCCCTAGAATTTTCCAAGTATACCATCATATCATCAGTGAATAGGAATACTTTTATTTCCTCTTTTCTTATCTTTGTGCCTATTACTTCTTTCTTTTGTCTCATTGCTATTGTTAGCATCTAAAGAATTATGTTAAATAATAGTGGGTAAAGCAGACATCCTTGTTTTATTATCAGAATTATTGGAAAAGGTTCTAGTATGTCCCTCTTGTATATGATGATTACTCTTGGCTTAGATAGGTGCTTATTATGATATTAAAAAATGATCCCTCAATGCCTATACTTTGTAGGGATTTTTAGCACAAATGAACATTTGGCTGTGTTGAAGGTTGTTTTTCCTCTTGCATTTATTGAGATAACCATGTAGTTTTGGATGTTTTGGTTTTTAATATTATTAATTATGTTTATTGTTGTCCTAATGTTGAACCATTCTTGTATCCATGGTAAAAATCCCACTTGGTTGTAATGAATGATTTCTTGTATAAATCCTTATAGTCTATCTGAGCATTTTATTGCAAATTTTTGAGTCAATATTTGTTAATTATATTTTTCTGTAGTTTTCTTTCTGCATTTTATCCTTCATCAACTTAGATATTGGGATCATATTTATCTCATAAAAGGATTCTTGTATGGTGCTTTTTCCCCTTAATATTTGAAAATAATTTGTATAGGTACTAATTTTTCTTTAAAAGTTTCATAGAATTCTCCTATGAATCTATCAGTACCAGGACTCTTCCTTTCGTAGTTTCTTTACAGCTAGTTTTATTTCCTTTTATGAGATTGAATTGAATTGAATTAAGATTTCTATCTGGTCTCTTGATAATCTGGTTACTGCATATTTTTAAGGTATTCCTCTCATTCTTTTGTGTTCTTAGTTTTGTTGGCATCTAACTTTGCCTTTTAAATTCTGATTATTCTTTTTATTTCTCTTGGCTTCTTGTGATTTCACCTTGTTCATTTGCTATTCTATTGATTTGATTTTCTACTCTCTTTAATCAGATAAGCAAGAAATTTATCAATTTTATTACTTTTCAAAGAACCAGATTTTAGTTTCACTTATGTTTCACTATGTTTTTTATTTCTAGTTTATCTATTTCTCTTTTAATTTTTAATATATGTGCTTTTGTGTTTTTTTTTGACCTTTGTTGACATTCTTATTTTTTAAAATGCCTATTTAGTCTATTAATTATTCTAAATTTTTGTTTTGTTAATGTATTTTTGTAGGGATATGATTTTTTCTCCCCATAAGGACTGTTTTAGTTGCATCTGAGAAATTTTGATATGTTATTTCATCATTTTCTCATACAAAATGATTAATTGTTTCCATGATTTGTCCTTTGAACCACTTATTATTCATGATAATAAGTCTCCATTTGGGTCTGTATCTTTTGTTTTTGGTCCCTGAATCAATGGCTATTCTTGTTGTGTTATCCTCTATAAAAGATGTATTTATCATTTTTTGCCATTTTACATAGTTTATAGTTGCTTTATGTTCTAATATATGGGCATTTTTGGATAAAAGTTCTATATGGTAATAAGAAATATGTGTACCTTTTGCCTTTCCACTTAGAAGATATTCTAAGTTTTTTAGCTTTAGTTCCACCAGTCATCTTTTTCTGTCCTATATTTTTGCTTTGTTTTTCTTTCTGTTAATCTTATTCAGAACAGAAACACTGAATTCTCCTGTTGTTATTGTGACACTTTCTATGTCTTCTTGTAGCTCTGTTGATATTTCCTTCATGAGCTTAGACGCTATGGTATTTGGAGCATGTTTGTTTGTTTGCAGTTCTTTTTAGTATAATGTAGTTTCCTCATTAATCCCTTTTAATTTTTTGAATGTTTATTTTTTACTTTTTCATACCATCATTGTAATTCCCATTTTAAAGATTTACTTGATGCACAGTAAAAATTTCCCCATTCCCTCAGTTTTATTTTGTGTATGTCTCTGTTTTTAATTGTATTTCTTGTAAGCAACAGATTGCAGGGTTTTGTTTTCTTTTCCCATCTGTCAGTCTTTTTCATTTTATTGGGTAGCTTAATCCATTCATATTTAAAGTTATGAAAGTTGGGTTTATATTTTTCTCCATCTGTTTCTAATATTGTTTTTTCCCCCAAGTTATGATTTTTCTATCTTCTGCTGTAAACACAGGATGATATCTCTTCAGTTACTTTGGTTCAATTTTTTTTTTAAGTTGACCCTCTTTCCACTGGTTCTCTTCCTCTCCCTTCCAATTCTCCTTCCCATAATGTGCCAAATAGAGGACTACATATATGATGCTGGAGGTAATACGGCACCATCAGACTTCATGGAGCATGAGAATGGGGTAATATGGTGAGACCTGCACCTTTGAAAAATCACTTTGGCCTCTGAGTGGGGGATGGATTGGAGTGAAAAGAGACTTGAAGCAGATCAGACCAATAAGAAAGCTATTGTAGGAGTTCAAATGAGAGGTGATAAGGGTCTGAAGTAGGACTGTGGCTTTGGTAAGAAGAGGATGGATATGAAAGATATTGTGGAGATAGAAGTTACAAGATTTGATAATTGATTGGATATGTGGGGTGAGGAAGAGTGAGAAATTGAGGATGACATATAACCTGGGAGCTGAAAGGATAGTGATGTACTCAACAATAATAGGAAAGTTCAGAAGAATGATTGGTTTAGGAGGATGTCTAGATATGTTGAATTTGACCCATGTATAAATTATCTAGATGAAGATGTCCAAAAAATCAGTTGATACATGGAAGATGTCCAAAAAGCAGTTGGTACATGAATATAGCTCAGGAACTAGACTAGAGTTGGATAAATAGATCTGAAAATAGTCTGTGTAGAGAGTTTTGAACCTATAGGAGCTGATGAGATAACCAAATAAGATATATAGAGCACAGTGTATAGAGGGAGAAGAGAAGCAGGCCCAAATCAGAGTCTTGTTGTTGTTGTGGTGGTGGTGGTGGTGGTGGTGATGGTGGTAGGACAGCAATGGATAGTAGATGTGACATGAACAAAGAATCAGCAAAAGCAACTGAGAAGGAGCAGTCAGACAGCTAGGAGGAGAACCAAGAGAGAGTAGCTTCATGAAAACCTGGAGAGAAGGGTGTCCAAGAGTAAAAGGTAATTATCAATGTTAAATGCTGCAGAAAGTTCAGTAAAGGACTACTTTGAGAAAAGATCATTAGACTTGGCAATTAAGAGATTATTTAACTTTTGAGTGGTCAGTTTCAGTTGAATGATGAGGTCAGAAGTAAGATTATAGAAGGTTTAGAAGAGCGTCAGTGAAGGTACTAGGTGTAGATAGCTTTCTTGATGACTTTCAGCAAGAATGGGAAGAGTGATCTTTAGGATAATAGCTGGTGGGCACGGTCAGATCAGGTGAGGGCTATTTAAGGATGAGTAGATATGGGAATGTTTGTAGGCATCTGAGAAGGAGCAAATAGATATGGAGAGATTGAAAACAAGAGCAACAATGGGCATGAAAGGCAATCAGTTGGAAAATATGGGAGGGGTGGAATCAAGATTGTATGTGGATAGCAACAAGCATTTATTATGCACTTACTATACGCCAAGAGCTGTGTTAAGCATTGGGAATACAAATACAAGCCAAAAAAACCCAACCCACAATCTCTGCTCTCAAACATCTTATATTCTACTGGGGGAAGACAGCACATAAAAGGGAATTGAAAGGAGGGGATGAGGATGGTAAAATTCAGAGTCAGAAGCATAGATGGGAAGAGAATGAATCATAGTCAGCCTGGGCCCATCCCTGCAAGGTAGAAAAGTTGTCTTTGACAAGGAGAGGCAACATTTTCATTGGAGACTGAAGTGAAGAGGAGTCAAAGGAAGATGATATGATGTCAAGAGGATATGAGATGAATAGAAGAGGAAAAGAATAGGCTAATGGCCTCAGTTTTTTCAGTGAAGTATTTTTTTGAGGTCTTTAGCTAAGAGGCTAGTGGGGAGGGTGCCATGGGAAGCTTGAGAAGAGAAGGGATTGTATCAGCAAGCACCCTAGCATGCCCAGGGTGGCTGCTAGCACAGATTCTTAGATCTGCTTTTCTAAAGGAAAGCAACTCAAAATGGGTTAACAGTCTCACTTTAATCGGTCAAACACATACCATTTACCTAGTTCAGGGGAAAAAGTCAGCACCTTGAACTTCAGAGAATACAAACAGAATACAAAACACAAGTTACAAGCAGACAAAGAAACAAATCAGCAGATGGGCTTCCAGTTGTCTGACCATTACATCCATACCTATTCAGTTACCAGAGAGGGAAGCACCAATATCTAGGTTTTTCAAAGTGGGGGGGGGGAGAGGGGCGGTCCTCAATGGCTTCCCAGAGTCTCATCTGGCCAAATCACACAACTCTTCTCAAAGTGAGCCCCAAAGCAAAACCTCACATCAGGGTGTATATATAGCCTTCTCCTGGCTCAGAGAATGTCACAGCCTCTTGACCCACTGACCAATCACAAAGCAACAAGGCATGGGCATTCCTGAAGAACAAGCCTCTGGCCACAGGCTCCATGTGACCACATTCAGCCTATTAGGGGGCAGAGTATACTTTGAAATAGGGGAAGGTAATCAGAGTCACTTAAGCCACTTAAGCAAAGGGCCTAGGGGCAGGGAAGATCTTCAGATTCCCATAACAGGGATTTGGAACAGCCATTGTGGAGAGTGTGATAGTGAATCAGTTAGAGAGAAATAGAATGTTTGCCTTTACTGCAGTGAGATTCCAGTTAAGATTATTGTTCAGTTGTGTCTGACTCTATGTGAGTCCATGGAGTTTTCTTTACAAAGATACTGGAGTGGTTTGCCATTACCTTCTCCAATGTGTCCCCATTTTACAGAGGGAGAACTGAGGCAAAGGTTTAAATGACTTGCCCAGGATCACACAGCTACTTTGAGACTGGATTTGACCTCCAATCTTTCTGACTCCAGACCTACTGCTCTATCCACTGTGCTACCTAACTACCCAGTTAAACTTAATTAACATGAATTAATAGTGGTCCTACTCAACAGAATTTTGTAATTTTATCCAGCTTAATTCAGCATCATATGAGAAGGAGTAGAAGAAGTAGATGGTGGAAGTAATCTAGGATCATGAAAAGTCAGCATGTGATTGACTCTAAAATAAAGGAACAGGGAGTATCCACATTAGTGGGATCACAGGTCTCCTGAAGTCTATTAATATAGTAGTATACAATTTTTCTTCCTTCTTTATCAAATGCCCAAAGTGTTTGTATCTAGAAAACAAGGAAGTATGGTAAAACAAGGAAATAAGGTTTTCTTATTAAAAGCATAGAATTAAAGAATTTCTGAATATTTCATGTCTCTAGTTTCTCATCTTCTCTTCCAGTGACCATTTTGCTCATCAGTAAATCTTCTTTCACTTAAAAACTAGACAGAAGAAGGAGAAGAAGATGAAATTCCAATGGTCAGTGGCTGATATTCCCCCACACAGGTGCTTGTCATGCTTTGGCACATCACACTCTGTCTCTGGTCTACCTCTTCCTGCAAATCCTCCACAGGAGTTCCCTAAAATGTGCTAAGGGATCTTCTTCTAAGTCTCTTCACATTATGTGGGCACCATTACAGCATGTGAGTTGTCCATCTATCATCCCTTGCTCTAGCTAGACCAGACCCACATTTTTTTCTAGTTACATCTATCTTTGACGCCATCTTTTGAGCAATACAGTTGGAGTCAGAAGATATCTAGGATTTGAACCCTGCCTCTGATACTTACAAATTGTAGGACCACGGACAAGTCAGGTTTTTCACCTGTAAAATCTAAACAAATAATACTTTTAGCATCTACTTCACAGGATGATTATGAGGATCAAATGAGAAAATTTTCATAAAATATTTTCTAAATATTAAAATGCTACATAAAAGTCAGGTTGTTAATTATTTGTAAATTATTTGTAGGTTCATTGAATTATAATAGTCACACTTGGAGCATTTGGAAGTTAGATAATATACCCTGTGCCATTAAGGGGCTAATTGGAGGAAGGAATGGGACATAAAAGAAACACATAAAAGGAAAAGACATAATAAATGTACTCTGGTAACCTCATTTTTTGGTCAAGACCTGTGATTTCAGGAGAGTAGAAAATTACCAGTGCAGAAGCTAGCTATCCCAATACACATCAGCAAATCATCCATAACTTAAAAATCTTAGAGGGCTGCCTGAGGCATTCAGCATGTGTCAGTGGAAAGACTTGAACCCAGAGCTTCTAAATTCCAAAGCCAATCTCCTACCCAATGTGTCATGCTGCCCCTTAGCAACTTGTTAGTTATCTTAATAAGAAAATTTTTCCCCACTTCAGATACGAAAATTAGTGTTGAACACCAGAGAATAAAATTGTAGAGAATTTTGGTACTTCTTCAAATATTTGATCGTGAAAATTTTCAAAAATGTTAGCTTATAGTGGCAACCACATTGGCATATCCAGCATGACTGCTATCTCTGGTTGTTAGATCGGCTTTACTAGGAAAGATAGCTGTTTAAAGGGTCAATGATCTTTTAAAATTATATTCGCTAGTTAAGGGGAAAAGTCAGCATCCTGAACTTTAAAGAAAATACAAACAGAGAAAATACAAGTCGAGAAATGAAGACCAACAGATAGGGCTCTGACTGCCTGAATCAAAGCAATATTGCTGTATACTTTTACATACATCCCTGGATTGAGAGCCTTTACATCTGAGCAGTCCTGGAGCTCTGAACATAAGGCCACTCAGAATCTTCACCAGGCAATACACACACACACACACACACACACACACACACACACACACACACACACACACACACACACACACACACACACGCTCTGAGCCAGAAAGCATCACAGCTCTCCTGACTCAGTGCCTAATTAGAAATTAGCAAAAGGTGAAAGCCTTCCTACAAGGAAGTCTCCATTAAGTAAACTTCCCTTCATGGGGTCCATTAATGGCCAGGGAAGATCTTAAATCCCATTAACATTACATAGCTCAAAAGATGGTGAAGAAGTTTTAAGATCAAAAAGTAAAATACAAGCCCATATCTGTCATATTCTTTTGAATGGAAGAACAAAATAAACTGAAAAACCTGATTTGGGGTGAAGGATTCAGTATGCCTGTGAAGCAATATTTGTTTTCCCGTGGAAATTTCCTGAGTTCCTATCAGCAAGTAATGTCATTAGTTGAAGACTTTGAAAATTTGCCAGGCAAATTTAAAGACTTTCTGCTTCCCTAAGATGTTGAAATTATTCACTGTTCAAAGATCAATGGGCCATGTGAAGCTGAAAACTTTCCTTCTTCTGGCTATGAAGTCTCTTCTGCCACACTTTGACAGGAAGAAAAAAATGTGAGAAACCTGGGGAAGAGAAAGAAATCTTGATAACTGAACGGTTGTGAGAGTCATTTTCACTGGGGCAGACTACACTCAAAGATCACTTTCCTGACTTTTCAAAAACTCAAAGTCTGAGAGTGAGAGACATGCCAAGACCTTTTTGAGAACTACAAAAGGAGCTTCTTCAACTTGATCCTGAAAGCAGTACTGTTTCTCAAGTGCGTGAGAACTTTTTGCTCAGGTGTTCAGTTTATTTTGAAGGGAGAGGACATTTTTGTGACTCTTCATCAGGTCATCAGTGACTCGAATGACACCCCCTTGTGCCCTCCCCTCTGCCAAGAATGTATTTATAGGTGATGTGATCAAGTTTGTTAGACTTCAGCATAAGAAAGGCCTCAATGACTACATCTTGGAAAGTGTTCCTAAAGGTGCCTATTCCCTTTATACTGGAGAGGGTGAGTTTATCTACCCTGGCAATCCAGCACTGAAGCTCTCATTGTTGACATTTATAGTCAAATCAATAAACCTTTATTAAGTGTCTAACATGTGCCAGACACTGAGCTAAGTAAGCACTGAAGACACAAAGACAGTAAAAACAAATTCAACAAAACAATCCTACTTCCTAGAAATGCACAGTCTAATTAGGAAGACAGCACACAAAGACTATTTATGAGTACACTGGAAACAGCATAAACTGGAGATGAACTCAGGAGGATTTCCAGTGCTAGTCTTAAAGGTAACCAGGAAATGCTTCTTTGGGGTTGAGCTAAAGAAAGTCAGGATGCCCAGGAGATTGAGACAAGGAAGTAGAAGGTCCAGAGTCAAGAGATGGAGAGTCATCAGTAAGGAACAGCAAAGAGGGCAGTATCATTGGATTTCAGTCTATCAAGGAAAGTATGGTGTAACTTGACATCTCCCTAACTTTGCAGTATTCTTATACCTTACTCCTCTCCATTTACTCTGCAACCCAGTGAAAATGACCTCCTTCTTACTGTTCCTTACCCAGGACATTCCATCTCCTGACTCTAAACATTGTCGTTCTGGTGCATGACCCTTGTAATGATCTAGCTCTATTCTTTGTATTCTTGAAGTCAGGACTTCTGAGGCTTCTGTTCTAGGCTTTCTCCTCTAGTTTCTGCCACTGCTTTGTAGAGTTTGTCTATGGATTCCTCTTTTCCATCGTGCCTTATTCCCAGAACAATGCCAATTTCAGTAGGTGCCACCATACTGCCATAGTGATGCTACCGTAGCTGGGGGCAATTTCTGTTATTTGGGATTTGGATTTCCAAGACTCTGGAAGGAGGGTGGGTTGGGGTGTGGAGTTGAGCTCTATTTAAAGCCCAGATACATGTCTTGTCCCTTTCCCTCTGTTCCTCCATTCTCCTACAGAGATCTTCAGCAGCACAAAATAATGACAGTGTTCTGACTATTATAGCCTCAGATAATTTCTGCATTTTGAAGTCTTGATGTGTGTGACCTGAGAAGAGGGAGAGGAGACTGGGATGTCAGGTTAAGTTTTATTGCAAGCCTGTGGGTTGGGCCATTTGGTCGATTAATGCAGTTTGGTATTGGTAGCATGGTAGATAGTGGGGGAAGGCATATTGTGTGAGCTCAGGGTAGGCATCAATTTGTGTTTGTATTTTTTAAAAATTTATTTATTTACTTTGAATTCACAACATTCAATTCCACAATCCCTTGAGTTCCAAATTTTTTCCGCCTTCCTCTCCTCCCCACTCTTTCCCCCTTCCTGTATTTGTATTTTTTTAAACCTCTTGGCCTCTAGGTATCCTAGACTGTGGAGACAGCTGATATTACTTTGTCTTTGGTACATAATTTCTATTTTGGAGAGGTCTGAGACATTATGGGAATCAAAGAAAATATCTAGCCCAGCAGTGAGGAACCTGTGGCCTTAAGGCACATGTGGACTTCTAGGTCCTTAATTACAGCCTTTTGACTGAATCCAAATTTTAGTTCTGTAAAATCTTGATTCAGTCAAAATGTAGCACTTAAGGACCTAGAAAGCCACATGTGACTTTAAGACCACATGTTCCCCACCCCTGGTCTAGCCTGATGTCTTGTTGGTCAAAACAACACAAGTTCCCCAAACTAATGTTAATACATAGCAGAAAAATCTAGGAAATGATTAATATTTGTTCTCAGTTTCCAGATGCAGATGAAAATGGTGACCATAGGAAAAATTAGAGTTTTTTCTAATACTTTCAAGGAATAATTTGTATGTTTTGATAGGTAAGTTAATAATGACCTACACATTTCAAAACTTTCTTTCTTTTTTTTTAAGCAACATTTCTACTTTCTCATATGTAACACACCAGGGATTGAGATTTTAAAGTCTAAATGTGGTTTCCTTGTTATCAATGAAGAAAATAGTTGGGTACAAAAATGCTGACAGCTTTTTAATTTTCATAGTTGTTGTCCTCCTTCAATTTCATATTTAAATGACATAATTATCACGCCAAGATTTCTGCAACCCTATTTTTCCCTCCATTGCTCCTTGCTGTTTTATGAGGCAATATTATTCATAATCTACTATTCTCCTCAATACTGTTTTGCAAATGACTTTCTATTCAAAATGATGTTGCCCGTGGTTGCCCACCTCTCTGCTTACCAAGGATCATTCTCACAAATTTGACTCAGTTCTCTATATATTTGAGAAATGCAGCCTTTATCAGCCAAACTTGTGGTTTTTTGCTTTGCTTCTAATCTTGGCAGCATTGATTTTGTTTGTGCAACCCCTTTTTAATTTAATGTAATTGAATTTTCCATTTTACTTTCCATAATGCTCGCTATCTCTTATTTGGTCATAAATTCTTCCCTTATCCACAAATCTGACCACTAAACTATTTCATGTTTCCCTAATTTGCTTATGGTATCATCCTTTATGTGTAAATCATGTACCCATTTTGATCTTATCTTGGTATATGGTATGAGATGTTGGTCTATACCTAATTTCTACCAAATTTCTTTCCAGTTCTACCAGAAATTTTTATCAAATATTGAGTTCTCATCCCCAAAACTTAGATCTTTGGGTTTATCCAACACTAGATTACTATCATCATTTACTAATGTATATTGTGTACTTAATCTACTCCACTGATCCACCACTCTATTCCTTAGCCAGTATGAGATTGTTTTTGATGATTTCCACTTTGTAGTACAGTTTGAGATCTGGTACTGCTAAGCCACCTTCCTCCACATTTTTTAAATTGATTCCCTTGATATTCTTGATCTTTTGGTTTTTTAGATGAATAATTTTTTCTAGCTCTTTAAATTTTTTTGGTAGTTTGATTAGTATGGTACTAAATAAGTAAATTCATTTATGTAGAATTATCATTTTCATTTATTTTATGAATAATTTTTATTGAAGATTTTAATCATCTTTGAACACAAAAGAAAACACTGATGTACAGTGACTCTCAGTGGGGGTGCCTCTTGTTTTATCAGAAAGGCACAGGCCTTTCTCCTTTTGATCTAGATTTTCCTTTTCCTATTTGTACATAATTTTAGAATCAGCCTAGCCTTGTAATTTATGCAGCATATTTTTCTGTTTGTGAGACTCCAATTTTGTTGTCAATTAGAAATAGTGATTACTTTTACCTGTTATAGTATGAGTTTGCAGTGAGGCTTTGAGGGTAGAATTATAAGTCACATGTTTTAGAATTTGTTTGTACGTTATATGTATTTAATAGACAGAATTAAGTACACTTTATCAGTTCCTTAAAATTTGGGATATTTTCCTCCTCCCCAAAATTTCTTTGACATACTATGATATCTTCCACTAGCATTTAAGGGGGTGATGGGACTAGGGAATATATGATGAACTCTGCTAGTATGGTAAAGGAGAAGCTAGCCTACTTGAATATTAATGAAAAGTGTATCTTTGAGCCATGGGAGCCAAAAAAAGGATATCAGTAGAACACTAAAACATAAAAGGTCTTAATTAAATATATCCATAACTTAAACACAAAACAAAATAAAACCCACAGATATTTACGAATTTGAGTATAGTTTCTGATTATCATAGAAATTTTAAGAACTTCCAAGAGAAGCTGCTAACAGGTACTGCCGTGCCTCTACAGCATCCTCTGTGTGTATGACTACATCATTTCCACAAAAATTTTTAATTTTTTAAATTTAAATTTAAACCCAATTGTTGCTATGTTCAGGCTTTTGCTTAAGATGTTACTAAGGTGCTGATTGGGAACAATCTTTGGGAGTTAGCATATTCCTAAATAGTAGCAATACACTAGGGCTGATGAACATGGAAATTAGTGTTATGAGATTAATGACCTAAATCTTTGGGTGTTTAAGAGAAATTATAGCAAAGACTCATATTCTTTGTCCTTCTTTCTCCAACTGGACTTAAGTGAAGGACAAAAGATCTAGCATCTAGTTTGTGCTGAGTTCTTAAAAAAAACCTGTTTCTTGGATGAAGAAACTTCATTGGGAGATTTGAGATATAATGATTTGGAAAATTTGCTTAGTTTGAAGTTCTGGGTTTGAAGTCCATGACTTTGTAGGGCCATTGGAGACAGTTGAATTGGCCTTGGATATGGGATCTGATAATGCAATCCTACCTCAATTCTTGCTGTGCATTCATCTATACCTTGTTTAATCAGTTATGAATCCATAAGATTTTTGTTTTCTGGAACAACATTCTGGCTTCATTTATGATGTACCACTTTTCTCTGATGGTGTCTTCCATCTGCCCTGATTCTGCATGCCACCTCTTTGCAAACCTGAAAATCCTTCTGTACACGCTGGGAACTTGTTGTGTTGTCACCTCTTACACTCACACTGTCCATCATTGCCACCCCCCCCATTCCTGGCCCCAGTGTTGGGGATGAAATAGAAGGAATGTTGGGAGCCCCATGCAGCCAATATGGACAGATCAGAGTCTGGAGAACTGTCATTTTATTGTATAGTCTCAGTGGATCCATGAGCAATTAACATTTTTCCAGTTTTTTAGATTGGGCTTCATTTGTGTGAAAAGTGTTTTGTAATTTTGTGATATGGCTCCTGGGTTTGTCTTGAGTATTATTATTGTCTACAGTCATCGTAAACAAATTTCTCTTTCTATCTCTTGCTGCTAGACTTTGTTGGCAATATATGGAAATGCTGATAATTTATGTGGGCTTATTTTCTATCCTACAACTTTGCTAAAGTTGTTAATTATTTCAGCTAGTTCTTTAGTTGGTATACACCATCATGTTATCTGCAAAGAGTGATATTTTTGTTTCTTCATTGCCTATTCTAACTCATTCAGTTTCTTTTTCTTCTCTTATTACTATAGCTAGCATTTCCAGTACAGTATTTAATAATAGTGGTGACAGTGTACATCCTTGCCTCACCTCTGGTTTTATCAGGAAGGCTTCTAGCTCATCCCCATTACAGATAATGCTTGCTGATGGTTTTAGATAAATACTGCTTATCATGTTTATTCCTGGGCTTTCTGTTTTTAATAGGAATAAGTGTTGTATTTTGTCAAAAGCTTTTTCTGTTGAGATAATCATATGATTTCTGTTGGTTTTGTTATTGATATGGTCTGCTAGGTTCCTTTTTGAGAAAATTTATTATAGTATAGATTTGATTGTTGTTTGGGATACTGAGATCAGCAAATATAAAGAGATACTGAATATGAAAAAATGTTATTTTGCATGTTGTAGTCTTTGTGAAATGTTAATAATGCTTGCATATTTACTCTCTGGCATAGTAGTGACTGGTAGCATTTTTTTTAAGGGCCACATCTACTTCATGAAGATGTTGAGAATTAGAAGCACATTTGCTTGAGATAAATATGCAATTTGAGAAGCTGCACAGACTAGTGGATAGGAGGTCAGGCTTAGAGTTAGGAATAACTGAGCTGAAATCACATTTTTGACATATTTCAGCTTTACGATTGTGGGTGAGTCATTTAGTCTTTCAATGTCAAAGACAAATCTCTAAGACCATAAATTATAGACAATTTGCTGATCCTCATTTCTGGATAGAGTTTCCATATAAGGAGTTCCTCACCATATGCCAGTATATGCCAGGGTTTTTCAACCATCTTTTTTCCCCCTGAAAATAATTTCTAATTTTTTTTTTTAGAGGGGGGAAGGCAAGGCAATTGCATTTAAGTGACTTGCCTAAGGTCACATAGTTATTAGTAAGTGTGTCAAGTGCCTGAGATCAGATTTGAACTCAGGTCCTATTGACTTCAGGGCTGGTGCTCTATTCATTAAGCCACCTAGCTGCTCCCTAATTTTCAGTATATATTTGATAAATGAGGACTTTCCAGAGGAACTTGCTAGAAAATTTTTTGATATTACTTTATTGTTTATGGTACCTTTTAGGAAAATGTGGTTTTCCTGATTCTTTCTTTTAATTAGGTCTGTTTTTGCTTTTGCTTTGTCTAAGATCATGATTGCTATCCCAGCCTTTTTTACTTTGGCTGAAGCTTATTAGATTCTGCTTTAGCTCTTTATTTTTAACTCAGTATGTGTCTTTCAGTTTCGAGTGTGTCTTTTGTAAAAACTACCTATTGTTGGATTCTGATTTCTAATCCATTCTGTTATCTGCCTCTCTTTTATGGGTGAGCTCATTCTGGTCACATTCACGGTTATGATTACTAACTTTGTATTTCCCTCTATCCCATTTTTTTCTTCTTTTTTTCTTCTCTCTTGTTAGCTTGTCCCTCCTCAAAAGTCTATTTTGCTTCTAATCTTTGTCTCCTATAATCTGTCCTTACTTTATCACAACCACCACCACCCTTTTCTTATCTCCTTCCTTTCCTATTCTCCTATTGGATAAATTAGGCTTCTATACAGAACTCTGTGTATGTGTGTGTGTGTGTGTGTGTGTGTGTGTGTGTGTTCTTCCCCCTTTAAACTAATTTTGATGAGAGTGAGGTTTAAGCATTGCCTTCCCCCTGCTTTCCCCTCCACAGTAAGAGTTCTTCCTTGTGTGTCTCTTCTATGTGAGAAAATTTTCCTCATTATGCCTTTGCCTTGCCCTTTTTCCCAGTGCTTTCCTCTTTCTCACTCCATTTTTTTTGGAGATCATGCCAACATAATTGACTCACACCCATGCTGTCTGCTATGTAAAATCTTTTTAATTGCCCTAATAATGATAAAGTTTTTTAGAAGTTACAAATATCGTCTTCCCATATAGGAATACAAACACTTTAACCTTACTGAGTGCCTTATGATTACTCTTTCACATTTACCTTTTTATGCTTCTCCTGAGTCTTGTGTTTGAATGTCAACATTTCTATTCAGTTCTGGTCTTTTCATCAGGAATGCTTGAAGTCCTCTAGTTCATTAAGTACCCATTTTCCCCCTTGAATAATTACGATCAGTTTTGCTGTGTAAATTATTCTTGGTTATAATCCTTGATCCTTTGCCTTCTGGATTATCATATTTCAAGCCTCTCTGCTCCTCTAACATAGAAGATGCTAAATCTTATAGTGACTGTGGCTCCACAATCTTCCTGGAAGCTTAAAATGTTTTCTCTTTGACCTGGAAGCTCTGGAATTTGGCTATAATATTCCTGAGAGTTTTCATTTTGAGATCTATTCAAGGGAGATTGGTGGATTTTTTTTCAATTACTGTTTTACTCTCTGGATTTAAGATGTTGAGGCAGTTTTCTTTGAAAATTTCTTTACTTATGTCTAGGTTCTATCTTTGACCATGGTTTTCAGGCAGTCCAATAATACTTACATTATCTCTCCTCTATTTATTTTCCAGGTCAATTGTTTTTCCAATGAGATTATTTTACATTTTCTTCTATTTTTTTTCATTCTTTTGACTTTGTTTTTGTTGTTTTTTGATGTCTTAAGGAATCATTAGCTTACATTTGCCTAATTCCGGTTTTTAAGGGATTGTTTCTTCAGTGAGGTCTTGTATGTCTTTTTCTGTTTGACCAATTCTGTTTTTTAAGGAGTTTTTTTTCATCAGTGAATTTTTGTGCTGCTTTTTACATTTGTCCTATTCTATTTATTTTTCTTGTGTCTTTTTTTTTTTAACCAGGCTGTTAATTTTCTTTTCATAATTTTCTTGCATGACTGATTTCTTCTCCCCAATTTTCCTCTATTACTCATCTCTTTCTTGAACTCTTCCAGGAATTTTTTGTTGGGCTTGGGTTTCTTTGAGGTTCTGTTTGAAACCATTTTCACATTGTTGTCTTTTTCTGAGTTTATTTCTTGATTTTCCCTGACACTATAATAACTCTTTATCTTCAAGTTCTTTTGTCATTAGCTCATTTTCCAGCCTATTTCTTGACTTTGAACTTTATATTAAAGTTGGGCTCTGTTCACCTGAGAGGTGGGGAGACACTGCCCCATGTTTCAGGCTTTTTTTGGGTTGCTATTTTCAGTGCTGGTTCTGGGGGTCTGCTAAATTTTGGTGCTTCCAAAATGGTGTGATCTAGGGAGAAGTGCACTCATTGTTTTCCTGGTCTGCATTCTTGTCTTTACCCAGGATGGCCCCTGGTCTCCTGTAGACACAAGTACTAGGGCTCCTCTCGGCCCTGGAACTGTGACCATGTCCCCTGCTTTCTTCCAATCACCTTTCTGGTGCTCCTTTCTGCCTTAGAACTGTAATCAGGGTTCCTGCTCTCTTGTGACCAGGCACCAACATTTCTTTCCACCCTGGAATTATGACCCAGAATTAGCATGAGTTGTACACAGTGCCAGCAAAGGATCCCCTATAATCTCTTTCTGACTAGTTGTCTGTCTCTGGGCTGAGAGCTCCCAAAGTTGCTGCTGCTGCCTCCAAAGTCCACTGCTAGTGTTGTTGCTGCATGCCTGCACTCCAGACAGCCCTCTACCGTGGTGTACAGATCTCTCCTGCCAACCTCCTAGGTTTTCTTAGTCCAAAAGAATGTCTCACCCTAACCTTCTATTAGCTCTGCCACTAGAAAATTTGATTTGAGGAGTTCTTGTAAAGTTGTTTGGAGGGAAATGTTGAGAGACTTCAGCTGAGTTGTTGCCTCTAATCTACCATTGTATTTCTACCTTTCTGCTATTATTATTATTTTTAGGGCACACACATACACAAACACACATGCACACACACACACACACACACACGCACACACACACCCCACATACAATTTCCCCCCAGTACATGTTAAAATAATTTTAAAAACATTTAAAAAAAAGTTTTGAGTTCCAATGTTCCTCCCTTCCTCCCTTGTTATCCTCTTCCCTCTCTGAGATGGTAAACAATCAGATATTAGTTATACATGTGCAATCCTATAAAACACTTCCATATTTAGTAATTTTGTACAAGAAAACTCTAATAAAAGAAAAAGAGTGAAAGAAAGTTAAGATAGCATGCTTCAGACTGTATTAAAACAACATTAGTTCTTTCTTTGGAGGTAGATGGTATGTTTCATCATTAGTCCTTTGGGATTGTCTTGGATCATTGTATTGCTGAGACTAACTAAATCATTCACAGTTGATCATCAAACAGTATTGCTGCTACTGTGTATAATGTTCTCCTAGTTCTATTCACTTCACTTTGCATCAGTTCATGTAAGTCCAGGTTTTCTGAAATCATCCTGTTTGTCACTTCTTTTTTTTTTTTTAAATGGTATTTGAATTTTTTCCCCAATTATATGTCAAGACAATTAAATTTCAAAATTTTCTCCTTCCTGACCTCCCCTCCCCCTTCCTAAAATGGTAAGTAATTTGATATAGGGCATTCATGTGCTGTCATGTAAAACATATTTCCATGCTAGTTGCAGTTGTGAAAGAAAAAACAGATCAAAAGGGGGAAAAAACAAACTGAAAAAGAATGAAGTAAATGAAAAAAGTATGCTTCAATCTGTATTCAGAGTCCATCAGTTCTTTATCTGGATATGGGTAACATTTTCCTTTATGAGTCCTTTATACTTTTCTTGTATCATTGTGTTGCTGAGAAGAGCTGAGTCATTCATAATTGGTCATCACACAATATCCCTTACATTGTGTACAATATTTTCCTGGTTCTGCTCATTTCACTTTGCATCAGATTGTACAAGTCTTTCGAGGTTTGTTTGTTTTTTTGAAATTTGCCTGCTCATCATTTCTTATTGCACAGTAGTATTCCATTACATTCATATCCAACAGCTTGTTTAGCCATTTCCCAATTGATGGGCATCCCCTTTACTTTGTCACCCCAAAAGAGCTGCTATAAATATTTTTGTATATGTAGGTCCTTTCCCCTTTTTAATAATCTCTTTGGGATACAGACTTCATAGTGATATTGCTGGATATGTGCAGTTTGGTTGCCTTTTGGGCGTAGTACCATATTGCTCTTCAGAAGGTTTGGATTAATTCACACCAACAGTACCTTAGTGTTTCAGTTTTCCCACATGCCCTTCAGCATTTTCATTTTCCTCTTTTGTTATATTAGCTAATCTTATAGGTGTGAAATGGTACCTCAGAGTCGTTTTAGTTTTCATTTCTCTAATCAGTAGTGATTTAGAGCATTTTTTTTTTCATATGACTGTAGACAACTTTAATTTCTTTGTTCAAGAAGTGCCTGTTCATATCCTTTGACCATTTATCAATTGGGAAATGACTTGTATTTTCATAAATTTCACTCAGTTATCTTTATATGTGAGAAATGAAGCCTTCATCAGAGATATTTGTTGCAAATTCTTTCCCCCAGTTTTCTGCTTTCCATATAGTTTTGGTTGCATTGGCTTTGTGCAAAAACTTTTAAATTTTATATAATCAAAGTTGCCTATTTCATATTTCGTAAGAATCTATCTTTCTTTTGGTCCTAAATTCTTCCCAAATCTGTACATCTGATGGATAAACCATTCCTTGTTCTCCTAATTTGCTTATGGTATCATCCTTTATATGTAAATCATGTACCCATTTTGACTTTATCTTGGTATATGGTATGAGATGTTGATCTTTGCTACAATGTATTATGTGCCTAATCTATTCTATTGCCTTATCATTCTATTTCTTAACCAGTATCAGATTATTTTGATAATTACCACTTTATAATACAGTTTGAGATCTGGTATGGCGAGACCACCTTCCTTCACATTTTTTTCATTAGCTTCCTTGATATCCTTGACCTTTTGTTCTTCCAGATGAATTTTGTTATTAATGTTTTCTAGCTCTATAAAATGATTTTTTTGATAGTTTGATCGGTATGGCACTGAATAAATAATTTAGGCAGAATTGTAATTTTTATTTTATTGGCTTGGCCTATTCATGAGCAATTAATACTTTTCTAATTGTTTATATCTGACTTTATTTTTGTGAAAAATGCTTTGTAGTCTACCATTAATTTTTATAATTCAATTAATACCTTTTGTTTTTATTTCTTTGGGTTTTAAAAATTTCATTTAGCAATTATTTTATTTACTAATCTATCTTTCCTTCTCCAAGAGATCCATCTCATTAACACAGAATAATTTCAGCAGAACTGACTAACACATCAACCAAGTCCAGTATTATCTGTTGTGTTCAGGCTTCTAACTCTGGGGGGAAAACATAGGGACATGCATTCTCATATCTTCTCTTTGTGGACCAAGCTTGATCATTATTAATGAGATAGAATTCACTTTTTATTCCCCCTTCTCAATTTATATTGTTGTAATCTTTGGGTATCTTATTTCCTAGTTCTGTTTACTTTGCGTCAGCTCCTATGTCTTCCCATGCATCTCTGTATTAAAGTCATTGTTTTTCAGTGCAGTAATATTTTATTCCACCAATACACATTTTTTTTTTTAGACATTTCCCAATCTATGGTCATCTACTTAGTTTCTGTGCTGCTACAAAAAATGCTTCTAGAAATAATTTGGTGTATGTGGGACCTATCTTTTTGTCATTGTTCTCCTTGGGGTGTATATCTAGCAGTGGAATATCTAGGTCAAAAGGTATGGAGAATTTATTCATTATTTTAGCAAACTCCTTTGAACTGGGATGGCATTTCCCTTATACTTCATTTATACAATTTATTTTCTATTTTGTATCATATTTACTATTGTATTGTAGGGGGTATAGATCTTATGCAAAATCTATTAGTTTTGCTCAGCCAATGTCAATTCACATAGAGGATTCTAGGATGCTGCTTCTGGGAGAATAATTATGATATATAAAGGAAGTGTCTTGGAGAGATAGACTAGGACATGCGTAGACATTCTGTAACTGGTTCTGGTCAGCTAACTATGTGCTAAAGAGTAGGCTCTTTAATTGGCTACAGAAGCATTCAAGAAAGCCTTTCAGCTTCAGCTACATTATCTGCCTCATTTGCTTCTGGGGCATCGTGATAATTCCTTTGGTTCAGGAGTGACCTTTTAGATGCTAACTCAGTGGAAGGATTCATTCAGAAGTTGCATCCTGTCTGGATATGAAGTTGTCAAGACCAAACTCAACTATGTTGGAACTGAACTGAGTTTCAAACCTCTTCCATCAGAGTCTGAGGTAGTGTAGGGTATAATAGGTCCCAGAGGAGTTGGGGAAAATAAATATTGGTAGTTATGGATAAAAAAAGATAAAAAGTAGATATAGATAAAAGTTACCTTGCAAGCACATGGGATAACAATACATATCAGGCCCTGAAAAGCCTTATGATCCCATAGAACATGCAGAAATACATAAAGAATTGACAATGCTCTATTAAACAGTAGATATAACTTTCTTCTCCATTCTATGAAGTCCTATCTTTTCTGCAGAGTCCTGTGAAGTCCTCCTAACTAACACATAGTAAAACTCTGGTTTGAACTCCCTTTGGATCAATCTTAAGTGGCTAAGTGGAACTGGAAGGGATAGTTACTACACCCAAATACATGCGGGGAACACAGCTGGTGAAAGTTCAAGTCAATCAGAGAGAAGAGATACTTTCCAAACTCCTCAGTGTACTGTGCATTGCCTGGGGAGGCAATGTATCAGACTTTTCTTTGAGAGTGGGGCCAGTGCCTTCATGTAACAATTGAACACATCTTATTCTTCTTACTATTTTATAAATTCCTTGCACACAACTAAGAATTTTGCGCTCTTTATAGTGGTTACCCAATAAATGTTGATTTAATTGAAGCACACATAGTAGGTACACAACAGATTTTTTTCACTGATCAATAATGATGGTGAGACCATAATATAGAGAATTAATCAGAGGAGTTTCTTAATCAATTTGATGATATTATAGAGTGGTGAGACTTTGTGTCAGATATCGAGTCTATTTTTCTGTGGAAAGTGATGACATGATCATTAATATCTTATTGAAATTGAGTCCTTCTCCATAAGTCTCACTGGGGATGAATCGATTGATTTTCAGACTGATTGGAGATGAATTTGGTATGTTAGGCTGTTGTGGATCATAGCTTCTACTTCATGTTACTCCTATAAAAAGGGGGTCAGTTACAGTTAGACCTTTAAAAAATTAAATCTGGGGGGCAGAGCCAACATGACAGCATAGGAGCAGCAACATATCACAGCTCTCACATAACCACCCCAAAATATCCATAAAATATGACTCTAAACCAATTCTAGAACTCCAAAACGCACACAAATATGCTTTCCACTAAAGTCAGCTCAACTACGAGGAACCATATCAGCACTGCGAACTGAAACCAGCCTGGCCTGAAGCCGAGGCTGTGCCCCGGGGGTGGCTGGACGAGAGGAGCCAAGCCCGCAGCTGTGGCAATGTCCAGAATTAAGTCAGCGGGGCTTGCGAGGTCGTGGGAGAAAAGTAGTCTGACCAAACTGCTTCCAGGGTTAGGAAGTGGAAAGTGGAGGTCCTGTACCTGCCTCTGCATTGCGGCTTCAGAGCTCTCAGCCTGCAGAGTGCAGGGGGACCAAGTGATTGTTCAGAGGCCAAGTGCTCTTGCGTTGAGTGGCTCGGATCTGGATCGCGGTCTTGGGCTTTGGTCCTGTGGTTGTATTTTCTTCAGTTAGCCGGAAGTGGGGGAGGGACCCAGCAACTTCCTAAGAGCTCTGGCATTTGGGAGGACCCCAGCAATTTGGGATAGAGCTTTCCCCTCTGGAAGCAGAGCTCCACAGAAATTTTAAAAAAATCACAGACTGACCAACCATGAATAAGAATAAGCATAAGAAGCAAAGTAAGAACAGCAACCAAACCCTAGATTCCTTCTTTG
>CM053585.1:88877115-88903856 GCA_028646515.1 Pseudochirops corinnae
TGTCTAGTTTCTACCAGACTCTTTTCTAGTTTCTCCAAAAGCTTTCTTGAAGAGTGGATTCTTGCTCTAATAACTGGGATCTTTGGATTTATCAAACACTAAATTACTGTGTTCATTTGCTTCTGTATATTGTATACCTAATCTCTTCCACTGATCAACTTATCTATTTCTTACCCAGTACCAAATTGTTTTGATGACTACAGCTTTGTAGTACAGTTTGAAATCTGGTACTGCTAGATTCCCTTCCTTTCCATTTTTTTTCATTGATTGCCTTAACGTAATTGATGTTTTGTTCTTCCAGGTCAATTATATTATCATTTTTTCTGACTCTACAAATAATTGTTTGGTAGCTTAGGTATGATACTAAATAAGCAAATTAATTTAGGTAGTATTTTTGTTATATTGGTTTGGCCTACCTGTGAGTAATTAATGTTTCTCCAGTTATTTAGATCTGACTTTCTTTGTGTCAAACATTTTATAATTGTGTTCATATAGTTCCTGTATGTGTCTTGGCAGGTAAACTATTAAGTATTTTATATTGTTTTTTATATTTATGTTAAATGGAATTTCTCTTTCTATCTTTTCCTTCTGAATTTGTTGGTAATATATAGACATGCTGATAATTTATGTGGATTTGTTTTATATTCTACAACTTTGCTAAAGTTCTTAATAGTATCATTTAGTTTTTTTAGTTGAATCCCTAGGGTTCTTTAAGTAAACCATTATATTATCTACGAAAAGCAGCAGTTTTATTTTTCTCACTGCTTATTCTTATACCTTCAGTTTCTTTTTCTTGCTTTACTGCTACAGCTAGCATTTTTATACAATATTAAATAGTAGTGGTGATAGTACACATTCTTGTTTCATCCCTGATCTTATTGGAAAGGCTTCTAGCTTCTCCTCATTACAGATAATGATTGCTTTTGGTTTGGATAGATATTACTTTCAATTTTAAGGAAAACTTCATTTATTCCTATGCTTTCCAGTGTTCTTGATAGTGAGAGATGTTGCATTTTGTCCAAAGCCCTTTCTGTTGAAATAATCATGGGATTTTTGTTGTTTCTCTACTGATATGGTTAATTATGCTTATTGTTTTTCCTTTGATCATGTACTCTTCTCCCATCCATATGCCCAAAGGGAATTTCTTTCATGCTCCACTAATTTGCTTATGATGTTATCCTTTGGGGCAGCTAGGTGGTGCAGTGAATAGAGCACCAGCCCTGGAGTCAGGAGGACCTGAGTCCAAATTCAGCCTCAGACACTTAACACATACTAGCCATGTGACCCTGGGTAAGTCACTTAACCCCAAGTGCCCTGCCTTCATCCCTCCAAAAAAGACCAAAAAAAAAATGATGTCACCCTTTATGACAAATGAAATTATTCCAACCTTATTGTGGTATATGATGTGATCTCCTTGTTAGTATTTTATTTAAATTTTTTGTATCAATATTCATTAGGAAATTGTTCTATAGCTTTTTTCTGTTTTGCCTCCCCTTGGTTTAAGTATCAAGACCATATTTGCGTCGCAGAAGGAATTTTGTAGAATGCCTTCTTTATCTATTTTTTCAAACAGTCTATGTAGCATTAGAATAATTGTTCTTGAAATATTTGATAGAATTCACTTATTAATTCATATAGTCCAGGAGATTTTTTTTTCTCAGGGAGAATCATGTCTTATAAGAAAGGATTAAAAAGAAAGGGAAAAGGAGGAATTTTAGCCAAACTAACCGCTACATCAACCAAATTTCAATAATATAGGCAGTGTTCCATAACTACCACCACCTCTAGTTTAGTTCAGTTTAAAAGCCTGCTTTCACTTCATGTCCCCCTCATTAACAATTTATCAAATGCTGTTATGGGAATCCGAAGATCTTCCCTGCCCCTGGGCCCTCTGATAGGCTTAAGTGGATCTGAGAACCTTTCCAGATTTGAAAGTATACTCTGCCCCCTAATAGGCTGAAGATGGTCACATGGAGCCTGTGGCGGAGGCTTGTTCTTCAGGCATGCCCACACCTTATTACTTTGTGATTGGGCAAGAGAGCTGTGACATTCTCTGATCCAGGAGATGTGAGGCTTTGCTTTGGGGCTCACTTTGAGAAGAGTTGTGTGATTTGGCCAGATGAGACTCTGGGAAGCCATTGAGCCTCCTGACTTTGAAAACCCAGAGGTTGGTGCTCCTCTCTCTGGTAACTGACTAGGTATGGATGTAATGGTCAGAGGGTTGGAAGCCCATCTGCTGATCTGTTTCTTTGTCTGCTTCTGCTTGTAATTTGTTTGTATTCTGTTTGTATTCTCTGAAGTTCAGGGTGTTGACTTTTCCCCCTGAATTAAGTAAATGAGATAGGTTTGATTGATTGCAATGGTTCTCAACCTTCCTAATGCCACAACCCTTTAATACAGTTCCTCATGTTGTGGTGACCCCCAACCATAAAATTATTTTCTTTGCTACTTCATAACTGTAATTTTGCTACTATTATGAATTGTAATCTAAATATCTGATATGCAGGGTGTATTTTCATTGTTACAAATTGAACATAACCCACAGGTTGAGAACTATGGGATTAAAGTAAGATTGTTAACCCATTTTGAGTTGCTTTCCTTTAGAAAATCAGATCTAAGAACTCATACTAGCAGCCATCCTGGGTATGCCAGGGTGCTTGCTGATACAAATGTGAACATGAAAATCACCACTCAATTACTAAATAAGAAAATTTTTAATTAGCTCTTTATGTGCTAGATACTGGATAAAATTAAAGACATACAAGAGAAACACAATTCTTTGAGTCTATTGGAAATTACCCAACAGGATACCTTGGCCCTCATTTCTTGGTTTTCCAGTATAACCAGGCTTCCATTCACACCTAGGATGTTTTGAATGTTGCTGCATACTCAGAGGGTACCTGACTACTAATCGGTGGAGAGAATGCTGAGTCAATCTGAATAAGGAACTTAATGTGGTTGATGCCCAAGTTTCTTGGGAGAGAGATATATATATATATATATAATTTGACACACACTTCAGGAAAAAGAAGCAGCAGATATGTAGGAGAAGTCATTTCAACATATGCCTGATTTCCTGCTTGCTTCCATAGAGACCGCTAAACTGTACCTCCTTAGAAAATTGTTTCCCCTCTCTGAGAAGAGGTGGGAGGGAGAAAGAAAGAGACAAAAACAGAAATAGACAGAAGGAAGGAAAGAAGGAAGGAAAGAAGAAAGGAAGGAAAGAAGGAAGAAGGAAAGAAAGAAGGTAGGATGGAAAGAAAGAAAGAAAAACTATATAGTTAAAGTCATGCTACAACCAGAATACATATAACCCACTGGAAGGTACCAGAGCAAAGACTCATTTCCATGCAGGCTACACATGGTGTCCCCCCTGCAAAAAAAAAAAAAAAGTATTCAATAAACATGCTACCAAATGAATAAGACATATCTATATTGGCACACATTTGCAAACTTAATAATACTAAACTTCTACGGATGACAACACCAATTGAGACATACTACCTCGAAATTATAAATCTTTTTCCTAAGCAAGGAACAAACAAGCTCATCTGGGATTTAGGAGCCAGCCCAAAGAAATTTAGGATTCCAATGGTTTTATTAAATGAGCCATATTCAATTTAAAAGCATTTCAAAATAGTCAAATACATTTTGATCCAACCTGACACAAAATATAACTTCAGGAATATCTGAAGATTCCCTACTCCATCTCCTGGCCAAATGTAGGGGGTAAAAAGGTGAGTGGAATCTAAACAGTTCTAAGGCAAAAAGGAAATAGAACTACCTCCTTTCTTGCCCAGATTATTCTTGAAAAGGAAGAAAGAGGGTCCCATAATCCAATACCAAAAATGGTACTAGGATGAGAATAATTGGGACTTTGGAAGATGGGACTGGTCAAAACAGGCTACAAAAGGTAGTAGAATCTACTTTGGGCAGATGGAGGGGGCGGGGAGGAGGGGTAATTGCCAGAAATAGGAAGGAGGTGAATGTGAGGGACAGAAGGGAGAGGTTGGAAAAGGTAGAGCCTTGGACATGGTGAGGTATGGTGTGAATAAACCTTTCTGGAGCCAAGTGACATTGAAAAGGATGCTTTTCCCTTCCCGTAGGTGTTTCCTTAGTCCTAACTTTCCCAGTTCTACCTCTTGGTCAGGCTAGGAAGTTGAAGATGTGTAAGGAGGGAGCTATACCCTCTGTGGGATCAAGCCAAAAGGCTAGGAATCACATATCGCCTGACTCCAGCTAGTAAGCGGTAGAAGGAAGATAAAGAGGCAGGGGCCAAGAAATCCTTACTGCTACACCACTGACAAACATTTCCTCTGGTTCCTGGTAGCAGCTAGAGTCAATCTAGTGACTCAAATGCTCAATAAAAATCCTAATTCAAGAAGTTTGATATCAAAACTTGTTATCTGTGCGGTCATAGTTTGCAAGCTGATGTTGAGCTACTTTTCAGTTGTGTCTGACTCTTAATGACCTCATTTGGGGTTTTTATGGCAAGGATACTGGAGTGGTTTGCCATTTCCTTCTCCAACTTATTTTACAGATGAGGAAACTGAGGCAAATAGAGTCAAATGACTTGCCTCGGGTCACATAGCTATTAAGTATATAGTATTATATACTTAATTATATTATATACTCAGATCTGAATGCAGGAAGATGAGTCTTTCTGACTTCAGCACTGTATCCACTGAGTCACTTAGAGGTCCCTTGCTGGTTAATAATTATTTTTAAAAAAACAACGTACCACAATAATATGTCTAGGCACTGTGGTAACTCTGGCCTGGGAAAACTACCCCTTCACAGAAAATGTTATTTCTTCCCACAGCCACAGTCATAATCTCCCCTGTGGCTCACAAAATAGCCACACATTCTATTCTCCAGACTCATCCTGTAAGGATCAGTAATAGGTATATATTTTCCCTCTCTCTTTTAAGGAGGGCACCCACTCACCAGAAAACTTTATCATTTTAAAAAATTTAAGTGTGTCTAACAAAATCCGGTTTGACATCCGAAATGAAGAAGAAATCATCATTAACTCTTTCATTAACTGCTTCAACTGGTATATCCAGCACCCACTTACATAATGACAAAATCATAAACTTGGAAGGGACCTGCAGCATCACCCAAATCCAACCTTTCCCCAAAGAATGAAACACCTTTATAATATTGTCTACAGATGGCCATCCAGTCTGTGCTTTAAGAGATTCAGTGACAGAAGACTAACCGGCTTTGGAAGCCATCCATTCCATTTTTAACAAATTGGGAGGAAATGTTTTCCCATGTATTCAGCTGAACCCTGACTCCTCAGAAATTCTAACTTTTGCTCCAGGCTTCTCTGCTTATCCAGTGGCCATCTAAGGACTCCAAGCTTTCACTGTTTCTCACCAGAGACACTCATTGCCCAACTTTCTCTTCATTTTCACCCACATGAATTTCCCTTTGCCTGGAATGCTCTCTGTCGTAGTCTCTGCCTCCTAGTGGTTCTTTCAAGTCTTAGACAAAAATCTCATCTTCCACATGAAGCTGATCTTGGTTCCCCTGAATGTTAATGTTTTTACTCTGAGATTATGTCAAATATACCCTGAATATATTTTGTTTGTACACAGTTGTTGCATGTTAGCTCCCCTATTACATTGTGAGCTCCTAATGGGCTTTTTTTTTTTTTTTTGTATTTCTCAGTGCTTAGCAGAGTGCCTGGAACATAATAAGTATTTAAATGCTTATTGATTCGACTTGACTTTGCTCCAGGGTGTGCTGGAACCAACTCAATCCTGTTTAAGAAGCCAATTGTTAATTTTTAATTGTGAGTATTTCAACCTCAAAAATCAGCAAATGCTACAAATCAGAGCTTGATTCATTGTTCTGTTGATTGTCTGGATTTAAGAAAGTGGATAAATGGAGTGGCTAGGTGGTTCAGTGAATAGAGCATTATCCCTGGAGTCAGGAGGACCTGATTTCAAATCCGACCTCAGACACTTGACACTTACTAGCCCTGTGACCTTGGGCAAGTCACTTAACCCAAATTGCCCTGCCTTCCCCCTTCCAAAAAGGAAAAAAAAAAGAAAGTAAAGGAGAAAATGCTAATAATACAAATGAAACTTAAAAGTGTGTCACTTTTTTCCAGAGAACTGGTTGTTAAATATTTTACCAGCATATTCTTGCTTAACTACTATGTCTACCCTGAAGATCTAAGCAGAAAAATATCTAATCTTCCTTCTACATGATAACCCTTTATTTCATTTATTCACCTGTGTGAATATTGTAAATCTTATGTTTGCTTATATCTTTGTTTTTACATTATATTTATTTCCAAATATATCCTTCTCCCTTCCCTTACTCAGTGAACAATCCTTGAATAAGTGTTTGTGTCTTCAAAGGTCACTGACTACTGCTCCCCTTAGCACTGTAGGGATAACACTGAGAGATTGCTGCTTCTTAGTACTTTCATTCACAAGCCCCCACCACTGTGTTTCCCATTGATTAGCAGCCAGACTTAATCAGCTTTTAGAAAGGGTATTTACTAAAAGAGAGGTATGTGATAGTGACTAGAGAGTTGGTCTCAAAGCCAGCAAAACCTGGATTCAAGCCCCACCCCTGATGTATTGGTTGTGTGGCCTGAGTAAATCACTTAACTTCTCAGTACTCTGGGAAAGTCTCAAAATAAAAGTTGCAGAGAAGATGCCAACCTATATTTGTACAAAGAGGCTCCTCATCTAGAAGTTTCTATAACAATGAAATTATAGGTCTATGAAGTAGATACCAAAGGCAGTTGTTATAGGAACAATCCCTTCCTCCCCAGGCCAAGGACCAACTCTCCCCTTGTACCCACAAAGTCCCTGAGGAGAATAGGCTCAGTTTTATAGTAAAATCATAGTAAGATGCATGTGTAGGGAACCTCTGTGTCAAATTCACAGCTCTTAGTTACTAGAAGTCCCTTCTTCCCTTTGTTGAGTCCTTGTCAAGTTCCCCTTAAGGAAGGAACTCTGTGCTGGGCTCTGAGGGTCAGTGTCTTTGTAAAATCCTGAAACATGTTTCTCTCCCCCCTTGAAGGATCACAATTCTTGAAGCTGCCTTCTTTTTCCTTGGCATTTCTAGTTTATTCTCACTATGCCTCTCAGTTCCCAATGCAAACATTGCTATCAATCAACTTGACTCCAGAACACTTTTGCCAAGATTGATGGGAATTAGAAATTTGCTCTTCTACTCTGTCCCCTCCTTAGAAGTTATGTGCCAAATTCTGTTTCCAGTCAACTAGCCTTATGCTGGAATACACAATTCCAAACTGGCCTCTTGTGTTACATAAACCTAGAGGTATATCTAAAAATATAGCTAATCACAAGACATTTTCTGTGTGTTGTCATTCTATCATTTAAAAGGTCTCTATCATTTAAAAATTTGATTAGAGACTTATTTATAACTGGTTTAATTTTTATTTATTGATTGATTCAGTTATTGATTGATTCAGTTATTGATTGATTCAGTATTGATTCAGATGTCTGGCCTTCTGTGATTACACTAATTCCACTTTTAACAAAGATATTAAAAAGAAAGAAAAAAGTCAGTTCAGCAAAATCAACTATACAGCAGTCTTGGCTAACTACTTATGCAATATTTCAATACCCATTGACCCTCCTTTGCAGAGAAGGGGAAAAGGTACCTTTTTTCAATTCTTCTCTGGGGTCAAGTTTGGTCACTATAATTATAGAGTGTTCAGTTTCAGGGTTTTTTGTTGCTCTTACTCTTTGTTTACATTGCTGTAATGACACCCTCATACATATTTGAAAGCAGGTATCATATACACTCTGCCTTTTCTTCTCCAAGCTAAGCACTCCCTGTGTATTTTACTCTCTGAACCCGCGCTGGGACTGATAGAGCTCTCCAAGTTTGGGAAGCAATGGATGAGACCCAGCAAGTAGATGCTATGCAAGTGTGGGTCAGAAATTCAGTACAAAGGAGCCAAAATAAAGAATAGAATATCTCAAGAGAAGGGTAGTAAGACTGAGAAGGGTCCAGGGTCGTAAGGATTCAGTGTCAGGAAGCAAGAGTCGAGTGAGACAAAAAAATAACAATTTGTCACACTCACCAGCTACGGGGAAGCAAGGGATTTGTAGCCCCATTTTCCAACTTCCATTGACACCACTATTTTTGTTGACTTCTGTAGAATCAGTGTGACTATAGTGCAGACACACAGTTCCTTTGATTCTCATTTGGCATGGTTTCAAGACCCTTCATTATCATTTTTTAAAATTGATTAAAGACCTATTTATAACTTGTTTAAATTTTGATTTATTGATTGATTCACTGCACTTCTCTAGAAACATTCTAATTCATAAAAAAGAAAATAATTTTGGCATGATTTGTTTTGAATGCATTCCTCACCGATATGGGTGTGTGTAGTCACCTTCTCTTCTTTATTTCAAGTATTCTCAAACTATTCCTTTAATCATCCCTTCTAGAGTTTTACCAGGAATCCATGTAAAACTCCTTAACCTATAGATTGAAGCATTCCCTCTTCCTTCTTTGTGAAAAAAAAAAAGTGATAATGCTTGCTTCCCTACAATCCCGCATTGCCTCTTCTTTTCACCAAATTTCTTCCAAGAGCATTGATGGAGTTTTATCAGTCCCATCCATAAGCTTGTTCAATACTTTGATGTAGTTGGCCCATATCTACCGACTTGAATTTGTGAAGAGCAGCCAATTGCTCTTTCCATCTCTTCATTTGTTCAGGAATTTCCTTTACTTATTAATTATTGTTGTTCTTACTCATATAGTCTGAATATCACTAGATAACAGAAGAAAATGAGAGAAGCAAAATAGGAGATACATAGTTCTCTCCTTTGTCCTTCTTGCCACTATTATCTTCTTTTTATCCTCTCCATGAAGAACTATCTCTTCCTTAACAAAACTAACAGTCTTTGCAGCTGATAAGATGGCATACTTGAAGAATCCTAGAGAATCAACTAAAAAACTAGTTGAAATAGTTAACAACTTTAGCAAAGTTGCAGGATAGAAAATAAATCCATATAAATCATCAACATTTCCATATATTACCAACAAAGTTCAGCAGTAAGAAATAGAGAAATTCATTTGAAATAACTGTAGACAATATAAAATACTTGGTAGTCTACTTGCCAAAATAAAGCTAACATAATTACAAAATTATTGCAGACAAGATTAGAAGGAAAGCAGAAAACTGGGGTGAAATTTTTACCACAATTTTATCTGATAAAGGTCTCGTTTCTCAAATATACAGAGAACTGAGTCAAAGTTATAAGAATACAAGTCATTCCTCAATTGATAAATGGTCAAAGATTGTGAACAGGCAATTTTCAGATGAAGAAATCAAAGCTATTTATGGTCATACGAAAAAATGTTCTAAATTGCTATTGATTTTCTGTTGTTGTTCAGTCATTTCAGTTGTATTCAACTTTTCGGGACCCCATTCTGGGTTTTCTTGGCAAAGATACTTGAGTGGTTTGTCATTTCCTCTTCCAGATAATTTTTACAGAAGAGGAAACAGAGGCAAACAGGGTGAAATGTCTTGCCCAGGATCACACAGCTTATGTGTCTGAGAATATATTTCAACTCAGAAAATGAGTTTTCCACACCTGACACTCTATCCACCATGCCACCTGGTTGCCCACTATTGATTATTGAAGTGCACAACTAAAAAGAAAAATACAAATATCAGATTGGCTAATATAACAGAAAAAGAAAATGTTGGAGAGGATGTGGGAAAATTAGTACATTAACACACTGCTGGTGGAGTTGTGAACTGATCCAACCATTCTGGAGAGCAATTTGGAACTATGCCCAAAGGGCTATAAAACTTTGCATATCCTTTGATCCGGAAACATCACTGCTAGGTCTATTTCCCAAAGAGATCAAAGAAAAAGACCTATTTGTACAGAAAAGTTTGTGGTGACCTTTTTTGTTGTGGTAAAGAATTGCAGATTAAGGAGATGCCCATCAGCTAAGAGATGGTTGAACAGGTTGAGGTATATGACTGCAGTGGACTACTATTGTGGTATAAAAAGTGATAAGCAGGATTATTTCAGAAAAACCTGGAAAGACTTATGTGAACTGGTGCAAAGTGAAATGAACATAACTAGGAGAACACTGTACACAGTAAGAAAATTATTGTACAATGATCAACTGTGGAATGATTTAGCTATTCTCAGCAATATAAAGACCTAAGATTATTCTGAAGGCTTGTGGTGAAAAATGCGATCTATCTCGAGAGAAAGAACTGATAGAGACTGTACACAGATTGAAGCATACTTTTTTGGGGGGAGAAAGGCAGTTGGGGTTAAGTGACTTGCCCAAGGTCACACAGCTAGTGTGTTAAGTGTCTGAGGTTGGATTTGAACTCAGATCCTTCTGACTCTAGGGTTGGCATTCTATTCACTGTGCTACCTAGATGCCCCTGAAGCATACTTTTTAAAACTTTCTTTTTCTTTTTTTTTGTCTGTGTTTTCTTTCACAACATGTCTAATATGAAAGTATGTTTTGCATGACTTCAACATGTATAATTGATATCACATTTCTTGCCTTCTCTGTTGGTGGGGGAGCAGACGAAAAGAGAGAATTTGGAACTAAAAATTTTTTTTAAATGTTAAAAATCTTTTACACATAATTAGAAAACAGTTTTAAAAAAATATGTACTATCCCTTCCTTGAGCTTCCTCTTGATCTCATCTCAACTTTTAAAAGTATTTTTTTTTGTTTGTTTCTAGGATATATTATAATCCTTGGTCCATTCTGAGCTTTAATCTTCTTGACCTTATTCTTATATGATCTTACTATTCTCTCATATATGTCCTTAATTATCTCTTATCTTTTAAAGACTGAGTTTGTCAAGGAAGCCCCTATGCCAGCAATTCTCAACCTGTGGGTTATGTTCAATTTGTAACAATAAAAATACATCCTGCATATCAGATATTTACATTATGATTCATAACAGTAGCAAAATTACAGTTACGAAGTAGCAACGAAAATAATTTTATGGTTGGGGGGCACCACAACATGAGGAACTGTATTAAAGGGTTGCGGCATTAGGAAGGTTGAGAACCACTGCCCTATGCAAATATATTAGTCTCTTTTGTCATTTCTTCTTTCTCTTCTTTATCATAATCAGTTTCATCTACTTTAACAGAATTCCATTGTTGAATGCTTTCCATCCTGCTTAAGTTGACTTTAAAGTTTTAGTATATGGAGATATACTAAAAATGACTTTTTAAAGTTTTAGTATATGGAGATCCTGCCAATCTCCTACTATTTCTGAACTCATTGAAATCTATTCTCCTAGAAACTAGGATATGTGTCAGAGTATACTTTTTCAAAGCTCCTGTCACATCTACTTTGCCAACCAGAATCAAATCCATAATAGCAGTTCACTTCATCACCTTCTGTACCTTCTGAAAGATGAAATTATCGGTAAGGAAAGGCCAGAACACATCACTTGCTGTGCTTTTCACAGAAAGCAATCACCAGCAGATAAGCAGATAGAATTAATCCTGTCAGCTGGAGTGCTTTCTGCCAAAAGCAGATCAGCTAATAATTTCTTGACTTGATTTAATGAAAATTTTATCCTTCAAAAGGAGGAGAGAACTGATTTTGGTGGCAACAAGGAAGAGTAGGTTGATAGGATGAAATGATGGAAATCTTTGGGAGACATGATCATTCCAATAAGAATTTGGGAAAAGAGAGGAAAGTCAGGAATAGTAGAGTCTCTAAGAGAGAGGGTTTCAAGAAATTCAGGGGAAGATAAGTAGATATCATGGTCTAAAATTCTGCAAAGGAAATCATAACAGGAGGAATGGGAAGCTGAACCAACAGGAATGGAAAGCTCTCAAGAATTACTTAGGACAAAAAGAGAAATAATTCTCATGAGAAGTAATAAAAGGGAGTTGTCTAAAGAGACCCATTCAAATACATAGAGAATTTATCCAACAACTTAGGTGTAGGTTTCTTTTTCTTTTCTTTTAAAGACATACAGAAGATGTAAGGGTAAGTAACAATTAACAAATATAAATGTATGGAAGAATCCTTCAGCAATAATGTCATGAGTGTTAGACCTCAAAATAAGCTGAGAGTGGAAAGGAAAGGGAAGGGCAACAAAAAGGGTTGTTTGGTCCTTTTTTTAAATTTGTATTGAAGAAAAGAGGAGGATCAAAGAAAAGATAGGAAAGATGCTCAAGGTGGAAGGGACTATGATAATAGAGGCTATTGTTGATTTTGTAATTGCCCCCCAAAAATGACATTGGAAAAGCTTTCTTCCAACTTCTTTTACTCTCAAGGTTTTCCTTATTTTATTGGAATACAAGATATGACACTCTATGTGGGACATTCTGGGAATAAGTGTTATCTTATCACTCAGTTTTCAGAGAAAAAAAATCCAAGCTATATTAAGTCATATGAAAAGCTCTAAGTCCCTAATAATTATAGGAATGCAAACTAAAGCAACTCTGAGGTTCCATTTCACACACATCAAATTGACCGATCTGACAAGAAAAGAAAATAACAAACATTAGAGAAGCTATAGGAAAACAGATGTGTTCATTGGTCCAGCCACTTCATAAATTTGGACCTATTTCCCCAAAGTTACTAAGCTTTGCATATCCTTTGACTCAGCCATACCATGACTTGGTCCATACCCCAAGGAGATAAAATAAAGAGGTAAAAGACCCAAATATACAAAAATACAACAGCTCATTTCATTTTCAAACTAAAGAGGTGTCCATCAATTGGGGAATGGTTGAATAAATTATAGTATACAAATGTCATAGAATGCTATTGTGTTATAACAATAAACTGGACAGTTTTAGAGGAAACTTGGAAGACCTTTATGAACTAATACACAGTTAAATTTTTTAAAACTAGAAAATAATTTATACAATAACATAATGGCAAATAACTCCAAAAGACTTAGGAACTCTTTATGAACACAATGACAAATCATGGTTCCAGAGAAGTCATGATAAAATATATTACCTACTTCCTGACAGAGAGGTGATAGACTCAGAATGTGTGTGTGTGTGTGTGTGTGTGTGTGTGTGTGTGTGTGTGTGGACATGCTCAATGTGGAAATTTATTTTTCTTGGTAATGCATGTTTGCAAATGAAGTTTGGAGACGGAGAAGGAATAAAAGAAAGAAATCCGATTTTTTTATTGAAAAAACTTTAATTAAATTTTTAAAAATTAAATTAAAAAGCAATACTAAAAATAGGCACAGCTCTATACAATATCGTAAAGTAAACAAAAAACTCAGATTTAATCTCAAAATATAAAGTCATTAGATAACTAATTAATACAAATTTATATAACAACTAAAACAGTTTGTAAAAACAAGATTCTGAATGAAAGTTTTTCCAGTATATAACATGAAAATTACTTAACAAATAAAAAGGCAAGTCCAATTATGTTTTATGTACATGACGATTTCAGCTTTGCTTCTGATGATATCCTTGCTCCAAAGGATGAGTAGCTGCATTTTTTATGTGCCTGATTCCAAATTTGTATATGGTGAGTTGTGGCCATTTTAAAGCACTTTCCTACAATTACCAGTTTTTGCTTTTATGACAAATAAAATGTTACAGTACCACCACTACCATCACCTCTTGAATCCAAACCCTTTCACAATTTACACATATCCTATAAGGAAGCCAAGAATAGTGTTTTTATTTATAAATAAGAACAGACATGGTTTTACAATAAAATTTTACTTTCTACACAAAACAAAAGAGGGGTATAAGTGTGTAGGATTAGGAAGGTTGCTCTTGGTACAAGGAAACACTTGACTCCACAATCAGAGCTATCCAAAAGGGTAATTGGCTTCCAGGGGAAGTAGTGGGTTCCCTTGACTTGAGGTCTTTAAGTAAAATTTAGGCTTCTATTTGTCAGGCATGTTGTGATTTTTCAGGCATGAAATGGACTAAATGGCCTCTGAGGTCCCTTACAACTCTGAAACTGTAATTCAGTTTCAGCTGGTTCTTTTGACTGCCATTATATGATGAGTACTTTTAGCTGAACAAGGATTTGTTTATTTCCTGCCCTGTGCCTGGATTCAGAAGCCCCAGGGTGTTTCCCTGTCAAGGAATGTGAAGAATTTGAGTTGCTGATATTCTTCAGATTGAGAATTCTATCTCTTTGGTCTGTTTAATAAATGGCCAGGTAGAGCAAGCAAATTGTTTTCCAGAATGGCTGAACCACTTCATATCTCCATGTGATCTTTTGTGACTCTAGCTAGAATGAAGTATTGGTACAAAGTTAATTGACCAATGTGAACCAAATCCACTGCCTTGGCTTCTTTACCTTTAACCCATGATCCATTATTGAGATAACTGTAAAGGTTACCTTCTTGGTATGCATTGATATCCAGGAGTTTCCTCACTCCCTTTTGCCAATCTATGATCAGCAGGCTGACCTTGAAATTGACTGAAGTGAAGAAAGAAGAGTTATGTATGTATGTGAAATGTAATCTATGTGTATGCTTGAAGAATTAACATTGTAGAGATTGTGCCTATATTTATATATGTCTATTTATCTGTATACACACATGTGTGTGTATGTAGTATGTTTAGATGTGTGCCAAATCACATCATCAATCAGCTATGCAGATGAAAACTGGTGACAGCTGATCCACATCATATATAGCAAAGAGGCATTTTGCTTATAGTTATAGTCCCTTTGATATATCTTCCTTTCCCAGCACCCTGGGTTGTTCTGCAGTGTGATTATGCACTGAGCATTGATGTAAAGCTATCATTATATCTTCCCTACTTGTCCTACCTGCTGTTAGACAGAAAGATAAGACACTCTAATTTCCAAATGGCTGCACGACTGAGATTTATAAAGGTCATATCATAAACCAACTAAAGGAGCAGTGGAAGAGATACTTTCAGAACTATGGATAGGGAAAGGGTTCTTGATTAAAGAAGTGGTAGAAACTATCACAGAGAATAAAATGGAAATTTTAGAAAAGTCTTTGTAAAACAAAATCAATACAAATTTTAAAATTAGCAAGGAAAGGCTAAGTAGGAAAAGTCTTTGAAACAATTTTCTCAGATAAAGGCCTTATATTCCACATATATAGGGAATTGATGCAAATAGATAAGAATATATACAGACAAGAGCAAGACAGATTAATGGTCAAAGTATATAAATAGAAAGTTCTCAAAAGAAGGCAAGCTATCAACAACCATATTTTTTAAATGCTGCAAATCACCAATCATACAATAAATGCAAATTAAAACAAGTCTAAGTTCTACCACAAAACCAGGGAAAGAAAGAAGGGAGGGAGGGAGAAAGGGAGGGAGAAAGGGAGGAAGGAAGGAAGGAAGGAAGGAAGGAAGGAAAGAAAGAAGGAAGGAAAGAAGCAAGGAAGGAAGGAAGGAAGGAAGGAAGGAAGAAAGGAAGGAAGGAAGGAAGTCCTCATCATAAACATGCATACCCAAGCATAACAAATTCCTATATTTGCTATGCCCAAAAATATATGTTTTTCTCGGCATTTTTAAGTTTATCAACTCTTTGACTTCTGAAGGTAAAGGACATTATTTCATCTCCACTCTTCCAAACTGATGGTTTATTATTGCATTAATCACAATTCCAAAGTCTCTCAAAATTGTTTTTCTCTATAATTTGTTGTCATTGTATAAATAGTTTTCCTAGTTATCATTTTACTCAACGTGAGTTTCTACAGGTCTTTTCAGTTTTGTCTGATACTGTCTGCCCATTTTGTCATTTCAATGTGGCACAATAATAATAATAACATTACATTACATTCATATACTACAGTTTGTTTAGTCATTCAACAAGAGGAGGACATCTTCTTAGTTTCAAATTTGGGGCCATGATGAAAAAAGCTGTTATAAATATATTTGTATGTATGCGGTATTTTTCTTCTATTTTGGATCTCTTAAGGATATAGGTATAAAACAATAGTCGGATCAAAGGAAACACACAGGCTGGCATAGTTCCAAATAGTTTTCCAGAATGGCTGAACCAATTCACATCTCCATCAACAATGTATTAATGTGCCTGCTTACCCACAGACCCTCTAACATTTATCTTTTTCCCCTTTTATTGTCTTTGCCTGTCTGGTAGGTATGTGGTGGGACCATAGAATTACTTTAATTTGTATTTCTCTAACTATTGGTGATTTAGAGTGCTTTTTCATATGATTGTTGATAGTTTGGGTTTCTTCCTCTGAAAACTGTCGATCTTTCCTTTGAGAAATGTCTGTTTATGTCCTTTGAGGAGTGGTTCTTAGACATGCATTTGAATCATTTATTTGTCTTGACTATGTTTTGAATATGAATATAAATATGAATGTGTTTGAATATGAATTAATTTTTCTAATTTTTATTATAGGAACTTGCTATAAAAATTTTTCCCCTTTACCAATTTTCCTTCTAATCTTACCTTCCTTATATTTGTTTGTGCTAAATCTTTTCAGTTTTATATAATCAAAATTGCCAATTTTACCTTGTAAGATTCTGCCAGACTGCTGTCCAATTTTCCCAGAAATTTTTGTCAAATACTGAGCCTATCTCAACTAAATGGGATCTTTGGGTTTATCAAACACAAGACTAACTGTGCTGGTTTGCTTCTGTATATTGTGTACCTAATCTGTCCCATAGATTGATCTATTTTTTAACCAGTATCAAGTTGGTTAAATTATGTTTTGTTCTGTTGCATAACTGGAGATCTGGTATTGATAGACTACCTCTCCCAATTACTTCTTTTTATTGCCACTATAATTCTGATTCTTGATCTTTTGTCCTTCTATATGAATTTTGTTATTCTCTTCTACTTTAATAAAAATATTTCCTTGATAGTTTAATTGGCACAATGCTAAATAAATTAATTAACACAGTTATCATTTTTTATTACATTGGTTTGACCTACTCATGAGCAATTATGCTTCTTCAATTATTTGGAGAATGCAGACTATTTTATTTCTGCAGAGTATTTTTAAGTTGGATTGCTATAATTCCTGGGTGTATCTTAACAGAGGATCTCACAAATATATTATAGCTTCTATAATTATTTTTCATGGAATTTTGCTATATGACTGTTCCTGTCAGTTTTGTTGCTAACATATAGGCCTGCTGATGATTTGTGTGGAAATGTTTTATGTCTTGCAACTTTGCTGAATGTATTAATTGTTTCAATTAATTTTTGTTAACTCTAATGCTTTCTTAAGTAAATCATTCTATCATCTGCAAAATGTGATAGCTTTGTTTCTTCTTTGTCCATGTTTATTTCCTCAATTTATCTTTTCTTTGTCTTATTGCTTCAGTTAGAATTTCTAGCACTACATTAAATAGTAGTCATGATAATGACTATTTGATAATGGGACATTTTTGGTTTGCTCTTGATCTTATTATAAGGGCCCCTGATATATACTCTGTCTGTGTGTGGGGGTGTGTGTAGTAAAGGCCTACAAAAACTTTATAAAGTAAAGGTCCATTTATTCCTATGCTTTCTAGAGTTTTTTTTAAGTGAAAAAAAGTATCCAATTTAATAGGGAAAAAGAATACCAAATATCTGTTTCATGATACCAAACAAAACCATAATCTATTAAGATTTCAGGCAGAGGTTCTACATTAACTAAAACCATTCTGTATTTTTATTCATATATTTTGTGATGTTCACATTTTTTTTTTGTTTTTATACAGCAAACATAACACTGTAGGCCATGAGAAGCTGCAGCACTATTGTTTAATAGCAGCAAGTTATATTTTATATCAGGATAGCTGAATAATAAATAGTCTGTTTCTTTGGATGTGAATGTTTAAAATGAAGTACTGCTGCAGCTTCATAATGTGATTGCTATTTCACAGACCTTATACATAAAAATATATATGTCATATTTGTCTATATTTTAGACAAATGCAACAGGAGTTTGTGAATACATTTTAAGTACATATACGTGATGAACAATCTGATTTCCCATATCACAGGATAGCAATTTTAAATGCAGGAGACATATACAAATTCAGTCTGGAATGCAGGGTTTTTTTTTTCTTTTTTCTATTTTTCCTCAAAACTTTATCATTAGAATATTTTAGCACTCAAGTCCGAACACTTTTTTTTTAACTACCTCAATATAATATCAGCAATTCACCTCATGTTCAGGTACGACATCATCCATTTCCTGATGGTTTCCAGTTTCTTTTAAATTTAAAGGGCTTCTAGTAACATATAGTATGTTCTTCACTCCACACTATATATAAAAGAAAAGCCTATTATTCATTTTAACTAACAGTCATCTTATGAACAAAAGTTGGACTTGTTCTGGTAAGGTTTGCATGTCCAAGATTTTCCTTTTGCAAGTGCATATGAATACATTGTGGTGTTGTAAAAGTTCATTAATGACAAATTATGTCACAGTACAAAAATATATCATACACCTATAGATCTAAAATAGTCCTTTTTCTATGGGTAAAAATACATCTGGATGAGACAGGAAGGTTTGTAGCACCATGAGGAATTGTTTCCCAAGTTACATTAGCAGCATGATCCAATAGAACAATATTGCAGGAGTGTTTCTGAGAAGATAAACATCCATTCTGGTTCAACTGTGACACTGAAGCTTATACTGCAAAGTATTTATATATGATTAGCAATAGTTCTGTGTCATTTCTAGAGCTAGATAACTGTTATCAAAAGACACTGCCTTCCAACCATAGAGCATTGACAACCTTATTGCATAAGGGCCTTAAGAATCATTTAAATACATCTTTAACTATGTTGGTTTTATTCTATCTTGATATATATGGGTTGAAGATCTTCAGGATAAACCTACATAATGTTATGTACGTCTATATAGGTAAATAAAAATCAACAGATTCTCTGTGGAGTAGGATGTGTAGAGAGATAGTTGCTTAGTAATTTGTACTTAGAAACAAAGGCCTTGGTACAGTCTTGTTGGGTGCACTTGTAGGGCCTCTCTCCTGTGTGAGAGTATGAATGAATCTTTAATTTCTCAAGACTGTGAAAGGCCTTGTCACACAGTTGGCAAGGCAAGTTTTTTTCTTGGTTTGGTTTCACCACGCTTATGTTTCCCTGAAGGAATTTTCTGGGTTATCTCTTACTTCTGACAAATCACCAGGAATGACAGTGGTCATCGCAGCCTAAACCAGGCCTTCTTGTTGGACCATTAGGAACTGCCCAGCTCCACTAAATGATTTAGCTTTAGATGGCTTCTTAAGTTTCATGTGGTCATAAAAGAAAGCAAAAGGGGACTGATGATAGCTGGTAAAATCCTCAGATACTGATCATAACCAGTCCCACTGATTCTTCTTGGAGGAGAGCAGAATCCAGTACTTCCCATTTTGGCTGATTGTGGGGCTTTAACATCCTCCCTCCAGCCTTCCTGCTGCCTTTACACTACCCACCAAATTTCGAATAATTTTTTTCTCATATTTCGGGCTGGATGCGGCGGGCTTTTCCAGCAGCCATTGTAGTGTATCGCTTTCTAGAGTTTTTAATAGAAACAGGTACTAGATTTTAAGATAATTACATGGTTTTTATTATTTATATTATTAACATATTTTTAATTATATTTTTAGTATTCCTTACCTTAAATCAAACCTGCATGACTTATATTGTTTGTCCTTTGTACTCAAAGTTAACCAATGACATTAAAATGTGGAGGTCAAGGTACAATGTGTTTACTATGACTAATCAGTCCAATATGAACTACTGAGGCTCTACCACAGGTCAAGTACAAATAGCCAAAGGTAAATTTAGGACGAAGATGTCTCTAAATTTGAGCATCTCATGTTTCCTTTGTGCTACTGGGATTCTGCTTTGCTCACAGAGCACAGGCTTTCTTTGATATGGACACTCCATGATGGGCAGTCCTGTGCCAGCATCTCTCATGTCTCAAAATCAATACTAAATTTTTCTTTTTTTTGGAGGGGAGAGGGCAGGGCAATTGGGGTTAAGCGACTTGTCCAAGATCACACGTCTAGTAAATGTTAAGTGTCTGAGGCTGTATTTGAACTCAGGTCCTCCTGACTCCAAGGCCAGTGCTCTATTCACTGTGCCACCTAGCCACCCCAATGCAAAAGTTTTTCAAACAGACCTTGAGAGTGTCCTTGTATCACTTCTTCTGCCCTCTGTTTGAGAACTTTCCTTGTGTGAGCTCTCCATAAAATAATCTTTTTGGCAAATGTATGTTTGGCATTTGAACAAGCAATGTGGTCAGCCCATTGGAGTTGTGCTCTCTGCAGTAGAGTTCCAATGCTTGGCAGTTCAGCTCCAGAGAAGACCTCAGTGTCTTGTGCCTTATCTTGCCAAGTAATCTTTAGAATCTTCCTAATACACTCAAATGGAATTGGTTCAATTTTATGGCATAGTTTTAATAGATTATCCAAGTTTCACATGCATAAACAATGAAGTCAGCACAACAGCTCTGTAGACTTTCAGTTTGATAAGCAGTGTAATACCTCTTCTCTCTCACACTTTTTTTTGGAGCCTCCCAAACGCTGAGCTAGCTCTGGCAATGTATGCATCGACCTCATCATATATGTGAACGTCCTTGGGAAGTATACTACCAAGGTAAATGAATTTATCCACAGCATTCAAAATTTCTCCATTTACTGTAACCACATATGGATGGTGTGGTGCTAGCTGGCAGAGAATCTCTCTTATAAACTTAATCTAGTCAAAGGAGATAATCCTTCTCATTTGTTGTTGCATACTTGCTAATATTTTATTTAAAGTTTTTATATCGATATTCATTATGGAAATTAGACTATAGTTCTCTCTTTCTGCTTTGTCTCTCCCTGGCTTAGGCCTCAAGATCATATTTGTATCATAGAAAGAGTTTGGAAGGATGCTTTCTTGTTTTCTTTATTTTTTGTTACATTTTGAGTTCCAAATTGTCTTTCTCCTGCTCTCCCAATTCCATGTTGAACACAATTCATGGCCTCCGCAAAGGCCGACATTGGATACATATGTGAAATTATGAAATACATACTTCCATATATCAATTCTTTCTTTGGAGATGGGTAGCATTGTCCTTCATAAGTCCTTCAGAGTTGATTCGAATGTTCATATTACTTGGAACAGCTTAGTGATTCTCAGTTACTCTTCAAACAATATTATTCCTACTGTATACAATATTATCTTGGTTCTGTTCATTTCACTCTGCCTTATTTCACCCAAGTCTTTCCATGTTTTTCTAAAAGATTTCTACTAATCATTTCTTACAGCACATTAGTATTCCATCACAATCATATACCACAACTTATTCAGCCATTCCCCTATTAATAGACAGCCACTCAATTTCCAGTTCTTTGCCACCACAAAGAAAGCAGTTATAAATATTTTAGAACACATAGGTTCTTTTCCTTTTACCCTGATCAGTTGGGGAAACAGACTTAATAGTGATATTTCTGGGTCAAAGGGTATACACAACTTTGCAACTTTTGGGCATGATTCCAGGTTGCTCTCCCAAATGACTGGATCAGTTCCCAATTTCACCAACAGTGTATTAGCATCTTAATTTTTCCATATCCCCTCCAGCATTTGCCATTTTCCCCTTTTATCATTATAACCAGTTTGATAGATGTGAGAAGGTACCAAAAGTTGTTTTCATTTTTATTTGTCTAATCAATAATGATTTAGAGTATTTTTTAATATGAATATATAGAGTTTTGATTTCTTTTTCTAAAAACTGCCTGTTCCTATCCTTCGGTCATTTATCAGTTGGAGAATGACTTGTATTCTCATAAATTTGACAGAGTTCTCTATATATTTGAGATATAAGGCCTTTATCTGAAAAACTGTCTATAAAAATTTCCCCCAATACTTTGCTTTCCTTCTAATCCTGGCTATATTGGTTTTATTTAAAGAACTTTTACATTCAATATAATCAAAATTATTGATTTTACATCGTGTAATACTCCTTATCTTTGGTTTAGTCATAAATTCTTCTCCTATCCATATATTTAATAGATAATGGGTTCTACATTGTTCTAATTTTCTTATATCTCCCTTTATATCTAGGTCATGTATCCATTTTGACCTCATCTTGGCAAATAGTGTAAGATACTGATCTGTGCCTAGTTTCAGCTAAACTACTTTCCAGTTTTCCTAGCAATTTTGATCAAATAATGAATTCTTACCTAAAAGCTTGGGTCTTTATGTTTATCAAGCACCAGGTTACTGTAATGATTTACGACTGTTATGGTATGTCTATTCTGTTCCACTGATCCACCATTCTATTTCTTAGCCAATACCAGATAGTTTTGACAATTACCAGTTTATAATATAGTTTAAGATCTGGTAGTGCCAGACCTCCTTCTTTAACATTTTTAACATTAATTCTTTTGTCATTCTTGACTTTTTGTTCTTCCAAGTGAATTTTGTTATTTTTTCTAGCTCAACAAGATAATTTTTGATAGTTTAATTGGGATGGCACTGAATAAGTAGATTATTTTAGGCAGAATTGTCATTTTCATTATATTGGCTCATTGGTTCACCCTACCTATGAACAATTATTATTTCTCCAATTATTTTAATCTGACTTTATTTGTACAAAAAGCATTCTACAATTATGTTCATATAGTTCCTGGGCTTGTAGTAGCAGGTATATTCTCAGATATTTTATATTGAAGCTAATAGAGATTAAGTGATTTGGCCAAGGTCGCAAAGCTACTATCTAGATTTGAATTCAGAACTTTCTGACTCCAAGTCCAGCACACTATACACTGTATCACCTAGTTACTTACCAGAAAAGATTGGCAATGCTGACAGGTCCTGATTCACGAAAAAAAAACAACAAACCCACTCAAATTTCTACAATATTTGGGTCAAAGAATCTTAGAAAAGTGAAAGGGGAGTGCATTTTAAATGTATAATTTTAACTCCATGTCAAGTTTCAGCAAATACCAGGGGGTCGCCAGGATTTCCAATGGCAGATTGGTTAGTGGTGCCAGACTTCTTTGGAAATCACTGTACATAGAACTCAAAAGGAACAAAACTCCTATAGATACTAAACAAAAACGTACCACAGTACCTCTGGATGGACATATCTAACATGTTACAGGAAACAGAAACTTTCCCCCCAATTTTCTAAAATAATGTTTTTTGTGCCATCCTATTAATCAGAAGTAATGTTAACCTGTTGTTTCTTTCATAGAAGAAATATTTAGTTTTACCCATTTCCTTATGGTTCCAAAGTGGAACTATATTTTTATTATTACCAATGTTGTAAAGTCTTCCTTTATATTCACAACCAACATGAAAGCAAGCTTTTCTCTTTCTTAAAAGTAACAATTAGCTTTAATCTAGCTGTTTCTTTTTATCACCTTTCAACATCTTAGTAAGGAGGAACACAAAATAAGAGGCTACATGTGTCATGAAAAAGACTTGGAGGGGGCAGCCAGGTGGCGCAGTGAATAGTGCACTGGCCCTGGTGTCAGGAGGACCTGAGTTCAAATTTGGCCTCAGACACTTAATATTTACTAGCTGTGTGACCTTGGGCAAGTAACTTAACCCCAATTGCCCTGCCTTCCCCCTGAAAGAAAGAAAGAGAGAGAGTGAGAGAGAGAGAAAGAAAAAGAGAAGAAGGAAGGAAGGAAGGAAGGAAGGAAAGAAGGAAAGAAGGAAGGAAGGCAGGAAGGCAGAAACAAAGAAATGGAGCTAGAAGACCTGGGTTCAAATCCTGATTCTGCTATTTGCCATCAGTATCACCTTAGGCAAATCATCTAATCTCTCTTGGATTCAGTTTCCTTATATGTAAAATGAAGGAATTGGATTAAATGACCACTAAATTCCCTTCCAGCTCTGAATTCTATAATCCTTCAAATAACCACAATGCCTTGTACATAATAAGCATGTAATAAATATTTATTGGAAATTGAATTAGGTCTGTTGATATAGATGACCTTAAAGAGGCCTGTCTTCCAGCTCTAACATTCTGTTTTATGTTCCAATATTCTGTGTTCTAAGTCCTTCCAGTTGTACCATTCTATAATTCTTGTGAACCTCAGCTCCCAGTTCACTTATTGGTCTCCATATTAAAAGGCAAAGAAAACATTTAAATGTAGGGAATAAATTCACTTCATATCCCATGATGACCAATATTATATGTTTTAGTGTATATATATAAAAGCTTCAAGCAGAAACCATTCTAGATTTTTTCCCCCAGCTATCTAATCTTTAGACCAAAGTTTTAAGTCTTAATCTTGAGCTCTCCAGGACATGTAGTCAAACAAAGCAAGGAATATTATAAAATTATTTTAATGAAAAAAATTAATTCCTTAAAAGTTAATTTCAAATATGTCTTACATTCTATTAAAAACAATCCTAACTTGATATATTTAAACTAGTTATTTATAATAAAAAATGGGATAAAGATGGAAGTAAAGGCATATACATTGATTACAGTAGTGTCATCCAAAAGGTTAATCAATGTAAATCAATTGACATAACAAGTAGATCCCCTCAAAACCCTAAAAATTTCCTTAGGTGGCAAATTCTTGACTTATTTGCCAAGTAAAGGTAGAGTTTAGAATATGGACTCATTTGTAAGATCCTACAGAAAAAGAGAGCAGAGGAGAAAAAGAAAAACAAGCAGAATCTTCTTACAAAACAGAGAAATAGTGGAAGGTAAAAAAAAGCCAATTTAAAGAAAACTTGGCAAGAGATGTAATTAAGTAAAGTTATCCAAAGGATATGTAAGAATGAAAGAACAGAAGAAAGCTGGAAAAAATCGGCAAAGATTTCTATAACACAATCTATAATATCAAGAGCAGTATAGTTATACTGGGGCTTTAACATTACAGTCCCTGATGGCGTAATTAAGGAAGTACAAATGGCAATAAAGAGAACAAAGATGGGAAAAACAACTAGATAAGATCAAGTATACACAGACGAGAGATCTGAGTTGAAGAAGACATTTAAGGACTTTGGGCATTAATTCACAATATCTGAAGGATAGAAGATATGAAAGCCATGGGGAAAAAAATCTCAGATCTTATTAATACCCCCCCCAAAGGCAACCAAGAGAACAGCTACTGACCTCTATCATTATTTTCCCATCTATCAAAAAGAAATGTTATAAGAATATACAAATTAATTGAGGGTATCTTTGATATAAATATTAGTGGGAAACATATAGACTTTCCCAAGCAATATTACAAAACAGAACATATGTTGTGACCATACAAATAACTGAAAGATATGAAGAAAATGCCACCATACTCACTGTTTGTTGACCATACAGTAGCTTTGGATTTGGTAGAACAAACACAATCTTAAAGACCTCTTTTCCAACATGCATGCCTACATCAAAATAATTAAAGATTCCTTAAAAGCATAATAACAGAAATAACCTTGTTGGACAACCCTCTGATCATTAATATCAAATAAAGCATAAAACAGAGAGAGAAATATTTACCAAAGGTGTTCACTAAGGTCATGAAAAAAAATCAAACACAGATGTCAAGTGGAAGAGAGATCCTTGATAAAAGATGAGGTCTTCTATAAGATCCTGAAAAATATATAGAAGAGCTTTTGGACAAACTTCATAACTACTCAGAAACATTTGAACTAACCATCCATACAGGGTGAAAAAAGTAGTAAAGAATGCCTATTATCCTTTTTATGTCATGAGGTTAGATAGACTAGCTGTAGAGTTCATCCATTCCAGAATTTATCTTGGACACACACCATAAATGAGTTGGACAAAGAATTAATTAAACAGGTAAAAGAGAGCAGCCTGGATTATCTTTGGGACTTTTCCCTAAAAAAGTGGAATAGTGAATAGAGTACCAGACATGGAATTAGGAAGACCTGAGTTCAAATCCTGACCCAGACACATACTATCTTTATGACTTCTGTTTGCCTCAGTTTCTTCATCCTTAAAATGGCTATGATAATAACATTTTACCTCCTGGGGTTTTTATGAGGATCTAATGAGATAATTGAAAAGTGCAAGACACATAGTAACTACCATATAAATGTTGACTAATTTTATGACCAATATTCTAGTGATATTGGTAAAAATAATTTTTTGTAAGCAAAACAAAGTTAATTATCAAAGTTAAAAATCAAAATTAACTTTGAAAATAATGTCTTACATGACATTAAAACAACTCTAATCTTACCTATATAAACAATCTATTGATAATGAAAAATGGGGGGGGCGGAGCCAAGATGGCAGCGTAGCAGCAGCAACATATCGCAGCTCTCACATAGCCACCCCAAAATACCCATAAAATAGGACTCTAAACCAATCCTACAACTCCAAACTGCACACAAGGATACTTCCCACTAAAGTCAGCTCGGCTACGAGGAACCATATCAGCACTGCGAACTGAAGCCAGCCTGGCCTGAAGCCGCAGCTGCGCCCTGGGGGTGGCAGAAGAGCCTTTCAGGTGAGCGGAGGATTAGCACCAGCTGAGGATTAGCACCAGCTGTGAGTGGGGATTGCGAAAGGCCTCGGTCTTGGAGTCTTCATTATCCAGTCAGCCAGAAGTCTGCGGCAGCCGGGAGGACCCCAGAAATTTGGGACAGAGCTTTCCCTTCTGGAAGCAGAGCCCCAGAGAGATTAAAAAAAATAAAATAAAATCACGGTCTGAACAACGATGAGTAAGAATAAGCATAAGAAGCTAATTAAGAACAGCTCCCAAACCCTAGATTCCTTCTTCGGGGAAAAGAAAGATCATGGGAGAGAGAGGGAGGAGCAGAGCGCAGCCAGAGCACCCCCATCAGAGGCCGCCA
>CM053585.1:88904356-88929981 GCA_028646515.1 Pseudochirops corinnae
AGAGTCCTATTTTTAAAAAGTTATTCTTGTTAACTTGATGCTAATTAGGATATGGGCCTGACCAAGGAAGGAGAGCATAATGAGAGACAATCTGGACATACTTCTCCTCCTACTTACCTCTCCCTTCTACCACCACCATCACTGAAAATATCTAGGCTCTACACTGGGAATTGACATCTTTGCCTCTGAAATGATGGTAAGTGAGGTCTAAAATAGGAACTCGCCTGGCAACCAGACCCTGGCTGGACACATCTGAGGTCTCACCACCTTGTTGGGAGGAAGAGGTGACAGAAAGGAACACATCATGGAGGAATACGTGGGATCTCCTTTGTATCGATCCTAGCCCAAGCACCATCCCACTCTTGGGGAGGTTCAAATTTGATGTTACAGCACTTTTGGAGTGGTCTGTTCCCATCTCCCCAACCTTGGTCCAGGTTTCCCCAAAAACAGTGCAGCACCAGAGGCAGGGAGGAGAGGAATGTGGAGGATATGTGGAGGTTCATAAGAGGAGAGAAAGCTTGATAAAAGGTGATGAGAGGCAGAGGGATATCACAGTCTGTCTCCAGCCTACCTTCACATGTATATATTCCAGCCAAACCAGCCTACTCTCTGTTTTCCAAACTCAGCATGCCATATTTCACCTCCTTGCCTTGGACAAGATGTCTTTTATACTTGTTCTACCCTCTGTAGAATCATTCAGAAAGGTTCATTAAAACTTCTTTCAAGGTTCAGTTAATGTCTAGCGTCCTACAGAAGCCTTTCCTAAACCCCCTATTTATCAGTACCATCTTCCTTCTCAAATTGTATTGTCTTTATTTATCTGTTTAAATGTTGTATCCCCTAGCAGATTGTAAGCTCTTTGAGGTCAGGGACTGTTTCATTCTTGTCTTTGTCTTTCTAACACCTACCATGGTGCTTCACATGTACTAGATATTTAGTATATATGCTTATTTTAATATTTGTTAAATAATTGTTGGTTTGAAACAGAGGATCCCCCAAAATCTTCACCCCACCTTTCAAGCTCTGGAGTGGCCCAGGATCTCTCTGTCTCCCCATTTCTATAGCTGCCTCCTGCCCCAGGTTTGAAAATTCCTAGTTAAAGTTTAGTTATCATATTAACACCTCTTTAAAAAACAGATGCCTTGGCCAGGTTCCTCCTCAGCAAATCCTCTATAGTGGAAATTCTCAAACTTTTTGGTCTCAGGACCCCTTCACATTCCTGAAAGTTTTGAGGATCTTTCTAAAGAGTTTTTGCTTATAAAGATTTATTTATGTGGGTTATATTAATATTAATGTTATCGCATTTGAAATGAAAACATTTTAATATGATTTTGAAAATACTTTTAACCTTGTAGACCCCAAAGGAATTCCCCATATATACTTTGAGAGCTTCTGATATAGAAGAACACAAGTAACTGAGATAAACCTGGAGTCAAGTTACTGTGATAGGGTTTATGAGAGTCACAGCTCATGAGCTCTCCCAGTCTCCTCCCTCCGAGTCACTTTGTCAGCACCTTCCTTCCCCCTCATAAAAGACTTGTTTCTCATCCCCATCCCCATCCCCACCCAGGAGTTTGGCATGGGATTAAGTTGCTCCCTTTGCCTTTTTCTCCACAAAGGAGTTTCTGTATCAGCAACCCAACACTCTCTGGTCTGAAAGACTCACATCCAGAGCACAGAGAGTACATTTATGCTTGTGAAACCAGTTCCAAGACCAGAACCAATATAAATTCCCCTGGGCACTGCCCTGTCCTCTACCTCAGACTCCTCTAAGGAATGAAAGGCTAGGGGCTTGGTCCCAGCCTCCTGTGTCAATATTTCACGATCCCGAAGGTCCATTCTTCTGAGTGGTAAAAATGGGGAAGACAGTGAATGGAGGTAGAGACACAGGAATTGTTGGGGAGACAGAAGCCTGTGCTGTGTGGGAGAGCTGGGTAGGTAAGACTGGGATTACTTATACCCCTTAAACACTGGTGAAAGTGGTATCGAAAGGACTGACTCTGAGATCAGAAGACCTGGGTTTAAATTACTAAATACCACTTCTGACACTTAGAACTGTCAGAACTGACTAACTATCTAAGTGACCTTGGAAAAGTCATTCAACCTCTTGGGCCTCAGTTTACTTGTCTGGAAATTGAGAGTTGGATGATGTCAGGGATCCCTTCCAGCCTTAGGTTTGTATTCCTAAGCAGCTGAAAATTAACTAAAAGTAACCCTAGCCTGGGACTGGAATTCAGTAGACCTCAATTGGAGATTCTACTTTGCCACTAACTTTTCATGTGATTTGGGCAATCACAACCCCTTTCAGTCTCACTTTCTTCATCTATAAAATGGGGATAATAATACCTATGTTAATTAACCTTCCTGGGCATGCTGTGAGGAGAAAACGAGATAATATAGTAACTCAAAATTGATGTTAATTCCAAGTCAAAATTAAGTCTATTATGTAAACACTAGATTGGGGCACCAATGTTACCTAACCCACAATCCCCTCTTCCCTCTTCCTTTACCTGGAACCATGATCTAAAATCAGGAAGTATCAGAGAGGAATTTCATGAAACTGAGACAAAGCTGCAGAGGAGAGGTTCTGGGATTTTGATTAATTCATCAATAGTTATCAATTTTGCTGATTACAACTGTTATCTATGAGACCTTGGGCCAGCTACATAACCCACGGGTGGGGGACCTGCAAACTGGAGGCCACCTGTGGCCTTTTAGGTCCTTGGGTATGGTCTTTAACTAAGTCCAAGTTCTACAGAAAAAATCCTTTTATTAAGGGAATTTGTTCTATGAAGTTTGGATTCAGTCCAAGAACCAAACTTGAGGACCTAGAGAGTCACATGTGTCCTTGAGGCTGCAGGTTCCCCACCCCTGACATAACCTCTCTAGGTCTCAATTTCCTCATATGTATAATGAGGGAGTTGAACCAACTGACCTCCTAGAATGTAAGCCCCTTGAGAGTGAGCATTTTGTCTTACTTATTTTTGTATTCCCCAGAATCTCAGCATAGTGTATAGTAATATCGAGTGACTAGCAGTTAGTTAGTTAATATTGGGTTGAATTGGACAGTAGTTTAGACTTGAATATCCCTTTTGAATGAAAGAGTCTACAATCCTATAATTATCCTTTTTTTTTTCATTCCATCTATTAAGTATGGATAAGAAAGTTGACTTAACTCCCAGTTTTCACAGTTGGGCTGATATGAGGTCAGGTGCCTTTATCTGAGTCATTTGTATCCAGATGATTTCAAAAGATAGTGAGGTGAGCAATGGTGAAAAAAGTTGATGAATCAGTTCTCTCAGTGATTGTCAGGAGATATGTCCTTGGGTGGGGCTTGTCCAGGAACGCTAGCTATAATCTGGAACTGAAATGGGCATGGAAATGCCCTACCTAGTCACTAGGTTTCTGCTCCTGTAGACTTTGGGGAACTAAGAGGGGAGCAGAATCCTTGTAGTTTTAACTTCTTTGATTTCTACCTTGCAAAGTTTTGATTCTTGCCCCCTACTCAGTTCTGAGTCTTCCTCAGTTGACTTTGCTTAGGATGTTTTCCCACTATTCCCATAAAAAGGTAGTATTTGCATTGGGAGGGACCTCATCTAACGCAATCTTCATCTGAGCAGAAATCTCCACTTCATCAACAAGTATTTATTAAGGGTTTACCATGTGTCAGGCACTGTGCTAAATGCTAGGTATACAAAGTAAAAAAAAAAAACAACCCTGCCCTCAGGGAGCTTACAGTCTTACGTGTTCAAAATGAATACAGGGTAGTTTGGGCAGGAAGGACCCTAGCAACTTTGGGAATCAGGAAAAGTTTCATATACAAGGTGACATGTAAGCTGCATCCTGAAGGAAACCCAGGGTTTCAAGAGTCTGCTCCAGAACTTCCGGTGATGGAGAAATTACTGTCTCCTGAGGCAACTTGTTCCACTTTTGGATAGTTTTTATCAGTAATTTTTTTTTCACATATCAAGCCCAAATTTCCAATCATGACAGTTTCCAAAATTTCTCAAGAATTCTCTTTAGGACACAATTTCCACAGCATATGGTTTATGTTCAGTTGTCTCAGGACTTGCACAACTCACTCCTGTTGCTCCTAGTTCTGCTCCTTGGGGCCAAGCAGAGCAAATCTAATCCTTCTTCAAACACCTGAAGACAACAATTGTGTATGTCCTGAATAAAAAAAGGGATAAATATCCTTAAATATAAAATATATATAATATATAAAATAAATATCCCTAGTTTCTCTAATGGATCACACATAAAATGGTTTCTGATGCCCTCACCATCATGGCCATCTTATTCAGGAAATAGTAGAGCTTGTCAATGCTCTACCTACAATAAAACACCCAGAAATGAACCAAACATTCCAGAACTGTTCTATTAGGGAGGAATACACAGGACTGGCCAGGGCATAAGTCTTCAGATTTTTTTCCATTATTTCAAAGCAAATCCCCCAATTTTCCTCAAGCAATTTGGGTTTCAGAAGGAAATGCCATTAGGTTCATTTTTACAGATGTTAAAATGGAGGGTCAGAGAAGTTCAGGGAGTCTATTCCCAATTGAAAATTAAAAGGATTTACACCTCTTAGAATCCTTAATTTCCTTCAAGACTCTGCTCAAATGCCACCTTTTGCATGAAACCTTACTTGTTTTCCACAGCAGGTAGTAGTTTGCCTACCCTTTTCCTAATTACCCCTCCTTCTGCCCCCACTCCTGCCAATTGCCTTATATCTAGATATGTAGCAGAAGTGCTGACCTCTATGTACAACTTAGGTATAAATGGGTTATTTGGTGTGCTACACTACTTAACTACACCAAATCCTCCTTAATCTATTATATCACTCATTATCTTATTCATTCTCATCCAGGGTTCTAAGGCAATCAAAGGCTATGTTGTGATATTCTCTTATAAATTAATAGAAATGTACAATTTCTCTCAATTAATCAATTAGCTCTGAGTTCCCACCCCAGTTTAAAAAATAAACCAAATAAATCTCTTTCCCTGTAAGCATTCTCTTTCTCAAATTCACTAGTCTCATAAGCTTAAATAAACATCAATGTTATTGGTTATATAATTTATTAATAGTGTAACAGATAATGCAGACATTTAAATATTTCAATGATGTATTACAGTGAAAGCTCCCAACTAGAGTTATTTCTAACTATCAGCTGCATCTACTGACTTCTCCTTAACTCTGGAATCATAGTCCCACCATTCAGCAATCTCACATTGGCAAAGTTTCTCAAGAATTCTTTTTAGTATACCTTCTCCAGCACAAGTTAAAATTCAGTTGTCTCAATGAATGTCCCTTCAGTCCTCCGCCAAGGTGACAGTTAATTCCCTCAGTTTCTTATGAAAGAAGTTCTATTAGTTCTTTCTGTACCTCATACATTTTTCCAGTATGACAGCTAAGAGTCTCCAGATGACAGTTAAATTCTCTTTTTTACAAGATTCTTCTCTTCCTTAAAGATATAGTTATCAGTGTCCAACATCTCTATAGGAAAGGTTATTGAAGTTGAGGTTACACATATTGAAGTTGAAAATATAAGTTGTCCCCATCCCCATAGAGCGCCTGTTTTTTATTAATTGATTGATGCTAAATACAGGCCTCTTGATTTATTTGACTATTTCTTAAAAAACAAAACAAAACTTCTCAGGGCAGCCACGTCTTTAGCTATCTACTCTGTAGAGATGACTTCTAAATCCATATTTTAAGCCCAACTTCTATTCTAAGCTCCAGTCTCATATTACTAGTTATTTACTACATATCTCCAGCTGGGCATCCTATTGGCAACCCAAACTCAACAAGTCCAGAACTCAACTCATCTTCCTCCTGACTTTGCTTCTTTGTTTAATAGTGTCACCATTCTTCTAGTTACTAAGGTTAAAATCTTCTTCATTCTCTCTCACTGCCACCCTCATATCCAATCATTCTCTAAGACTTGTTTATTCTTCTCTTGAAACCTTTCTTGCCTCAATCCCTTCATTTTCATTCCCAATGTCTCAACCCTAGTTTGAACCATTATCATAGCTTTCTAGAACTTTTATAAAAACCTCAACTGTTTTTTCTTCCTTCAATCCCTTCCTCTCTAAAATGCATATTGGTACCAGATTAATCTTTCTATAGCACAAATATGGTCACATAGTTATATCTTGTTTAAAAGCCTTCCATAGTTTCTTATCATTAACTATAGAAAACTCAAACTCCATAGTCTGGGATTCAGTGTTCTACATGATATAACAACCTAATTTTCTAGCCCTATCTCTAGTACCTATACTTCAGTTTAGCCAAGATAAATCACTCATCATTCCCCAAATGCATCTTCAAGGTTCTTGCCTACACAGTATCCTACTTCTGGAGTACCTCTCTCTCTCTCTGTCTCTCTCTCACTTCTACCTACTAAAATCCTATCTAATTTTCCAGGCACAGCTCCAACACCACCTCCTCCATGAAATCTTCCCATCCTTAAAAGGGATCTCTTCATCCCCTGAAGTCCTATAGTGCTTGTTTGCCCAGCACTTAAAGAACTTATTGTATATTACCTTTTCTTATAGTTACATGTGCCTACAAGCCCAAGTTATTCAACTTTGTATCTTCCATAGCACCTAGTACTTCATCAATAGGTGTGATATGAAGGAATTTATAAGTGTCTATAACATTTTGTTCTTCATGGGATTTAGCATTGGGGCTTCCTTACACACACATACACACACACAGAGTTAATGACATGGTTTCCTGAAACTAAATCTTGTGTTAAGAACAACCCTACATAAGGGAAATTAGTGAGGTCTAAAAGTAGTCCCCTGTGATATTAATTTCAGGGCCGAAGGAACTTTAAAACCAACCATATAGAATTGCAGTGTGAGAGCTGAAAGTGCCTTATCTAGTCCAACCCTTTCATATATAGCTCAGGAAAAAACCAACAGAATCACAGAATCATATATTTAGAGCCAAAAGAGACTTTGGAGGCTATCTAACCAAATCCCCTCATTTAAGAGATGAAGAAACTGAGGCTCAGAGACGTTCTGTGACTTGCTCAGGCTCACACAGATGATTAATGTCCCTTTTTGGTGGAACCTGGTGGCAATGTCTCTGGTGGCAAGGACCCTGATTCAGTTCAGGGCTCTTACCGTCACCCTGAAAACAACTCCAAATCTCTCTCAGCTGTACTATTTGGTACCCTGTATATTCTTCTGGTAAATAGGTGGCACAGTGGATAGAGTGCCAGACTCATCTTCTTGAGTTCAAATCTGGCCTCAGACACTTACTAGCTGAGTGACTTTGGGCAAGTCACTTAACCCTGTTTGCCTCAGTTTCCTCATCTGTAAAATGAGCTGGAGAAGAAACTGGCAAACCACTCCAGTATCTTTGCCAAGAGCATCACAGATGGGATCATGAAGAATTGGACATGACTGAAACGACTGAACAACAACAAATATTCTGCTGGTCATCTCTGGGCAGAAGAATAGAGATGCACCCATACTCCCAGCTGCCTGCCTGCTCCCCAAAGTGTCCCAGTTCACCAGCAACAGCCACTGTTCTTCTCCAAATAAAAATAGATCTGCAGTGTTAGAGAAAGAAAGTACTCCCTGTGCTGCCTTCCTCCTCAGTGAATGAGCCACTTGATCCTATAATTGGGATGTCCTTGTGGTCACCTTGCTACCAGGAAACTGGCCAGATCTATATTTTACCATAATTGGGTAACTCTTGTGGGCGTTGGCCTGCCTCTCCTCCTAACTGTCAAAAAAGATTACCCAGCAGTACCTGGCATAAAGCTGAGCAGTGCAATATTTCCACAGCCATTTCTTATCAGCCCCATTCATCACCCTAAGTCCTTCAGAGCAGCTGACCCTCCTGGATTTCTCTCCCTGTAATCAGTTTTGCTAAGTCTGAAGTTCAAAAGCCTCCTTGCAATTTCAGTCCAAGCCCAGACCAGTTGATTTTATTGTTCAGTTTTGTTCGACTCTCCATAACCCCATTTGGGATTATTCTTGGCAAAGATACTACAGTCATTTGCCATTTCCTTCTCCAGCTCTTTTTTCAGGTGAGGAAGACAGGGTTAAATGACTTGCCCAGGGCCACACAGCTATTAAGTGTCTAAGGTCACATTTGAACTCAGATCTTCCTGAATCCAGGCCCAGTGCTCTATCCACTGTATCACATCACCTTACCAGCCCAAGGGCTGGTTGCCTAAATCGAAATGGAAGAGGCCAGTACTTTTCCTCATAAGCAGTGAGATAGCTGGGGGATTTCAGACTAATGATTCACTAGTCATAAAACAACAATAATGAGTTGTTTTCTCCATGTGAGCTCATTGAATTGGACAGAAAACACAGAATTAGATAAGAGCCCTTGCCCAGGAGGCTGAGAGTCGATTTTCTCATGCAGTTATAGACTTGAAAAGGATTTGAGATGATCTAAATCAGCTTTATAGGAGCAGAAACTAAAACCTAGAGAAGGTAAGCCCAAGGTCACACACTCATTAAGTGATCAAGTCAAAGCTGGGATTCAGATCTAGTGATTTCCAGTACAGTGTCATCTAGAGACCCAGGTTTAGAGATATGTATGCATGTATATGTATATGAAAAATATACATTATATATATACACATACTTATGTGTATATATTTTTTAACATTCATCTTTTGAGTTTAAAATTCTCTCCCTCTCTCCAGTCCTTACCCCACCCATTCAAAAGGCAAGCAATATGATAACATTATACATGTGAAGTCATGTAAAACATAGTTCCATGTTAGCCATGTTGTAAAAAAAATGCAAGAAAAATTAAGAAAGTGAAAAAATGCTTCAATCTGTACTGTGAATTTCTTAGTTCTCTCTGAAGGTAGATAGAATTTTTCATCATGAGTCCTTTAGAATAAGATATACATGTGTTTATACACATGTTTATACATATACATGTGTGTATACATACATATATACATATGTATTAACATAATCAAGGAGAATTTATTTTGACTATGCACATTGGTGACAAAGAATTTATTTCATTTTGTTTTTTCCTCCAATGGGGGAGGGGGTAGGAGAAAAAAAATAGATTTTTATATTTAAAAATATAAAACTTTAATTAAAAATAGATAATACAACTTGGTGTAGGGTGGGGAGCAAAGATGTAAATGACCTGTGATTTCATGGTTATAGGGAACTTTCCTCTGAGGTAGATAGATAATGGGCAAATTATCTGTAATTTATAATCTTAGAGCAGGCATTCTTTACCTGGAGTCCCCAGACACATGCATAGATTTCAGAAGGGTCTGTGAATTTATTTTTTTAATCATTTTAATTTTAATAATTTTTAAAATTTGATACCTGTATTTCAATATAATTGATTTCCTTTATAAGCCTTGGATCTTATTTTATGCATGTAAAACCATGATTTTAAGACAAGGTTCAAAGGCTTCTTCATATTGCCAAACAGATCCTCATGACATAAAAATGGTTAAGCACGCCTACTTTAGAGGGTTGGCTCTGGGCATTGAGGACAGTAAGTGATTTGGTCAGCATCATATGATGCCTGATGCCAGTATCAGGAGCCCTAAGCATTAAAGTAGCATCCTTGAAGGTAGGGACTTTTTCATTTTGTCTTTGCTAATCACAGCACTTGGCACTGCTTAGCAAATGGTTTGGATTGGATAATGCTGCACCTCTTTTGGAATTTTTAGTTTTGGAGAGTTACCTGGATCACTGAGAGGTCACATCACTTGCCCAGGATTACACAGCTACAATGGGTCAGAGGCAGAGCATGAACGCCGGTCTACCTGACTCTTTTTTATTTTTAAATTTGTGAATGAAAACAAGCATTTCCATTTTAATTTTGTATTTTAATTGTATTTTAATACAATATAATGAAAAGGATGATTCCACATGAAATTGCAAATTTATCATATACAATTTGCTATTCCTTTTAAATATACAATAAAATTATCATGTAAATTTCTTTTTTTTCCCCTTTTTTTCTTCCCTCCCTCACCCACCCTAGAGATAGCTACTATTAGGCACAAATAGGTAGGTGTATGTGTGTGTATGTAAAATTCTATACATACTTCTATCAATTAGTCTGGATTCAGATAGTGCCATTCTTCATAAGCCCTTTATAGCTAATTTATGTATTTGTAATAGTAAAAATGACTCATTAGCTTAAAGTTGTTCTTAAAACAATATTGATATTACTGCATATCAAGTTCTCTTTGTTCTGCTCACCTCATTCTTCATTATTTCATACAGGTCTTTCCATGTTTTTCTAAAATCATTGAGCTCATCATTTCTTATAACACAGTGGTATCAAACCAGTCCTTTATCCATTATACCAGACTGCCTCTCAAATAAGTATTATCTGACCATTTAAGCTACTCTGAGATCTGATGTCCAAAAGGCAAACTGGCATAATGGGTAGATATGTCTTTGGGACCAGTAAGGCTTGGGTTCAAGTCTTGATCTATACTAACCGTATGACCTTGGGCAAGTGACTCAGGCAGCTACATGACATTTTTATGTCACTTCTCATGAACAAGTCATCGTAGGTAACTTGCAGCCCCCTCCTGATACCCCTTGGCATCTTGCCACTCTACATTCGACTTACTTGTAGTTTTTATTTTTATTTTTTGAGGTTATGCTGGCCCATGATTCCTAGTCACAAAACACTTTATTCCTTGGCATTAGTGGGAGAATATTGGCATTAAAAAGCTGACTTTTTGTAATAGCGAACACATAAAGAGCACCGAAAGCACTATGGTATTTCCCAAATTCAATCCAACCTGTCCCCCTTCCTCTTCGATTCTGGGCCCAACTTGGGGTCCATCTGCAGCTCTCATTCAAAATGAGGACTGAGGGACCAACTCGGCTGTCTGCCCACCAGCTGCACGTCATGCTCCAGGCAATCTGGGTTTATATTCAGTTTTGTTTTCCCAGTGTGATTGTTTAGACCAAATCTCTTTCTTGCTGCTGTGGATTTTACTGAGTAAATGCTCAAAAAAATGTTTATTCATGAGGTTATAAATCCACTAGGGGACCATGTTCTAATAGAACCCTATGATGAGAATAGGAATTCTTTAAGAAAATTTTCACTCTAGGGATATTCCCTCTAAAATACTAGATATGAAATATTCAATGTAAAAATACAGTACATATAATATGTAACATGTAAAATATACTAGCTATAAAATACTGGGTGTAAAATATTAGGTATTGAGATATTTTTATAACTCTGGGACCTCATTGGTGCAATTTTTCTCTTTAGTGGTGTAGCTTACAATCTACCCATAGCCTTTCATTTTGTACTACTCTTCCCTCCATCCTCCCATGAAATTTACATAAAGGATGTGCATGCTCAATCCTTTTCTGGGGCATTTTACATTCTCTCTATACCAGTGCAGTATCTGGGTTACTCATTTGTCCTATAGCCCATGACCAGGCCACCTCATTTTATGAACATCCGTGTCCTTGATTATCTTTTACACTACTTCCTAAGTGTCATTGCTCTCATCTCTGTATAGTTATGTACACATCAAACACACATAACATCTCTATCCATGGCCATATTGCTGAGGATAGAGAACTGGCCTTGGAGCCAGGATGACCCGGGTTCAAGCCTTACCTCTGACACCCACCTGGCTATGTGACCTGAGCTAATCACGTAATAGTCTCGTGTTCTGGTGACTCTGATAGATTTTATGTTGCAGAGAAGATGCTTACCTTCGTTGGAAGAGGAAATTCATCATCATGAGCTTCCTAAACCAATGAAATCTCCCTTTCTATAACTGCCAAACTCACTCATAACTGTATAAATGAATTAATGAAAAATCACTTATAAAATGCTTTTAATAACTTAAAATTAATCTTTAATGTTATTAATAATTAGTGAAATGTTTTAGATAACTCAAGGGAATAAATTACTATTTTATAATAAATAAGTTCTATAAAATATAATAGCATATTAAAATAAAATTAATTAATTTTTCTAAAAGGCAGCTAGGTGGTAAAGTAGATGGAGTGCTGAGCCTGGAGTCAGGAAGATTCATCTTCCTGAGTTAAAATCTGGCCTCAGACACTGACTAGCTGTGGGACATTGGGCAAGTCACTTAACTTTATTTGCTTCAAGTTTCCTCTTCCATAAAATGACCAGGAGAAGGAAATAGCAAATCACTCCAGTATCTTTGCCGAGGAAACCCCAAATGGAGTCACAAATAGCTGGACATGAGTGAAAATAACTGAACAACAGATAATTAAAATCAAAATATTTTAAATGAATAAAATAATATAATTAATAAAAGTTAAGTAAACAATTTAGAGATTAATAAAAAGCACTTATTAAATGTGCTAAGCACTGAGAATGCAAATAGTAAGAGCTAGATAAATCCTGCTCTCCAGGAGCTCATGCTGTAATTAGGGGAGACACTACGTAAAAGAAAATTCAGCTACAGGGCAGATGGAAAAGCCCACCAGTCCTGAAGGTACCTCTGTGCAAATGGCAATGCCCAGGGTTCTTTTTGTTGTTAGGCCAGATAACAACAACAGGGTCTGCAGGATATAGAAGAAGGACCTTAGAAGGAAGTGGCAGGTCTGGTGATCTTCCACCTCATGAGAAAGAATAGAGTTAGTGAATCAAGCTCTAGGAGCAAGTCATGCAACCCAGATTCATTCTGGGATGGCTTGGCTCTGGGTGAGGGGAAAAATAGAAGGGGAAGGTGCCTATTTTCCCCTTCCCTGTGCTTTTGTATCTTCCTGACATCTTGGAGTCCCAGATAGGCTATGGGATTGGGTCAGGGCTGGGAGAGACATGTACAGGCTTAATTTCCTCTATTTTGCCTCAAACCTTCCCTAATTCTCCACTAATCCCTTTAACTCAGAGATTATTCCATACTCCCATGTCCTACAGATTAGCATTTAGGAATTTCATCAAACTATTTCAAGCCTAAGTGTTCCATAGCCAAGTGGGGTTGCAAAATGCTACTATCTAGCATCTGCCTTCCCCCTGTGCATTGGGGTTCCCATCCCCACTGCCCGGAGCTCTCTTACCCAAATAGGCAGGTGGAAAGCTTGGAGACATAAGCTTCCATTTCTTCTTTTTCAACAAAGGCACAACATAGGAAGGACTGGCACAAAATGACTGGAGTTGGGAAAAGAAGCTTTTGCCACAAGCCACTTACCAGTTATTTCAAATATCCGGCCTTGGGTGTTATGGCCATTGAAAACTGCAAAGCAAAAGGATGTTTACACCATTTTTAGAACTCACTCAGTTTGGTTGGAAGTCTTTGGCTCTAGAAATGTGGTCACAAATAACATAAATCAAGGACTTCACACTTAACAGCATCTGAGATGTTACCTATGATGGTTTCTAGAGTGTCCGTGTGAAGAGGTATAGGGCACATGAAAGAGAAAGACAGGAGGAGGAAGAATTATTATCACATCAATACGGTCAAGGCTGGTCTTTTTAGGTGGCTTCCAAAAGTTTCCCAGGTATTGAGACTGTGGGTATTTGCAAAGTTGCAAGGACATGGCATTTACAGGAAAAACACTTCTGTCCAATCAATCCACATATAAGTCAAAAAGTCCGTGTTCAGTATCGATTATTTGCCAGGAACTGTAGTAGGCATTGAAAATACAAAGGTAACAATGAAATCGCCCTTCTTCTTGAGGATTTTACATTATGACAAGGGAGACAAAGGCAGCAAGTATAGGTATACACAAAATGTACAAAAATATGCCTACTGTATAATATACAATATTATAATACAAATATACAAGCTGCTTTAGAGAGAAGGCACTAGCAGTTAGGAGGATCATGAAAGATTTCCTATAAAAGGCAACACTCCAACTGAAACCTGAAGGAAACTAGGGATTCTAAGAGGCAGAGGTAAGGAAGGGGCTCATTCTAGGCATGAGGGACAGTCGGTACAAAAGCATGGAGAGGAGAGATGAGGAAAAGTAAGAAAGACAATTTGGCTTGACCTTAGTGTACATAAGGGGAGTAATGTGTAATAAGGGCCAGGTTGGAAAGGGCTTTGAATGCCAGAGTTTAGGTTCAATTATAGAGAAAATAGGAATGCAGTGCAGCTTTTTGAGTATCATATGGACGTGGTCAGACCAGTACATTTGGAAAATTGCTTTGGTGGCTGTGTGTGGGATAAATTGAGTAGAGAGAGACTTAAGTTGTGGAGACCAGTTACAAGGCTATTGGCACAATCCAAGAGAGAGAGGTCACAAAGGCCTGAAGTAGAATGGTAGTAATGTCAGTTGAAAGATGGGGAGAAGTGTCAGGAAGATCAGCTTAAATCTCACTCTCAGGAAGCCTTTCCCAGTCCCCTAGATACTGGTTCCTTCCCTCTGAGATTACTTACTGTGAAGCACTTAGAATTTGTTCAGGCATCAAAGATGCCCCAATGTATTACAAGCACCCAGGATTAGCACACCCAGGATGGTCTGCTAGCACAGCTTCTTTGATCTGATTTTAAAGGAAAGAGTGCTTTAAAGGTGTTAACTATCTACTTTAATTACATTCACAAGTTCAGGGGAAAGGTCAGCACCCTGAACTTGGAGAAAATACAAGCAGAGAAATTAGTACAAAGACCAGCAGAAAGGGCTCTAGCTGTCTGAATATAGCAATATTGCTACATACTTTACATATATGACTGGATTGAGGGAGCTCAGACAACTTCTGGCCGTCAGGGGGCTCCGAAAGTGCGGCTACTCAGAGTCTCAACCAGAAAATCAAACCATTGTTCTCATGAGCGAACCCCCAAAGCAAAACGTCAACCTCCCAGAATATATAACAAAGACTTGGCATCTGATTGGCTGAGTGCCAAGAAGCCTGATGATCCTTGTGCCGCAGCACTTAACTGGAAACTCCCAGAGCCTCATTAGCTCTGGGCTAGGGCTCTATGTGCCTATTAATGGGCAGGGGAAATCTTCAAATTCCCTTAACGTTATACAAGGACATCCACTGCATCCTGAGCCATTACCAACTGTCTTGACTTTTGTCTTGCCCATTGGACTTGGATGACTCTGGAAGAGAGAGTAAGGCTGATGATCTTGTATAGCGCTACCTCACTTAAATCCAATTCACAAGCAAGTCAAGACATCACCTTGGGATGTCATTGGTCCTCTTTAAGAATGAAGGATGAACAACAATAATATTTATACCACATATTTCTTGTTTGTACCTGGTTATTTACACGTCTCTTTTAAATGTTGTCTGCCATTCAGATGTGGACAATCCCCTCAGACAGAGACTGTGTTTTTGCCTTTTACTTATATCCCTAGAATTTAGGACAGTGTTTGGCACTTTGGTGAATGTTTATTCAAGGCTTGTTTACTAAATAATCAGGAGTAGAAATGACAGGATTTGGCTACTGATTGGATATGTGGGTTGACAGAGGAGCTAAAGACATTGAAGTTCATAAACTGGGCAACTGAAAGGATGGTGGTACCCTTGACAGAGAGAGAAATTCAAAAGAAGGGTGAGTTTGATGGTGGTGGGGAAGAATGAATTCAGTTTTGGACATACCAAGTTTGAGGTGATTCTATGACATTCAGTTTGAAATGTCCAATCAGTGATCCAGATACAAAAATAGCTCTGTTCAACTTCGTACAGTGGAAGGAATTTTGGACTGAGAATAGGATACCTTGGATCTAGTGTTGGCCTTACTCTTATCCAATTGGCCTTACTATTATCCAGTAAATGCTCAAAACCTCTGGGTCTCAGTTTCCTTGTCTGCAGAAATGGGACAATGACAAGGGAATGTTGGATGAGATGATCGTTAAGTCTCTTTAAACTTGAGAATTCTATAGGACATGCTTAATGAAGTTCCCAGGGTCCTTCTACTTCAGTCCCCTACCAGAGTTATTCATACCAGGAGGGATTTGTTGTTCTGTAACAGCACAGCAGAGCAAGGGAGGTTTCCTGACTGTGGTTAGGCAGCACACCAGAATTTGAAAAAGTGGATAACAAAGTTGGTGTGTCAGTTTGTGGTAGGATGTGCAACATAAATAGGAAATTGAGACAATCATGTGAATGCAGCTGCTCTTAGGGCACAAAGGGCCTCTAAAGTTGGTGCACCACACCATTATGCTGAAGAAATAATACTCCTTCCCTATACAATCCCCTTTAAAAAAAAAGAAAAACAATGCAAAAATAAAACCCAACTAGTAAGCCCAGATGTGATACATCAATGCATAGTCAGGCAAGCTGCTATTCCTGGCAAGTAGAGGACTGAGGATTTTTCCCCCCTCTTCTCTAAGGAAATATGTCTGGGAACAAGTCCCTAAAGATGCTTTTATGGGAATCTGATGAAGAGAGGAAGCAAGGACTTTTTCAACAGTGGGGACAGTGGAAGCAATAAGGACATGGGCCAACCACAGGCTAACAAAAGACAAAAGCAGTAGGAGAGACTTATTTATGCCACTGAGGTTTCTTCTCTATTCTTCACATAATATGTAGACCCAGGTACCTGGTACTCCCATAGTGGCCAGTGGGAGTGGGGTGCAGAAATGAAGGACTTCTCCTTTTTGGAGAAACTCTAATGTCATGAGCAGTATGATCTTTCTAGGGGAAAGAATGTTGAGGTTGGAGCCAGAAGACCTGGACCCAAATTCTAGCTCCATTATTTCCCTATTTGGATTTTAGTTTTGTCATCTGTAAGCAGACTTAGATGACCTCTGAGGGCATCTAATCTATGAGGTCTCTGCAGCTATGTTCCTTTTAATCAGATGGTATAAGGGGTTACTCCTCTCAGGCATGGTCACACTTTAGAAAAGATGCTTGGTGAAAGGCACTGGAATGAATCTCTAATTTCAGGTATTGGGGCAACTGAGTAGAGGAGAGGCAGGACCAGTGAGACAGCTGAACACTTGAAATCAGCTACTTTCCACATGAGATGACTTTCTTGTGTGTGGTAATGAAGTTGTAATGGGGTGGAGGGAAGGGAGGCTGGCCATAGGGTCAAAGCAACAGTAAGAAGAATCCTAGAGATGGGAGTTATATGGTTCAGCTGGGAGCACTTTTAAATGATCCTCTTGGGTAGGAGGACTAAAGATCAAAGATGGCAGCTAAGTGTAAACTGAAGGATTACCAGAGCATGGTCCTGCTGTCTATGGTTTGGCCCTCACAGTGCAGATCTGAGAAATTTGGGAAAAGAGAAACCAATTTCCAGTATCAATTATCATAAACACTAAAGGCCAGCAAACTCTCTAATTCTAAGAGGCACTGGTAAGGCTCAGCAGTGTCCATTTGACTTACCAACAGGCCCAAGACATGAGAGAGAGACAGACAGACAGACAGAGACAGAGTGTGTGTGTGTGTGTGTGTGTGTGTGTGACAAACAGACATAGGGACAGAGAGAGAGAAAAAATGGAAGAGAAGGGAAAGAAAAAATAATGGAAAAAAAGGAAAAGGAAGGACAGGAGGAAGCTTAAGAGGAGAAAAAAGGTACAAATGGTAGGGAGTAGTTAAGAAAGGACCACCAGCTGCCATGTTAGGGCCCCCATGAGAGAGCTGTCTAGGTATAGATTGTCATTTACAAAGGTGACTCAGTACCCTTCTCCCACCAGCCTCTTACACTTTGGAGCAGTCACAGAACCAAAAGACTATAAAAGAGCAAGTGAGTAACAAATGCCCACCGCTGTTTACCATGCTCTGTATAATCCTCCTTAGATCTCAGGTCACAGACTTAGAACCAAAAGGAGCCTTGGCAGTCCTCGCGTCCACCTTTCTTGCCCTCCCACACTTTTTTTGTGTTTAACAGATGAGGAATCTGAGACCCGTCAAGGTAATAATAATGATAGCTAGTGCTTATACAACTCTTTAAGGTTTGCAAAGTCCTTTATAAATATCATCTCATTTTTAACATCACAACAACTCTAGTGGGAGGCAGGTGCTACTATGATCTCTACTTTGCAGATGAGGAAACTGAAGCACAGAGAGATTAAGTCACTTGCCCAGGGTCGCACAGCTAATGAGTGTCTTTGGCCAAATTTAAATCCAGTTCTTGACTCCAAGCTCAACATTCTATCCCATGGGATACCTAGCTGGCCCAAAAAGTAAAATAACCTGCCCAAGGTCACACAGTTACAAGTTAGCTGAGATTCTAACTCAGGTTCCTTTATTCCAAATCAAGCACTCTTTCTATTGTATTAATGTTGAACTCACTTAAAAGATAATTATTAAATAATGTTGCAAAGACTACAATAAAACAAAGAACCTAGAAATCATCCTTCAAGAAATTCTCAAGGAAAATTGCCCTGATATTCTAGAACCAAAAGGCAAAATAGAAATGGAAAGAATTCAGTGATCGCCTCTTGAAAAAGATCCCAAAAAGAAAACCGTTGGGAATATTATAGCCAAATTCCAGAGTTCCCAGGTTGAGGAGAAAATATTACAAGCAGCCAGGAAGAAACAATTTGAGTACTGTGGAAACACAATCAGGATAATACAAGATCTAACAGCTTCTACATTAAAGGATCAAAAGGCTTGAAATATTATATTCTGGAGGTCAAAGGAGCTAGGATTAAAACCAAGAAACACCTCCCCAGCAAAACTGAGTATAATGCTTCAGGGGAAAATATTGTCATTCAATGAAATAGAGGACTTTCAAGCATTCTTGATGAAAAAACCAGAGCTGAACAGAAAATTTGACTTTCAAATACAAGAAGCAAGAGAAGCATGAGAAAGTAAACAGGAAAAAGAAATCATAAGGACCTATTCATATTACCACATGGAAAAATAATAATTGTAACTCATGAGACTTTTCTCAATATGAGTGTAGTTGAAGGGAATATATGTGTATGTATACATATATATGTATATATATATATACATACACATATATACATATATACATATATATGTTTATATAGGAGGGTGTATGTGTGTATAAATACATATGAAAGTGTGTATATGTGTGTGTGTGTGTATAGACAGAGGGCATAGAATCAATTGAATACAAAGGGATGATATCTAAAAAAATAAAATTAAGAGATGAGAGGAGCATATAATGAGAGGAGATAGGGAGAGATAGAATAGGGTAAACTATCTCATATAAAACAAGCAAGAGAAAACTGTTACAATGGAGGAGAAGAAGAGGAAGGCAAAAGGGAATGGGGTCAACCTTACTCTCCTTGAATTTGGCTTAAGGAAGAAATATCATACATACTCAATTGGGTATCTTACCCTACAGGAAAGTAGAGGAGAAGGGGATAAAAGGGGGGATGATAGAATGGAGGTCAGATTGGGGTAGAAGGTAGTTAGAAGCACACACTTTTGAAAAGGGACAGGGTGAAAGTAGAAAATAGAATAAATGAGGGGTGGGATAGGATGGAAGGAAATATAGTTAGTCTTTCACAATCTACTATGGAAACATTTTGCGTAACTACACATGTACAACCCATATTGAATTGCTTATCTTCCTAGTGGGGGTGAGTAAGGAGGGAAGAAGGGAAAGAATCTGGAAATCAAAATTTTTAAAACAAATGTCAAAAAAATTTTTTTTTTAACATGCACTTGGGAAATAAGATATACAGGCACTGGGGTATAGAAATCCATCTTGCCCTACTAGAAAGTTAGAGGGGGCAAGGGGGAGGATATAAGAGACAGCAGATTGGGGGAAGGAGTATTCAGTAGGCTTACTATTTTGGGGTGGGGGTAGGGGAAAGACGGGGAGAAAATTTGTAACTCAAAATCTTGTGGAAATGAATGTTGAAGACTAAAAAAAAAAAAAAAGACTGCAACATCTCTTCTCCAGGCTGAATAGTCTTAGTTTTCTTTAACTTTTTCTCACATTTATTTTCCAACCCCCCCCACCCCCCATCCCCATATTGTCCTCTAAACCATGTTGGGTTGGAGTGCCCATTTTTCTAGGATGACTTTATTCATCAACGGGCAAAACTGCTTCTCTCAAGCCCTGGGAAGAAAAATCTGCCCAGTGAAAATAACTTGGCTCCAACCTCACCCTTAACCAAGCTTCCCTGGGGAGTCCTTCCTGGTGGGAGGGAAGGGAGGTTGGATCTGAAAGGCTTTTTCAGAGACTTGGACATTACAGCTTTATGCTAGGGAGCCATGTCCAGCATCTCTTATTTTAGACTCCTCTTCCCTCAGGTCAATGTCTTCCTCTTAAGAATGAGCTCCAGGATAGACAAATCCAGTGATCAAATATGTATTGAGCACCTATATTTTGTAAGGTCCAGTCTAGGCTCTGAGAGGGGTCTAGAAGCGTCTAGACCTTATCTTCGACAATATTCGAGTCGAATTGGGCAAACAAGGCATAGACACAGGGACAGATCAATCACTACAGACAAGGCAGTTAACAAAGGGAAATGACACATTAAAAGTTACTAGATCTGGATTTTAATCTGGCTTTGCACTGACTGAGTGACCTTGGGCAAATCTTTTTCTTGATGGTCCTTAGTTCTTTCCTCAGGAAAACGAGGAAGTGAGAGTAGATGATCTCCATCTGAGGATCCTCTCAGCTGAAAATTGTATCATTCTCAATCACTTTGACCTTCATAAGTCTCAGTTCCCCTTGTCTGTGAAAAAGAAGGGGTTGGACCAGATTTCTTTATGCTCCATAAGTCTATTATTCTAGGAGATGACCTATCAAAAGGGCATTATTGCCAATAAGTGTTTGAGGAGTTCAGAGAGGGAAAGATCACTGCTAGGTGGGGATGGTGACAGAGAAATAAGAAGGGAAACAGAGGCAGCTTTACAAGGACAATGAGATTAGAGGCAGGCATTGAAGGATAGAGAGGATTGGCCTTTAAGCCTACAGAAGGATTTTGTTTCTGCTACTGGTTCCTGTCTTCCCCAACGCATGGCCGGGTACTTAGTTCCCACTTTAAAGTAAGGGGTTATTTTAAAATGTTTTCCTTTGATGGCTCAGAATAAATTATTGGATTTTTTTTTTAACAGCCACAAGGTCCTCCTTACATTTTGGTCAGACCATGGGCCTGAGTTACAGGATTGAAAGTTTGGATTAGGTTCAAGTAGAAGTCAGGATCTTTTCCCCCATATGTGGGACAGACAAGCAAGGCAGGCAAAAAAGTCTTTATTAAGTGATTACTATCTGTGTCAGGCACTATGCTAAGTGATGGGACACAAGTATAGGCAAAAATAAAGACAACGCCTACTGTCTTGAGGCTTACACTCTAATGGAGGGAAGATAACACATGAGGAGCTGAAAAGAGGGGAAGAAGAGAAGGCATTTATTGAGGGGATGGAGCTGATGAAGTCTGTAGAGTCAGAAGCACAGAAAGGAGGGAAAGGAAGAAAATGAAAAAACGTTTATTAAGTGTCTACTATGCACTTTACAAATTCCTCACAACAACCATGGGAAGTAGATGCCATTATGATCTTCATTTTAAAGTTGGGGAAACTGAAGCACGCAGAGGTTAAATCAGAGGTAGAAAGCCTGTGGTCTTAAGGCCACATGTAGCCTTCTACGTCCTTAAGGGCAGCCTTTTGACTGAATCCAAATTTTACAGAACAAATAGGATTTGTAAAACTTGGATTCAATCCAAAGGCCCCACTTAAGGACCCCATCCCTGGTTTAAATGATTTGTCCAGGGTCACATAGTAATTATGTGTTTGAGGCTAGATTTGAACTCAGGTCTTCCTTACTCTATGTCTCTAGTTGCCTCCAGGAGGGGAATGAAACATGAACAACCTGAGTTTATCTCCAAAGTGGAGACCCCAATAGGAATTTACCAATGAGAGAAGGGGGCCAGCATTATGGAGGGATATTGCAGAGTGAGAAGGTCCCAGGTAATGAGAGAAGTTCCAGGGGGAGAAACAGCTAGGTGATAAAGCCTATAGAAATGTCAGTGGTGGAGGAAATAGGTGAATAGTGCTTCTGAACCAGCATTCCCATTTGTCACAAGGAGTCCTAGGTGACAGACAGACAGATAGCTAGACAGCTAATTTATTAATTATTAAGCACTTAGGTGCCAGACATTGAGCTAAGCACTCAGAATAATAAGGCAAGCAAAAAGAAAAACATTTTCTCTCCTCAAGGAGTTTATAGTCTAATGAGTAAAGGCAACATATAAAAGGAGAGAGATATTGAAGTGGAGGCAAGGTGGGAAGGTGTTCTGGAATGTCACAGTCTGACAACTTGGGGAGGAGGACAGTTGGACTCTCTGAAAAACAAGAGAGGCTGGGCAGCCTCAGGCCAGTGAAGTCAACATTAACTCATCCTGTAAGGTTGGTAGGAGGCAGCCAGGTGGTTCAATGGATAGAGAACTGGGCCTGGAATCACGAAGGGCTGAATTCAAATCTAGACTCAAATACTTGCTAGCAAGTCACTTAACCTTTGTTTGCCTTAACCCACTGGAGAAGGAAATGACAAACACTCCAGTATCTTTGTCAAGAAAATCCCAGGGACAGTATGGTACATGGGGTCATGAAGAGTCAGACATGACTGAACAATAACATAAGGTAGGTAGGGCTCCTCTCCCATAGTCTGAAGAATAAGAAACAGCTGCTTCATTCTTTGCTCAGTGAAGTGGCCAGGTGGGGCTTGCCTTAAAGAGCTAGAGTCAGCAGGTGCCTACCTGGTATGATCTGAAGGGTCCTTTCCATCATTATTAATCCATTTCTTCAGCCTTCTCTTCTATAGTCCTCTCTTGAAATACTCTGACGTTCTTTTTTCTTCTTCCTATAGCAAAGCCTGCATAAGAGCCACCTTGGCCCATCTGCCACCCAATGGCCAGAAAAGTCCAGCACAACTTCTTTAGCTATCATTCACATACAGCACCATATTTTATTGGTCTGGGACGGAGGAGCATTTTGTCCATGTCCTTGGTTAGAAAGGGTAGGAACCAGATATTCTAATTTTTCTGTTTCTCTGGGAGTACAGAGTGTTGAGTACATCGTAGGTGCTCAGTACAGGTGTCCCATCCATTTAGGGGAATAAGAACTACTTCCCTTGAGTCTGCTTGGGCCACAGAATACTGGAAAGTGGTTAGAACCCAGGACCCAGAGCCAAGGGACTTGTATTCCTCTCCACCTTTGTTGCTGACAAGATGTAATACTGAACAAGTCTCAATTTCCTTATCTGCCAAATGTGAATAATACCAGTTCCACCTGCCTCACAAGGGTGTTATAAGGACCAAATAAACCTGGCCTTATGAACACAATGGATTATTATTCTTTGGCAGCCCATCTGGCAACAGAATCCCCAGTTTCCTTCAAGGCTCATCTCAAATGTCACACCTTACATAAGTCTTTTTCTCACTTCTCTCAATGCCCTAGTCCCTTGCCTACCCAAATCATATTGTATTTACTTTTTATATATTCTGTAATTGCTAATATTTGCATATGTCATCTCCCCCAAAGGAGTCAGTTTCTTGAGGTCAGGGATTGCTTTATTTTTGCCTTTGTATTCCTAGTGCCTAGCTCAGTGCATGGCCCAGAGGAGGTGCTTAATAAATGCTTGTCAATTGATTGAGTGATGGATTGACAGGAGAGAAAGATCCCCCTTAGACTGCAGGAACCAATAACACAGCCACATCTCTAGGTTCCCCAAATAGGTTCGTACTCTATGCAGCAGGATGACTTTGATCCTGCTGGCTTGGGTCTCTCTGCCCAGGGGAACTGTAGTACCTCTCCTCTGGGGAACTTGAAGGGTTCATCTAGGTCATTCCCCTTTGCCTGAACCTTGAGTTCCCATTGGCCAAGACTTCCCCTTTTTAGCACCAGAACAGAGCACAACTGTCAGGTTTAGTGGGTTCAATCCCATAAAGACATTTGCAGAGCCCAGAATCCTTCAGAAAGACACACAATTTCCAACCAGGCCTGGCAGACTCAAACCAAGGAAGAGGGGAAATGTTATCAATGTAACAAAAGCTGAATATTAAATACTGTTGTAATAGAACTCAAGAGATCCAGAAGAAAGAGCCCTGAAATAAAGAGACAAGAACTTGTTACTTAGTAAACATTTATTAAGTGCCTATGATATGCTGAGCACTGTGCTAAGTGCTGGGAATGCAAAGACAGTCAGAAGTCAGTTCTTGCTCTTGAGGAGCTGATAGTCTAATGGGGAGACAACATGCAAAAACCAATGTACACACAAGCTATGTACAGGATAAAAGTAGAAATAACTGGGAGAGGAAAGGCTCTGGAATTAAGAGGAATCAAGAAAGACTGGGATTTTAGATGGAACTTGAAGGAAGCCAGGGGCCCAAGGGACCAGAAGGCGGAGATGAGAAGAGAGAATATTCCAGGTATGGAAAACAGCCCATAAAAATGCCCAGAATAAGGCAATGGAGTATCTTGTTCCTGGAAAGGCAAGACCAGTGTTACTGCATCGAAGAACATGTGGGTGGTTGGGGATATATGTTGTAAGAAGATTGGAAAGGCAGTGGGGGCAGGTTATAAAGGGCTTTGAATACCAAATAAAGGATTTTCTAACTGATCCTGGAGGTAATAGGGAACCATTGGAGTTTACTGAATTGTGAGGACTTAGGGGAAGGCATTGACATGGTCAGAGGATGGACTGTAGGGAGGAGAGATTTGTGGTAGGGAGCCCACCCAGCAGGTTATTGCAATAGTTCATGCATGAGTACAGAGGTGTACAGTGAAAAGAATAGTCAGAGGACCAGAGTTCAAATCCTAGTTCTATAAATTACTACCTCTGTGACCATGTGCAAGTCACTTAACCCTTACCTATAAAATGATAGGTTTGGCTTAGATGACCTCTAAGGTATCTTCCAGCTCTAAATCTATGACCCTGTGAATGTGGGTAAGTCACTTAACCATTGTGGGCCTTAGTTCTTCATTTGTAAAATGACAGGGTTGGACTAGATGGCCTGTCTGGCTCTTGGCAGCCAGGTGGTACAGTAGATGTTGAGTGTTGGACCTGGAGTCAGAAAGAACTGAGTTCAAATCTAGTCTCAGATATGGGATAAGCTTGAGGTAATCTCAATGGGAAGAAATGAGCATTAAGGGGGATAGAGAAAGGCTTCTTTCGGAAAGTGGAATTTTAGCTAAGACTTGAAGGAGACCAGGGAAACCAGAAGGCAGAGATAATGAGGGAGAGAGTTTCAGGTATGGAAGAAAACCTAGGGATGAAGGGCAAAGCAGTGGCCTTTGGTTTCTTGGTCCTTTGGTTTGATTCCTCATTTGTTCCAGAAGATCACCAATCAATGGCAATCAATGGCAGGGATGGAAAATACTGTCCATGATATACTATAGCCTGGGCATTTATCAGTCAGTAAATCAGTACCTTGGAATAAGCACTTGAAATACACATGTGGGTAGGGGAAGATGTAAAGTAAACACAGTTCTTGCATCCAATAAACTTACAATTCATTTGAAGGAGGCAATTTATCAGCTAGACAGATGTACATGAAGAGAATATGACAATGTATCAAGGAACTATAAATATCTGTTTATTCATAGCTTCTAGTGGATTCCAACGGTCAACATATTAATCTCAGAGATTGCTGAAGAACTTGGTCTCTATTTAATGAGCAATTTACTTTGTGATTATAATAGTGTAACAACAAGCACCCTAGCATACATAGGGCGGCTACTAGCACAGGTTCTTAGATCTGCTTTTCTAAAGGAAAGCAACTCAAAATGGGTTAACAAGCTTACTTTAATCAAACATATCATTTACCTA
>CM053585.1:88930481-88968759 GCA_028646515.1 Pseudochirops corinnae
AGAAGAGTTGTGTGATTTGGCCAGAAGAGACTCTGGGCAGCCGTTGAGCCCCCCGGCTTTGAAAAACCCAGATGTTGGTGCTTCCCTCTCTGGTAACTGACTAGGTAACTGATGTAATGATCAGACGCTGGAAGCCGTCTGTCTGCTGATCTGTTTTTCTGTTTGTTTGTAACTTCTGTTTGTATTCTCTGCAGTTCAGGGTGCTGACTTTTCCCCCTGAACTAGGTAAATGATATGTTTGATTAAAGTAAGATTGTTAACCCATTTTGAGTTGCTTTCCTTTAGAAAAGCAGATCTAAGAACCTGTGCTAGTAGCTGCCCTAGGCATGCTAGGGTGCTTGCTGTTACAAATAGGTTTTTAGAGATGAAAGTAGTGTTAAATGGATTGTCTGTTATTTCTGCTGTTCTCAGTTATTGTGGGGTCCAAAGTTGCCCAATTTACAATAAAAGAAACTGAGGCAGAGTCCTGAGCCAGTAGCACTTTTAGAGTCCATGGCTCCTTCCAATGAAGTAGACCTCAGATCTTCCTCACAATCTGAGATGCCCCTTTTCCTTAATGCCTGAGTTTAATAATGCTTGATATACAGATGGTACAGAAGAGGCAAAGTAAAGCACAAAGTCTCATCAGCTGATAGACCTATATCTTGACCTTCCAGGAGAATCTTCAATTCATACTTGTGATAGATTTGCTGGCAAGAGACTATCTAAATATGGGGAGAGCTGATGGTCTTTCATTGGCCTCATGTTAGGCAATAGATGGGGATATAGATTCACAGGCATCTCTAGATAGGGTCACTCATTGATCAAGTACTCATAGGACCTATTGGCCAAGTGTCATAGGGCAGTTTCCCTAGCAAAGGGATGACAAAGGTGGAGGTACAATTAAAAAATAGCTGAAGGACTTTCCATGCCATGGAGTCACCCCTCACCTTATGGGGTTTGGTCATTTTCTCATCAGACATTGGTTAAGCAAGTGGATTCATTAGATTGACTAATTGTATATGTGTAGAAAAGTACAACAGTTATATAATCACTGCCCCATGGAATCAAACTCAACTGAATAATACTAACTAGGGATCTAAAAAAATAGGGGTCTAAATCATTCCCCACGTTATCCACAGACAAAAAAATACCTACACCATGGGTCAACATACTCATTAACTTTTCCAGTAGCTGCTTGAATTACAGAAATAATTTCAGTCATATCCAACTTTTCATGGTCCCATTTGGGGTTTTCTTGGCAAAGATTCTGGAATGGTTCACTATTTTCTTCTCCAGTTCATTTTACAGATGAGGAAACTGAGGCAAACAAGAGTTAAGTTACTTACTCAGGGTTACACAACTAGTAAGTGTCTGAGACCAGATTTTAATTCAGTTCTTCCTGACTCCAGGCTCTCTATCTGCTGAGCCATCTCACTGCCTAGGAATATCAAGGAATAATATAGGAATAATAATACTAAGAAAGAATTGTCCAACATCATAGAATCAAGGCTAGAAGGGACCTTGGAAGTCAGTGCGTGAGAGGAAAAACCTACAGTTTGAGTTTAACTACTTATTAGCTTAGTTTCTTCATCTTTAAGTGCAAGTAGAGAGTAGAGTTAAGGAATCATGCAACCTTCCTCAATGAGGAATATGCTAATAAGCAGGAGGTGTTACTACTATTGTATCTGAGTGGGAGACAATGGGGCCCAGTCCTGAGGGTACATCACTGGTAGGTACTTTTGTTATGGAAATAACCCCTTCCAATGTAGCTCAGAGATTTTTCTGTAACTCACACTCTTAGAGAACTGCCTAATGGTGCTGAGAAATTGAGCGTTTTGCCTATCTATGGTCATACAACTAGTACATGTCAGAGGTATTTGAATTCAGGTCTCCTTGACTCCAAGTCTGGCCTTCTACCATACTGAAGACATTACTCATAAAATATATAGCAATGGTTCTCAACCTTCCTAATGCCACAACCCTCTAATACGCGTATGTGGGTGTATCTGCATACGGGCGACCCGCCTGGAGATGGATAGAGGAGCCATCTGGGTTCCTAAGACCATAGGCAATATGTGTTTTCCCATGGTCTTAGGTGACCTGACCCCCAGAGGGGTCATGACCCACAGGTTGAGAACCGCTGATATAGAATGTCAGGGTTGCTCTGGAGACCCCAAAATACCAACATGCTGGGTCCTGCCTAATGAATTCAACTCAGGTCTTCTCAGACAAAGTAAAGTAGAGTTTATTAAAAGTTCATTAAAAGTTTGCCGTATTGAGTAGACTCTTAAGGAGCCTAGGTATCTGTGATGCTTGCATTGGGCAAGCAGGACAGAGTAAGTCTGTGCTAGGTCATTCTATGGTGCTCTCACACACGTAGGGGCAAGAAGGGATCTTATATATAGGAATGTTGTGGGAGGAATCTAGGGGTGCTCTGGAGGAGGAGGAGTTTATGGAGGGTCTTCAGGAGGAGTTAATGAAGTCAATGAGTGATTAAGGGTGGGAAGTTGTTGGAGGCTACCTGGAGCCAACAGACAATGGTGGGCTAGGCCAGTTCAAGGGTGGATTGATATTTTGATAGGCTTAGGGGTGGGGAGTAGATGGACAATGGAGGGCTAGGCTGGTAACAGAGTTCTGGGCCAAGCCACAATGAAAAGCTTAAGGCCTCATGCAAATGCAAATGCAAATCAAATGGGAAGATTCAATCAGAGTTCAAGGGGTTTCCCTGAGCCAGTACCTCAAAGATTCAAGAATAGTACAAGGGGGTTCTCAGAACCTGCACCTCATCAATACTACACTTTCTGTCCTATACATTATTGTATATTGACTCCACATTTGGGCCTCAATTAGATACTGTTCCATGACAGGAGTTCTGTTCTTTCACATTCAATATCCTTCAAATTAAAGTGCAACCGTAGCCCTGACCTTTGGAAAAATCTCCAAACTCTAAATAGATTTGAAAAAGACAAACTGAACTTTAACCCTCTTAAACCCTAGTCAATGCTGTCTCTTTAAACCACTCAGACAGATGTTACCTTTTACTGCTCCCAGTTCTCAACTGATTGTTGACCTTTTAGAATTCAGGAAGAATTTCCTAACAATCAGAGTTGTTGAAAGTGGGATGGGCTAAGAGGAAATGGATTTCCCCTCCTTTGGAAGCTATCATGTGGAAATCATTGGTGAAGTAGATTACAACAGGGGATTCCTCCACTGTGAGTTGGACTAGGTGGCTGCTGAGTCTCTTTCAATTCTTAAATTCTATGATTCTGTGAATTCAACAACCTTCAATGAACTTTTTGATGCCTGCCTAACATAATGCTGATGCAATGCCCATAGCAGCTGCTATGAATATGCATACTCACTCCCAGGGTTTGTTTGCAAAATATAATAAACCTTCCTCCTCCAAGACAAAGCCAAAGTATTTCTTTGTGACATTACTATTAGGATACCAAAAAGCAAGGTTTAGTAAAATACTTATCACCAATCCAGGGAATGCTGACATTGCAAGCATTCTCTCTGTCAAACCTCCCTACAAGCAAGTTCCTCCAGGCAAGTTCTTAGATCTGCCAGCTTGCTCTCTCAACCCACTCCTCTCCCTCCAAGCAATACAATATATACTGTTTTCAATCAAAGACTCAGCACTTGATTGGCTTAGTGCTGAAATCAGCACTTAATTGGAAAGGTGTGGGGATCCCTGTGACCCAGGGTCCAATTGACTTTCTGTCAGGGATCCATGTGAGGCCTATATATAGACAGGGAAGATCTTATTTAACCTTAAACCTTGTTGAAGGCTTTGTGCTGGGCTTTGAGGTTGATTGACAAGTAATAAGGGGATGTTTCTGGCCTTCAAAATCTACTAGAGGAAAAAGACATATAAATGATTGGCCAAAATGCAAAGTAAAATCCCAAAAGTGCTTGACAGAAGTACAGAGACATTACAATGTAAGTTCTAGAGCAGCAGTTCTCAACCTGTGGGTCGTGACCCCTTTGGAGGGGTAGACCGACCCTTTCACAGGGGTCACAGGGGTAGCCTAAGACCATTAGAAAACACATATTTCCGATGGTCTTAGGAATCAAGACACCACTCCTCTATCTGTCTCCAGGCGGGTCTGCCCACATGCAGATATGCCCACATATGAGTATTAAAGGGTCGAAGCATTAGGAAGGTTGAGAACCACTGCTCTAGAGGGCAAGATTATTTCTGATTGGTGAGAATGATACAAATAATAATAATAGGTAACAGTTATATTGTACCTCCTATATATCAGACATTGTGCTAAGTGCTTTACAAATATCTTATTTATTCCTTAACAATCCTAGGAGATAATGCTATTACCATAGCATTTTACAGATCAGGAAATTGAGGCAAATGGGGATTAAGTTCTTGTCTAAGGTCACACAGCTAGTGAGTGCCTAACAGCAAATTTGAACTCAGGTCTTCCTGACTCTAGGTCCAGTGCTCCCTCCACTGCACCACTGAGCTGACCCTAGTGATTGATGGTCATTGGTCAATCATTTCAGTCATGTCTGACTCTTTGTGACCACATCTGAGGTTTTTTTGATAGAGATACTGGAGTGGTTTGTCATTTCCTTCTCTAGCTCATTTTACAGATGAAGAAACTGAGGCAAACAGGGTTAAGTGACTTGCCCGGGGTCCCACCAGCTAGTAAGTGAACAAAGGCCGATTTGAACTCAGGTCTTTGTGACTTTAGGCCCAGTGCTCCATCCACTCCCCACCAAGTTGCCCTGATGATAACTACAACATTTCAAATTTGGGAGGAATTCCTAGAGAAGAGAAGACTTGTGGGGACATGATAGCTGTCTTCCAGTATCTTAATTTAAAGGTTTGTGGCACTTTTTTTTTTTTTGCCTGGCCTCAGAGAGCAGAACTAGAACTAATGGTTATCGGTTACAAAGAGGCACAACTTCCTTACTTCTTTTGAACTAAAGCGAAATGAGCTGCCATGTGAATTAGTGAGTTTCCACACCACTGGAGGTTGTTATTGAAATGCTGGCAGATTGGACAAGGCTTTGAAATAACAAAGAACACAGCATATCTGTTAACCTGAAGTGTAGTTTATCTGTATAATGATAATAATAATTAATAATAATAACAGTAATAGTTAGCATTTATATAATGCTTGAAAGTCTGGGGCAACTAGATAGCACAGTGGATAGAGTGCAGGGCCCGGAGTCAGGAAGACCCAACTTCCTGAGTTCAAATCTGGCCCATCGGTAAAATGAGCTAGAGAAAGAAATGGCAAACTACCTCCAGTATCTTTGCTAAGAAAATCCCAAAAGAGGTCATGAAGACTCAGACTGAAAAAACAACAGAACAACAACAAAAAAGGTTTATAGAGTACTTTGTAATTATCATTGCATTTGAACTTTATAGTTACCTTGGAAGGTAGACTATCATTATCCTGGTTTTAGAGATAAAGAAAATGAGACAAACAGGGATTACGTTACTTGCCAGGGGTCACACAAGACAAGTAACTAAGGCTGGATGGGCCTTTGAAGGCACCTGAAGGACAACTTACCCCCACCCCTGCTCCAGGGCTCCCCTGTCCTACTGCCCCACTAACTTGGAGTATGGGTATTCCTACTAGCCTCTTACCAAATTGGTTTGAGAGACTAGGGCTTCCTTCTCATGGTGCACAAACTGTAGCTCAGGAACACAGACCCAGGAGCTGCCCCTCTCCATGGTCTATAAAAGCTAGTAGATCAGTTTCCCTCTTACTTTCTCTTGGACTTTTAAGAAGACAGACCAACACTCAACTGAACAAAGGTAAGTGGGAAGGAAGTGTGGAATACTGTGGCCATGCAGATCTCTCCCTGTCTAGGAGCAGCTGATGGTGACTTGCATCAGAAGCATGTGGCAGAAGTAGATATATGCTCATATGTGGCCTGAGAGGGTAGTTCAAAAACAACATTTGTGAACTCTAACTACTACCTAGGAGGAGAAAGTTTGAATTCCCTAAGCAATACGATCTTAGAATCTAGCCTTCTAGCTAGGAAAGGGAGATTTCCTGGGCAGCATCAGCCTTGGGAGTTGACTTGAGGACCAGGAGAGGAAAGCCAATTAGTTCCTCAGACAGTACAAGTCTAATGAGTAAGGAATGATTATTCAGCATTCTCCAAAGTATGGTTACCATCCATGGGAATGTAAACCACAAGGCAGTGGTACAAGCGGACAGTGTGTGAATCAGCATACCAAAGGCCTGCCTCAATAACAATCTCATGTTCAGCTCCCTTCTGGGAGGATCTGATGGGTTATCTGAATGTTTTATGCTTTCTGTATCTATTTATAGGCTCCTGGTCAGTCCAGTGCATCCTCTGCATTTTCTATAGTGTGAAATAAAAGCTATCCTATACCTGGTACTTGTACCATAACTTGAGTGCTTGTATGGGAACTGGGGACCCCTTTTACTCATGTTTAAGGAATCCTAGGAAAGAGCCATATTCGTAATATACCCAGAATATTCTGAAATTATCCTGGAGGGAGCAACTTCAGGCAGGATCAGTGGGGCAAAGAGAGATAATGAGAGCTAATGAAAGCAGAGTGGACTGCAAGGAGGTGAGTTCCGCCTCCTTGGAGGTTGTCAAGAAGAGTATCAAGCACTCATCTGCGGGTTCTGCTGATCTTCTTGGGGTCAGCTTTCAAGTCTGTGAGACTTCACAGCCTTTAGAGGGAAGGGAGCAACGGCCACAAATTACACCATCATTGTTTCCAATGGGGCAAAGCTCTGTGACTTAGGGAAGGAGTAGTCGATTGGAATATATTTTTTTCCATTAACTCTTGACTTGGCATTTAACTTCTCTGGGCCTCAATTTTCTCACTTGCAAAATGGGGATAATACCCTAGCCAAGTCACAGTGTCTGAGTGAGGCTCTAGTGAGATGATAATTTGTATGGAAGCCTCTAGTAGTATGTGAATGAGATGTATGATTACTATTGGTATTACTACTAGTAATTATTTTTAAAAAACCTGGAAGCTGGACACAAAGAAAAGAGGTGAGAGTAATCAGTCAGGCTATTGATAAAGATTTCTTAAGCTCTACCATATGTAAGGTACTGTGCTAAAGGTTGGGGATGCAAAGAAAGGCAAGACAGTGCCTGCTCTCAAGGAGCTTCCAGGGTCCTGCCATTGAGAAGTAATTGTGTCACTGAAATGGATTCCAAGCCATGGGACATTTTCTCTCTGTAAAGCTACCAACAGAATGAATGATTCATTGAGCAACTCCAGGGCCTTCTGAGTAGTAGTTGGCAAAGAAAGTGTCCCACAATGTTTAGTTATCCAAAATTCCTGGATGGAGGTGAGAGTATTGCTCTTATTTCCATATAACTTCCCTACTAATTTCCCTTTGCAGGTTTTAAAAATCTTATTTAATATTTTATTTTTTTCCCAATTACATGCAAAAGCAATTTTAACATTCTTCTATTTTTCTTCAAATTTTGAGTTCCAAATTCTCTCCCTTCCTTCCCACCTTTCTCATTGATAAGGCAAGCAATGTGACATAGGGTATATATGTGTGGTCATGAAAAGCATATTTCCATGTAAGTCATTTTGTGAAAGAAAATACAGACAAAAAAAAAACAACCAGAAAAATAAAGTAAAGAAAAAGTATCTTTGATCTTTAATCATGCTCTACCAGTTCTTTTTCTGGAGACAGACAGCACCTTTCATCATAAGTCCTACAGAATTGTCTTGGATCATTGTACTCCTGAGAATAGCTAAGTTATTCATACTAGGTCATCATACAACATTGCTGTTACTGTGTAAAAAGTTTTCCTGATTCTGCTCATTTCACTTTGCAACAGTTCATGTAAGTTTTTCATTGTTTTTCTGAGAACATCCTGTTCATCATTTCTTAAAGCACAAAAAAGTATTCCATCGCAATCATATACAACTTGTTCAGCCATTCCCAAATTGATGGAAATCACCTCAATTTCCAATTCTTTGCCACCACTAAAAGAACTACTATGGATAGTTTTGTACACATAGGTCCTTTTCCTTTTTGTTTTTTTTATCGATTTGGGATATAGACCTAATAGTGGTCAAAGGGTCATGCATGGTTTTACAGCCTTTGGGCATAGTTCCAAATTGCTCTCCAGAATGGTTGAATCACTATATAACCTCCCCAATAGTACATTAGTGTTTTAATTTTCCCAAGTCCCTGTAATAGTAATGAAATTTGAAGACCTCTTTGTATTGCTAAGCTGACAGGTACTTAGCACCTAGTTTCAAATTAAGCCTCCATTAAAGAAACAGAAGGTATGAACCCCTCTCACTGACATAACAGGAGAGGGCTGAACAGGGAGAAGCAATACTGTATATAAGGAAAAACCCCAGCTGAGAAAGTCAGAACTTCTTGAGATGATTATCTGAAGGCTGGGCTGCTGCTGCTGGACTGGAACTTCCATGGAGAAAGTGATTTTGATTCTGAGAATGGAGCTGCTCAAAACTTCTGAGGGCCAGCTGAAGCTTCTGAGAATTTCCAAGAGCCAGCTGGAGCTGCAGAAGACTAAGGAAGCATGACTGTACTGCTGGTATCTTGTGCAAATGTTGTTGTGGCTTTGTTAAGTCTTGTCTTCCCAGGGACAGAGACTGTGAAGGATTTGAGATGGACCGGACACTGTGAGCTCCAATGTGGAGCAGGAACTGCATGGAGAGCTGGACAAGAAGCTGGGAGCTGTCTGCTTTTGAACTCAGGTGGCAGTTTGTTAGATTCTGGCAGGAGCTAGGACCATGGAAGAGGAGCCATGGAAGCTGAAAGCCTGTCCTGAGTCAAGATGAAAAGACCTCTCTGTGGGTACTGAGTAGTGATGAAATTGTGATTTACTTGTGACTGAGGGGTATGGCCTGTGTATTTTACACTACCCCTTAAGAGGGTACTGAGTAGTGACTGATGACTGAGTAGTGACTGATGATTGAATAGTGACTGATAACTGAATAGTGACTGATTTGTAACTAAGTGTGCCCCATGGGGGGAGGACTTTGACCTTTTGTACTTTATGATTGAATGATTGAGTTACTAAGTGATTGACTGACTAAATGATTGTACTTTGTACAAAACTATGTGACCACTTTGGTGAAAACTATATGGCCATTTTAGTGATAAGTTGTTGAGTTATTATGTCATTGTGAATGCTGTATTTTGATTTTCTGTGACAAATTGTAATATTATGAATGTTATACCTTCATTTTCTGTGAATGTTTTGCTCTTATTTGTTATTGAATAAATAGAGAGTTGGCTATATTATGTAATCAGAACCTTGAAAGCTGTTCACAGCAGCCATCCTCTAGAAAGCTGCCCATGCTTGGCTTTACAATCCCCTCCAACATTTGTCATTTTCCTTTTCTATCATATTAGCTGATCTGACAGGCGTGAAGCAGTAGTTTAGAGTACTTTTAATTTGCACTTCTCTCATCAATAGTGATTTAGAGCATTTTTTATATGACTATAAATAGCTTTGATAACTTTGTCTGAAAACTGCCTGTTCATGCCCTTTGACCATTTTTCAGTTGAGTAATGGCTTAAATTTTACTCAGTTTTCTATATATTTGAGAAATAAAGTCTTTATCAGGAAACTCACTGTAAAAAAATTTTTTTTCATAGTAATGATTGCCAACTATATATTTCCCTCCATCCTATTTCCCCCATTATCCTACTCTCTCTCTACTTTCTATCAGCTCCCCCCCACTTCTTTTATCCCCTTCTCTCCTACTTTCCTGTATGGTAAGATAGATGTCTGTACTGAATGTGTATATTATTCACTCTTTGAGCCAGTTCTGATGAGAGTAAGGTTCATGTGCTTCCCTTCTCACTTTCTTCATTTTCTGCTCCACTGTAAAATCTCTCTCAGGCCTCTTTTATGTCATATAATTTGTCCCATTCTACTTCTCCCTTTCCATTTCTTCCAGTACATTCTTATTTCTCATCCCTTAATTTTATTTTTTTAGATAATCATACCATCTCAATTCACGCCTCTGCTTGTAGTCTATATATACTTCTAACTGTACTAATAATGCAAAAGTTTTTAGGAATTACAAATATCACTTTCCCATGTAGGAATAAAACAGTTTAGCTTTATAAAATCCCTTATGATTTCTCTTTACGATTTACCTTTTTATGCTTTTTTTATATCTTGTATTTGAAAGTCAAATTTACTATTCAGCTCTGGTGTCTTCATCAGGAATGCTTAAAAGTCCTCTATTTCCCTAGAGGATTTTTTCCCCTGAAGGATTATACTCATTTTTGCTGGGTAGGTGATTCTTGACTGTAATCCTAAACTCTTTGGCCCTTCAGATTATTATATTCCCAGCCCTCCAATCCTTTAATATAGAAGCTATTAAATCTTGTGTTATCCTGACTGTGACTCCCAATATTTGAATTATTTCTTTTTGGCTGCTTACAATATTTTTTCTTTGATCTGGGAGGTCTAGAATTTGGCCATAATATTCCTGAGAATTTTCATTTTGGGATCTTTTTCAGGGATGATAAGTGGATTTTTTCCATTTCTATTTTACTCTCTGGTTCTAGAATATAAGGGCAATTTTCATTGATAATTTCTTGAAAGATGATATCTAGGCTCTTTTTTCTTTAATCATGACTTTCATTTCTCTTCCCAATTATTCTTCTACCTCTCTTACTTGATTTTTAAAATCCTTTTCGAGTTCTTCCATGGCCTGAGACCAATTCATTTTTTTATTGTTGTTGAAGCTTTAGATGCAGGAATTTTGACTTCATTATCTTCTTCTGAGTGTGTTTTATTCTTCCTTGTTACCATCTTTTTCCGTTGTCTGCATGCATTCCAGTCTATTTCTTGACTTTTAATTCTGTGCTAGAGTGGGGTTCTGCTTCCCAAGTGGAGGGGGGTACTGTCTCAAGCTTCAGGGATTTTGTGCAGCTGTTTTCAGAGCTAATTCTGAGGACCTGTAAGTTTTTGACTCTTCCAAGGTGTTATGATTTAGGGAGAAGTGCATTTTCTACTCTCCTGTATTGTGCACTGATTTGTGAGTGATCGTAAGCACTCTTTTCAACCATAGAAATGTGACCAGGATCCCTGCTCCACTGTGGCTATCAGCTCTAATGTGCTAGTGCTCCTCCTCATGCTAGGACCAAGACCCAGGACTTTGACCCAGATCCAAATATAAGCAATACAACAGAGTCCTGGCCCTGGTGCCAGCAAAAGGACCCTGTAAATCTCCTTTTCACATGTTGTACAAGTTCCTCATCATCTATGGGCTGAGAGGTCTGGAAACCTCCCCTACTGCCACTGATTCAATCATCCTGAGGCTTGCTCCTGGTTTGCGCTAGTGTGGCCTATGCTGGACCATGCTCCTCTCTCACCCTGTAATGGACATTTCTTGCTGAACTTCTAAGTTGTCTTAGGCTGGAAAATTGTTTCACTCCATCTTTTTGTGGGTTCTGCTGATTTTGAATTTGTTTTGTGTCATTATTTAAAGGTATTTGGAGGGGTTTGAGAGAAATCTCAGGTGAGTCCCTGCCTTTACTCTACCATCTTGGCTCTGCCAATAATGCATCTCTCTTCTTAGGTTTTGCCTGGATAGTAACAACCCTATCTGAAATTCATAGTAGATACCATGCAAAAAATTTCTTTGTGCATGGGAATACCTCTACCTATAAACACACTTCCTTATCACTGACTCATCTGCTGAAGGACCTCTCTAGGACCACCTGAAGAGATTTCTCACTTTGGTCAACCCACTCATCTCTTACTGGTATCAACAACTATAAGAATTTGACTCCTAAAAGATTCTCAGTTCCCCAGCAGGTCAAGTTAGCTCTCTGGTGAGGAGAACATATATCCACATTGGTGGTTGAAAATGTGGACCTAACTTTCAAAAAGTCAGAAGTTCATTTTTTAAAACAATCTATGTCTCTATATGAGGGCAGAATGCATCCGAGAGTTTCCAGGGGCATGATCAGTATGTCACAGGTCTAAGGTGGGGGAATCTGGACCAAGTGGGGAAATATAGGCAGCTACGGGGCATAGTCATTAGAGCATTGGAATTGAAGTCAAGAAGACCTGAGTTCCAATCCTGCCTTAGACACATATTAGCTGTGTGAGCTTAGACAGATCACTTAACTTTTATAGGCTTTCATTTCCTCATCTATAAATGAGGATAATAATAACTCCTACCTCATATGGTTGTAAGGATCAAATGAGAAAATATATGTGAAGTTCTTTGCAAGGCTTAAAAAGCTATGTAAATCAAGCAATGTCTCTGATAAAGATCTCATTTCTAAAATACATAGAGAACTGAGTCAAATTTATAAGCATTCAAGTCATATCCCAATTAATAAATGATCAAAGGATATGAACATGCAATTTTCAGAGGAAGAAATTAAAGATATCTATAGTCATATGCAAAAATGCTCTAAATCATTATTGATTAGAGAAATGCAAACCAAAACAACTCTTAGGTACCACATCATAGCTGCCAGGTTGGCTAATATGACAAAACAGGAAAATTATAAATGCTGGAGAAGATGTGGGAAAATTGAAACACTAATGCATTGTTGGTGGAATTGTGAACTGATCTGACCTTTTTGGAGAGCAATTTGGAACTATGCCCAAAGGGCTTTAAAAATGTGCACACTCTTTGACCCTGTAATACCACTTCTAGGTTTATATTCCAAAGAGATAATACAAATGGGAAAAGAACCAACATGTACAAAAATATTTATAGCAGCTCTTTTTGTGGTGGCAAAGAACTGGAAACTGAGGGGATGCCCATCAACTGGGGAATGAATGAACAAGTTGTGATCTATGAATGTAATGGAATATTATTGTGCTATAAGAAAGGATGAACAGGCAGACTTCAGAAAAACTTGGAAAGACTTATATGAACTGATGCTGAGTGAGGGGAGCAGAACCAGGAGAGCATTGTACATAGTTATAGCCACATTGTGTGATGATCAACTTCTACAGACTTATCTTCTCGACAATGCAAGGTTTTAAAACAATTCCAAAAGATTCATGATGGAAAATGCCAGAGAAAGAATTATGGAGTCTAAATGCAGATTGAAGCATACTACTTATACTCTCTCTTTTTTGTTTTGTTTTGTTTCTTCTTTCTCATGGTTTATCCAATTGGTTATAATTTGTCTTTACAACATTTATGTGAAAATAGATTTAATATGAATGTATATGTAGAGCCTATATCAGATTGCATGCCATCTTGGGGAGGGTGGAGGTGAGAAGGGGGGGAGAAAATTTAAAACTCAAAAGCTTGTGGAATTGAATGTTGTAAACTAAAAATTAATAAATAAATTTATTTTTTTTAAAAAAGCAATGTAAATGCTAGCTAGCTGTTATTAAGTAGAATAGCTCAAGGCAATGACTAGCAAACATTTCCATTCCACCATACACGCCCTCACCACTGTAATAATAATAATATTCATGTAGCACTTTGTGCCAAGCACTGTGCTAAGCACTTTACAATTATTATCTCATCTGATTCTCACAACAGCCCTGGGAGATAGATGCTATCATCATCATCATCATCATCCCCACTTTAGAGATGAGGAAATAGGCAAATATAGGTTAAATGACTTACACAGAGTCACGCAGCTAGTAAGAGTCTGAGGCCGGATTTGAACTCATCTTTCTAACTCCATGCCAACTGTTCTATCCACTGCATTACCTGCTAGTCTATGGCCCTGTGCCATTCCCCAAACACACAAAACCCACTTACTGTTCTCTTGCCACCAAAACAAAACCATGCCCAAAGTCAATAATCCATCTTGCAAGTGCCAACACCACAAGCACTCATTTTAGGTTTCATGGTTCCAGCCTCCGTGGCATCTTTGGCAGATCTGTGATCCTCTGGACAGTCTGTCTGAATGACCCAATAACCCAAGGAGAGAAGTACTGGCTTAAGAAGAGCTGGCTATGGGGCAGCTAGGTGGCACAGTGCATAGAGCACTGGCCCTGAAGTCAAATCTGGCCTCAGATACTTAACACAAAAAACTAGCCATGTGACCTTGGGCAAGTCACTTAACCTCAATTACCCTACCTTCCCCTCTCCAAAAAGAAAAAAAAGAGCCCCCTAGGATGAGGAATCTCATTCATAAATCCCTCTTGTGCCCTCCATTTGAGTAATTCACTCTACAGTACTAAAATGCCAATTATTTGATCTTTCTAAAAAATTTGTCCCTCATTGTACTCAGTCCTGAAGAGTCCCAAAACCACCATGTTTGAAAATGTCAAATTCCACTGCCCTAAAATACTGGTAGTCTTTTTCCCCCCTGCTGGATATAGTCACATAATTTGGCTATAGAATGTGGCAGGTCCAGGGGAAAGAGTGCCTTGGTTTGGTTTTTGTTTTTTTTTTAAGAGGGACAGAACACAGACTCCAGCAAGATGCTGCAATGACTGGGCTGGATGCCAATGGTAATTCCCACCACAGGCCTTATGGGAAGGAAGCTGAAGCATGTGAGCCAGTCAGAATAGAACTGATAACATAGGCTTCCCAAACATGAGGATTGCTTTCCCGAAACCACGGGGCTTGAAGAATAGCTGGCATTTATTTAGCGCTTTAAGGTTTACAAAGCACTTTACAGATACTATCTCATTTTATCCTCACAACAACCCTATGAAGCTGGTGCTATTATTATTCCTATTTTGCATATAGTAAAAATGAGGCAGATAGCAGCTAAGAGACTTGTTAATTAGTATCTGGTGCAAGACTTGAACTCGAGTCTTCCTGAGTCCAGGTCCAGTATTCTGTTCACCATGCCTCCTAGTTGGACCATAGGATCACAATGAAGAGCTGGAAAGGGACCCCAGAGGCATCTAGTTCAACTCTCTATTTTACAAATGGGTCCCAAGAAGGTTAAGTGACTGGCTTGAGCCCATTTCCAAAGAGAAATCAGCAAGCCTATAGGCAGATGGGCTTGGGCAGGCTAGAGGAAGGCTATTTGTATCCTTCAATATGGTTCCTTTGGTCACTGGCATTGAGACTTCTGCCAGGTCACAGCCCAAAAGGATACACTTAAGAAATGCAGGGGCAACATGTAGGGCATTCTAAAAAAGGCAAAATCCATTGGTGGCCACCCTAGACTCTTTGTGCCAAATGTTCTGCCTTGAAATCTTTTACAATACCCAACTAACAACAGAGCCCCCAAAAACCAATGTGTTTGACTCAGCTCTCAAAAGCCTGAACAATTCAACAAGTGACTTGTTGATTTTCCCTTTGAATTTAGAGCCATTGGTCCAGGGTGATTCTAGTACAGCCAAGAGATTATCTGGCGTCTGGAAACATTCTTTGCTTTGCGATTTGGTTTGGCATTCTTGATTTCTTGTACTAAAGACTGCTATTGCCCAGCAAAAGGATCATGGATATGAAAAGAACAGATGTGAAAGTGCAGAGGTGAATTTAAAGAATAAGTAAAGAAATCTAGTCATGATCCTACCACCAACTAAATTAATGAGTCTTTGGACAGGTCATTTTGTTTGGTGACCTGTTTCCTCATTTATAGTCTACTATACCTGCAGCCTCCCTTGTAGGACTATTATGGAGATTAAGAGAGGTAATGTATGAGAAATCTCTTTGAAAACATTTGTAACATTCTTGTTACCCATTCCTACCCTCTCTATATCACATTGGTGTCTCAAAATTCCTTTAAAAGCAGATTTGGGACCTCAGATATTATTATATGTGACATTAATGTAATGCTTTAAAGTTCCAAAATACTTTACACATATTTTGCCTTCCAAGCTCCAGTATAGCTCTGTGAGATAGGCACTGTGAGTATTATGATTTCCGTCATACATGATGGAAATGAGGCTTAGAGAGGTTAAGTTCTGTGTCCACCGTTAACTGGCATCAGAAATGAGATTTGAGCCTAGGTCTTCTCGTTGTCAGATCCAACACTCAGTCCTGGGAGCCAAACTCCATGAGTACCTTGGACAGGGAGGCTGCTAAGGAAGAATTCAGAGGGCCAAGGCTTCAGACCTTTTCAGAGGAAAAAACAAAAGCTTCTTAAACTTTCAGGAGGTAACAATAGAAATAACTGGAGACACTTTGGGAACCCTCTGTTGGAAAGATCCCTCAATCACTGGCCATTATCTTTATCCCAAAAGAGCGAGGGGAAGAGTCATTTGTTCACAAGAATCTTTTGCCTGAGGTCTAGTCAAACCACCATGGGGGAAAAATGTGGATGGTGGGGGAGACTACATTGGCATTGTGGAAGAATTTTTTTCTTTATTTCCCTCCAGCTGTTCTTCTTGGTTTTGACTCTACCATCAGAAATACTTATCACCAAGAAACTCAACATCATGGGATTGTATCAGCTTTGGTACTCACACTTTATTAAAACCCTCAGTATTGATGTCTTTCTGATTAAAGGGATGGAAGAGCAAAAAAACCTTCTTTCAAAACCTCTATTACAAAAAGGTCTTGGAAGCCTAGACAAATTTTCATTTCCCACCAGATGTTCTCTGTGGATCTGACTATATCATTATTATGCCATTATTCTATAGTGGAAACCCAGAGGACCATGGGGTTAACTTGATGGATTTGGAGAATGAGGCGTAAAATGCCTAGATGATTTCATGAGGCAGTCTCAGTCTTTGAATTCATGTATCTTTCTAAAACTATAATCCAGAGGTTCTTTGATTTTTAGGGACTCTATGAACTTTGATTTGAAAAAAATTACATCTTCATTTTCATTAAACTTTGGTTTCTTTTGCAATCCTACATATTTTATTTTGTGAATTTAAAAATATCATTCTAAGGAAAAATCCTTAGGTAAGCTTCATCAGACTGCTAAAGGGGTCCAGGAACCCTGAAAAAAAGTCAAGATCTCCTGCTTAATGGAAAAAAACTATGACAGATAGAAACAAATGCTGTATTTAATTCCTCTGATTCCCTGTGAATGCTGTTAAATATTGCTTCTTCTGGCTGCTTAAGCTTGATTATGTTACTCTCCATTAATGAAAAAACCCTTGGCATTTACGTGACTCAGCTGCACTTGGATATTTCAAAAGCAGATTTAGAATAACAAGTAAACATTGTCAGGCTGTGTCTGAAAGGACCAACGTGCAATATATTTCATCAGCATACAGGATCACTCTTGATGAAACGTGCATTTTAAAATGTCAGCTTGATGTTCACTCAGAAGCTTTCAAATTGAAATTCAGATGACTTTTCATGACTAAATAGCTTAATTATGCTCCAAGTTTGAGGTTTTCTATGAATAGTATCTACTTCTTTTAGGAATTAGGCTGAAAATGAAGATAAGGGCTTCTTCCTTCATTACAACTCATTCAATTTGTTGTTTTTCAGTCATGTCCAGCTCTTTGTGACCCCATTTAGGGTTTTCTTGGCAGAGATACTGGAATAGTTTGCTGTTTCCTTCTCCAGCTCATTCTGATAAATGAAGAAACTGAGTCAAACAGGGTTAAGTTACTTGGCTTACAGCTAGTTAAATGTCTGAGGCAAGATTTGAACCAAGTCTTCCTGACTCCAGGCCCAGTGCTCTATCCACTTTGCCACCTAGCTGCCCATTTGGCATTCAAGGCCCCCCATAATCTGACAACAGCCTACCTTCCCAGGCTCATTTCACATTATCCCATATACTCTTTGTTCCAAAACCAAACTAGACTTTTTACCTTTTTCTGAACATCAATATTTCCACTTAATCAAAATCCTTCAAGTCTCATCTCAAAGGCTTAGCAACTCCAGGAAGTCTTCCATAAACCCCTTAACCCAGGCAGCAGTGAACTCTCCCTCCTTTGAACTCTTATAGCCCTTTGTAATACTCACTTGTTCTTGACTCATTTTGTATTTTGCACATACTTCATCTCCCCTGATGGATGTATATATACTCCTTGAACCAAGGGCTGTGCCATTCATCTCTACCTCCTCAGTGTTTAACACAGTGACTTTCACAGAGTATGTACTATGTGACTGGTTCCTGAAATAATTAATAATATAAAGAGATTAGCAAGGTTTTGTGCTGGTCAAAACATAGCCCACAAGTCAGGGGGGTGTTGCCAGTAGGACTATATGATAAAAAGAGGAATGTGCAGCTTGCTTGTATTCACCTAGCTTCATTTGCATGCCAGTCAAAGAGGATATTGGGACTAAGGGTCACTTGGGGACTCTAGCATTCATATTGTCCCTGTTGGGTTTTTTTTTAGTGGCAAAATGACTTTTACTGGGACAAACTCAAGATGAACTCAAACACATGCATTTACCCGCATACATATGTACGCATACGTATGCATACACATACATACATACATACATACATACATACATACATACATACAGATGGGACTTTCTAATCTCAAATTAGATAGTTGTCTGGGATTATGGGCCTCAGATCAGAATGAAAAAAAGGGTAGTAAAAAAAATCTTAGCTGGGGCATTCTGCTGACTTTGGGGAATTCTTGGGCTAGGTGGGATGACTCCTAGCCTGAGCTAGGATAGCCCTTTTGAGAGGGAGGTTTTCTAGCCACTTTATGACTAAGAAGAGAACCAAGACCAGCAGATGGCTGCAGAGAGCAATTCACCAACCCACATTATATCTAGCAGAAAACAGTTACACCATTACCAAAAGTTAATGAATTTCTAATATTTCACGGGTATGACACCTTGGATCTTCCACAAGTGTGCCACAGCCACCCGTATCCTATTTCATGTCCTCCATACATATTCCTTAGGCTGGTGAGTTCTCTGTTTGTAGGTCCTTCCCAAATGGCAATGTGGTAATCTGATGTATTGGTGGTAGAAGTGGGAGAGAGTATTTGTTCAGTCATGTCCTGTTCTTTGTGACCCCATATTGGGTTTTCTTGGCAAAGATGCTGGAGTGGCTTGCCATTTCATTCTCCAGCTCATTTTACAGATGAAGAAACTGAGGCAAATGGGGTAAAGTGACTTGCCCAGGGTCACACAACTAGGAAGTATCTGAAGCCAGAATTGGACTTCCTGACTCCAAGCCCTGAGCCCTATCCACTGTGCCACTTAGTTGCCCTATGCAGAACTTTACAAATTACAACATTTTTTTTAAAACATTACTGTAACAAGAGACAGTGTAAGTAATTATCTCTATTCTAAAGCAGAGACTAAATCTTAGAAAAATGGACTGACTTTCCCAAAGTTACATGCAGAGATGTGCTGGTTATAAAGTCAAACCTGTATCACACATAATTTAGCTACATTCAACATTTTTTCTACTTTCTTAAGTATAGACAATCAACAAAACATTAAATCAAGCCTTGCTTTGTAGTGTTTGCGGATATGTAAGGAGTGAATGAAACTGAAGTTTTAATTGAGATATATTGAAAATTGGTAAACTGCAACTAGGTGGCATAGTGGACAGATCATGGAACCTGGTGTCAGGAAGATTCATCTTCCTGAGTTCAAATCTAGCCTCAGACACTTACTAGCAAGTCCGTTAGCCCTGTTTGCCTCAGTTCCTCCTCTGTAAAATGGGCTAGAGAAGGAAATCACAAACCACTCCAGTATTTTTGCCAAGAAAACCTCAAACGGTGTCACAAAGAGTTGGACTTAAATCAAATGACTTAATAACAACCCAAGGTTGTCGTGAGGATTTAATGAAATAATATTTATAAGCCACAGAGCCTGACATACAGTAGGTGCTTAATAAATGCTTGGTATCTCCCCTCCCTGCCCCTCTCAGGTCATTTCACATTTTGAGCCTCAGTTTCCTTCTTTATCTTCCTTACTATAAAAGATTGAGTTGTCTTGTCTCTAGGTTACTTCCTGCTTCTGTGATCCAGTCTCCTTTCCATAAGCACTGCCACCACAATGATCTAGGTATTACAAAAGATCCTCATGCTTTATTCATTTCTTTTAAACCACATTTTAAATGTCAGAGAAGAGAATTTTGGCATTTGGTGTGTCAGCCCTATGGTAGCCCCTAAAAATGAAGCTTAGTGCCAAGTAACTTAATAGAACATCTTCTTGCAGGTTGCTGCTGCCCTCAGGATCCCTGCCATTTATCCACAGCTATCTACCCACCATTAAAACGCTCTTTCTCTCATCATTCATTTCCCCTGCCTAAGCTCACAGCTGCTGAGGCCCATTCAAGACTGCCAAAGGGGCAGCAAGGCAGCTTCCCACAGGGTCTTGCTCCTTTTTGCTCTTTCTATCAGGGAAGGCAAGAAAATCAGCAGCAATGGCAGAGAATGGGGTGGGGGCTGAGAGAGGGTTCTCCATCTGCCCCTATTGGGGCAACAGATTCTCATTAGTGACAGAACAAAAGGATAATAGGGATGAAGGAATCCTACTGAGTGGATGGCAAGACGTCTGGCTTTCCTGCCACAGGCCTGCCAAGGGTTAGTTGTAAAGTTCTGGGCAAGTGCATGAGTTGTTCTAGGTTTCATTCTCTCCGTCTAGAACATGAGACGACTGGAGAGAAGGTAAGGAATAGTGGGAAGATCATTGGATTTGCAGAGTGAAAATCTGGATTCAAATCCTGATTGATATTGACCACATCTGGGATCTTGGACAAGTAACATTTCTTCTCTGGGTCTCAGTTTCCCTATCTGTACAATGAGGGAGTTGAACTAGATTATCTCTAAGGTCTCTTCCAATTTGAAGAGTCTATGTGTCTGTTAAAAAATTCTGGGATAATAGGGGCGGCTGGGTGGTACAGTGAATAGAGCATCAGCCCTGGAGCCAGGAGGACCTGAATTCAAATCTGACCTCAGACATTTGACACACTTACTAGCCGTGTGACCTTGAGCAAGTCACTTAACCCCAATTGCCCTGCCCTCCCCTCCAAAAAAAGTGAAAAAAGCCTGGGATAATTAAATCATCTATCCTTCCTCTTCTCCTTTAAATAGCAGTTGATTGCAAATAATAGCTAACATTTATGTAGTGCTTACTACATGCCAGAAACTATGCTAAACACTTTACAAATATCTCATTTGATCCTCACAACCTTGGGAGGTCAGTACTATTATCATCCCTATTTTACAACTGAAGAAGCTGAGGCAGAAATTGATTAAGTGATTTGCCACATAGCCAGGAAATATTAGAGGCAGAATTTGAAAACAGGTGCTCCTGGGTCCAACGCTTCTCACTATGCCTGGGTGCCTCTCATGCGTCTGCACATGCAGGACTCAGTCTCAGCAAAATTGTCAAAAGTCTGGGGGCGGGTAGGTAGTGCAGTGAATAGAGCATCAGCCCTGGAGTCAGGAGGATCTGAGTTCAAATTTGAGTTCAGACACAACACAAAAACTAGCCTTGTGACCTTGGGCAAGTCACTTAATCCTAATTGCCCTCCAAAAAAAAAATCCAAAAAGAAACAAAAATTGTCAAACATCTGTTTTCTTTCAGATCACCCAGTCTCTCTTTTCTGGGTATTTCTGCCTATATGACATCTTCTCCCCATTACAAAAACTTGATCTCAGTCAAGGATTTGACATTTCTCTTTTTTTTTTTAACTTATTGGGAGTGTAAATCATGGAATTATCTGGGTGGGTGGGAGATGACTCACATTAAACTGTATCTTTTATTAAGATATGAAAAGCTTTGTCCTTTGTTTTTGTTGTTTTTTTCAAGTCAGATATTAGAAAATCACGTAGGTGACATGTGTTTTTCGTCCCAGGAGACATTCTAAATACCTGAAAGTGTGCCACCCACAGCTAGATACCAACAGTAGCTCCAAATACTGGCTATATCTGTCAGTCAGTCAACAAGCATCTGTTAAAGTTCTTACTATGTGCTAGGCACTGGATATATCTATTTCTTTGTGTGTTTTCACAAGTTAAAGTAGAAAAAAAGCAAGTTCTAGACTATTCTCAGTGGGCTGGAGTTCAGTACAACTCAGGTGCTTCTCTGATGACTAAACAACCAACCTTTCCACTGAGTCCCTTAATGACAGGTCTGGGCTTGACTCCCACTTAATATTTCATAATTGATCTCTCTGAAACTCCGCAGAAACACCTTAGGGATATTGTGATGGGAAGCATGCTGTTGGTTACCCAAGCAACAAAAGCAAACTCTTCTCCAGAAGAGAGCTTGGCACTCTTAACTAGACTCACATCTGACTAGAAAGCCAACAGTTAGTTCCTTGTTACTCCAGCCATCGAGCTTCTCCATTGGGCTGAATGCTGACTTTATAGTAACCATTCCTCTTCCGCTATAGAAACCATAGCAATGACTCCTCTTTGAGAAATTCAGAATGCCAAATATAGTTCTCTCAATTCATTAAATCTGCAAAAATTATACATTTCCACCATTTGCACCATGGAAGGTAAGTGGTATCAGAGTGATAAATTTCAGAGTCAGGAAGACTTGAGTTCAGGTTCTACCTCAGACATTAGCTGTGTGACCCTGGGCAAGTTACTTACCTGTGATTCAGTTTCCTCATCTGTAAAATGGTAATGATACCTATGGCCCCTACCTTGAGGGGTTTTTGCGAGGATCAAATGAGATTATATATGAAAAATGCTTTGCAAATCTTAAGGTGCTATATCAATGCTCATTACTATTATCAGTTGCACAATTAATTCCTGCTACCACCTCTTGTTTATCTCTTCCTTCAGCTTTTATTTTCTGGTTATGGGAACACAGGCACCTACTGGAAGAAAATGTATTTGAGATCCCTCCTAGATACAGATATCCAAGAAAACTTAAGATCAGGACCAGCCCTAGATGTAGGCAATCAGTCTGCAAGCATTTCCTAAGCACTGATATATGCTATATGGTAGGCATTATGCTAGGCATTGGTGATACAAAAACAAAAATAAAACAGTCCCTATTCTTAAGGAGCTTATAATCTCTCAAGGGAGATAGCAAATACAGAATAATTTCAAAATAAATATAATATCATTTATGTAGGGACAGCTAGGTGGTGCAGTGGATAGAGTTTTGGGGCTGGAAATCAGGAAGATTCATTTTCCTGAGTTCAAATCTGGCCTCAGACACTTCCTAGCTATGTGACTCTGGGCAGGCCACTTCACCCTTCTTCTTGGGTAAAATGAGCTGGAGAAGGAAGTATCTTTGCCAAGAGAACCCCAAAATGGGATCAGACACACCGAAACAACTGAACAACAACCACAATAACAAATTTATGGAGGCAGGGCACTAGCAGTTGAGGGATCAGGAAAGATGTCATATAGGAGGTTGTACCTGAAGAAAATAAGATTCTAGGAGGTGAAGGCTCATTCCAGGCACATGAGATTGCCAGCGCAAAAGCATAGCAATGTGTGGGAGGCCCAGTAAGAAGACCAATTCGCCAGCCTGGCTGGACTCTAGAATGTGGGAAGGGGAAATAATTCATGATAAGGCTAACAAGGTTGTTTGGGGTCAGGTTTTGAAGGGCTTTAAAAGACAAATAGGGGAGTTATATTTGATCCTGGAGGTAATAGAAAGTCTCTGGAGCTTATTGACTAGGGAATGGTGGTAGAGGTAGTGGTCAGACTGGCCCTATAGGAAAATCATTTTGGCAGATAAGTTGGAAGACAGAATAGAATGGCAAGAAACTTGAGGCAGGAAGACTGATCAGAAGATTATTGAAAGAGTCCAGAAATGAAGTAATAAGGGCTGTGCTAGGTTGGGTCTGAATGGATAGAGGGGGACAGATACAAGAGATGTAAATGTGAGTAGATTTGAGAACAGATTGAATATATGGGGTGAATACAAATGAAGTATTGAAGATGACCTCAAGGTTTTAGATATGGTGACCTGGGCTACGATAGTGTCCTTAACAGGGAAGCTAGAAAGAGAGGAGATAAGAAAGATAATGAGTTCTGTTTTGGACATGTTGAGTTTGAGATAGCCTCCAATTCAAGGTAATCAAAAAGGTAGCTGATTCTGCTGGATCATGAGACTAAGGCCTGATATGCAGGTCTGGGAATCATCTGCATAGAGATGATCATTGAACCCATGGAAGCTGATGAGAAACATTTAGCAAGATCATACTGAAGGAGAAAAGAAGGTCCAGAGTGGAGCCTTGAGGACTTTCATGATTAGTTGGTGTGACAGAAGGTTGAGAAGAACAGTCAGCCTGGTAGGAAGCAAGCCAGCAGAGAAGAATGTCACAAAGATCTAGAGAAGAGAGAGTGTCCAGGAGGAGATGGTGATCAACTGTGTCAAAAGCTGCAAAGACTTCAAGAAGGATGAGCACTGAGAAAAGACCATTTGACTTAGCCATTGTGGGATCATCAATCATTTTGAGGAAAGCAGCTTCAGTTCAATGATGAGGTTGGAAGTTATATTGCAGAAGATTAAGAAACTACTGAGAGGAAAAGAACTCTAAGCACCTAGTTTAGAAAGGGGAAAAAATATGAGTTTAGTTTGGGACATGCTTTAATGTGTCCGGGGCATTGCTTGAGTCTGAGAGTTCTGAGCTGCAGTAGGTTTAATGCCAATCAGGTGATGGCACAAATTCTGTCCCCAGTGTGGTCAGCCTGAAAGGGGCAGGGCCACAGCTACCTAAGAAGGGACAAGTTTGTCCCCAACGGAAACCAGACTAGATCAAAGCTAACATGAGACTAAGTAGTGGGATCATGCCCGTGAATGGCCACTGCACGTTGTTAAACGGGCACTGCTGTCTGGATACCTAAATGGAGATGTTTTTGGTAGGTAGTTATAATTGTACATCTGGATATCAAGAGAGAAGGCAGGGTTGGAGACAGATTTGGGAATTATCTATAACTATATATAATATAACTATATTATCTATCATCTATTATCATCTATAATCATCTATAACAGTTGTAACTAACTGAAGTTTTGGAAATGGATGAGATTTCCAAAAGAGGGAGATAGATAGCAAATGAGAGAGAGAGAGAGAGAGAGAGTGAGAGAGAGAGAGAGAGAGAGAGAGAGAGAGAGAGAGAAAGAGAGAGTTTCAGGGAAAAGAAAAAGCCAAGAATCATAGAGTTAGAAGGGACCTCATGGCCATCTAGACCAACCTATAAGTGAAAAAAGAAATTCCTCTACCCCAAGGGTTCTTAACCTGGGGTTTGTGAAACTTGTTTGTTCTAAAAAATATTTTTATAACTGCTTTTCAATATAATTGATTTTTTCTTTGTAATCCTACATTTTAAGAAATTTTATGTATTTAAAAACATTGTTGTGAGAAGGGGTTAAACAGTCAGCTAAAGGGATCCGTGAAACATAAATAACTTTGCAATATACCTAGTAAACAGTCATTTAGACTTTGCTTGAAGAACTCTTTCAGTGAGGGGAACCCCCAAACCTCTGGAGACAGCTCATTCTGTTTTTTGATCACTCTAATTGTTGGGAAGTTCTTTCCATCAAAGCCTTAATTTACACCTTTGCAGCTTATATCCACTGTTCCCATCTCTGACCTCTGGGATCAAACAATAATTATAATACCCTTTCCTCATCCCATTTCTTCAAATATTTGAAGACAACTTTTATGTCCTCGCAGAATAAACATTCTTGGTGCTTTAAACTAATCCTCATGCATCAATTTATGGCCTTTCACCATTCCAGCTATAATCCTCTTCTGCTATCCTCTAGGTCAGTGGTTCTCAACGTTCCTAATGCTGTGACCCTTTAATACTCTAATGTGGGCATACTGCATGTGGGCAGACCCGCCTCGAGACGGATAGAGGAGCCGTGTCTCTGTTCCTAAGACCATCAGAAATATGTGTTTTCCGATGGTCTTCAGCAACCGTTGTGACCCTTGTGAAAGGGTCGTTCGACCCCCAAAGGGGTCACGACCCACAGGTTGAGAACCACTGCTATAGGTTATCAATGTCCTTTTCCAAAATGTGGTGTCTAAAAATGGTCAGAACCCTGGAGAGCACCTATGAATAGGGGGCAAAGTAAAAAAGAGTTGACAGAGAAAGGCCAGTTAGTGAGATAGGGAGAGAACCTGGAACAATGTCACCGACACAAGGAGAAGACAGAGCTTTAAGGAGTGTTAAGAGTAGTTTATTGGTATCAAATGTGGAAGAGAAAGAGGAAAAGAAAGACAGAAAAGGTTGTGGGTTTAATAAATGGAACTCGTGACCTTGAAGAAAGAAATCTCAAATTTGTTCATGTTTATGTGTTGTCTCCTTCATCAAGAGGGTGAAAACCCTAAGGCAGGAACCATCTTTTGCTTTTCTTCATATCTCCAGCCCTTACCACAGTGCCTGGCTCATAGTAAGCTCATAATGAACATTTATTGATGGAGAAGGGATCTATTAAACTCCTACTGTGTTCAAGGTACTGTGGCAATACAAAGCAATATAATCCATGCTCCCTGACCTGAAGGAGCTTACATGACTATTAGAGAAGTGGAACTGATACAAATAAAGAGAGAATTGACAATATGCTTCAGTTCTTCAGCAATTTCCTGTTTCCAATGACCAAGGTACTTTCCCCATCAATGCAACTCCATGCCTCCTCTTCTTATACAATTCTTGTCCATACTCTTTTATTGGGAGGGAGGGAGAAACAATTGGAGTAAAGTGACTTGCCCAGGGGCATACACTTAGTAAATGTCTGAAGCTGGATTTGAACTTAGGTCCTCTTGACTCCAAAGCCAGTGCTGTATCCACTGTGCCACCTAGTTGCCCCTCCATCTTCTTTCATGGCACATTCAGAGAAGACTCATCCAATATACTGGAGGCCATCATCGGTGTCTCTCTTTACATTTCATAGATTCCAATGGAACACTCTGACTTTTGAGTCTCTTGCATTTGCTATATGACTATCCTACCCCCTTTTGTGATCATTCCTTGCCTCACTGATATCTTTTATAACACTTCTTGAGCCAAGGGCATCATGGGCAACCTGATGCAACCTACTTGTGCTCTCCATTTGCCCTCTGGGACACTGACTAATTCAGTTGTGGTGTTCCAGGTCCACAATTTATAATACAAGGTAGCAAGACAACAGATAGAGTGCTACACTTCCCATTTTTTTTGAGTTGAACTGAATTGAATCAAGAAGACCAGAATTTGAATCATGCCCCAGACATTTATTAGCTATAACACCCTGGGCAAGTTATTTCCTTCTCCATCTCAGTTTCCTTATCTGTAAAATTGGGGCAATAAAATCTATAGCACTGACTCACAGGGTTATTGTAAGGATCAAGTGAAGTAAATTGCTTTATAAATCTTAAAGTGCCATGTAAGTGTTATTATCACGGTAGTCAAAATAGTGATGCAATAGTAACTAAGCATTTTATTAAGCACCTACTATGTGCCAGATATTGAGGATTTGTTCTTATTGTTCAATGCTTCTGGGTTTTCTTGGCAAAGATACTGGAATGGTTTGTTATTTCCTTCTCCAGCTCATTTTATAGATAAGAAAACTGGGTCATGAGACTTGCCCAGGGTCACAAAGCTAGCAAGTGCCTGAGGCTGCATTTGAACTTAGAAAGATGAGTCCTTGTGACTCCTTGTCTGATACTCTTATCTACTCTACCACCTAGCTGCTTAAGTACTGGGGATACAAAGAAGAAAAAGAAAGACAATTTCTGTGCTCAAGGAGTTTATGATCTAAAGGAGAAAGATAATACAGATACTAAATCAAGATAATAAAGGGGAAAGGAGGGAGAAAGGAGGTTCAGGGGGAGTGGTAAAGGCACAAGAGGATGCCCAGTTTGTGGGCATGCTGTTGGTGGAATCAAAACCAAGCAGAATAGCTGAAAAGAAATAAAGTTAGATGGAACATTCTGAGCCCTCTATAAAGTGAAGCTTTGGGATGAGATGCTCTGCCCTCCAGTCCTTCAGAGGAGAAAGACAGCTGAGGGTGCTAAGGAGGTGTTGAGTTTTCAAAGCTAAATCTATTTCTATGATGATGAGATTTCAGGTGATCTGCTTATTCTGGAGAAAGCATGATGCCCATGGAGTCAAAACCAGGCCAGATGGTCAAGCAGACCAGCTGAAGGGAAATGAGTCCTCTACTTCAGGCAGTCAGGTTAATGTCCTGGTCAAGTCAAGTCAACAAGCATTTATGAAGCACCTACTGTATACCAGGCACTGGGGAAATCAAGAAAGGCAAAAAATGAAAATGAACAAAAAACAACCAAAAACCTAGTTCCTACTCTCAAGGTATTCCCAATTTAAGCTGGGCAAAATTGAACTCAATTCCTCTTCCATTTATCTCCAGCTGCTAAAAGGACCTCTCTGGCATTTGCTGATTCATCGCCTGTCTGAATTCACTTTGTACCTTCACAATAGCATCACCACTGTGTTTTTCCTTGTACTTGTGAAGAATAGACAAAAAAGATATAACAAATCGTTATAACTACACTTATATTTGTTGAGAGGGAGGCTGGAGAGAAGTTAGCTAGCAAAAACATGCAAAAATTCATACATCTGTATACACATATAAAGGAAAAGAGCATCAATAAAGCATTAAATGTTTATTAAATATATTAACCTATAGAAATATATAGAAAAAAATTCAGGAGACAAACATGGCAATTTTGTTACTATCTTATTAAATTTAATGTAAACTTTATTTTTTTTTTTTGTTTTTGCTTTTTGGAGGGGGGAAGGTAGGGGTTAAGTGACTTGCCTACAGTGGCACAGCTAGTAAGTGTTAAGGGTCAGAGGTCAAATTTGAAGTCAGGTCCTCCTGACTCCAGAGCCAGTGCTCTATTCACTATGCCATTTAGCCACCCCTAATATAAACTTTAAATAACAAACTATTTAGGTTCACAAATTTATATACAACCCTTGTTTTGTTCCTTGTATACTGAAATGTGTGTGGTTGTTGATAATAAAAGAGAAAATTTAAGAAAAAGAAGAATGACCTGAGAGTATGTGAAAGGCTTACTCTATAGAGGGGATAAGGAACTGTTAATCCCACAAAGTCAAATCAGTATTCCCCACTGTTTCTGACTGTCTACAACATTGTTCATTAGGTAGGAATAGAAATTTGACTATCTTCCACTTCTCAGAGGCCTAAGGCCTGATTTCCATTTCCCCCAGTAGCATATAAGCTCCTTGAGCATAGGGACTGGTTTTTGTTTATGTATTTTTTTGTCATTGTTGTTTTTATCCCGGATTCCCAATGCCTGTACATATTGAATGCTTAATAAATGTTTGGTTGTTGGAATCCCCACGAGGCCTGTCCTAGTTTCTTTAGGTTTAGACTCTGGAGACAAGAGCCAGAACTAGCAGAGATGGGAAGTGGGTTTCAGTGGGTAGTTCGCCAGAGACTCAATGTACAGGAGTAAATTCAAGGTAACTGAATTCCAAGTGGTATTTAAGGAAGCTTCCCCAGGCACCAGGACCTGTGAGGCCATCCTGAATGCCTGGGAGCTGCCCCCAGGGGCACTGAGAGTTAACTCTCCAATCCACAGCTGCCATTGTTTTTTTCAAACAGCAGCAAGGGAACAGAGCCAAGAAGCCCAGCCCAGAGCTGAGTAGAGCTAAACTGCTTGGTTCTAGGCCTCAATAGGACCTTAATGGAGCCCTGGGAAGGAAGCCAAAGGCTAGGAAATCTCTAGTCTTTCTAGTCCCTGATAGTTTTCAAGTGGCTGAACTGGAGTTCAGAAGGTGTGGAATTATTTGTAAGGTGCTAGAGGGTAGATAGGTGGGGGAAACACCTCAGTACCCTATAGAGTATTTCAAATCCTTTACAGCCCACCCCAAAGATAGGAAGAAGGAAAGGGGAAGGGGAAGGCTGGGGACTTAGGATTACCCAACCTTCTCAAGGGTCCAAGCTGATACTTGGTCAGGAAGACACAAGTATTTATATTGCAGGGTTTGGCACCAAAATATTCCTTCTGTTTAGGGATAAACACAATCATGCGGATACCAGGTCATCCACAGCATCACAAAATGTAGCTTGAGGAAAGGATTCAGCTAGTGCTAAGAAAACCGTATATCCTTTCAGTAAGTAATGCCTAAGCCCTAAGCAGATGACTCAGTCATCTCCCCAATCTTTTGGGAGCCAAGAAAGTGACCAAGAGTGGGAGAGTGGACTTCCATCACCACTCAGGACTTTGAGAAGTCCAGAAAGGTCCCAGGGTTGGCTGCTTGTCATGCAGGATTAAGTCCTGCTCTAATAAATTGCCAGAGTCTGATCTTTCTCATGCCTCTCAGCACTAGATGCAGTCTGTACCATACTCATAGGCTCATAGGTATAGGACTGGAAGGGACCTAAAAGCCAAAATCCAACCTCGTTTTATAGAGGAGGGAACTGAGGCTGAAAGGGCTTTGCCTGAAGTCACATAGATACCAAGCAGGATTTGAACCAAGGTCCTCCAGTTCATGATCTTCCCTTTGTACCACACTGCCAATCATCTTTCTAACCATCTCTTGACTCAACAAGTATTTACTGATCATCAATAATAATAGCATTTATACAACTACGTGCTGAGCACTGTGCTAAACAGCTGACAAATACTATCTCATTGGATTCTCACAAGCAACCCTGGGACATAAGTGTTGTTATCATTCCCTGTTTTATATTTGGGGAAATGAAGATAGATAGAAATTAAGTGACTTTCCCAAGGTCACACAGTTAGTAAATGTCTAAGGCTGAGATTTGAACTCAGGGCTCTAAGCCTACAGTGTCACCTATCTACTCAACCATGTGTCCAACACCATGGTAAGTATTATGAGGGATATGAAAGCATAGACCACAATCTGTTCTCAAGAACCAAAATCTTGCTCTTCTATGCAGACTTCCCAATCCATTTCAACAACCATTGCTCTCATATTTCACTGGGCCTTTTTATAACAGTCATTTCATAAACAATTCAACAGGAAGTGCTCTTCAGCCCTTAATAAGATGTACAGGATGAGAGGTAGTATGGCCCAGTGGAGTGAGAGACAGAGAGAAGGAGGGAGGGAAAGAGAGAGAGAGAAGGAGGGAGGAAGAGAGAGAGAGAGAAAAGGAGGGAGGGAGAGAGAGAGTGAAGGAGGGAGAGAGAGCGAGAAGGAGGGAGGAAGAGAGAGAAAGAGAGAAGGAGGGAGGGAGGGAGAGAGAGAGAAAGAGAAAGAGAAAGAGGGAGAGAGAGAGGGAGGGAGGGAGAGAGAGAGAGAGAGAGAGAGACAGACAGACAGAAAGAGACAGAGAGAGGATTTGAGAGCTGGCCTCAGAGTCAATATGTTTCCTGGGCTCCCTTTAAGCCCTGTTTCAGATGCAGGCTGGCTGCGTGACTCTAGCTCAGATACTTCTCTACTTGCAGGGCTGGGGTGGACCTGCTTTGGGAGAGGGAGTTTCCTCCCAGGAAGTTGCCTACACCAATGAAATCCCAGGTCTCTAAAAAAAAAAAAGTGGTAGGTATTGAGAATACAAAGATAACAAGGAAATAGTTTTTGCCTTCAAGAACTCCCCTGCAGGGAGGGGCAATACAGTATGCACTCAAGAAAATAAATACAGAGTCATTTTTAGGAGAGATTGCTAACAACTAGGGAAATCAAGAAAAGCTCCAGGTAGGCAGCAGCACCTGAGCTGGGCTTTGAAGGAGCCAAGGAATCATTTCCTGCCTTGTGCTAATGGCTCCTAGTATTGCCTTCTATTCTTGGCTTTTTTATTTGCATGCAATGTGCTGAAAAGAGACCTGGTCCTGGCATCAGGAGGGGAGGATTTTAGGCCAGTTTCTGGCACGAGCTGCTCTGTCACTTAATCACTCTGGGCCTCAGAGGGCTCAGCTTCTAACAGGAGGCGGCTGAATCATCCTACACTGACATTCACTGCAGTAAAAGATGAATTTTTCCTTTGCTCTAATTCTTCCTGTTGCAGGCCACCTTTTTCAATAGCAACAGCTTTGAGAAACCTCTGAGAAACCTGAAAATGAAGGCTGGGGAGGAAAAAAAAAACATGCATGTAAAGGGAGGGGAAAAAGTCAGAGTGGGTGGCCCCAGGTTGGGCTCTCAGGGGGCAGTCAGACTTTATCTGGCATGAGTCACCAGAGCTTAAACCCAGGCCCAGTGAGACCACTCATCACTAGAGTATTCACAAGCCCAGCAGGATCACCCAGCAGGGTTGCAATGTTCTGCAGAACTTATAAACAAAGGAGAGGCAGAAACAGTCACCAGGAAGCACTCTGACTTGGTGCATTCCAATTCTTTAGCAAAAACAAGGTTTGGAAAATAGCTTTCCTCATTTCTCAGCCTCCCTCTGTTTGGCTCAGTTTCCTCATCGATAAAATGGGGGTGATAATAGCACCTACTTCCTAGGGTTATTGTGAAGATTAAAATGAGATAATCTTTGTAAAGTACTTTGCAAACCTCAGAGTGATACATAAATGAAATGATACTATTATCATTACTATCATATATTTAGTAGTAGCAAATTATTATTATCCAGAGACCTTGGTCCTTTGCCAATTCCTTTCTATAGAATTTACCCACAAATTCATAACCTTGAGGTCTTTCCCCTGCTGCATACTCCTAATTTCTCTTTATCCCCAAATCAGTCCCCTACCTCCCTATCTTCTTGCAAGAGTCCATAAGATTATTTCTTAGTTGGGGTGATCCATCTAAGAAATATTCACCCCAGGGGGGCAGCTAGGTGGTACAGTGGATAGAACACTGGCCCTGAAGTCAGGAAAGGACCCGAGTTCAAATTTGATCTCATACACAATACACTTATACTAGCTGTGTGACTTTGGGCAATTGCCTTGCCTTCCCCTCTCAAAAAAAAAAAAAAGAAAGAAATATTCACCCCAGTCTTCCACAGAGTAGAGAAAATGTACAGACTGTTCTGGGATGGGTATTAGAGCACTGAGACTAATTGATTCTTAAGTCAAAAGTTTGGTCAAATTTGTCTTTTTCTGTTGAGACTCCAAAACAAGGGAAAAGAAGGGAAGGAGAGTTAATATAATATGCCTACTATGTGCCAAGGACCACCCTAAGTACTTTTACAAAATTTATTTCATTTGATCCTTACAACAACCTTGTAAGATAGGTATCTCCATTTTACAGGTGAGGAAACTGAGGTTAAGTGGCTTACGAAAAGTCAAAGGACTAGTAGACTAGTGAGTGAGTGACTGGGGCCAGCGTGAAGTCAGTTCTTCCTGATCCCAGGCCCAGCACTGCATCCCCTAGGCCCACCAAACTGCCTTGAAGACTTTGAGAACTAGAGCATTAAGTGATGGGATCCTGAAATGGGCTGTCACACAGCCTACCTACTAAACCCCACTTTATTAAATACCTTCAGGTTAGACAAAACTGGTGAGTAGATAAGATTTATCAATCTTGGGTAAATTACTAGTTCTCAGTTTGCTCATCTGTAAAATGGGGCAGGTGGAGGGCTGGAACTAGGTGATTTTTAATGTTCCTTCCACTCTAAATCTCTGATCCTAGAAGCTTTAGCTGGTTCCCCTGCCTAAGGGGGTCTTCTCCTTGCTCTTTATATATCAAGTCCTAGAGTTTATTCCCAGGGGTCCAGTACAGGGCAAAAGGTTAGCTGTTTTGGAGTCTAAGGATCTAGATTCAAATTCTACCTATGGCATTTATAACCTGTGTAATTATGGGCAAAGCCTTACCTTCTGGGGGACTCATTCCTCATCTGCAAAATGAGGGGTAAAATTAGATGTCCTCTGAGGTCTAGGATCCTGTGACTTAATTATAAAACACCTCAAAAACGCCAGTTTGACTTGAAAATATCTTGAAACGTTACCCTTTCCAGACAGAAAGCATTTGAATTTTTAATGTGCAACTCCCAAAAAACTAAAAGCTCTTTCAAATTCCCTGGAATGACTAATAATGGGATTTCAGGGATCTGATGAGGGGTAGGAGATAATCTGAGCAAGGTGGTCCTTCCCAGAGTTCCTCAGCTCTCAGAGGTAGCCTACAGGTTGGGAACAGCACCAATTGATACGAATTTAAAGTTCCCTCTGACAGTGCAAAGTCCTCCCATGATTCACAGTGATTTCTACTACAACTGTACTTGTAATACATAGATAACTAAGTCAACTAAACTGATGATTAATTTACCCTGGATTTTGGACAATGACCACTGAAACCAATGAAGGCATGAAAGGTTATCATTAGATGGTCTTAGACCTGTCATCTAGAAATGAATAACAACGGTGACTGGCATTTATACAGAGTGTCTGCCATCTTAGTGCAATTTTAAGCTTTAATCGATATTATAAATTATTGTTAATAACACTAATTGCTACTAATAAAATGAAATAATAATAATCATTGATAAGGTAGCTAGGTGGTTCAGTGGATAAAGTTCTGGACTTGGAATTAGGAAAACCTAAGTTCAAATCTGGCCTCAGCCATGTTTACTAACTGGACAAGTCACTGCATCTCTGTCTGCCTCAGTTTCCTCACCTGTAAAATGGTATTAATAATAGCATCAACCTCCCAGGGTTATTGTGGGGATCAAATGAGATAATGATTGTAAAGTGCTTAGTACAGTAGCTAGCATAGAGTAAGTACCACAATGATGTTAGCAATTTAAAATTAGTATCTATTAAAGCTTAAAACTGCATGGAGACTTTTGAAATACCCTGTATGGTGTTTTAAGGTTTGCAAAGCACGTTCTATAAATTATCTCATCCATACATTATCTTATAACAGTTATAGATGGCAGGAACTACAGGTAGTTATCCCATTTTAAACATGACAAAACAGAGGCACAAGAGAAAGGATTGCCAATGTTCATTCGTGTGTCGTTGGCAGAATTGCAACCCAGAGTTTCCTGATTCCAAGTCCAACCCTAAATAGCACTAGAGGAGGTCAAACTATATATATGTATATATATGTATATATATATATATATATATATATATATATATATATATATATATATATATATGCATACACACATGCACATATATATATAATATTATATATAAACATCACATTGTGTATCTCATATGTAATGTATTAACTATTTATGTATCTTGGATATAAAACTCCTCTCTTTTTTTTCCCATTTGACCATTTCTCTTCTTATCTTAGATGCATGAATCTTTTTTTCATGTGCATACAGAGGCTTTTCAGTTTAATGTAATCAAAGTTACCTGTCTTATCTTTTGTAATTTCTTCTAGCCCTTGTTTGTTTAGAAATACAGCTCCTACTAATATCAATGAGAAGTGTATCTATATAAAGAATATATTATGAAATATGGCATAAAGTGCTGGTCTCTGTAACATCTGTCAGATTGTTAATATTCCCAGCTGTTTTTTTAATCAAATAAGAAATTTTTCCCCAAGTAATTTATATTTTTCACTTTATCAAACACTAGTTTTTGAGTCCCATTGTTTCTGATTTTCCCTTATCTAGTCTGTTTCATTGATCTTCCTCTCCATTTTTTAACCAATACCAAATGGTTTTAATGACTGCTTCTTTATGATATAGATTAAGGTTTTGAAAGTGCTATTTCCGATTAATCCCTGTCTCTTTTCATTATTTCCCTTGATATTCTAAATCTCTTGTTTTTCCAAATGAATTTTATTATTATTTTATTGAGTACTGTAATATATCCTTTCAATAGTTGGATTGTGAGAGCATTAAAACTATAAATTAGCTTTGGTAGTATTGCCATTTTTTTTCTTTGCTTTTTGGAGGGGGGAAGGTAGGGAAATTGGTGTTAAGTGACTTGCCCAAGGTCACATGGCTAATTTTTTGTGTTAAGTGTCTGAGGCTGAATTTGAACTCAGGTCCTCCTAACTCCAGGGTCAGTGCTCTATTCTCTGCACCACCTAGCCATCCAAGTATTGCTGTTTTTATTATGTGGACACAGCCCATGCTTGAGCACTGAATGTTTTCCTAGCTATTTAAGTTCTTTATTTCTTTACAGGATACTTTGTAATTAAATCTAAACAAATATTTGGCACCTTAATCCCAGGATATTTTAGGTGTTTTATACTTATTTTCAATGGGATATCTCTTTCTATTATCGCCTTGGATTTATTGTTGTTACCTTTATTACTATTAATATAATTAATGTAGGAGGGTTTATTTTGAGGACAAATTTTACAACTTTACTGAACCCATTAATTGCCTCAATTAGCAACTTTCCTGATTCCCTAGGAGTTTTTGAGGTTTTTTTTTTTTTAATGATGTTGTGGTAAATATATAAATAATTCTCCCAGTCCTGTTCACTAATTCTGTGTAAGTTCATAGATGCTTTCTCAGTTTGCAGAGGTTCTCCAAGGTTATCTAGTCCAATCCTTTCCAAGCAGTCATCCTGCCCTTGCTTGAACAGTTCTAGTGATGGGGAAATGACCACTTCACAAGGCATTCCATTTTTGAACAGCTCTAATTATTTTGAAGTTCTTCCTTTCAGTGGTTCTCAACCTTCCTAATGCCATGACCCTTTAATACAGTTCCTTATGTTGTGGTGACCCCCAACTATAAAATTCTTTTCGTTGCTACTTCATAACTGTAATTTTGCTACTGTTATGAATCTATCTGATATGTAGGATGTATTTTCATTGTTACAAATTGAACATAACCCACAGGTTGAGAACCGCTGCTTTAGATGAACTAATATTAGTCTTCCTGTAGCCCCACTAATTGGTCCCTGTTTTGCCCAAATCCAGCAAAACCAATCCCCTTTCCACATGAAAGTCATTCAAATATTTTAAAAATCTATCATGACCCCCTAAGTCTTCTCTTTTTTAAGTAGAACATTCCTAGTTCCTTTACTCAGCAGTATGATTATCTCCAATTGACAAATGCCCAAGGCCACCAGTTAGCTAACAGCTAAACCTGGACTTGAACTCAGATCTTCTGACATCAAGTTCAATACTCATTCAACTATACCAGGCTATCTCCTTCTCTCGCCAGTGATAGGAAAATAGTTTTGTATTGATCCATAGTCAATAGTTCCCTCACATACAAAGGTTGCCCCACCACATAAATGTTGCATCAGTTTTTATGAGCATGAACAGTGAATGGATTTCACTGGGCTTTCCCCTGAGTATTCATTGAGCAAAAGGTGTAATCTGAAAAAACTTAAAAACACCAAGCTCTGGCTCATGCAGGTGAGATGAAGCCTGAGATAAAGTCAGACTTCAAGAGACTTCTCTTCAGATGGGAATGGATCTGGTACTGGGCCGGCATAGAGAAACATCACTTTCACCACCTTCTTCTGTCTTGTTCTTACAAGTCCCCAATACTGACTCATACGCCTACTGGAATCCTCATTTTGATCTACCTACGACCTAGGACTAGTAAACCCACAGACCTGAGCCTTAAAGGCAGCAGAGGTCTTGTTTTTAAAATCAGTCAAGGCAGTAGCTGCCCCACCTCTGGCTTTCCTGCTAATCCTGGCACTACTAACTGTGCCTGGGAAATTCCAGAGATGTGCTTGGGGTATAAACTATTGCAGATCTATCACTTTCTGTAAATGGCACAGACAGGCCTAGAATGAAACGAAAGTTTTCTTCTGAGAGGGTGTTTGTTTTGTTCTCCACCTCTCTTCACCCCTACCCCAGAAAGGAAAGCTGAAGATCTGGGCTAAAATTCTCAGCTTGGTGCCCGAACTGATGGTTTCAAGTCATCTCAAAGCCTTGAGTCTTGAATTAAGAGCCAAAGAGGAAGGATGGGCATGTGTGTCTGTATGTGTCTGTGTTTGTGTGTGTGTGTGTGTGTGTGTGTGTGTGTGTGACACCAACATAGCCAAGACATCTAACAGTTGTTCCACAAGTAATAATTATTATTATTGTTATGGTAATAATATCTATCTTTCTATGCATCTGTCTATCTTGGGAAGTCTTTATTGCATTGTTTGCACCTATCTCTGCATGCATCACTGAGAAACCAGACCTGTTTCTTAGAAAACAAATTTGTTTAATGCTTAACTCAGGATGCCTAGGTTATGCTGATCAGAAACCTTCCAGGGAAGCTGAAGACAGATGTTACATGGTATTGGGAAATTGCATCCACGCTGGCCAATCAGATGAGTGTTTCCTTGCTCCTCTCCTTGTTTGAATCCTATGTGTACACAGATGCAGGGAGTGTAGGGCAACCTCTTTTCCACTCTTCTCTCTGCCAGACAAACTGATAAACTTCTTTCTAAATTATTTCAGCTCTAGGGATACCTCTGGCCACATGCATTCTTTCAGTGACTGGAAATCTGCCTGTTTTATGCAGTACATTTTCTTCCAGTATGTCCCCTGACTTATAAATTAAATTTGATCATCGGTCCAACTATGAATTGCCACCAGTTTGGTCTCCATTACTCCTAACCTAACTATCTGCTTCAGTAATTATGCTTCTGCTAATATAGAAATGCTGGATTTTATTTGACCCAGCAATACCACTGTTGGGATTATATCCCAAAGAGATTACAGAAGTAGGAAAAGGTCCCATATGTGCAAAAATATTTATTGCAGCTCTCTTTGTGGTTGCAAAAAACTGGAAATATAGGGGATGCCCATCAAT
>CM053585.1:88969259-88997985 GCA_028646515.1 Pseudochirops corinnae
GGGCTCTGCTTCCAGAAGGGAAAGCTCTGTCCCAAATTTCTGGGGTCCTCCCGGCTGCCGTAGACTTCCGGCTGACTGGATAATGAAGACTCCAAGACCGAGGCCCAAGACGACGATCCGGATCCAGGCTGCTCAATGCGAGAGCACTGGCCTGAAAACAATCGCTCAGTCCCCCTGCTGTCTGCAGGCTGCGGGGAGGAAGCTACAAAGCAGAGGCGGGTGCAAAACCTCTGCCTTTCACTTTTCCCCTCTGGAGACCTTTTGGCTGGACTGCTTATCTCCCCCTTTCACAATCCGCACTCGCAGCTGGTGCTAATCCGCTCACCTGAGAGGCTTCTCCCACCCAGCCGCCCTCGGGGCACAGCCGCAGCTTCAGGCCAGGCTGGTTTCAGTTCGCAGTGCTGATATGGTTCCTCGTAGCCGAGCTGACTTTAGTGGGAAGTATCCTTGTGTGCATTTTGGAGTTCTAGGATTAGTTTAGAGTCCTATTTTATGGGTATTTTGGGGTGGCTATGTGAGAGCTGCAATATGTTGCTGCTGCTACGCCGCCATCTTGGCTCCGCCCCCCTATTGGAGTTAATCTAATAATCTAAAACATTTTTGATTCTTACTACTGTTGGTGAAGAAGCAGAGAGAGAGAGAGAGAGAAAGAGAGAGAGAGATAATATGTATGCATGTATAGAGAGACTCTACATATTTGTGCATTTCCATATGTGTTTGTATATGCATAGGTATGTATGTACAGATCTGTGTGTGCATGTATCCATGTTGTCCTCCTTTGTTTCATGGATCACCATGACCAAAGAATTTATCTAGTGGCCAACCTACTGCTGATGAGCTTTGGTATTATTTATTTATTATTATTGGTGGGGGTGATGCATTGTTAGGCTGGTCCTCAGAAAGTAGACATAGTCAATTACTAAAACCATACTCAAAGCCTTTCCAACATGGCAAAATCTACCAGAACTTAAACTCTGCTGCATACCATCTGAGAACTGAGAGGCAGCTTCTGCATTAGCAAGCACCCAAGCATACCCAGGATGGCTGCTAGCTAGCACAGGTTCTTTGGTCTGCTTTTCTAAAGGAAAGCAACTCAAAAGGGGTTGTTAACAATCTTACTTTAATCAAATGTGTGTGTGTGTGTGTGTGTGTGTGTGTGTCTCATTCATTCACTTAGTTAAGGGGGAAAGTCAGCACCCTGAACTTCAGAAAATACAAACAAAATTACAAGCAGACAAAAAATATAGACAGAGAAAATAAAACAATTCAACAGACAAACAGACAGGGCTTCTAACTGTCTGATCATTACATACATACAGTTAGTTACCAAAGAGAGAAGCAGTAACATCTGGATTTTCAAAGCCAGGGGACTCAATGACTACGCAGTCTCATCTGGTCAAATCACACAACTCTTCCCACAAGTGAACCCCAAAGCAAAACCTCACCCTAGGTTATACATATAGCCTTCTCTAGGGTCAGAAGACATCACAACCTTTGTGACCCATTGCCTAATTTTGTTACAAAGTAATGAAAGGAGGGCCTTCCTGAAAAACAAGCCTTCCCTAAGCAAGCTTCTCTTGTTGGGCTCCGAGTGATGCCCATTAAGGCGCAGGGAAGATCTTCAAATTCCCTTACCACTACCACTTCATGCCATAATGAAGGATTGGAGTAGATCTTTTGTGAAAGGAGAGAGAAAGGGAGGGGAGGAAAGAGGAGAAAAGGAAGAGGAAGGAGGAGAGGAAAGAAGGAAGGGGAAAGAGGAAGAGAGGCAAAGAAAGGTGGGGAAAGGGGGAGGGAAAAGAAAAAGGGGAAGAGAGAGAGAGAGAGAGATGAGGAAGAGGATCAAAAGGGGAAGGGAAAGAGGAAGGGAGACAGAGAGACAGAAAGAAGAGAGAATGAGAGGGAAATAGAGGAAGAGTAAGAAAGAGAGAGGAAAGAAGAAAAAGGAAAGAGAAAGGAAGAGGAGAAGAAGAGAAAGGGGTCAGAGAGGAAGAGATCTAACAGATACTGAGTCCCAGGGAGATTTGAAGTCCCTTCATGAGGATCATGCTATGTTATTTTGGAAATTATATCTCGCAAAATTCTATATGAATATGGCACATTGGGAAAAAACACTGGGTCAGGAGTCAAAGGACCTCGGATGAGATCCCTTCTCTTATATGTTACTACCTGTGTGACCTTAAACAAAGCATTTTTCCTGACTGGACTTTAGTTGCCACATCTGTGAAATGGGGGTGGGAGTGGCACCAAATGACTTTCAAGGTCCTTTCCAGTTCTAAATACATGATTCTATGCTCTATTATGTACAAAGCCAGTCATAAGTTTTGTTCAACATTCTGACTGCTGAGAGCAACACTAGGTAAGAACTAAGAGATGATCTTTTACCAATAGTCCCAGTCAAAAATAACCCCACAATCCCACAACATCAAGAGACATGGTATTTAGAATTTAGATCAAATTGAAACCACAGCATTTAAAAAAAAAAAAAGGCCTAGAAGCATTACCCAAATGATAACCCAGCCCATTTTTGTCCTATAATCCTGAACCTGAATTAAATGATCTCTTATGAAGGTTAAGGGTGGAGGAAATCCTGTAGGGAGGTCACTAATCAGACATCTGGCTCTTGTTAGACTCCTGGTGCTCAGAATGGCATTGTTTACCATTCATCTCTCTGAACTAGAAGAATGAGGCTGTTGTCACTGTGCCCCTCTGCTTTCTGAGGCCACACTGCTGATTAACTCTGCAAGTTCTCATGTTCTAAGAGATCAAAAGCCTGGGAAAGACCAGGTTGGATAGCAACGGGAACGACTCTTTTGAGAGGCTGGTAATATGACTGAGCCAGACTCCAGAGAGTCTGGAATGTTAGGGTTAGAAGGGACCTTGGAAACCATTGTCCAGACCACATTCCCCATTTTATGGATGAGGAAATTGAGGCTGAAGGAGAATTTAAGTAACTAGCTATGCAACTCTGGGATAAGTAATTTTATCTCTCTGGGCCCAGTTGTTTTTTGTTGTTGTTTTTAATCCGTAAAAATGAAAGGATGAGATTAGATAGGTCCTTTCTAAAACTCTAAAATCTAGGATAATCCACACTCATGATTCATATGGCCCAGATACGGTTAACTCTTTCACAAAGGGTTTGTCTTCAACAAAGACCCTAGGATCTTTGTTGTCAGTGACTACTAAAGTGTCTGCAAACCTAAACCCCACTAAATAAACATGTCTAATTTTACATGAATAGCAATTCCCCCAAGATGATCTGTTCTGCTTCTAAACCAGCCCTCAGAGTCAATACCCAGGACAGCAGATCCTGTGGAGAATGGGCCAGCCGTCCTCACCAACATCCAACTAACTGCCACTCACAGGGCAAGCAAACCAGTCTACCTGAAGCAGCAAGGCACCCTTGGAGACAGCATGGGTCAGGCCAGTCTAATCACTGCCCTACCTACTATCATCCCGCAGACCCTAATGGAGACAACCTAAGACCCTGAACCCCAGAGCCTTGGCAGTAGTAATGATTTGCAACTTTTTAAAAGTTTGAGAGACATAATTTCTGGATAATTAATCATTTTATTAATAATTCTAGTATACTACCAATAAAACAGTTCAATGATATTCTCAAATGCCAAAGACCAATCATGGTGGTGGGCTCACCAGTTTATATGCTCTTGGGAGAGTGGGTGTTCCTGAGGGTGGCAACAACTCAGATGGTTAACAATTAATGAGAAAGAATAGGTGGACCTATTCAAATGAGGGGCTGGGGAAATATAACTTTGATTATATCTGTTTACTTCCAAATGGCCCAGCCTTGGGCAATCTAATCCAAGAATTTGTCCCCACCCACACCTGTGTGGAGCACAAAGGGCTTCCCCACCTTAGATAAAATTCCTTGTAACTTTGGGTGGTGTCTGAACTAGATTGAGGAAAAAGTTAATTCAGTCTCATTATCAGAAATGTACTTCAGAGACTTAGCTTCAAAATGAGGACTTTAGAAAAAGGAAGAATTCTGGATCTCCCCAAATCATCGGTTATCAACAATCATTTCTCTCAAACTCTAGCCTAGTACTTCTAGCCATCACCCTAGGAAGCAAACTCTGTAGAGATGCTGCTTGGCAGTCCCTCCTGAAGGTGCTCTACTATATCTATTGAAGACTCTCAAAAGAGAAAGTTCTTGTCAACAAAAAACATTGTCAAAGATTCCATATTGATGTGGTTAGGGTTAGGGTTGCTTGAGATCCCAAAATACCAACACACTGGGTCCTGCTGAATGAATTCAACTCAAGTCTTCTCTCAGCTAAAGAAAGTTCACCATATTGGGTAGACTCTTAAGGAGCCTCGGTATCTGCTTGCATTAGGCAAGCAGGCCAGAATCATCTGACACAGAGTACATCTGTGCTAGGTCATTCTATGGTGCTCTCACACATGGGAGCAAGATGGGGTCTTATATATAGAAAAGTTGTGGGAGGAATCTAGGGGTGATCTAGGGGAGCAGTTTGGGAAGGGTCTTCAGGAGGAGTCAATGAGGTCAATGAATGATTAAGGGTGGGAAGTTGCTGGAGGCTACCTGGAGCCAACAGACAATGGTGGGCTAGGACAGTTCAAGGGTGGATTGATAATTTGATAGGCTCAAGGGTGGGAAGTAGATGGACAATGGAGGGCTAGGCTAGTAACAGAGGTCTGGGCCCAGCCACAATGAAAGCTTATGGCCTCTGCAAATGCCTCATCAAGTAGGAAGATTCAATCAGAGTTCAAGGGGTTTCCCAGAGCCACCTCAAAGATTCAAGGAGAGCTCAAGGGGGTTCCCAGAACCTGCACCTCATTAATATCAGAAACTGATAAGATTTTATGAGATAAAAGGATTTCTGGTAGTTCCTCTGCCCACTGGAACTTCCTTTTATCTTCTACTGTTTATGCAAAAAGGTGAAGAGCCACAATTTTTCTCTACCATACCAGCTAGGTTGTTCAATGGACAGAGCACTGGACTTGGAGTCAGGAAGACCTGAGCTCAAATGTAGCCTCAGGCACTTACTAAATGTGTGATTGTGGGCAAATCACTTGATATTGGTGGGCCCCACCACCCAGGGGGGTTGTGAGAATAAAATAATATTTATAAAGTGCTTTGTAAATCATTGTTGTTCAGTTGTTTTCAGTCGGACTCTGTGACTTCATTTGGGGTTTTCTTGGCAAAGATACTGGGGTGGTTTGCCGTTTCCTTCTTCAGACCATTATACAGAGGAAGAAACTTTGGAAAACAGAGTTAGGTGACTTGCCCAGGGTAACACAGCTAGCAAGTATCTGAGGCCAGATTTGAACTCAGTGATGATGTTTAGGGTAGGGGTGCTCAAGACCCCAAAATACCAACACACCAGGTCCTGCAGAATAAATTCGACTCAAGTCTTCTCTCAGCCAAAGAAAAGCAAAGTTTTTTAAAAGCTCACGATATTGGGTAGGCTCTTAAGGAGCCTCGGTATCTGTAAGGATTATATAGGACAAGCAGGCTTGTATTGGACACAGAGCAAGTCAGCGCTAGAAAATTCTATGGTGCTCCCACACCACATGGAGGCAAGACTGGGTCTTATATACAGAAAGGTTGTGGAAGGAATCTAGGGGTGGTCTAGAGGAGGAGTTTGGGGAGGGTCTTCAGGAGAAGTTAATGAGGTCAGACTCCAGTAAATGAGAGAAGTTGCTGGAGACAATGGTGGGCTAGGCCAGTTCAAGGATGTAACAGTTGATTTTTGTATAGATATTTTGATAGGCTCAAGGGTGGGAAGTAGATGGACAATGGAAAGCTAGGCAAGTAAGAGTGAGAGATTTGGACATAACTGTAATGAAAGGCTTATGGCCTCAGGCAAATGCCTTATCAAGTGGGAAGATTCAATCAGACTTCAAGGGGTTTTCCCAGAGCCTTACCTCAAAGATTCAAGGAGAGCTCAAGGGGGTTCCCAGAGCCTGTACCTCATCACTCAGGAAGATGAATCTTTCTGATTCCAAGCCCCAGTGCTCTATCCACTGCACCACCTAACTACCCTACAGTAATTTATCCATATGCTATTCATGAAATATGCTCAGAGTATAGGAGCAAGACCAAATTTGGTGGGGGTAAGTGAAATGGGGAAAAAGAGGGAAGACACACAAATCAGCCTTGGAAAAATAACATGGAAGAAGGAACAGGTGCTTCAAATCTTAACAATTTGACTTAGTCAGCTGTCTTTAACTTACTATAGCACTGATATGAGTCGCAATATTCAGCTGGGGACAATGTAGATTTAAAATATTTTTATTGATATCTTTTGTTTATATATCACCTTAAGTTTCCAATATATTGCTCCTCTTTTCCCCACACAGTTGTGAAAAGGAGCCCAAGGGAAAATGCTATCCACATCCAGAGAAAGAACTAGAGTCTGAATGTAAATCAAAGCATGCTATTTTTCTTTTTTTGTTGTTTTGTTCTTTTATTTCTCATGGTTTTTCCCTTTGGTTCTAATTCTTCTTTATAGCATGACTATTTTTGAAATATATTTAATATGATTGTACATGTATGGCCTATATCAGATTGCACTCTGTCTTGGGTGGGGAAAGGGAAGGAGGGGAGGAAAATCTAAAACTCAAAATCTTATAAAAATGAATGTTGAAAACTAAAAATAATTTTTTTTAAAAAAAATCAAGAAAAAGAAAAAAGAAAAAAGGGCCCAGGTTGTTTGAGGAGACATTTAGTCATCAACCCTAGCCTCCAAGCTCCCCACCCCCATCCCTAATACTAGGGCCACAATGTCTCATTTTAAGAAAAATATTTTTTGCATAAAACCAGCAGAAGGAATGAGCTTATGGTCAGATGCCTTTTTTTGTCGGGGAAACTAAGTTAGCTAAATGGGTTTATTGTAACCAGCAGTCCTATCCATGAGGACTAGGAGAGGGGAAAGGCAGAGCTAGGGAAGGAAGGTGGAATTTAAAGAGGTAGGTGATGAGGTGCAGGCTCTGGGAACCCCCTTGAGCTGTTCTTGAATCTTTGAGGTACAGGCTCTGGGAAACCCTTTGAACTCTGATTGAATCTTCCCACTTGATAAGGCATTTACCTGAGGCCATAAGCTTTCATTGTGGCTGGGCCCAGACCTCTGTTACTAGCCTGGCCCTCCATTGTCCATCTACTTCCCACCCCTGAGCCTATCAAATTATCGATCCACCCTTGAACTGTCCTAGCCCACCATTTTCTGTTAGCTCCAGGTAGCCTCCAGCAACTTCCCACCCTTAAAAACGTTGACCTGATTGACTCCTCCTGAAGATCCTCTCTAAACTCCTCCTCCAGACCACCCCTAGATTCCTCCCACAACCTTTCTGTATATAAGATCCCATCTTGCCTCCATGTGGTATGAGAGCGCCATAGGATTTTCTAGCACAGACTTGCTCTGTGTCTAATATAGGCGAACTTTTAATGAACTTTGCTTTTCTTTGGCTGAGAGAAGACTTGAGCTGAGTTCATTTGGCAGGACCCAATGTGTTGGTATTTTGGGGTCTCGAGTAACCCTAACCCTAACCACATCAGTAGGGAGAATTATGCACGGAAATGACAAGACCTTCACATGAAGCAGGAGGAGAACTCTGCATGGTCCCCTGGAAAATCCCTATCAAAATCCCAATGTACATGTTTACATTCTTCACCAGCACCCAGGGAAGCTAGGAGAGGATTGATTAGTTTCTATTGGGAGTAGCTGAATTCTTTACCTCTTGGGGAATGGTGAGCATGTGACTTGCACCAGCTCTGTTCTCTGCCACATATGGTTCTTGCTAGCTCTTATGGCTTAATAATTCAGCCTGCTCAACTCAGGGGGAATTAGGCTTGATTCAGAGCTACAGAATGAAATCTATTTCTTTTTTCCCCTCACTAAGAAATGCCTGATGAAAAAACTAAAAATCCTCTAGAGTTGGCTCTCCTGATATTTATGAAAGACCTTTCATCTCAGAAATTTCAACAGATCAGAGCTACTTTGTGTTTTGTGGTTTGTCCTTCATTCTGGAAGAGGACCATGACATCAGGGAGATGATGACATTACTTGAAGTTGACTTTGATTTGAGGGAGGGAGGGCTGTGCTGGCTACCTTTCCTCACCCATGGTTCACATATGATATGAGGCTTTCATTCAAGAGGAGAAACCTGTCAAGGTCCTGTTTGTGTAATACAGGGCTTCTTCCTGTCTCCACCACAATCAATAATGTGACATTTTAAAAGTTCAAAAGACATGGTTTGGGGGTAATTAATAATTTTATTAATAATGCTAGCATTTTATTAATAAAAAGGTTGGCCACACTCTCAAATACCAAAGACCATGGTGGTGGGCTCATAGTTTATATGCTCTTGGAAGAGTGGCTGTTAACCAATCAACTCTGATTGGTTAACAATTAATGAGAAAGAATGAATATCACAATGAGAGGTGGACCTATTCTAACTGAGAAATGTAACTTGGATTCTGTCATTTACTTCCAAATTACTCAGTCTTGGGCAATTTAATCCAAGAATTTATCCTCACCCACACTGTGTAGAGCACGATGGACTTCCCCACCTTAGATAACATTCCTTATAAAGTTGGGTGGGGTCTGAACCAGATTGAGAAGAAAGTTAATTCAGTCTCATTATCAGAAATGTCCTTCAGAGATCACGCTTCAAAATGAGGACTTCAGAAAAAGGAAGAACTCTGAATTTTCTCAAATCATTGTTTATCAATAATAATTTCTCTCAATAGTCGTGTTGAATTTTCTAGCTTGGATTTTCTTCCCTAGTGCCATAGACATAATGTTTCACTGGACCAACTTCTAGGGCAAGGAGTTCTTACAGTTTCCTCTCCCACCTTCCTCTTGGAAAAATTCACTGCTCTACCACCGCTAAACCCTATCATACTCCTTTCCTAGGTTCCTCTGTTCCAATAGCTAGAAAAAGTCAGTGTCCTTACCCACTGGTCCGAAGAAGGTGGACTCCATCCTCTAAGTTTATGGTTGTTACTTGGTCTTTTCCAAAAACAAAGAAAAAAAAAAAACAAAAACAAAGTTCCAAAGGTTGACCTGTTTACACTGAGAAAATTTGAGAGGTTGATTCTTGCTAGCACACATAGCAAGCACTTATTAAATGTTTTTTCATTCATTTTCATTCTTTCTTTTCCTTTCTTTTTTCCCCCATTCCATTTACTTATTTGAATGTTTTGGAAGAGTCATACTTCCATCCATTTGGGTACTCTCTCCATCAGTGTAAATCACAATCTCTTTATTGCTTTGTAGAGGATTTCTTGAGTTTCAGTGACCAAAGATATTAGGAAAATGGACTTAGAACTAGAATCCTCTTCCATTAGGATAATGGAACTTCAAAGCCATGAAGTTCTACCCCTTCACTTACAGATGAGGAAGCTGTAACCTAGGGTCACATAGCTAACAAGTATCAGAATTGGACTTTATATCCAGGTCTTGCTGACTCTGGGCAGCTAGGTTGCACGATGTTTAGAGCACCAGGCCAGGAGTCAAGAAGACTCATCATCTTGAGTTCATATTTGGCCTCAGATACTTACTAGCTCTGAGTCCCTGAGCAAGTCACTTAACCTTGTTTGACTCAATTCCTCATCTGTAAAATGAGCTGGAGAAGGAAATGGCAAACCACTCCAAAATCTCTGCCAAAATAGCCCCAAATGGGGTCATGAAGAGGTGGACACAACTGAATAACAACTGAATACATATTTCCTGACTCCAAGTCCAGCATTTTAGTTACTGTGTCATGTTGCCTCTGCTGACCTGACTTCTAATGAGGAACTTCTCTAAATTTATATGGACAAGTCCTTGGACAACAATACATTGTGCTTCACTGGGTCCATATTCAGTCTTTTCAGCATGGCAGGATAAGACAAAATTTATACTCCATTGGCAGAGCCTTCAAGAACCCAGGTCTACCATTATATCACAAGTTATCAGATTAGGTCTTTATTGAACATTCCTCATTCAAATAAAGACCCAAAAGAACCAAGATCATCAATTTGTAGGTCGTGGTTGAGTCTCTACTCCCCCAAGCCAAAGCTTGACCCCCTCATTTTTATTAACCCTTGTTCCTACTCCCTGGTGTCTCCATGATATTGTACATGGGGATAGTGGAAAGGAAAACTTTGTGAATTCTCATTTTAATAAATTTTCCACCATTTGATTCCTGCCTTTTTCCCTCCCACTAAGCCCATTGTCTTGTGGACCAAGTTCAAAGTCATCTTTCAGTGCTTCAGAGTCTTTTACTGAAGTGCTCCAGATCGAATCATCTCAGATATATCTACTCAAAATTTCCTGCTTTATTGGACATGACCTCTCCAAGCCTTGAATTGAAGGTCAAAGTGATGAAGTGGCCATAATAATCCTATAGCATCCTTCACTCATCAACCCACCAAGAAGATTCTCACCATCAGCTAAACAATGTTTGAAATATCATTGTTACCCCTCAGTTAAGCCTTACTAAACTGATCAGAACATAATCAATGGCTCCTCACACTTAACCCTACCTGGGCACATTTTCATGGCTACCTTCTCAGACATCCCATAATACACTTATTCGTGATGTCAGGTTTGCATGGTCCATTCACATATACCCCAGTCACTGTTTACATTATTTTGTCCTCACATGTCCATGTGTGTCCAATAGCTTTTGATACTGGTAAGCTCCCAGTAGGCAGAGACTCTGTCTATCCAACTCTTTGTACAATAAAAAATTTGTACAAAAAAAAAATCTAAGTGCAACTAGAAACTTGTGCTTTCTGATGAGAATCTCCTTTCTAGAGCCAAGCTTCCTCGTGGACATATATATATAAATCTAAATAAATAAATATATGTAATATATATGTATATATACATACATATATACACATGTACATATATGTGTATGTGTGTATACACACATGTATGTATGTACATGTATTTCTAAGCCTGGTTCTTGGGGGCCTGTGATAATTTACTAATGAGGAATTCCTTGGCTTTATCCCATATTAGTAGAAGAGGGAATTCCTGATTTGCCATTTTGGCTTGCTCCTCAGGGGGCATGCAGTTGGGTAATTGAGGACTCAGAAGAGTTCATTTGTGCCTTAGTTTCTTCAACTATAAAACTGGAACAGCACTTAACTCCTAGGTTTATTGGGAGGATCAAATGAGATAATATTTGTAAAGGACTTAGCACAATGTCTGGCACTATACCAATGCTTATTTTCTTCCAAGTATTTTTAATACATTAAAAGGCTCAGGTATGAGCCTTCTAATTAATGCAAATTAATTATTTAAAATTATTTTTTCCAAATCACTTAAAATAAATTGCAATTGAGATAAAAATTATTAATTGAGGTAAAAAATTTTTAATTAAAAATATTTATCCTATCATTCTCAGAGATCCTATTTCTATTCTCTTTGCCTTACAGATTTTTTAAAAAATGTACTGCATCAATTGACTCAGGTTGGTCAGTGCAGGTGTTCTTAAATTCAGGTCCTTCTAGTGTCAAAGACCCTAATGCTAGGAATGAATGTCTTCTATTTCTGTCCGCCTCCTCCCTTCACTTCATTTCATTTCACTTACTTTGCCAGAATATGGCCCCACTAGTCCTACCCTTAGCACAACAACTGGGTTGTTTGAAAAGACACCCTTTTCAAACCCTTGGGAGAGAGGTCACAATCCCAATCAGGGCAGCCCCTCAAAATAACAGCTCACATTTCTAGAGCACTTGATACTTTACAAAGTCTTCTTCTCACAACAAGCCCCAGGAAGAAGATAGAGTACATAGTCAAAATGTTCTCTGACTTCATCCATATAGATGTCCCTCCAGTAATTCAGATGGCATCCCATCTCTGCCTACCCATATTTACTAGCTTTTTTTAAAAACCAATCCATGGAACAAAGGTAGAATAAACATATTATCCCCATCTTATAGATGGGTAAACCAAGACTTGAAACAGTGGAAATGATTTGCTCAGGGTTTCATAACTATTTAAGGATTTCAACTGGCACTCAAGTTCAGTACTTTTTCCACTGCCTCTCATCTCCTCCCTACTCTGGGTGAAAAGTAGAAATACATACTTTGAGGGCTGGGGGTAGGTAGGGAAAGAGCAAAAGTATATACTTAGTCATAAGGTTCCTGTGGGGGCATATCAGGAAGAAGTACAGGTAATGAAAGAACATCCAAATGGAAGGAGGTCATACAGTCTCTTCTGAAAGAAACAGTCTTCTAGTCTGGGAATGAGTGGACATATCTTCAGGAGACCTGGGCTTTAGTCCTGATTCATAAGCAGAAAAAATTCATCCATTCTGGCAGCTGAAGTCTTTAGAGTCCCTGCTGGCCTGGATACATCAATGCCATGAGCAATGCAGCTAGAATGGGGGGATAGGAAGCACTCAGAGTGATATGTATTATTAAGTCCTGGCCAGAATTTCAGAGGCACTCGGCAAGGCAGGAGAAACTGAGGGCCCTTCTAGCATTGCTTAGAATTTGAACTTTTCTTTCCCTTCTCCCCGATGATGTAACCTAAGATCTTTGGGTTCACCCAGCTCTATTTGCTGAAGGTCCTGGGGGTGGAGGGGGAGGAAAAGAAGACTCAGATCTTTCTAATGACTTATCCTACCTGCCTAACTGCTCACTTTAGCTCCTGAATTATTAAAATGCAACTCTCATTCCATTTTACAGTTGGATTTTTAGAGAAGAAACCTTGGCGCTCTGACAAGATGCTTATAACTTTCATGGAAAAGGGCTTCTCACTTGATTTCAAACCTGAACTGAGTTCTCCTCCCACACTTGCAGGGCCCCAGGGGGAAGAACAGGATGTAAACTGAAGGACCAGATGTGCTTTTAAGGTAGATTGTACCCAAACCCACATGATGCCTGGAACCCCCAAGAGAACAGAGAGGAAACAGGGGCCAAATACACATCTTAGAAACCCTCAGGCTGGGGATGAAGTTAAATCGAGGGTAGGGGAAGGGTAGAGTTGGGGTGGACCACAAGGCGGGGTTGGTGTGTGTTACAACTAACCTCAGCGTCCCAGAGCCTGAGGAAACATAGTGAAGTTTACTGAGGGCAATATGCATCTCAACAATAACAAGCAACAAGCATTTGTAAACTTTTACTATATGCCAGGCACCATGCTACACTCTGGGAATATAAAAGCAAAACTATCCCCCATGGACCCTGCTCTCAAAGAGCTTACATTATAATGGCAGAGGCAACATGTATATACAAGGTTCATCTAAGTATATGCAAGCTACATACAGGATATAGAAGCACAATCTGAAAGAAGAAGGCATGAGGAGCTAGGGAGATCAGAGGACCTGCTACAGAAGATGGGATTTGATCCACATTTGGCTATTCCAAACTTACTCATCTTTCATGGCTCTCCCACATCTCCCTGACCTTCTCTCTCTCTACAGAGACCTTTGACTAATACTTTGCTGAGAAAGTGAAGGTCATTCACCACAAGCTGCCTTTTCCTTCCTATTATACATGTTAAAATCCTTTGACATCATGTCCCATTCTCTTAATTCCAGTCTTTAGTAATGAGGTGGCCTTTTACACTAACACCAGCCCTCTACTTCTTCTTTTGATGCCACCCCTGCCTATCTCCTCTGGCAGATTGCCTCCCACCCCTGCCACCACTTCCTCTCCTCTCAGTTGCTTTCTAAAACTCTTTTAAACTAGCTTCTGATCTAATTTCTAAACTGAAACTTTCAAAAGTCATCAATAGTCCCTGAATTGTTAAGTCTGATGGCCTTTTCACAATCATCCTTCTTGATCTCTCTGAAACATGTGACACTGTTGACCTTTTCCCTCCTGGGAACCCTCTCCTCTCTTTGTTTTCATGACATTTCTGTCTCTGACTGACTGTCTCTGTCCCTATCTGTCTTTTGCTCTGTCTCTGTCTCTGTCTGTCTCTGTCTGTCTCAATCTCTTTCTCTCCTCCTCCTTCTCCCCTTTCTCCTCTTCCTCCCCCTCCTCCTCCTCCTCCTCCTCCTCCTCCTCCTCCTCCTTCTTCTTCTTCTTCCTCTTCTTCCTCTTCTTCTTCTTCTTCTTCTTCTTCTTCTTCTTCTTCTTCTTCTTCTTCTTCTTCTTCTTCTTCCTCCAGTATAACCGTTCTTTATCAGTTTCACTCAGGCTGTGGGCGTATAACAATGCTTTGTCCTGGGCCCTCTTCTGTTTTATTTCTGTCAGTGATCTTATCAATTCTCATGAATTTATTTTTATGTCTATGACTCCCAGATCTGCTTTCTAGTCTTACATCATCAGCTAACCATTGGCTATTTTGGACTGGATCCTATGGGCATCTCAAACTTGGCATGTCCAAGCCAGAATTTATCCCTTCTCCACCCAAATCTACCTCTCTTCCAAAAATCCTAATTTCTACTGAGGACTCCTTCCAGTCATTTGGGTTTATAACCTCATAGTCATCTTAGAATTTTTATTCTCTCTCACTCCCCACATCCAATCAGGTGACAATCCTTAAAATCTGCCTCCAAACTCTTGAATCTATTTCCTTCTCTCTCACATTTCTAGTTCAGATCCTCATCACCCCTGCCTGGACTATTATGATAGCCTCCTAATCACTCTTCCTACCTCAAGTCTCTCCTCTCTCCAATCCACTCTCCATACAACAAAGGAAAAAAAGAATAAAAGATAATATAGGGATGTGGAATAGGAGACAGTATGGAACTCATAATTCATTGCTTTGATTTTCTTCATAATGTAAGAAGTGAGGTACCCTGTGAAAAGGGAGAGGGAAAAAGAGAACAAGGGTTTTGAGGGGGGAAAAAGGTTTGAACAGTCATTTTGGAGAATATGATAGTGAGTCAGTCAGAGATATATGTATTGCCATGAACAACTCGGTAGACTTTAAGTTTGGTAGGCAATCTAATTCCTCTTCTCTCCCACATTTTCCTTTGGATTTTCCCAAATATTGACCTAATTCTGGCAATGCATGAGTCAACCTCAACATCCACATGTACATCCCTGAAAAGTATACTGCCAAGGTAAGTGAACTTTTCCACAGTATTCAAAATTTCTCCATTTGTTGTAAATGGAATGGTACTGGCTGTTGGAGAACCTGTTTTCTTGGTGTTAACTATCAGGCCAAAATCAGCACAAGCAGCAGAGAATCAATCCATACATTGCTGCATCTCAGCTTCAGAGGATGCATTGAGTACACAATCATTTGTGAACAAAAAAATCATGCACCAATTCTTCCTCCTCTTTAATCTTGGCTTGTAGCCTTTTTAACTTAAGTAATTTAATATCCATGCGATGCCATTTTTGTCCTCCTTGAAGGCGTCTGACAATATTGCTAAAAACACCATGCTAAAAAACGTGGGAGCAAGCACACAACCCTACTTCACTCCATTGGTGACTGCGAAAGTGCAAAGACATCCACAATCCAGAACCCATACGAGCATGTTGTCATGAAACTGATGTGCTATACTGGTGAACTTCTCTATGCAAATTTTGCCATAATTTCTCACAAGCCCTCATGACTGACAATATCAAAAGCCATGGTCAGGTCAATGAACATTGTGTTCAGACCTCTGTTCTGCTCCTGGCATTTCTCCTGGAGATGTCAAGGAGCAAACACCATATCAAACATTCCTCAGTCCTTGCTGAGGAATCTACCTCTTGGGTAGATGACCATCTTCTAGGCAAAAGATCTGTCTATTAAGGAGGAATTTGGCAAAAATCTTGCTGGCAAAGACAATAACCAAGCATGAAGCACTGAAGGCCTAGTTGAAATCAAGAACTTGAATTCATAGTGGAATGCTCGTCATGGTTTCTATTAGCAAAATTCAATAAGATCAGAGAAGATAGATGGTGGAAATAACCTGGGGTTGAGATTTAGGAAAGCACAAGCAGTAATAGAAGAGAGTAAGGTATATTAAAAAAAAAAAAAGAGGATAATATAGAGTTGATTTTTAGGTCCAGACTCGGAAGGTAAAAAAGTGAGGACAGAGCAAGGGTGGTAATTGTTGTTGTTGGGTCATTTCAGTCGTGTCTAATTCTTCATGACCCCATTTGGGGTTTTCTTGGCAAAGATACTAGAGTGGTTTGCCATTTCTTTCTCCAGCTCATTTTACAGATGAGGAAACTGAGGCAAACAGGGTTAAAAGACTTGCCCAGGGTCACACAGTTAGTAAGTATCTGAGGCTGGATTTGAACTCAGGAAGAAGATTAATCCTGATTCCAAGCCCCCTATCTACTGGGCCACCTAGCTCTCCATAGGGAGAATAAAGGGTTACTATCAATTGTGGTGAGAATGAAGACTAGGTAATCATTGCAGAGGGATCATGGAACTCTAGATTAGAATCCCAGTGTGTCTTTAAGACCATCAAGTAGAACCTCCTCTTTTCATAGATGAGGAAATTGATCTCCAGAGGAACTTCAGTGATTTGCCAGAGGTCACTATGGTAGTAATTGGCAGAGGTAGAAATCTGAACCCCAGTCGCACTGTGCCATGCTGGCTTAGTAAGTGCTAGAACATTAGAAGGTCCCCATTCAGGAAGGTCCCAATTTCAGAGTTAGGGATCATGGAAGTAACACAATTATAGGTGATGGTCACATCTAAGGTAGGGCAATCTCTCTGGTGTGACTAAGGTAGTGTCTTAGAAGTTGAAGAGGCTGATAAATTGGGAAGTCAAAGCATTCCAATGTATATTAATTTGTCTACTGAAGTCCCTGAGCATGAGGACAGGGTTTGGGATAGAATGAACATTTGGGAGTCAGGTACTGAGCTCTTTGATAAAGAAAGGAGAGTAACCTGCAAGCTGGTACGTAATTTCAATAGAGGTCTGTGGACAAAGTTATGTAGAATAGATTGATGTATTTAACCATGTGCTACCAGAGATTATATTCCTCTGGTTCCTAGGATTCCTTTCTAAACTACAAATGGATATATAACACATCCCTCTCTGTCAGGTCCTACGTACTTGGCAAAAATGGGATGTGTTCCTTTTTCATGTTCCTAGGAGAAAAGCGACACCTGGGTAAGGTATTCTGTCTGTCTGCGGGTGGAAATTCAAGGGACATCTCTGGCCAGAGTACTTGGGAGGCACAGCTGCCTTGACATCTGACCCCAAACTCAGCTAACAAGTTTCTTGTGTTAAAAGTATGGTTCTGAGGCTCCGACTATCTCTGCTCTTAGTGGACAACAGTTAGGGTCAAAAAGCCATAGCCTTTAATGCCACCTAGAAGCGGGTGTGCAGCAGTGGCTAGAAATCTCATTAAAGAAAGATTCCTCTGCTGGGCCTCCTGAATTGGCTATTCTCCAGTTTTCTCACTGCAGAGTTGTACTTCTAAGTAAGATAACGATAAGGAATTTGTGTCCAGTTCCATTTTGCCAAACCACTCCTACTCCTGTAACATCCCTTACCCATCATCCTCTGCTCCCCATGCCACCACACACATACACACACACACACATGCACACATATGCACACACGCACAGACACACACATTCTCTCTCTCTCTCTTCCCCTGAGTTTTCAATGCGTATTCTTCTGAGACAGTAACCAGAAGCAAAGGGTTTTGGTTTTTTTGTTTGATTGGTTTTTGTTTTTTTGTGGCTCTGGGAGAAAATGAATGCATGGTGTAAGCCTGCTTACTTCTGAGATTTGTTGATTTAGGAACAACTATGAGTGACTAAGTCATTTTGACTATTATGAATACACAAATTAAAAATAAAAGATGTATGAAGAAAGATGCTATCTGCATCCAGAGAAAGAACTGAGAAATAAAAGTATGGATAGAATAAATTTACATATTCATATATATATAGACCTATTTGTGTCTAATGGCAGCCATCTCTAGGGCAGGGGGGGAGGGTTAGGAGAAAAAAAAAGGAAAAGAAAAAGAAATTTACATGATAACTTTGGGGTATATTTGGAGGGAATAGCAACTTGTACATTGTAGATTTTGCAGTTTCATGGACTTTTTTTAGTTTCATTTTTAAAATTATACTGGATTATGGAGATGCTTGTTTTGTTCCATGAATTGCAAATAAAATAAATTGGAAAAAAAAAAAGAGAGGGAGAGAAATTTAGGAGTGAGTTCAGATCTAGTCAACCAGGAGTGATAACAACAGATGAGAACCGGCCTCAGGTTAAGTCTGTGCCCCAACCAATATTTGAGACTGTGATTCTGAGGCCTACCTGTCTGTGTCTAACCATAGAGAGACAATAAAAGAGAGCACTTGAGGTTGCTCACTTTGACCCCCCCAATGGGGAACATCGCTCAGGCCTCTCCTATCAATGGGCTCCACAATTAGTCCTCCTAAGTTCTGGGTGTGTCATGTGTCAATTCTTCCTTTTCCCATCAAAATTTTCCTGCTATACATATCATCCCTGCAGGGGTGGATTCTCTGTGCCTTCCAAGGTAAAAAAGCAACCTGATAAATTAATCTAATGTGCTGAGAGAAGGCTCGAGAGGACCATCCAGGCTCACTCCCCTCCCAAGCAACTTGATGTGAGCAGGAAAACAACAGAGTATGTTAGAGCAGGGGACAGAAAATAGAGAGAACTGGCTTCCTAACTCTGCTATGGAGTCACTATGTGACTTAGGTTGAGTGACTTAGTTTCTCTGGGCCTCAGTTTCCTCATCTGTCTAATGAGAGGGTTGGAATAGATGATCTTTAAGGTTTCACCTACCTCTAACACTTTGTGACTCGCTACCATTTTCCCAGTGGCCTTGTGGAAATAATACTCATCCCTGCCTTTGTTGCCTAATCCAGGGGAATGACTAAAAGGGAAGAGTTTAAAGTGAGGTAAGGAAGTAAGGGAAGTTTCTCCAAGTAGAGCAAACCAATGAGGTCCTTCGAACACACAATGTGGATGGGCCACTTACTCCACCTACTCAAAGGCTCAGGACATGTTAGTGCATCTCAGACCCAACTACTCCTCAGAACAATGTTAAGTAGCTACAGGAAATGGAAAAAAAAAAATCCTAAGTTTTCTTTTAATGGCATCTTCCTCTGTATCACACCAATAAATGTTCATGTTCTGGTACATTTGGCAATTTCCCCAGGGCAGTTAGATTGAGAGTTGAAGTGCATTTAATAAAAATTAAGTTTTAAGAGTACAGAGTTCCTATTGCTGAAATGAGGGCAGTTTTAATCAGCTGGCAAGGCTTTTACAAAGAAATAAATGAGTATAGAAGTAGAGACCTCTGTGATATGCTTGTGTGTGTGTGTGTGTGTGTGTGTGTTCAAAAAATCTTAGTTCCTGGTGCATTTGCTGGCAATTTGTGTAGTGATCTCCAGGGAGATGATGATGGTGCCTTGTTCTGTGCATGCAGGCTATAAGGGGGTGATGGGAAGCCAAGCTATTCTACAGCTCAGGGAGCACACAGCACCTCTGATATTTCTAACTAGGCTTCAGACACTTGGGGATGTCCCATATTTTTTTAAAGCTCAAGTTTTATTGATGTAAACATTTACTTTGAAATGAACATAATAAATAAATATGTTTACGCTGATATAAACATAAATACCGATATGAACATTTACAGATCGCTCCAACTTCAATCAAACATTTATTAAGCATTTACTCTGTGGTAGGCGCTGGTCTCTTATAACAAAACAGAAGTGAAGTAAAAATAATAATGGGGGGTGGGAGTAGCAAGGTGGAGCAGTGGATAGAGTGTCTGGTCTGGAGTCAGGAAGACTCATCTTCCTGAGTTCAGATCTGACCTCAGACACTTCCTAGCTATGTGATCCTGGGCAAGTCACTTTACCCTATTTGCCTTAGCGTCCTCAGCTGAAAAATGAGCTGGAGAAGGAAATGGCAAACCACTCCAGTATCCTTACTGAGAAAACCCCAAATAGGGTCACAAAGAGTCAGACATGACTGAAACAACTCAACAATAATGAAAATAATAATACAGTGACCACATCTGAAAGTGAATGAAATATTCCAAACCTTTAGCACCCTCCTACCTCTATTGTTAAAAAATTTTCAGAAATCTATTTTCTCTCCCTCTGACTCTCCAAATCCCTTTAAAAAAAATAACAGATTTATTGTAACAGATATGTGTATTCAAACAAAAGAAATTCCTCTAATGGTTGTATCCATCAATATCTATGACTTAATCTGCAATCTAAATCCACCAGCTTCTCCTACTTTCTTCATAGGGATGCTATAAGGATTAAATGAGATAATGCCAATTCAAGGACCTTCTAATTATATGTGAATAATTATAAATGTGCATATACATGTGTATCACTTTGGGCAGTTTTCCAGGGGAAATCTGGCTTCCTGGGAATTTGCCTGGTCAGTTTGCCTGGCCCCATCAGGATAGTTAATTAAGGGTTCAGCCCAAATCCTAGGTGGCAGTTAACTGTGGTTTGGGTGGCAATCACAAAGTCACTGCCTGTGGGGCCTGTAGCTGGTCATCGATGTTGTTTTCCCCACCTTCACACTTCATAAGCTCCTAACTTTCTACCCCAAACTGGTCTGTGCAGGGAAGGTACCTTCTAGCCTTCAGTCCCTTTCCTCTTCAATCCAGCCTACACATCATTGTCAGGCTCATCTTCCCAGAAACTATTTTATGTCATTGTCTTAACAGGGAGCTAGTAAAGATAGATGAGCAGGAAAAAGGATAAAATCCTTCTTTTAACATTCAACCCCTTCCCCAACCCCAATCCGGCCTCTAGCTACTTTACAGAATCTTAGTGTTGGAAGAGACCTCAGAAGCTATCTAGTCAGAAACATCCCTGAACATGAATCCCCTGTATGGCATCTCCAGTAGTGAAGATGTGGCTATACTCCCCGATTAGAGTGACTCACTCAAGAAGAAACACAACTGGTGAAGTCTCAGTGTAGAACTGGATTTCACAAATAGATTTTCATAGTGACGGGGATACAAGAAGTACACCACCATGTTCAAGTATTTGAAAGTGAAAAAATAGAGAGAGACTTAGAGGGACAGAAAGGCCTAAAATCCCACTTTCTTCAAGAAGCCTTTCCTGATCTGACTTAAGGCTGGTACCTTCCCACTGCTGATTATTTTTCATTTGTCCTGTATACATTTTGTCTGTACATAGTTGTTTGCATGTTATCTTCTTCAATAGACTGTAGGCTCCTTGAGAAGAGGGACTACCATTATCATCATTATTATTTTCTCTCTCCTCCTTCTTCCTCTTCCTTCTCTTCATTTTCTTCTTCTTCTTCTTCTTCTTCTTCTTCTTCTTCTTCTTCTTCTTCTTCTTCTTCTTCTTCTTCACCTTTATTTGCATCCTCAACTATTAGCACCATGCCTAGAGTATAACAGGCACTTAATAAATGCATGTACACTGATGGTCAATGCTAGATTTGTGACAATTGAGTAGCATCACATGGGGGTTAGCCTCTGTGGTAGTTTATTGGTGCCTTGTTTCTGTGGTGGGGTTGCAGAAATGACCCGAATCAAAGCCTAGCTCTTAATCCTGGGGAGTAGTATCCCTGGATCCTAAAGTCAATATTTTGTTTTCCCACTTTTGCCTATGAAGCTTCAATTATGAGTATCAACCAAGTGTTTACAGGGCTTTCTAAACTAATTATAAATGAACAGCATGTATCCTCCTTTTCATGGAAAGTTTAAAAATAGCTTCTGGGTCAGGTCTCATCCCCAGGCTAGACAATGAGAAAGACATTTCAGTCTGGAAAGGCTTTCTGCCTTTGGCGGGGATTGAGGGAATGGCTAGAGTGTGGAGTCTTGCCACAAAGAGCCAGACACAACAGAAATGAACAACAAGGATTGTCCCCATATGTTTCCTAATGTTCCCAATCTTCTTCAGAACCCCCATTATGGATGAGGCATACAGACTACATGACTTTTGAGTTCAAGTCACAGTAGTGTTAACTAATAATTTCTTGCACTGATTCCAGTCATCTTCCATTTCAGGGAAAGCAAATTTCCAGGTGTTATTAGGATTCACAGTATAGATTGCCCTATGGGTCCATTGCTCACACAATGAGAACACACTGGTCCTCACGCTTTATTTCTTTCACAACTTCTTGGATTCCTTAGGCACTAGAGAATTTCCAAAGATTAACTTCTTTGAATACATCCCTGCTCTTGGGAATTCAGAACATATTCATGCTGTCTGCCAGCACCATCCTCTAACCTCCTATGAATTTATGCAAAGGAAATCAAGATTATTAGTGTTTCAATATTGATCCCTTGCTCACTTTCTGCAATGAGTTGCATAAGTTTGAGACCTCTCACTCTCTGCAAGAAGTTTGAATGGGCTGGAATTGGTCCCAACCAATGCTCATTTAGTACACTGGTTAACTAGATATTTTTTCAGCTCCAGTAATAGGGTCTGGTAACCTGGACCAATCCCTGATCTTTAGTGGTCATTGCAGTTTGCCCAGGGTTCAGCTCCAGAAATAATCAGACTTCTTAGTAAGGAAAGTAGGCTCCCCAGTTTACATTCATTGACTCATCGCCCCTGCCTTGGCTTCTTGAGGAAATTTGCTAATTATAGCAATGCTACCTTTGGCCTTAGTCCAAGATTCTCCCAAAAGGGATATAGAGGAAAGTAAAAAAGATACTCAGAATATAAATATGAATCATATATATGTAATACATTTATTCTTATTCAGAAAAGGAAATGCTAAGAATAAAGAAATCACAATATTATTACAGAATGATTAGAACAGAATCAAGTAAACTTATCATTACCAGTACAATCATTTGGGAGAATAGTAGTCAAGCTTCATTGGGATATGAACAATTTTTGCAATTCTGGTAACTAATCATTTTATATTTTACCTCCACAACATAAATCTGATCAAATGACAATTATGACCTTCTTTCTAGTGTCCCCTCTTTCTTTGATGTTGAATCTTCCCTTGGCACCAATCCAACAGGTACAGCCTTTGTGATTGCAACCACATCACTCCAGGAGATGTTGTTGCTTCTAGCCAATATTCAAAGACCTTCCATGACCTTTCTATGCTATAAAGCCAAGCATGAGCAGCTTTCCAGAGGACTGTGAATAGCTTTCAAGGTTCTGATTGCATAGTATAGCAAACTCTCTATTTATTCAATAACAAATCAGAGCAAAACATTCACAGAAAATCAAGGTACAGCTTTCACAATGTTAAAACTTATCACAAAAAATTAAAATACAGCATTCACCATGTCACAACTCAACAATTTATCATTAAAATGGCCACATAGTTTTCACCAAAGTGGTCAGTAGTTTTAAACAAAGTATAATCATTTAGTAATGCAATTATTTAGTAACTCAATCATTCAATCATTAAGTAGGCTTGTCTCCTTAAGTCACACAAAGTACAAAAATCAAAGTCCTCCACCCATGGAGTGTAATTAAGTTACACCTTCAACAGTCACTACTCAGTACCCTCTTAAAGGGTAATTAGTAGAAAGTACAAAAGCCATCTACCCCTAGGTCACAAGTAAATTATAATTTCATCAGTCACTACTCAGTACCCTATTTCATCAGTCACTACTCAGACAATTTCATCTTGACAAGAATAAGGTAGCTCCTACCTGAATCCACCAAACTGTCACCTGAATTCAAAGGCAGACAGCTCCCAGTTCCTTGTCCAGCTCTCCATGCAGTTCCTGCTCCATATTGAAATTCACAGTGTCCAATCCACCTCAAATCTCTCACAGTCTCTGTTCCTGAGAAGACAGGGCTTAACGAAGCCACAATGACATTCATACACATTAACAAAGTCACATCAACATTTGTACAAAGTACCAGCACCACAGTAATGCTTCCTCAGTCTTCGACAGCTCCAGCTGGCCCTTGGAAGTTTTCAGCAGCCCTGGCTGGCCCTTGGAAGTCCTCAACATCTCCAGCACCACAAGTTTGAGTTTTGCCACCACAAGTTCCTTTCTCAAAATAAAAATCACTTTGTCCAGCCTCCATGTGCCTTGCTCCAAAAAATTCTGCTTCAGTTCTCAATTCTCATTCCTCTTCTCAGTTCTTCTCAATTCTCAGTTCAGTCTTCAGTCCCACAGTAGCAGCCCAGCCTCCAGATGCTTGCTGAGAGAAATTCTCTCTCTCTCTGGCAGTAGCTGCCCTGCCTCCACGATGCTTATCCCAAGAAGTTCTCCCAGCTGGGGCTTTTCCCTATATGTGGTATTAGCTTCTCCCTGTTCAGCCCCTTCCTGTTATGTCAGCAACAGGGGTTCATACTTGCTGTTTCTTTAACAGAGGCTTGATATAATTAATTTGAAACTAGGTGCTAAGTACCTCTTAGCTTGGCAATACAAAGGGATCTTCAAATTTCATTACTATTACAAATAGTTGATGCTAATAGAAGGAAATGCAAAAGAAAAGCACAGGAGAATTTAAGAACTCCAGTACAATTCCCAATAGTTGAATCATTTATGCCTGTCACATAGTAGGCACTTAATAAATGTTTATTGGATTAGATGGAGCCTATACTCCACATGGAAGGCTCCCATTGCCATGATATCAGGGTAGAAAAGATCTGTCCTTTATTTGCCACTTCTTATTTAGGAAGCTATGGCTCACACTGGGCCACCAGCCATAAGCCACTTATTTTATCAGATATAGTACCATATTCTTTTGATGCCATGGGATTTAGAGGTAGCTATAAGACCACTTGGGGTCTATCATATCATCTGAAAGCATCCAAAGGTCCTTTAAGTGCTGGGTCACCACATAATTGAGAGCAGCCAACAAGTTCATCAGCCTTAAAGGCCCAAACAATGAATATCCTTTTCCTAGAAGTTCCCAGAGTTCATGCCCCCTGGCCTCTTTACACTAATACCCCACAAATATTGACTGGTTCTGAATCTGCCAGGGAATGAGAATCTACCATCTCACAGATATCTGTGACTTTCCTAGGGAAATTCATACTTACTATATAAGCCATATACACATAGAGCTCACTCAGTCCACAGAAACCTAGTTCCTACATAGACTGGATGGTGATCTTCATAAAATGACAGGAATGTATTTGTAACATGATGTCACGACACTTTTTATGTCTTCAGTTCTTACTGTTGTATGAAGACTTCTGAATTCAGGTGGAAATAATCCCCCAAATATTGTTTGATGGGTGGAAGACAATATCTTTTGGCAATAGGGTAGTTTTGATCCCCACTTGCCTTTTCATTTTCCAATATTAGATCTTAATTCTATCAAACAAAATTCCAGAATTTCAATTCAAATGTGCTCACCCTCCCAGGGCCCTTCCCATTCATAAAAATGAGAGCAAAATATCACATCCTCTTCAGGTGGAGAAGGTGCTGTTCCCTAAAGCAGCATCTTTGACTTCTCCAAACCTCACTACCATGCTTCAGCTGTCTTCTTACCCTGGAATTCCCTCTGCCTCTATGGCAGCCCTCTGCTAGTTCATCCCAAGGATCATCATTCTGAGGAGCAGCCCAGGCCAGCATCCTTCATTCTTCTCTCAGCTCTACTTCAGGATCTCCAGACATTACCCCACTACCCCTTCAGAGTGCTCCCTCACTCCTCTCATGCTTTTTACCTCCTTTTTATGTGTTGTTTAGAATGTAAGCTCTTTGAGGACAGGCAGTGTCTTTCTTTTTGCTCATGTTTGTATCCCTAGCACTTAACATAGCTCTGGACACAGAGTAAGTGACTTGACTTCTGAACATGAAACTCTTTATTTTCTCCACAAGAAACAACTCTGCACTCCAGTCTACCCAAATAGAAGGTCTACATGTAGCTTCTTGATCAATCTAGTTCAGTCTTGCCCAGCCTTTCCTTTTATCTTAACAGTCCATGCCAAATGAGATTTTCTGAGCCCATGCAGAAACAACTTTTGCAGCCTTTATGCATTTCTTCTGTCTATCAGCTCCATCCTTGCCTCCAAAATGACCAGATCATTTCTAGGGGGAAGGAGAAGATGCTGTTCCTGCTTCTCATGCTGCCATTATAGTGGGACATCATGTACAACCCCACATATCACTTGGGCCAGCCTAGCATAGTCTATGAACTTGATAGTCACTTCCCTATTGATTGTTATTCTTTGAAGCTGCCTCTCCAATCTTAGGACAAAGATGGAGGCTTTCTCTCTCTCCCATAAATCCCCTTACATCTTCTACAATCCATCTTGCTTTTTCGATGATGAGTTTTATTCATTTTACTAATTTATTCATGAGTGTTTATTCATTCAAATCCTGAAGTATTGGGTTCAATAACCAATTTTCAAGTATCTCTCTGGGGATCTTGGGAGGCCTCATAGTTTTAATCAACTTATACAAAATGGCAGCTGTACAGTGTCTTTCTTTCTGAATGCCTTCCCAGGATCTTACATTTTACATTCTCCCAGAGTCCTGAGTGGCATATAAAGTCCTTTTGAGGGTGCTCTCCTACTCCAAGGACAGCCCCAAAGTTGACCTTTGGTGATGGCATATATGTGTCCCTAAGTAGTAGCTGTCTAATAACTGGGCAACTATGATGACCACTCAATTCAACACACTATTGAATAATATCTCCAGGTTCAAGCCTGATTCCAGGACCCAGGAATGGAATAAATACTACTTGTTAAGAGTTAAGTGAACCAGATTGTGAATATTTCCTACAAAGTGGGTTGGGGATAGGGCAGGGAGCTAAAAAAGATGACATTGAATTACTGAGATGTCTCTCCAAGACTGAACCTGGTCTATCTGTCAGTGATGAGGGTCTTACCCACAAGTTACATAAGCCTTTGAAGGGCTACCATAGGGAGGAGAAATTGATCTTGTTATTTTTTTTTTTTTCCAAGAGGGTAGAACTAGGAAAAATCTCTAAAAATTGCAAAGAGGCAAATTTCAACTTAATGTAAGGTGAAATGTTCTAATAATGAGAACTACCCCAAAGTAGAAAGTACTGTCTCAGAATGTAATAGAGTCCCCCTCATTAGAGGTCTTGAAGCAAAGGCTGGAGGATGCTTGTTCATGTAGAGATTGGACCAGAGGGTCTCTGGACTCTGTTCCAACTCTTGAGATTTGGTGAACATTAAAATGTGAACAAGCTAAATCATTTACTCAAAATAAAAAGTTCCAAGTTAGAATAAAAAGAAAATCCAATCATATAATTCCTAGGAGAAACACATTGAAAACAAAAAAGATGCCAAAAAAACTAAAACTCAAGTAACAGTAACATTAACATAAGGCAAAAGTACTAATCACAGCAGACGATAAAGGAGAATTTGAACCAGAGATCATTAAGAGAAATAAACAAGAGCATTATATAATGATGTACTATAAATATTAAAAACTCAGTATTGAACTTGTATGCTCCAAGTAATGCAGCAACAAAATGTCTAAGAGAGAAGTTGCTGTCACCATAATATAATGAGTCACTAGATCCAGAGTCAGTGATAACTTCAAATCTCAGAACTGCTACCTAGGGCAAGTCAATTTACTAGCCTAAGCCCCAGGCTTCATCAGCTATAAATAGGAAGAAGATTGGACTAAATGATCTCTAATGTCCCTTCCAGCTTGAAAGTCTTTGATATTGTGGACAGACAAAAACAAAATGATAGAAGATTGGAAAATGCAATTATCAGAATGCTATATATCCAAACAAACCAGTCCGATCTCCAGAAGTTGAGACATTGATTGTTAGTTACCCTATTTTCCTCAATTTCTTGACGAAGAGTTGGATTATTTGGTTCCTGAAGCCTCAGGTTCCAGAGCTAATTAATTACAGCATACCTATAGTTTACTGAGGTTATCTGAAATTATTTCTCATTTACGTCATAAGTATTTTGTATGTAAATAGTTTGTGTGTTGCTTTCATCACCTCATGCCTGGGCTATTGCAGTAATTTTCTGGTTGCTCTCTCTGCCTTAAATTTTTCCCCACTCTAGTGCATCTTCTATTCTCTTCCTAAAGCACAAGTCTGACCATGTCACTTTCCCACTCAATAGGATGCCACTTCAATGGCTTCCTACATGCTCCAGAATAAAATATAATATTCTTTCTTTGGCTTTTAAAGCCCTTCACAATCTAGCTTCCTGCTTCCTTTACAGTTGTATATTTTAGTTCCTTCTGTGTACACTATAATCAAGCTACACTGGCCTTGCTAGTCCTTGAATAAAACACTGAATCTCTCTCCTCTGTTCCTTTCTGTTAGCTGATCCCTATATTTGGAAAGTTCTCTCTCTTCATCTCTGTCTCCTGTTTTCTCTGAAGTTTCAACTCAAATCCCACCTTCTGCAAGAGGCATTTCCCAGTCTACCTCCCCCAGCAGCTTCCCTCAAAGGTGGCACAATGGACTGAGGTCTGGATCTGGATCAGGAGTCAGGAAGACCTGAGTTCACATCCAGCCTCATTCTCAGACACTTACTAGCATACTAGCTGTCTGACCCTGGGCTAGTCACTTAACATCAGTTTCCTCAACTATAAAATGGGAATAATAATAGCACCTGCCTCCCAGGTTTGTTGTGAGAATCAAATGAGATAATATTTGAAAAAGGGTTTAGCACAGTGTCTGGTATAGAGTAGACACTTCAATGCTTCTTCCCTTACTTCCTTGCTTCCCTTTGAGATTACTTTCCATTTTGTTGTTGTTGTTGAATCATTCAGTTGTGTCTGACTCTTTGTGACCCCCATGGGGCATAACACACTAGACCCTTCCATCCTCCACTATCTCTCAGTCTGTCCAAGTTCATGTTCCTTGTTTCCATTATGCTATCTATTCATCTCATCCTTGACTGTCCCTTTTTCCTTCTGCCTTCAATCCTTCCCAAAATCAGGGTCTTTTCCAATGTATAC
>CM053585.1:88998085-89008536 GCA_028646515.1 Pseudochirops corinnae
ATAAAGGCCTCATTTCTAAAATATACAGGGAATTTAGTCAAATCTATAAGAATAAAAGTCATTCCCCAATTGATAAATGGTCAAAGGATATGAACAGGCAATTTTCAGAGGTAGAAATTAAAGATATCTATAAGCATATGAAAAAATGCTCTAAATCACTATTGATTCAAGAAATGCAAATCAAAACAACTCTGAGGTATCACATCTCACCAGTCAGATTGGCTAAGATGACAAAACAGGAAAATGACAAATGCTGGAGAGGATATGGAAAAATTGGAACACTAATGCATTGTTGTTGGAGTTATGAATTGATTCAACCATTCTAGAGAGCAATCTGGACCTATGCCCAAAGGGTTATAAATAATTGCATACTCTTTGAACCAGTAATACCACTTCCAGGGTTGTATGCCAAAGAGATCATAGAAGTGGGAGGAAGACACATATACACAAAAATATTTATTGCAGCTCTCTTTGTGGTGGCAAAAAATTGGAAATTAATGGGATGCCCATCAATTGGGGAATGGCTAAACAATTTATGGTATATGAATGTAATGGAATACTATTGTGCTATAAGAAATGAGGAGCAGGTGGATTTTATATTTACCTGCAGAGGCTTATACAAACTGATGCTAAGTGAGAAGAGCAGAACCAGGAAAAACTTGTACCCAATCACAGACACATCACATGTGAGATGACCAGCTTTGATAAACTGGACTCTTCTGAGCAATGCAAGTTGTAACAACTCTAAAAGACTCAGGATGGAAGGAGATGTCTACATTCAGAAAAAGATCTAGAAAGAGTAGAGTTTCAATGCAGACTGAAGCAAACTACATACTCTCTTTCTTTTCCATGTTTGGTTTTGTTTCCTCTTTCCCATTGTTCATTCCATGGTTACAACCCTTCAATACAACCAGACTAACGAGCAATGTGAAAGTATTTGCAGATCCTATACTTAATTGCATGTCGCCATGGGGTGGGGGGGAGGGAAGGGAGAAAATTTGAAACTCAAGGGATTGTGGAACTGAATCTTGTAAACTAAAAATAAATAAACAAATCAAATTTTAAAAAAAAGTATTTAAGCTTCAGCTTCAGTATTTGACCTTCCAGTGAATAGCCTGGATTGATTTCTTTAAGTATTTAATGATTTGATCTCTTTTTTATCCAAGGGGATCTCAAAAGTCTTCTTTAGCAACACAATTTGAAAGCATTGATTCTGTGGCACTCAGGTTTCCTTATAGTCCAACTCTCACAGTCATACATTACTACTGAAAAAAAACATAGCTTTGACTACATGGACCTTTGTTGACAAGGTTATATCTCTGCTTTTTAATGTGCTGTCCAGATTTGTCATAGTTTTTCTTTTGAGGAGCAAGCATCTTTTAATTTCTGGGTTGCATTTGCATCTGCAGTGATCTTGAGCCCAAGAATATAAAATCTGACACTGCTTCTATTTCTTCTCCCTGTGTTTGCCAGGAAGTGGTGGGACCAGTTGCCATGATCTTAGTTGTTGTTTTTTTATATTGAGTTTCAAGCCAGCTTTTACACTCTCTTCGTTCACCCTCATAAAGAGGCTTCTTAATTCATTACTTTCTGCCATCAGAGTGGTATTGTCTGCATATCTGAGATTGCTAATATTTCTCCTGGCAACCTTAATCATCACTTTTGATTCATCCAGCCTGGCATTTTGCATGATGTAATCTGATTATAAGTTGAATAAACAAGATGACAATATACAACCTCGTCATACTCCTTTTCCGATCTTAAACCAATCATTTGTTCTATGTTCTGTTCTAACTGTGGCTTCTTGGCCCACATACAAGTCCCTCAGGAGACAAGAAAGATGATCTGGTAATCCTGTCTCTTTGACGACTTGCCACATTTTGTTGTGATCCACACAGTCATAGGTTTTAGTGTAGTCAAAGAAGCAGAAGTTGATATTTTTCTGGAATTCCCTTGCTTTCTCCATAATCAAGCAAACATTGACAATTTGGTCTCCAGTTCCTCTGCTTCTTTGAAAACCAGTCTACTCTTCTGGTAATTATTGGTTCATATACTGCTGAAACCTAGCTTGCAGAATCTTAAGCATAGCCTTGAAGGTATATGAAATAAATGCAATTGTTCAGCAACTTAAACATTCCTTGGCATTGCCCTTCTTTAGTATTGGGACATAAACTGATCTTTTCCAATTCAGTAGCAACTGCTAAGTTTTCCAAATTTGCTGGCACGTTGAGTGCAGCACTTTAACAGCACCATCTTTCAGCTGGAATTCCATCACCTCCACCAGCATTATTGTTAGTAATGCTTCCTAAAGCCCATTGATTTATTCTCTAGAATGTCTGGCTCTAGGTCAATAACCACACCATCATGGTTATTGGTGATGTTAAGATCTTTCTTGCATAGTTCTTTTGTGTATTCTTGTCACCTCTTCATAATCTCTTCTGCTTCTGTTAAGTCTATACCATTTTTGTCTTTTATTATGCTCATTTTTTGCATGAAATATTCCCTTCATTTCTCTAACTTTCTTGAAGAGATCTCCTGTGTTTCCCATTCTATCATTTTCTTCTATTTCTTTGCATTGCTCACTTAAGAAAACCTTCTTATTTCTCCTTCCCATTACTTCCCATTTACACAATACATATTATATGTAGTTTGCAAGTTATCTCTCCCATTAAAGAAGAGTTTCTTGAGAGTAAGCTTTCTTTGTATCCCTAGCTCTTAATACATTTCCTAACACATAGTAAGCATTTAATAAAGGCTTATTGATGGACTGACTAGATAACTTTTGCCACCCTGCCTCTCACATCTCTCTGTGTACACATACTATATTGTTTTTATTATTGTTTTTCCTTCTTCCTCTGTGAAGATGGGATATGTTTTTGAGTCATTTCAGTCATGTCTGACTCTCTTATGACCCCATTTTGGCATTTTTTTGGCAAAGATACTGGAGTGGCTTGCTATTTCCTTCTCCAGTTCATTTTACAGATGAGGAACTGAGGCAAACAGGGTTAACTGATTGTAATGGTAATTAATTTAGCAGGTACTTAGCCCTTATTAACTAAGAGCTAAGTACTTCTGTGAAAGAAAAAGAAGGTGTGAAATCTGTCTCCTGTGTGAAAGAAATAGAAGGTGTGAACTCTGTCTCCTGTTGCTGACATAACAGGAAGGGATTGGCTGAGACAGGAAGCCAATGTGTGTTTGTAAGGGCCCTGTGCGCACCCGCGGGTGCACTCCTGTGTATAAAAAGAGTTCCAGAGACAGAGAGAACAAAGAATTTTCCTCCTGATGGCTCCTGGTGGAGGGAGCATAATTTTCACAGCATCTGGAAGCTGGGCTGCTGGACTGAGAATTGAATTGGAGTTTTCTATGAGGCCAGAATCTGGTGAAGGCCGAAGTGGCTGTTGCCTCCTAGAAGGTCAAAGTGACTTCGTCTCCTGGAAGGCTGAGATTTCTTCTGGGTCCTCCGGCCAGATGAATTGTTGGAGGACTGAAGAAGCATGACCAGGATAAGACTTTGTTTGTGGCTTAGTTGATCCTTGAGTTCCCAGCAACAGAAGTGATGAAGGTTTTGAGATGTGCTGGACTCTCTGAACTTCAGTGTGTACCAGGAACTGCCTGGAGGACTGGACAAGGACCTGGGAGTTGTCTGCCTCTGAATCCAGGTGACTGTTTGGTAGATTCAGGTAGGAGTTGGGACCATGGAAGGGGATCCAGGGAATCTGAGAGACCATCCCGAGTCAAGATGAAGGAAAGGCCTCTCCTTGGATATCGAAGGCATGATGAAATTGAAGTATACTCCACCAAGGGGTGGAGAGTTTGCATAATTTTCTAATGATTGTATTTAGTGATTAACAATACTTAGTGGCTGATTGCTAGATAAGTGACTGATTAAATTAATTTATGATTGTCCCATGAGTGGAAGATTGATTATTGTATTGTGAGATGACTGAGTGATTAAGGAGGGTTTCCCCCTTAGGGAAACCAGATGATTATTCTTTTGTTCTTTGTTCTCTATACTGTGGTTACTTTGGTGAAAACTGTGTGGCCATTCTAATGTTAGCCTGTTGTGAACACTATATTGTGATTTTCTGTGATAAGATGTAATGTTGTGAGTATAATATTGTGATTTGTTGTGAATGTTTGCCTTGATTTGTAATGGAATAAATGGAGTGTTCACTATACTGTGTAATCAGAACCTTAAAAGCCATTCACAATAGCATTCTTTTGGGAAGTTGCTCATACATGGCATTATACTGATTTGCCCAGTGTCACACAGCTAATAAGTGCCTTAGGCCAGATTTGAACTCATAAAGATGATTCTTCCTGATTATAAGCCCAATGCTCTACCCACTGTGCCACCTAGCTGCCCAGAAGACAGAATATGCGTTCCCCAGAAAACAATTTCTTTTTAAACAATATCCAAAATAATTTGAAACCTGTTACCTCTAGTTTAATCTCAAATAAATGGTTAAGAGAATTTCTAGGAAGGGAATTAGGCACTGTTCCCATCTCCCTTCAAGAATGCCATTGGATTCTTATCTTTTAAACAACCCACCCTCCCTCTACCATCCATCTCTTGATTTCACTGCTGCAAATCTCTGGTGCTTATGTAAGGTTTCCACATCGCAGATCCATTAGGGGACACTGTTCACATATCTAAGCAATTTCTCTGTCACTCACCACCCTCCCCAAGCCCAATAAGTCTCAGTTCTCTATATGACAGATTTTAGGCTTTTATAGCTCAAATTTTGGCTGCCCATCAATATATCTACTTATAATACTGTTGCTAGGAAACTAATGGCTTCTTGAAACACTTTCACCTAAAGCTGTGCTTTCATGGAACCCATTAATAGACATTAGGTGGCTCATGACTATATTACATAAGTGTTTCAAAACAAAGAAAATAATATACTGCCCAATTTTATGAGGCAAAATTTTTCTGATGAGAAAACTTAATAAAGGCAGCATTAAAAAGATGACAGTCTGATTTTGGTTATGGACACATGTATGTCCATATCACTAAGTTAAAGATATAATGAATCAAATGCAACAATGCATCAAAAATTCTTCACCATGAGTGAGTAGGGCTCATACCCTGAATAAAAAGAGGCTTCAACACAAAGAAAATTATTGCTATATGGAATCTTATTCAGAGATTCCAAAAAAGAAACAGATAAGATTCAACATGGAGAGAGTTTTAGTTTTCTCCTACACATAATCAAGGATATGTACTCAAAACCAAGAGACAATATTGTTCTCAACAAAGAATCTATAGATAGTATTTCCATTCAAAACAAAGTCAAAGAAGGCTGCCTTTTGCTAACATCAGGATGGAAAAGGTTTGGAAAGGGCGAGAATAAATTGAATAGCAAGCATAAGCTTATTATCAGGAATCTGCAATATTCTGCTCAAGTCAGAGGTTCCAGAAGGAGGGCCATTGCCAACTCCCTCCCTCCTCTACATAATCATTGCTGGTTATGAAAACTACTCACAAACCCCCAGAATTCATAATCATATAGTTTTCCATTGTACCATTAATGGAAGTAAGATTATACAGTAAATAAGCAAGTTCTCTTATTGGTTCTTTAGTTTAGGTCCCTTTTGTTTAAGGCCTCAATGCTTCTCTTACCCATGAATATTGACTGAGCTAGGAAGAAATTCATGAGAAATTCATAAGAGAGGTACAAATCAAATACTATGCAAGGTCCAAAGGAGGAAGGCTTATTATTAATTGGAGGAGACAGCATTTGAACTGGACCTAAAAGGATGGACAGGATTTCTTTCTTTTTCTTTTATTTTTTATTGGTTTCTTTTTAGTAGAATTTTATTTTTTCCAATTCCATCCAAAGATAGCTTTTAACATTAATTTTTTATAGGATTTTGAGTTGCAAATTTTTCTCCCTCCTTCCTCTCCTCTCTCCCCTCCCCAAGACAGGAAACAATCTGATACAGGTTATCCATGTACAATCATGTTAAACATATTTCTATATTACCCATGTTGTGAAAGAAGAAACAGAACAAAATGGAAAAGCCACCAAAAAAAAGTGAAAATAGTATGCTTTGGTCTGCATTCCAACCCCACAGTTCCTTCTCCGGATGTGTATAGCATTTACCATCATGAATCGTTCAGAATTATCTTGGATTATTGTATTGCTAAGAGCTAAGTCTATCAGTTAGTCATCACACAATGTTGCTGTTACTGTGTATAATGTTCTCCCGGTTCTGCTCACCTCATCAGCATCAGTTCATGTAAGTCTTCAATGGATAGGATTTCAAAAGGCAGAGGTGGGAGGAAGTCACAACATAAATAAAGACAAGGAGGTAGAAGAGGTTATGTATGAGGGGATAGGTTGCAGGCATGGGGGTATTAATGGGTTCCATGAAAGCACAACTTTAGGTGAAAGTGAGTGGTAGAGGGGCATAGAAAATAGTTTATTTTGGTTGCAATTTAAGGTAAGTGAAGGGTGATGGAGTAAGATAAGGCTTGAAAAACAAGGAGAGAAAAGTAAGGTGGACCTACAGGAAACATGTTCTCACAACACAAGGAAGGCTAGTTGCAGGTACTAAACATGGCAGGGGTAGAGTTCTTTTTAAAAGTACATTCAAGAAAAATTCATGAATTTTCTCTCAATGGCATTGCTCTGAAATAACTAGTCAATTAGGAATTCACAATTCAAGATAACCAACAAAGAGGAGACCTCCTTGACCAGTCTCAGTAACAGCAGCACAATCACTTGCAGGTGGAGAGGGGTACCCCTCCAGCACTGATTGCTGCTGAGGAATTGTTAACTCTGCAGTTTTCCTGGAACAAATGAGCTACTTTGCTGATACAAGTTGTTATCTGTATTTCCTCTTCCAGATTCTCCCCAGCCTCCTGAAAGTTGGTGGTAGGCTCTGGGGGAAAGTGTCTTCTCCTTTAACAATTCAATTTAACAAATATTTGTTGAATTATGGGATTATGTGATTGTTGAATTATTGACAGTGAACTTTGAAAGACTGAAGAAAATGGAGAAGACCACAAGATTCAAATGTCCCTGTTCTCTCCCTAAAGAAAAAAAGAATGGAATAACCAAACTAAAAGCCTGTCTGTTTGACTTTGATTCCTGGCAAAATTATAGAATGGATTGTTAAAGAGAAGATCATAAACATCTAGAAAGAAAACCTTTGATCAAGAGGCACCAACATGGCTTCATCAAGAACAAGGCCATAAGGCCACACTAACTTTATCTCCTTTTTTGGACAGGGCTACTGAAGCTCATCAAGCTCATCATGAAGTTCATCAAGTGAACACTCGAGAAAGCAGCCTTCCTAAATTTTAGCTAAGCATTTGGCAATATTCAGTTACCCATTATAAAATAGTTATGCTTTGCAAATATAAGAATAATGGGGACTATTTTTAAAATTTAAGTAGCTAGAGATAACTTCGAATTTTCCACTGTAGGGTGTGTACTCAAAGTCTGCGAAGGGTTGAAGCTGGCCACATATGCATATTAAAGGCAAGAATGTGGAATGGCAGAAGGAAGAAAAGATCTTGTTGTCAGGAATTAATTATGTTTCTATGCCTTTTCTATGTCCCACTATTCATTTGTTGGGCAGACCAAAAGAGTCTAGGTTTGAGAAACTTAAGTGGTGACTGAACCAGGAGAGGCCTCAGCAGTTGGTTGGATGGGCAGCCTCTTTCAGAGATCCAGCCCTTCATAAATAGGAAATGGAGATTTAAACCTAAAGACAAGGAATTTCCTCCTGGACTGAAAGTGTCGTCAGGGCTCTGAGAACTGACTAATTGTCCTTAAAGAAGAAAATGGCAGAAAGGAGCTCTTCTAGTCTGATGGCTGAGTTTTAGTGTTTTGTTCTTTTCTAAGCAAAAAGTCCTCTATGCTTTAGGCTAAAAGAGGAATGACAGCCCTTTACCACATCCCCCTTTATGACCAAGACTTCAGTTGCAGCTAGAAGTCAGAAATAGAGAGAAAAAATTACCTATAGCAAGCAGGGTCAATCCTGGAAGTAACTACAAGACCAATGAAGCATTGGCAAACAGCGATTGTGCAAGAGCAGCATGGTGCTACATGCCCAGCAAAGACTACATTCCCTGCAAAGAGTACATACTACATCATACCAGTGTGGAGTAGGCCCAGTGGGAGTGGCATGATAACCTCACCCTAGACATCAGTGGCCTTGTGGTGCTGGAGACACCTGCCTCTTCACAGCTGTGCTCCAGGCACGGGTGTTCTCTACACATATACCCCTCCACACATTGTATAACCACATGTTTTCCCTCTGTGAATGACTTTTTAAATATGTTCCTTACATGTATCAGCTCTTCCCATTGACAGCATACATGTTTGTGGAAGAGTATTTCCCAGGCTGGGGATTCTAGGTGGCACAGTGGATAGAGGGTCAAACTCAGAATCAGAAAGACTCTTCTTTATGAGTTCAAATCTGGGTTCAGACACTAACTAGCTGTGTGACCCTGGACAAGTCACTTAATCCTGTTTGCCTCAGTTCCTCATCTGTAAAAATGAGCTGGAGAAGGAAATGATTTTTTAAAAAATCCAGTATCTTTGCCAAGAAAACCCCAAATGGTGCCATGGAGAGTCAAACACAACTGAGCAACAACAATTCCCCAGGTTTATGCAGGTGGGGGGGGGGAGAGTAGGAAAAGGGGAAAAGCTATATTTTATTGTCTACTATCCTTATCAGGCTAATCCATTACAGTTTTCAAGTCAGGATAAATGAGAAGAATAAAATTAATAAATAAATAAAATGCTATTGAGGGTAACAAGAAAGGCAGGAGTTATAAATCATTCCCAGCCAGGCTGGAAAATTCAGTCATTCCAACAAGCATATGTGTTTGTTATGTACTGGCGGGCAGCAAGGTGACACCGTGGACAGAGCACTGCACTTGGACTCATCTCCGTGGGTTCAAATCTGGTCTCAGACCCTTACTAGCTGTTTAACCCTGGGCAAGTCACTTAACTGTTTTGCCTCAGTTTCCTTATCTGTAAAATGAACTGGAGAAGGGAATGGCAAAGCATTCCAGTATCTCTTGCCAAGAAAACTTCTAATGGGGTCACTAAGAGTAGGACATGACTGAAATGACTGAATAAGGACAACAGTAACATGTGTACCAGGCATTGAGCTGAGTGCTGAAGATACAAAGAACAAATCCCAAGACTCTATATTGTACTAGAAACACGCCTTGAAAACAGAATTCACAAAACGTGTAAACATGAAAATGAAGTCCAACTCAAAAAGACATTATCTCAGAAAAACTGATGTATATACCAAGGTCTTTGTAACCCAGTAAACTTATAATAACCAATATCTTAAATGTGAAAATTCCATCTTTTTGGAGAAAAAGAAGGATAAGTCAAACTGAACAATGACAGCTTCTGAAAATGGTGATTTAGATTATAAAGGGGTAAAATTCAAACATAAGAACTACGGTACTAAATGTTTTTTATTGTATCATCTGTGGCATTTATTTCAACGCTAGATTTGAACATCATCCCATTTATTAAATTAAGATTTCCTCAGGGTCCAGGGTCAGAAGTTCTTTACCTTGGCATTTTGTCACTGTCTTATTGTACTTTCTTATCCTACCCTGTACTGGAAAGAGAACTGTAATTGAAATCTAGTGGACTTGGGTTTGATTGATTGCCTGATTCCTAATTCTATCATTTACTATCTATATGACCTCAGTCAAGTCATTTAACTGCTCTAGAACTTGTTTTTTCTCATCTGTAAAATGGGTAGGCTAGACTGAATTGACCTCTAAAGTCAGTCCCTTTAGTTTTAAAATTATTTTTGTTTTTAAAATTTTGTATTGTTTTTAACATTCACTTTAAAAAAAATTTTAAGTTCTGAATACTCTCCTTCCCTCTCAAGTCCTCCCCCCACCCACTGAGAAGGCAAGAAATACGATATCACTTATACATGAGAAATGATGCAAAACATATTTGCATATTAGTCATGTTGGGGGTTTTCCCCAAGAAAGCAAGAAAAATTAAGTGAAAAATTACATTTCAACCTCATTCATTCCAATTCCGTTAGTTCCTTCTCTGGAAATGGAGACCATTTATCATCACAAGCCCTTCAGAATTGTCCTGGGTCATTTTATTGCTGAGAACAGCTAAGTCATTCCACAACTGATCATCACACAATATTGCTTTCCCTCTGGTTCTTCTCACTTCACTTTACATCAGTTCATATGAGTCTTCCTAAGTTTTTCTGAAAGCATCCTGCTCTTCATTTCTTATAGTATATTAGTATTCCATCACTGTGAGGTTCACATTGCAAGTGGTTGTGTCATGCCACAGGGAAGTGTTTGAGGCCCGGTGGAGGTCAGGGCATATTGCACTGTCCCCCACCAGGGGATACTGCATTGCTCAGGACTCTCTTGTGTGGGGTTACCCTCTGTTCCTGATTGGTGTCTCCACACCTTGGGGCCTTCA
>CM053585.1:89008636-89031647 GCA_028646515.1 Pseudochirops corinnae
GGCTTCCCCATGGAGAGACCTTAATAAACTTTTCTGTTTAGACCTCAGAGCTGTGACTCTTCTGTTCCTGAAAGGAACGCTAGTGTCGTTGAGTTGTGTGGGAAACCGGTTGCCTCTGCTGGTAAGTTAGGGCACTCCAAGAGAGAACCCTGACATATCAAAATCATATTCCTACAGCTTGTTTAGCCATTCCCATATTAATGGGTATCCCCTCAATTTCCAATTCTTTGCCACCACAAAAAAAGGTGCTATGAATATTTCTATACAAATAGGTCTTTTTCCTTTTTCTTTGGTCTCTTTGGGATGCAGAGTAGTAGTGTTATTACTGGGTCAAAGGGTATGTACAAGTTTATATCCCTTTGAGCATGGCTCAAAATTACTTTGCAGAATGGACAGATCAGTTCATAACTCTACCAACAGGGCATTAGCATCCAAGTTTTCCCATACCCCCTCCAACATTTGTCATTTTCCTTTTCTGTCATATTAACCAATCTAATAGGTCTGAAGTAGTACCTCAGAGTTGTTTTAATTTGCATTTCTCTAATAGTGATTCAGAACATTTTTTCGTGTGACTAAAGATAGTTTTGATTTCTTTGTCTGAAAACTGCCTGTTCATATTCTTTTACTATTTATCAATTGGGAGACAACTTGTATTCTTAAAAATTTGATGGAGTCTGCTACATATTTAAGAAATAAGGCCTTGATCAGAAAAATTTTCCTGTTTTCTGCCTTCTTTCTAAGTTTGGTTGCATTGGTTTTGTTTGTACAAAAACTTTTAAACTTCATACAATCAAAATTATTTATTTTATATTTCATAGTGCTCTGTATATCTTGTTTTATCCTAACTTCTTCTTTTATCCATATATCTGACAGGTAAACTGTTCCATGATTTCCCAATTTGTTTATGATATCACCCTTCATGTATAATCATGTACCTATTTTGACTTTATCTTTGTATATAGTGTGAGATATCAGTCTATACATAGTTTTTGTCATACTCTTTGCCAGCTTTCCCAGCAGTTTTTGTCAAATAATGAGTTTTTTTCCAAAAGCTTAGATCTTTGGGTTTATCATATACTAGATTATCATCATTTATTGTAATATATTGTGCACCTAATTTATTCCACTCTATTTCTTATGCAGGATCAGATTGTTTTGACAATTATTGCTTTATAATCCAGCTTGAGGTCTGGTACTGCTCAACTACATTCCCCTACCTTTTTTTTCCCATTGATTCCCTTGATATTCTTGACCTTCTGTTTTTCTAGGTGAATTTTATTATTTTTTTCTAGCTCTATAAAATTTTTTTAGTAGTTTGATTGGTAAGGCACTGAATAAGTAGGTTAATTTAGGCAGAATTGTCATTTTTACTATATTGGCTTGACCTACCCACAAGCAATTAATATTTTTCCAATTGTTTAGATATGCCTTTATATATATGAAAAGCATTTTGCAATTGCACCACTCTATTTCTTAGCTGATACCAGATTGTTTTGATGATTGCTACTGCTAGGTCATCTTCCTTCAATAAAAAAAAATGATTCCCATGATATTCTTGATTTTCAGTTCTTCCAGATGAATTTTGTTATTTTTTCTAACTCTATAAGATATTTCTTTTTGTAGTTTGATTGGTATGGCACTGAATTAGCAAATTAATTTAGATAAAATTAGCATACTTATTATATAGGCCCCAATTTTAAAAGTATTATCATATGATTCCAGAATCATTTTGTAGGTATGTCATTTCTCTTATATACCATTAGCTCTTGAGAGAAGTGATCATAATTGTAAACTGCTTAGCACATAACAGTGCTTTAAAAATGCTTGTTTCTTTCCTTCCTAATTTGTCTTTGTATCCACTACAGTGTACAGTCTTATATCCCTTGTGTACAGTATCACACATTATAGACAGTAAATAATTTGTTGAATGAATGATGTCCATTTGATTTCTCACTTTTAAATGCAACAAGTAAAAAAGTTTAGAGATCTTTAAATGAATAACAAGGAAGAGTTGATTTCAATGGTTTAGCACACACAAAAAATGACAACTAAATTTAAGTGGAAAACTAAAAATACATTTCACTCTTTTATGTCCATTTTGTTACACGTGGTATGAGCAATTCAAATATGCATCCTGTAGCACATAGGAAAGCTTAATCAGTTCCTCAGAATTTCTTCCATGTACTACCATTAAGTTTTGTAAGCACGTGTATCACTCCTATGTTGTTCTTTGATGTCAAATGTTTGAAATCCTCTGTTTTTCTGGAACACAATCAAGTTTTTAAAAGCACATGCCAGTATAAATGTAATCAATGGGAAAGAAAAGGACTTATTCAGATAAATTGTTCAGCCTCAGTGCTAGATTACCAGAATAGAGAAACCCACTCCCTGTTGTATAAGGAGGGCAGGCACTTTCACAGATACTTTCCAGGATGTAGTATTTTAGTGTTTAATCTCTTAGGAGTCTATTAGCTCTGATTACATCACCTATAAATAAGTATTGGCTTTGTCCACGCTTATACTATTCAAGTATTCTGAACCTGATTAATATTCACAAAAAAACACCATCATTTCCCTTGCATATAAACTGGACACCTGGACAGATACCATGCATTTACTTCAGAGACAGGACTTCTTTCAGAGTTGAAGAAAGTGTCTGAAGTTCCAAAAAAGAACACGTTGGAATCTGGCTCTCTGATATCAATGTATTTGAAGAATCAGTTGAGCCACCATTCAAGGCTAAATTGACTATTAAAAAGACTCACCACTCACTGGGATTCCCACATTGAATTCACTTCCTCAGGTCATCCTATTGCTTGCCTTCCATAAAAAATGTTTTATGAACATCTTAATAACCAGCAAGAAGAAGGGTTTATTTTTGTATTTCTTCATTTGTTCTATAACCAGGGAATAATTTCAATATCTCACGTAAAGCAGAAAATCTTTCAAATCATCTGGAAAATTGTCAATATCCTTAACTGCTGACATCACCAATGGATCCAGTTCACAGAGATCGAGATCACTTCCACTGGAAAGCAGATGTTCTTCTACCATAATTCTGTCAGGTATGTGCAAAATAGGATTGTACCACTTATTCAATTTCTCTCATTTCTTTTTCCAGTAGGCATTGGCATATGTGAAATTCTTCCAGAATTCGTCTTTGCTTACTATAACTACCTTTTTCCATTCCTTCTTGGCTCTCAAGCTTTAAGACTTCTGTGTTCCCATATAAAATGAGTGGTAGCATCATTAGCATACCAAACAGCTTTATACCTTGATGTCCAATTGTCATTTGTCATATCTCAAAAGGAAAAAAAATAACACTATAGCCTTATTCTGAGGTTAAATCTCAGAATTGGAAAGGACCCTTAAGATCATCTAATTGAAGCCCTTTCCTAATGCATGTTTCCCTCTATTATATCATTAAGGAGTAATCACTAGCCTCTACTTGAACACCATTGGGAACTCAGTACCTCACAAGGTAGCATAGTCCATTTTGAGCGTAATCTTAATACTAAGAAAGTTCATCCTAATAGTGTAACTTTCACCTGTACCTTTCACCAATTGATTTTAATTCTACACTATGTAGCCAAGTAGATTCCTTTGATGTTTTTCATACTTTCAACCATTCTGTCATCAGGAATGCTTTCTTCTTTAGTTTCTATGGCACTTTTTTCTCCTCATTCTCTTTCTTTGCATCTGACTGCTGCCTCTTAGTCTACTTTGCTGACTCACCATCCATTTCTTGACCCAATCCTACCTCTCCCCCAAACATGACTCTCTTTCCTATTTCCTCTTTGTATATACAATCTCTTATTGGGTCAGTTATCTTGATGGGTTCAGTTATCATCTCTACACTGAGGACTCCAAAATCAGTGTATCTGGCCTTATTTATCTGACTCACCCCAAAGCAAAATTACTGCATAACCAGCTGCTTCCTCAACATAATCACCTGGATGTTCCATTGGCATCTAAAACTTAGCATGTCCAAAAATGCAAATAATTATCTCCTCAAACTAAGACTTCCCCTTCTCCAAACTTCTATTTCTATTGAGGGTACCACTATCATCCCACTCACACAGGTTCATAACTTTCTAATTGTCTTTTTCTCTTCTCTTTCCTTTGCTCCCCAAATCCAATGAGTTATTCTGTCCTTTCAATGTCTCCTACAATAATCTTCTAAATAAGGCCCTTTTCAACTCTTATTTGGACTATCTCATAATAAGAAAATTGATCTTTTTTGCTTCTCATCTCTCCGTTCTCTGATCCATCCTCCAGACAGATAACAAAATAATGTTTTCCTAAGGAATAAGTCTGACCACGTAACTCTCTTGCTCAAAAGTTATCCGTGGTTCCCTGTGGCCTTTGAGATAGCATATGAATTCTTTAGTCTGTTCTCTAAGATCCTCCAAAATCTAGTTCTAACATTCCTTTACTGTGTTATTTCATGGGATTTCCCCTTCATATACTCTATTTTTCCAGTCAAACTGGACTTAGTTGTTAGCCAAATTTATCATTCCATCTTTCACCTCCACACTTTTAATCAACCCATCATCCATGCTTGGAATTATTCACTCCTCATATCTGCCTCTTAGAAACTGTATTTTCCCTCAGATTCCACCTTTTCTAGGAAATCTTTATTCATCTCCCAGTTGCTAGTACTCCTCCTTCCTCCTTGTACCATATATATGTATGTGCATATTATATCCCTTCAATTGAATGAAAGCCAGCTCATCTTTGTCTTTGTATTCCTACACATCCACTACAAGCCCTTGGATGATAGAGGCATTCAATAAACAATTGTTGGATTTGACATTTTATGGAAAAGAGGCTTTCACAATCCGTTTTTTTTTTTAAATTCTGCATATATTGGGTTTTGTTTTGTAAAGATTTTTATAGAACCAAATACATCAATTTTGACTCCTTTAGTTTCTTTCCATTTGTTGAATATATCAAAATTTTTTACCATTCCATAATGGTAACAGAGAGAAGATTCTATTCGTTTGTCAGAAGGATATACAATCTTCCTTCTTTCACTATTAATCCTATCCCAGTTTTAACCTATATAAAGACACAGAGATACTCACACAACACTAAACCTAGTTCATATATATTTATGCAAATAACTCCTAACATAGTTCTGAAAAAAGCCTAAACCTACTTGCTCTTAACCCAACTTGACCTGAGCATATTGTCCTTTTCTACCCACTTAATTCTCTTTGCCCTATCCTTTCCCCCAACCCTTTCATTCTTTGTGAACATCTAAAATCAATTTATTACTCTTTCCTATCTCCCCTTAAGCCCATTAAAAAAAATCAAAACAGTTCAACTGGCTTTTGTTTGCTTGTTTGTTTGGTTTCCTCCTCACCTTTGAAGGTGAGATTAGTTAACCATTATCAAAAACCTAATTACTTTTGGACTTACTTTGATGAGGTAACTCAGAAACATCAAAATTTGCCATAAGATTGGCTCTGTCATCTATGAGGGGATCAAATTCACATGAATCACTAAATGACTATCTTTTATCTTTCAAAAAAAAAATGCTCTGTGTACCCAGAGAAGACTGATTTGAGGGTGAAGTCCTACATTTTTAAAATTTCAAGATATCATGTGTCAGCTCCATATTTCTCATTTTTATAGAAATAGTAAGAATCAATGTTTTGACTATTTGCAAAATAATCTCTTGTTGTTATGGTCTTAAAATATAACAATGGTGTATTTGGAATAGCTGGATTTGGGATTTACAGCATTGACAAACCATGGATTCTGTCAATTTCTAATCTGTTCATCTCTTTCAATACTTCTGGGAAATTTTCTTATATGATTTCCTTTTATACAGTGCTAAGATTCTTTTCTTTTTCAAAATTTGCTGAAGACCCAGTAATTTTAAAGAGTTCATTCCTTGCTCTAGTCATTCATCCTTTCTGATCTTATAAATGCCAACTCTTTTTCCTAGTTGTCTAATTTTCTGGAAACTTTTTTTAAAAACTTATTTTAATGTTTCTACCACTTTTTCCTCCTATGAAATGAAAATTTTTTTCGCTGAACCACACACATACACACACGTAATATATATGTATATATTTTTGCATGGATATTTCTATATTGAGTTTCATTATCATCTTGTCCTGAGACTTCTTAGTCATATTCAACCGTTTCTTCATCTTGTAAAGTTTTTGCTCATTTCATTTTTTCCTTGAATTTTTAGGGCATGTTCATCATCTATTTTACAATGTATTGAGATAAGTACAATTGTATTTCTGGTGCATCTGTTGGTATTGCTTGAGTATATTTTTTCTTCTGGGGTTGTTTTTTGCTCTGTTACTTTTAATTATATTTCTCACATTCTGATAATAAATATCAGGCAACACATAAAACAAGGAGATGTATGCTTGCCAAGGAACAGCTAGGCGGCACAGGCAATAGAATGCTGTCGTTGGAGTTCTGAGGACCTGAGTTCCTCTCCAGCCTTAGACACTAGCTGCGTGACCTTGGGCAAATCACTTAACTCCGTTTATCTCAGTTCCACATTTGTAAAATGAGCTGGAGAGGGAAATGGTAAATCATTCCAGTATCTTTGCCAAGAAAACCCCAAATGGAATCATGAATGGTGGGACACAACTGAAAATGATTAAACATATGCTTGTCAAAGGAATTTACCACTGTAATAGAGGAAATCAGAGGAGAGTCAAGGTCAAGAAGGAATCCTTTAAATGGTGAGTGCCTCCAGATGCTCCTGTTTCCAGATGACATCGTGTTGATTTTATTTAGCCCAAAGACACTGAGGAGCCTCCTGGAAGAAATCAATAGTCACTCAAAGGAGTTTGGCCTGTCTGTCGACACAGGAAAGATAAAATGAATTAAGAATGCTTATTGCCCAGATTTCTACATGCATTTGTATGAACATCCCATAGCACTCATCTAACAGTATGTATATCTGCAACAGACAGTTCAGATGGACAGTGATATGGACCCAGAGTTGAAAAGGCAGGGAAGGAGGGGCAGGGGGGAGGAGACTGGGCTACATTGCTTCTAGGAAATTACAAAGTTCGTTTATTGACCCAGGGCTTTCCATGAAAGTAAAACCCCATCTTCTACATTTTCCTGGAATTGCTTTACGGCAGCCAGATGTGGTACATCATCACTACTAAAGAACTAAAGACAAGCAGCACACCAAGGCTAATGGAAAGGCCCATGGTGGGTCTGAGCAGACTGCACCATATGATAAGCAAGGAGGAACTCCAAAAAAAGAACAAGTGAAGGGTGTCATCAAGGAACTCTATGACAAGAAGAGAAGATGGCCTGGTCCAGGGGCAAGGGCAAGGGATATCAAGTGTAGAGCCAGAGTGCTCACTTGTATCCTCATGAGGAAGGCCTCTAGGATGTTGGGTGATACCCTTGTGGAGAACTTTTGGAAGAACATGAACAATGGTGGCACCAAATGGACAGGCATGGATGGGTTGCAATCTGCGTTGTTAGAAGGAACACTAGAATCAATAAGACCACAGATGCATTTGGATATTTTGAGTATTAACCTTTTTATAGTTCTTTTGCTTTTTTAATTTTTTGAGTGTCTTTTTTTCCAAAATCAACTTTTTTAAGGGCTTTTGGTGACTTTATCTCTTCATAGCATTATTATTGCAATTCTTGAGGGGAATACTGAGACTTTCTTATTCCTCCATCTTATCAGGCATCTTCTTATACATATTCTTGTTTAATCTAGGTTGGTCTTGTCTCCCTCAACTAGAATGTAAGTTACTGGAGGACCTGAATCATATTTTTACCATCTGAATCCACTGTACAGAATGCCATTATATATATTTTTTCTTAATTACAAACAACACTTGATTTGGTTTGTTAAAATTCTCAAAATATTTGTCTGTAAGCCAAGGAAACAATCCTTTCTGATGAAAATCTATGAAGAAATTAGTTTGGGGATTTTCTGCTTCCCTGTTTTTTTGCTTCTCATTCCTAATTGCCCTGATGCTTAGTACTTCCTTCCTTTTGAAGATCAAACAGAAGAATATGAAAAAAGATGAGAATCAAATTGTCAAACACATGGGTAGGAGTAGCCTTTTCCTTAGCTTTGTAGCCAGAGCAGGATGTGCTCAGGTTTTTTTTTTTTTTTTTTTTTTTTTAAACCATCCAATAGACAATCTCTTTCAGTGTCCTAAGAAAATAAGGGCCCTGATTACCCACAGACATGCACTATGAACTGAACTGATGAGGGGAAGAACTAGCTTCTCTCCTCTGCCCTCCCCTTTTGGTCCCTATGGACCTGAGGAATGAGCTTGGGGTTTTTGTTCTAGTCTGTTTTGTTTGTCAATTTCAATTCCAGGCACAGGTGGCAGAATCCCCACTAGACACAGACTGAAGGGCGACAAAGCTGTCTCTGGGACCTGATTAGTCCCTGCCTCTCTTGAAGCAGCTTTCTGGTCCCCTAAGTGCATAAAAAGTCCCACTCATGTAGAGTTGGACCCTGCTGGCTTAATGAGTGTTTGAATACCACTAGGAGTCATAATACCTTTACCTGGTGACCAGATACATTTTTATATGGAGATGGGGGCACAACTGTGAAAATTAAATGCCACTGTATTTTGTTGCATACCCTTGCTATGTTAGGATGAAGTAAACATCCTTTTTGTTAACTCTTTAATGACTCACAAATATCTTACTTAATTCCCAAATCAAAGCTGAATAGGCATCATGCCAGTCCCTAGCACACCACATTTCACAATAAAGGCAAAATGAATACAAGACTGGAATATCAAATATCACACAATAAAAAAATTAGAAGAGAAGCAGATTGTTTACGTTCCATGGTCATGAGAAGCAGATAAATTCTTAATGAAGAAGGGATGTAAGCAATTACAAGGGATAAAATAGATAATTTAATTTTAATTACCTAAGACTGAAAAGCTTTTGCACAAAATAAACTAACATATATAAGACAAGAAGAAAAGCAATTGATTTGGAAAAATCTTTGTATAAAATATATTTGATAAGGATTTGACAGCCAAGATAATCAACTAAGAAAAATACATAAGACAAAAGACATTCTCCAGTAGGTAAGAGATCAAAGGATATGAATAAACAGTTCTCAAAAAAAAAGAATTACAAAGCATCATCAATGTTGAAAGTACTACTAATAAGAGAAAAACAAATCAAAACAATCCTAAAGTTTCAACTCACCAGCAAAATGATAAAAATAACAAAAGACTGGACTAGTTAATATTAAAGGGGTGTAAAAATACACCATATGTGGCGAGATACGAACTGGTTGGTATAACCATTCTGGAAATCAAATTGGAATTATTAAAATAGAGTGACTAAAGTATCGATATGCTTTGACCCAGAGATTCCACTACTAGGCACATACCGCAAATAGGTTATTGACTTAAATATACATATATTAGCACATGCTTCATATACACCAAAGTATTTATAGCATCACTTTTTATAGCAGAAAAGAACTGAAACTTAGTAGATGCCCATTCACTGGGAAATGGTTAAACAAATTGTCATACATCAATGCAATGAGATATTACTGTACTGTAAGAAATGATGATCATGAAGCAAAGTGATGTAAACAGAGCCAGAAAAATTATTTCCAACAATGGAAATGAAAAAAATGGATATGAAAAGAATAACCACCACAAAATAATATAAATTGAATGTTACAACTCTTGGTGCATAATGAAAGTATCAATTCTTTCATCGATCAATTGGCAATTATTTCATTAAATGCCTACTGTGTACCAGGCATTGTGCTAGGTGCTAAGAATATGAGTAAAAAGAAAGAAATAATCCTACTCTCAAGGAGTTTCCATTCTAGTGAGGGAGACAACAAGTACGTATTTTTAAAATAGCATAAATCCTAGAGAAAATTCCATGTGGTTGGATCTATATTTAGAAGGATTACTTCAGCAGCAGTGTATAGGATGGATTGGAGGGAGGAGAAACTTGAGATGGAAAGACCCATTTAAATGACTGTTCCAATAAACTACACATGAAGTATTTAAAGCCTGTACAATAAGGTGGTAACTGGGTGAGTGGAAATAAGGAGGTGAATGTGAAAAATAAATGATGTGAAGGTAGAAATGTCACATGTAGTTATGGTTTGCCTGCTTTAGTGGTGGGTCAACGTCATCTGCCCTGAAGCATTTCTTGCAGGCACAGTTTTCATATTTCATTCTTTCCAATGTATCTCAATTTCTTGTGGTACTAAAACACTGAATGTCACTTACTACACTGTCCATGTGTCAAGCTGATCATTATGATGGTTTTGAGCAGGTCTACTGCAATCCTAAGCCACCTATTTCTTAAATCATTATTAGGATCATGAAAATTATTATTCCTGTCTTCTTGTTAGATTCGGCCCAGAAGACAGAGTCCAATCCACATCTGAAAAGGGATCCTCTTTACAATGCATCTGAAAAGTACCCAGGCTTTCTTTAAAGATCTTAAGTGAGGAAAGATCCACTATACCTCCCAAGGCAGCCTCTTCCACTTTGGGATCACTTTTATTGTTAGGAAGTTTCTCCTTACATCATGTCCAAGTCTGTCCCTTTGCAACTTCTACCCATTAGTCCTAGTTCTTTCCTTTGGAGATAAGCAGAACGAATCTCACCTCTCTCCAGGTGACCATCTTCATATACTTGATGACAGCTAACATGACTTCTCTTCTTTAAACTAAACATACCTGGTTATTTCAACTAATCCCAATATGACATACACTTGAGATAGTCCCTCCATTCTTTCACCTTATTTATCAATACCCTTCTTAAAATGTGGTACTCACAACTGAATATACAATACTAGGTGGTGCACCAGGCCTGGAGTCAATAAGACCTGAGTTCAGATTTGACCTCAGATACTTATTGGTTGTGACCCTGAACAAGTCACTTAACTACCATCTGTCTCAGTTTCCTCAACTGTAAAAATGGAATAATGCCTCCTAGGGTTGATATGAGGACCAAATGAGGTAATAACTGTAAAGCACTTAACCTATCTTGGCATATAATAGGCACTTAATAAATGCTTGTTCCTTCCTCCCCTTTTATGAGACTATTACCTCCTTATTCCTAGAGGTTGCATTTCTCTTATACAGCCCAAGACTTCACTAGCTTTTTTGGCTTCCATGTCATGTTATTAACTCACATTGACCTTGTAGTCCACTAAAATCCCAAAACACAAAGTGCTTTTTTGTAATGTCTCCCCCATTCTATAATTGGGAAGTTAAAGTTTTTAACCTAAGTATAAATCTTTGTATTTATCCTTAACTACATTTCATACAATGAGATTCAACCCAACATTTTATTTGTTGAGATCTTTGTGAATTATCCCTCTGCATTCAATGTTTTAGCTTTCTGACCCAGTTTTGTGTCATTCACAAATTTCATAGTTATTCCATGTATGATAACTCTCAGTCACTGATTAAAATATTAAGTGGCTCCAAGTGAAAAAGAAAACCCCAGCATACTTATTCCAGCATGCCATTGAGCCATTATTGGCTGTCTTTGGGTTCAGTCATTCAACCGGTGACAAATACACCTACTTCTCCTGTCCTCTAGCTCAATTTCTCCATCTTGTCTGTAAAGATAGCATGAGAGATTTGGTCTAATGCTTTGTTGAACACTAACTGTATAAACTAACCATATAAACTAATGCTTTGTTGAACACTAACTATATAAACTAACTATATAAACAAAATTCCTTTGAATTAGAAACTTTGTCAAAATAGAAAATGAAGTTAGTTCTATATAACTTGTTCTGGACAAAGTCATGTTGTATACTAGTTATCACCACAACCATTTCTTGCATCTTGAACAGTACCTTTAGTACCTAGCATGATCCCTGGCACGTAGTAAATGGTTAATAAATGCTTATAGACTGATTGGTAGATGCTCGCATCATGTTATAGAATTTTCCAAACTTAGTGGCCTATAATTTGCAGACTCCAATCTCTTGCCTTTTGTTGAAAATTGGGACTTTTGCCTTCTTCTGAGCTACAGCATCTTTCCCATTCTCCCTAATCAGGTTCAAAATTCATTGACAGCAATTATATCTGCCATTTCTTATGCTATTCTGGGATATGTCATCTAGCCTAATGATTTGGACTCATTAAGAGCAGTGTTCTTTTATTATTATTTCCTTATCTAAAAACTGAACTTTATAACACCCATTTTTGTTCTTTCCTTTCAAGTTCAATGACTATTCTTCTTTACAGAGTAAACATCTACCTGGAACCATGCATGGTCCTTTTTATTCACAGACACACTGTACCATGACAAAGTCAGTCCCATGGATATTGACATTGTCAAGTAGATAAACAGCAGATACAAAACTGAAATCAAACTGCTTGCTGAATTGTTCCTGATTAATATTCAATTAAACTTAAATTCAAAACAAATTTATAGTCTACTCTATACAAGGCAATGTGCTAGGAGAAACTTAAAAAAAAAAGAAAGGCGTGTCCACCCACTGAGAAATAACCAATGAAATGATGACAGGTGGATATTATGGTAAAGTACTGCATCATAAAAAAAAAAACCAACAACAACAAATGGGAGGAAGCCAGAGAAACAGGGGAAACTATGTGTGAAGGAATACAGGCTGAAGAAAGCAGAACCAAGAGCCATAAATACAATAATTACAATAATGTATACAAAAACAATGCTAAAAAACAGCCAAAATCAGATTAATGGCAATATAGTTCCAGAAAACAGAATGTATGACAAGCATCTCTACTCTTAGTGGAGAGGTGGGGACTATAGGTAGCAAAAATACATGATCAGACTTGGTGGTTTTTCAGTTTTTATGACCCTAGGCACATCCCTCAACCTCTGTCTCAGTTTCAGAGAATAATAATAACATAATAATAATAACACCTACTTCTCAGTGTTATTGTGAGGATAAAATGAAATTATGTTTAGAAAGTGCTTTGCAAACTTTTACTCACTATATAAATGGTATCTATGATGATGATAATCAATTCTTTTTCTTTGTTCTAGGGTAGGATTCAGTTATTCAGGGAGGAATTCATGAGGATATGGCCATGATCAATCCGTCAGTCAACAGCCATTTATTAAGCACCAGGCACTATTCCAGACTCTTAGTTTTCCTATGCTGGTTGATAGTGATTCCTTGATCATACAAAAGGGCTCCATAATGAAGACTATCCAAAAGGCCTTGGGAAGGGGCACAGGTTGGAAACTGGAAATGTTCCTCAATTTCAGCCAGATCAGAGCATTAGTGGATTTAGAGCTGGAGAGATTGCAAAGCTCCCATAGTAGCCCAAGGCTCTCATTTTAGAGACACCAGCATGGAGACTGCTATCAGCTCTAGGAGAAGCAAAAGAGACCTAGATTCGTCTCAGCTGCCTCCATACATGAGCATCCATACATAATCCATGATGAGACAGGAAACCACAGAAATCAAGGCAGAAATTTTCCACTCTGTGATGTTGCCCTTGGTGTTCTCTATATCCAAATAGTGGCATGCATTGAAAAAGAAAGCACAGAAGCCTCAATCGCCAAGTATGTAACAGAAAAAATTGTGGGTCAACTTTTTCTTCAGGGTCACACAGCAAATGAGAACTCTGCAGAAGGTCAGAGGTGACCATGGATTATATGTAAATAGCCAATTATGTGAAGAAAGGTTCGCTTAGCAAAAATAGAACACATTTGATGGATCTTTTGACTTGCAACTGATAATATTTTCAAGTGAATTTGTAGTCAATATGTATAAAGCAACAATAAGAAGACCCCAATGTTGATAATTTCTTTGAAGCCAGAAGATGGTGACATCCTCCTTCTGCTGCACAAGGAACAACTCAAGTTTTGTGACCACAACGCACGTATTGTCAGTATCCACCACTCCCTCCCCTTAGTCCTCTGTGTGGTTTGGTCCTTCCCTGTGTGGTCTGTCTGTAAGGTTAGAAACACAGAATGATTCCCATCTATGTGTGTCCTGGAGAAAATAGAAACACATAGGTTATAATTCTACCCCTCAAAAAACTGCCTTGAGGGGTGGCTAGGTGGCACAGTGAATAGAGCACTGGCCCTGGAGTCAGGAGGACCTGAGTTCAAATTCAGCCTCAGACACTTAACACAAAACTAGCCGTATGACCTTGGGCAAGTCACTTAACCCCAATTGCCCTCCCTACCTTACCACCTCCAAAAAGCAAAAAAACAAACAAACAAAAAAAACTGCCTTGAGAAAGTCTAGACAATACTTGAATGATCCTGACTAAAGTATTTCCCTCCCTCTCAGTGAAGATATGATATTGATGAAGACCCATTTTCAACTGCTCATTCTCCTTCACTGCCCTCCCATATACATTACTACTAATACCTTCCCTCTGAGATTACTTTTCATATATAAATATACATGGATACATACATATATATATATATTATACACATACACACATACAATATCTCTATATCTCCATAGAAGTTTGTATTTTATCACCCCCAATAGAATGTGAGCCTCTTGAGAGCAGGAACTATATTTTTGCCTTTCTTTGTATCCCCAGAACTTAACACAAAGTCTGATAGAAAGTGCTTAATAAATGCTTTTGGACTGACTGACTTGAGGTCCCCTATTCCATATCCAATCAGTTGTCACATCATACTTATTATACCCCTAGTAAAACCATCTTAGCATATGGGCTAAGGCAGCTTAAAGGTAACCAACAGGCCTCAAACCTGTTGGTGGGTTAGGGGGTGTCTACACCAAGCATGTGAAGATTTCCCCCAGTCAAATGGACAGATGACAACAATTTATTCCAACAGCCTTGAAAGGTGGCTGAAACAGGCACTGTGGATAGCTTAAAGCTTGGTCAGACACCAAAGACACCACTACAGCCATCTTGCTACTGAACTTTTGTTGACTCTGGAAGAGAGTGAGGATGATGACTTTGTGCTACTCTGCCTCACTTAAATCCAATTCACGAATGAATCAATACATCACCCCATGATGTCTTTGGTCCTTTTCAAAAATGAAAGACAAACAGCTATCTCTAGGCCATGTGGACATTGGAGAGCCCACATGTGTAAGTGTATAATAGAATTATGAAGATTTTGTAAAAAGTATTAGCATGTCTGGGATTGGCTAGTAATGCTTTAGAGAGTGATCAAATGAACCAAGAGAACAACAAGTATTTTCAGAGTGTTGGAAGGGACTATGTATTAGGTTACTAGTGGAAATAATGGAGTATTATCAATGGATGTGGGTCCAAGGGTACCCAAATTAACAGCAAAACTGCAATTTACTGAAGACCAGGCTTATTTTGGCCCCTCCCAGTGAACATCAATCCTCCCTAGTAGCCTAGGCAACCAATTAGCCCCTTCATCTTCCTCTACTCATCACAGATGGAGTTTATTGAAAGTGAACCCTTGTGCTTTGAGCAGTGACAATAAAGAAAGAATGAAAGAAAACACAGAAAGCAAGGATAGTGGCACTCATGCTGGCGGCTTTAATTTGTCAATAACTCCATGACCTTGACCCAATTTCTAAGCTTTCCCCTACTAGTCCTTTGTTTCTCTATTCAGTGGTCATTATGCCTACTGGAGCCCCACCAAACCAGAGGGATACAGTGGGAACCGAAGAGAACAGTGACCTGGTCTAATCCACCTCAAGCTTTGGTACCAAGAATCACTCAAATCTAAACTGTCTTTGTCTGGGACAGAAACAGTGTCCAGAGTGTGCTGGAGAAAAGAGGAAAGAGTGATTTGAGATCTAGTAAAATCACTTTGATGACTGAATAGGGGATAGACTGGAGTGGGGAGAGACATGAGACAGGCAGACCCAGCAGGCTGTTGTAATAGTCTAGGTGTGAAGTAATAAGGACCTGCACTAGTTTGGCGATAGTCTCAGAGGAAAGAAAGGGGAATTTTTGAGAGATGCTTCAAAGGTGAAATTTCAAGCCTTAGCAACAGATTGGATATGGTGAGGGTGGGAGGGTGAGAGATAGTGATGAATTGAGGGTGACATCTAGGTTGTGAGCCTGAGAGACTGGGAGGATGGTATTGTCCCCCATAGGGAAAGTGGTAAGGAGGGGGGATTTAGGGAAAAAGAGAATAAATTCAGTTTGGGACATGTTAGGTTTAAGATGTCTGAAAGGCAGTTATTATTACATGTGTGTTAATGATTGTTGAATTCACAATGAAAAAGAAATTTTTTTAAAGTAATTTTAAAAAAATCCTTTTGATCAACTGAAAAAGGCAGGAGGCCATCAGAGAGGTTGGAACAGGATAGGAAGATTTGAATATCATCAGAATGGAGATAGTAATTAAATCCTTGGGAGCTGATGAGATCAACAAGTGAAGTAGTGTAAAGGGAAAAGAGGAAAAGGCCAGGCCAGAACCCTATGGGATACCTACGTTTAGAGGACATGGTCCAGATGGGGATCCAGCAAAGGCCTGAAGAAGCAGTCAGATAGGTAGGAAGAGAACCAGGAGAGATTGGTATCCAAAAAACCTAGAGAGAAAAGAGAATCAAAGAGGAGAAAAGCGAATCAACAATGTCAAAGACTACAGAGAAGTCAAGGAGAATGAGGATTAAGAAAAAGGCTTTTGGATTTGGCAATTAAAAGATCTTTAGCAACCTTGGAGAGAGGAGTTTGCATAGAATGATGAGGCCAGAAGCTGAATTATAAGGGGTTAGGGAGAGAGTGAGGGGAGAGAAAGTGGAGGCACCTATTATAGATGGCCTTTTCTTTTTTTTCCCAGGGCTAATTATTGTCCATTTTTATTGCATAAGCCAAATAGAAGGGTACTATGTACAGAGGAGACAGGGGAAGATCATTTTTTAGTCTCCTCCTCTTTAGACAAAGTCTTGATGATCTCCTCTTTCTTAGCCTGCAGACCCTCTCCCCAACGCTTTTGTGCTTCCTTAGTCTTAGATCTGGGACCTTCAGCCTGGTCAGCCAAGAGCTTCGTCCGGGCCATGTCTGCCTTCAGTTTATGAATGTGCTCCATCAGGATTCACTTATTCTTGAACACATTTCCCTTCACCTTAAAGTACAGGCTGTGGCACATGTGGTGGTCGCTCTTTTTGGATTCACAATATCTTCAAAGAAGACAGTGCAGAATCCTCATTCGCCTCATCCAGGTCACCTTCTCAGCCATATGAGCATTGGCAGTACCCTTTCTCTTACCAATACCCATGTGCCTGCCTTTCCATCGAGCCAGAGTATTTTTTCAGCATCTGGCACGAAAGTGCACAGTAACGGGCTTCCAGATGATAAACCCATCTTTAATCAGCTTCCGGATCTGCTGGCATTGGCAATTTCATTGGTCTCATTGGGGTCAAGCCGTACCTTCTTCTTTCCACATCGAAGGACACTAGAGGCAATACTCTTCTGAAGCCTGAACATACTCATGGCTGCAGCCACAGGGCAGAAAAGGAAAGGAGAGATGGCCTTTCAAGGAGTTTAGCCCCAAATAGCAGAAAAGATGTAGGACAATAGTTAGTGGGAATAGAAGGATCAAGTGAGTTGGGTTTGTTTTGTTTTGTTTTGTTTTGTTTTCTGCAGATAGGGAGAGATGGGCATATTTCCAGGCAGTAGAGAATGAGTCAATAGACAAGGAATGACAAAAGGGGCAATCTGTTGGATGAGAGGCTGGTCCCAACAAAAAGACACTCCTGACTTTTCAATTCTGAGCATTAATTTCTCTTCTTCAAGACTCTCAAATCACTTGTCTTCTATCAAAATGTTATACGAATGATTTTCAAGTTGGTCAAAAGATTTTAAAATTACTTTTTAAAAAATTTAAAAAATTTCATTTTTATTGTGAATTCAACAATCATTAGCACACTTGTAATAAGGCATGAAAAAGAACAGGGAAGAGAATTGCACAAGAAACTATGAACTACCATGTATACTGTTTTTAAAGAAAGACGTATTACATGACATCATTATATCATGTTGTGTTATGTTGTGCTGTGTTATGTTGTATTATATTCACATATATATGCTTAACAGTGTAGTTTTTCAGAAGTTCCACTCGTGGCCCCTTCTTTATCTCCTCTCCCTTCCCTGTGTGAATCTTTAAAATGTTATATTAATGCCCTCTTTTTTCAAGTCTATCTCTATCCACCAACCTACCTCACCTCACCTCCCCCTTGTTATACATCTCCTTTATAACAAATATGTATAGTGAAACAAAGCAAATTGATACTTTGGCTATGTCTCAGAATGCAAGCCTGATTTTATACCTCTAGTCCATCACACTGCTAAGAGGTATAAGATATGTCTTACTATCAGTCTTTTGAAGTCATAATCTGTTGTTTGGTTAGAGTTGTGAGAATAATTTCTCTAATTATTGACAAGTTCATCACATAAATTATGATTTTCCTCACCTTAACTCCACATTTCTCTGAACCCATTATAATCCCCATTTCTTGTGGCATAATAAAATTCCATAACTTTCATATACCACCATTGGTTCGCTTGCCAGATTTCCCCACATGGTAACTTGAACAAGATTATAGAATTATTATTGCTTCTTTCCCAGTAAATTTCCTTTAAAGTTTATAGAAAATCTTGCAAAATCCAGAAAAAATTTTCCTCCTTCTTCCTCTCCATCTCCTTCTCTCCTGATGGGTAAAGATCAGTGACTTGCTTTTCTCTAGCTTATGGGCTGCTCAAGCATTGATATTGATTGGTGAAAAGAAAAGACTGCTGAAAAGGACAGCACGAAAAAAAGTCAAGGAGAAAGCAAAAATGTTATCCAGGAACCAATCAGTGGTTACTATCACTGAAGAACTTTAGTTATTGGACCAGCCATAGAAAAGTACTGACATGAGTATCATAGGGAGAAAAGACTTCATGGTTGTGTCCAGAAGCATGAACTGACAGGTAATCCAAGAAGGGATGCAGAAATTTATCTCTTCATTGAAATTTACATTCCCATCTACCCAACAAAGACACACACACACACACACACACACTCGCTTCTGGGAGTCTGACCAGACTTCTCCAATTGGCATCATGAATTTTTAGAGGGGTTTGGGGCCAAAAATATTTTAGAATGAATGGGGAATGAGACTGTGCTAATGTGATTACTTTGTGTTGCTTTACTTTTCAGTCCTATCCTAAACAAATGTTCTGTTTCTAAACTTAATGGAAGCTTTGGTTTGCTGGTAGGGATAGAAATAAATACTTTAGACAAGATTTGACTTCAGAAATTCCCAGAGTTGTTCAAATGTAGGCAAAATAATCAATGGAGATTATTAATTACTAAGAATCCCTGCAGTAGGAAGCACCCTTTGTATGAGAGAAGTTTTAATAAAATAGATTATATATGTGATCATGGAAACGTCATTTAACCTCTCAAATTTTCAGCTTCCTCATCTGTAAAATGCAAAGAATAATAACACTTACTTCTCAGTATCATTATTAGGAAAGTTCTCCACAAACTTTAAAGTATTACATAAATGTGAGTTTGCACAACCTCAAAACGATTCCTGGCAATTTCAATGTTTCAGAACAGAAGGAAACCTAAATTCAAGGGAGAAAGATGAACATTTTCTTTGTGTATTTCTCTTTAGCAATTTAAATGTGGATGTTGCAGCTGGAACCAAATAGTAATCATTTCCTGTGGTTTTCTACCTTTTAACAACATTATCTTTGCAGGATCAAATATTATTCCTGTGTTCCTCTTCAATATCACATGTTTTGAAGTTTCTCTCACTCTGGAGTGAAGCCAAGTTTCTGAAGGCACATTTCTGTATAAACATTACCAAAAGGATAGAGAAAAATCTTTTCAGAAATACTGTTCAGTCTCAGTGTTAGTTTGCCAGGACCAACAAACACAGCCCTCACGTGGAAGGAGGGAAAGTGCCTTCAAAAATGCTCTCAGAGATATGCTAATTCATCATCATGTCAAAGTCTGATACTATCACTGAGAATATATCATTGAGAAATAGGTTTTTGGCTTTCTCCTTGAATATATTCATCAAGTAAGATCATATAAATAGAGCTGGAAGGGACCTTGGAGATGATCAAATCATTTTTGAGATGAGGAAGCCAGGGCACATAGAAGCTAACGCCCAGGATCTCACAAGCTAGGAAGTGTCTGAGGCAAGATTCAGCCTCAGATTCAAACCCCCATTCTTCTTTTCTCCAAATGCAACACTACATCAGGCTGCCTTTCCTACATCAGGACCGATGAATATTTACCAAAATATCATCATCCCTTTGGAAATAAACTCCAGAAACCATTTCTTTTGGGGTCAAATTGAAATATCTTTTTAGTTCCAAAGAAGACTGTCTTAGTGTTTCCCATCCTCATATTTTAGCATATCCAAAATATCAGAAAGATAACTCTCTAGAGAGTACTATTCTTGGAAAAATTATTATCTTAGTTTTTTTCATTCCCAGCCTTAATTTCCAAGCCACGCTGCCTGAACTCAGGTCTTCCTTCTCATCCCTCTTCCACTGGACTCTGCTCCTGGAACCCAGCTCCAATAAGCAAGCTTTCTTAGGATATTACCAAGAACCAGACTTCCATGTCACCTCAATTGCTCATGCATTCATTTATTCATCCATTCATTTTCTCTGCCAAACTCCCAAATTTTTCATTTTTTATCAAAATATGGTATGAGATTTAACAACCAATAAGAAGAAAAGTTTTTATGCTTGCATTCACATTGTTGATGGATCAACAAAACAATAATATCAACATCTTGGGCAAAGCAGGAAATCTTTCAATGCGGCAAATTTTTGAAACTTTTTTTTTTAAAGCTTTTTTTTGCTTTTTTTTTTTTTTGGAGGGGAGAACACAAGGCAGTTGGGGTTAAGTGACTTGCCCAAGGTCACATGGCTAGTAAGTGTTAAGTGTTTGAAGCCTGATTTGAACTCAGATCTTCCTAACTCCCAGGCTGTTGCTCTATTCACTGTGACACCTAGCAGCCCCTGAAAATCTTTATAATCACTATGTCAATGACTTGTGATTTCATTTGCTGGTGTGGGATCTCCCTCAAAATCCTTATCTGCTGACATTACAAAGCAGTTCATTGAGATTCAGAACACTTGCATTGTACATAAAATTTTCTTTCACAATCATTTTGGGAATCACACACAAAATGGGATTGTATAGTTTATTTAATTTCTCTTGTTTCTTATTCCAACAGGACTTGGCAGCTTTAAAATACTTCCAGAATTTGCCTTTGGTCATTACAACTTTTTCCAGTCCATTCTTTCCAAAGCTACGCTTTTCTTGGCTACTACCTTTGGTTATCTCTACATTAAAATACATTTTTTTAAAATGCTATCATGACAATACCCACTAGCTTTACTTTTTGGCAGAACTTCTTCCTCATAGCTAAAAGGGGAAGGGAGAAATTGTTAGATTTTTTTAGTAGAATTTATAGGATACATGAGGGGATCCATTTGCATTTCCAATCATAGGACAGAGAGTCCTTATAAGTCATCCTGATTCACAGATCTTCAAAATTTAAGACACCATCTTATTCAATCTTGACCTGAACAAGAATTCTCTCTACAATACGCTCCACAAATGCTTTTATAGCCTTTGCTGACAGCCCTCCAAGGACAGGGAAATTCACCACTTCCCAAGGCATCCCATTCCACCATTCCATTTTTGGTCAGTTCTAATTAGTAGAAAAATTTTCCTTACTCTTCCCTCACATTTTCCTTAGGGCAGAGGTAAGTGACAACTTGGAATAGATTAAGTCACATAGAGAATAAATATTGGAGTCTGGATTATAACCCTTTTCTGACTCCAAATCATATCTAGCATATTTGGAGGCAATACTTGTTTATGTGTTGTCTTTACATGGGGTAGGTGTGAGGAGGAGAAGGGATGATTTTCTATCTTCTGCATTCTCTTTCAGTATCAGTTATGAGGGAAGGAGGACATAGTCCACAGGTGGTTGGACTCTCAGGCAGGGGACACTGGGCAGACCTAGTAAAATTTAGTTGCTTTTGTTATTTTTTCCACATTGTAAAAGTCTTTTTTAAAAAGTTATTTATTTTGTTTTAAAATCATTTTTATTTCCTACTGTATCCCTTTCTCCTCCCCCATCCAGAGAGACATCCCTAATTTTTTTGTTTTCAAAATTAAGTTCATTCATCCTTTTTAAAGATTTTTTTATTTTTAGGTTTTTTTTTTCTAAATTCCATTTTATTTTGTTTTCAGTTCCAAATTCTCTCCCTCCCTTTCACTTCCCCTTACCCACTGAGAAGGCAAGAATACCAAAATCCATTACAAATATGTATAGTCATGCAAAACAAATTTCTGCCTAAGCCATATTACAAAAAAAAAAAAAAGAAAAGAAAGAATAAGAAAAAAGATGAAAATATGCTTCCCTCTGAGTCTGGAGGTGGATAGCATTTTTCATGAGTTCTTTGGAATTATGGTGGGTTATTGATCAGTTACTAAATCATTTGCAGTTTATTGTCTTTACAATATTGCTATTGTTGTATTAATTGTTCTCCTGGTTCTGCTCACTTCATTTTGCATCAGTTCATAAAAGTTTTCCCAGATTTCTCTGAAACCTTCCCCTTCCTCATTTCCTATAGCTCAACAGTTTTCTATCACATTCATATACCATAACTTGTTAGCTATTCCTCTATTAAGGGTCATCTTCTCAACTTCCATAGGGCAACTAGGTGGCTCAGTGGATAGAACATCAGGACTGGAATCAAGACCTGAGTTCAGATCTGGCCTCAGACACTTACTAGCTCTGTGACCCTGGGTAAGTCATTTAACCCCATTTACAAATGAAGAACAAAATAATATTTTGATATAAAGGGTGATATCATAAGCAAATTAGTGGAGCACGGAAGAAATTACATAATGAACCTATGGACCTATAGATAGGAGAAGAGTACATGACCCAACAAGAGATGAAAAGCATCACAAGACATAAAATGGATAATTTTGATTACATGAAATTAAAAAGGTTTTGCACAAGCAAAACCAATGCAGCTAAAATGAGAAGAAAAGCCATTTGTAAAATTAGCTGAAGAAGGAAA
>CM053585.1:89032147-89097798 GCA_028646515.1 Pseudochirops corinnae
AAACCAAATAATAAATTCATTTGGAGAAACAAAATATCTAGATTAATAACAAGGAAAACAGGGGAAAATGATAGAGATAAAAAGGGAATAGTTTTTCAAGATCTCAAACTGTATTATAAAACAATAGTCAATAGAACCATTTGATATTGGGTGTGTGTGTGTGTGTGTGAGAGAGAGAGAGAGAGAGAGAGAGAGAGAGAGAGAGAGAGAGAGAGAGAGAGAGAGAGAGAGAGAGAGAGAGAGAGAGAGAGAGAGAGAGAGAGAGAGAGAGAGAGAGATTAACAGATTAGACAAGACAGAATCAGAAACAATGAAACCTGGTGTTCAGTAAACCAGGAACCACAAATTACTTATGAAAGTACTTCCTATTTGATAAGAACTACTGGGAAAACTGGAAAGCAATATGGCAGAAATTAAGTTTGAACCAAAAAAGCTTCTGCACAAACAAAATATATACCTGGGATAAGAAGAGAAGTGGTCAAATGGGAAATTTCTCAGATAAGAGTTTGGTATCCAAGATACAGATATATAGACATCAGGCCACCAAAATCCATTTCCCAATAGATAAATGGTCTCAGAAGATATAAATAAATAGTTCAAAAGAAATACAAACTACTAACAATCATACAAAATGCTCTAAATTACTAATAAGAGAAATGTAAATCAACACAATCTTGAAGAGACGTTCCATACCTAGCAAATTGGTAAAAATGACAAAAGATGTTGGAATGTCAATGTTGGAAGGGGCTATAGGAAAATTGGCACACTAGTACATTGTTGGTAGAGCTATGAATCGATATAGCACTTTAGAATCATGCAAACAGTGATTAAAAGGTCATATCCTTTGACCCAGAGTTTCTACTACTAGGCTTATCTTCTAAGGGGATGATTGATAAAAAGCGGGTCCCACATATATACCATTATACCATAAGCAGCATTTTCATAGTAATACATAACTAGAAATAATTGACTGGAAAATGGCTAAACAAATTGTGGTACGTCAATGTAATGGAATATTATTGCATTGTAATAAATGAAAGACATGAAGAATACAGAAGAGCATAGGAAGATTTACACAATCTGATGCAGAGTGAAGAAAACAAGAGCCAAGAAAACAATATACACAATGATTAAATAATATAAATGGAAAAAAAAAACCACAGAACAATCAAAAATGAACATTGCAAAATTACAAAAGGCAAGCCTGGCCCCAAAGAAAAGAAATGGGAAGACACCCGCACTCTTTTGTGTACATGGAAAGTCTGTGAGTGTGGAACATTTCATATATTTTAGGCTTTTTATGTATTGATCAATTTTCCTGATTTTTTATCTTCTTTCTCTTTTTTTTTTCCTTTTAAATACTACCTTTTATATGGGGTAGCTTTCTGAGAAGGATAGGGGAGACATACCAGGAGAAATTCTGGTAATATAAAAAACAAATGATATCAATAAAAATTATTTTAAAAATGCAAAACAAAAGGACATGTTGATAGATTTCTTTTCAAATGAGTTTCCAGTTATAATCACATAGATTGTGTCCTGGAATTTGTCTAGGGTCAGACTGTCCCATGGGGCAAATAAGCATTTTTCTAGAGGTGTGTGGAAGAGCTTCATTGCAACTTTATAGAAGTTCAGAGTTGGAAAGAGCTTTACCAGCCACTTGTAGTGGTTGTTACAGTGGGGATTACACAGTTATATGGCTTACTCCAGCTTGTTTTGGCATCTCAGTATTGGGACTGTATGAGGCAGTGAAATTGTGATTCTGTGAAGTACAATCAGGCTCTTCCACCAGGTAAATATTCATGTGCCCCATGAGACAACTGAACCCTGTGTAAACTCTAGGAGACCATCTCTGGAGTGAAGCTTGTTGTTTTTTTAAAATCTGTAATGTAATATTTGGCTGTCACTGATCCCAGGGGAACCTACCTACTGGAAGAGATGATAAGCATCATGGAATTAGCTACAGTGTAGAACAGAACTGACATTTAGCTCTTCACAATCTGGCTTTGTTCTTGGCAACAAATTTGTAGAAAAGTGTCTGTTAGAGATTCTCCAGTTACCCAGAGCTCCGAGAATACCTCATAGGGAAGACTGTCAGTTATGGTGGGTGCAGAACTGTGACTTCATTCCTTTAAACCAGAAAAGCCAACTTCCCATCCCAGGTCCCTTTAATAAAGGTGGCAGCTATTGCTTTTCCTTTCTTATCTTCTGATCTCATTTGATCCTCTCAGTAGCCCTGTGCTGTATTTATTTATAGAACCTCTCCAACATTACCTGTTGCTCTTTTGTCATTTCTGCCAATTTGCAGAGTTGTTTTGATTTGTGTTTCTCTTACTATTAGTGATTTGGAGCATTTCTTCCTGTGGTGGTGAATTATGTGTAGTTTTTCTTTTAATAATTGTTTGTTCAGGGCGGCTAGGTGGTGCAGTGAATAGAGCACCAGCCCTGGAGTCAGGAGGACCTAAGTTCAAATCTGGTCTCAGACACTTAATACAAAAACTAGCCGTGTGACCTTAGGCAAGACACTTAACCCCAATTGCCCTACCTTCCCCCTCCAAAAAAAAAAGAGGAAGAAGAAAAAAGAATTGTTTGTTCATATCCTTTGGCCATTTATTGGGGAATGGCTATTAGACCTATATCTATCCATATATGTATATGTGTATATAATTTTTCCAAACCCTCATTATACATCTATATCTGTACATATATGTGTGCATGTATGTATATATGTATGTGTATGTATAGTTCCAAATCATTATCAGAGACATTTGATACAAAGATTTTTTTTTCTTGTTTGACCACTTCACTTCTTATCCTAGTTACATTAATGTTTTCTGTGCAGAAGCTTTTCAGTTTTAAGTAATCAAAGTTGTCTATTTCATCTTTTATAATTGCCATTATTTCTTGTCCAGTGAAGAATATATCTCCTAGTCATAGAAAGGCACACGATCTGTTTCTCTTCTAATTTTTTGAATATGATCTTTAATATTAAGGTCACACACCCATTTTAGAACATATTATGGAGTGTGGTATAAATATTAGTCTAAGTCTAATTTCTGCTGGATTGTTTTCCAATTTTCCCAGTAGTTTTTTTTTTTTATCAAAAAGGGAGTTTTTCAGTAGGAAATTCATGTTTTCTATTTTATCAAACACTGGATTATATTAAGAGTTCCATTGTTTCTGAATCTCCCTTCTCTAGTCTGTTCCACTGATCTCTCTCTCTATTCTTTAGCCAATACCAGATGATTTTGATGACTTCCACTTTATAATAGAGTTCGAGGTCTGGAAGTTCTATCCTCATTTGTCTTAGGGCAGTTTTACATTACTAAAAGAGCACTTACTATTGGTAGTCACAGCTTGAATGCCTCTTGCTCAGCCTCTATGGTTGCTTGCAATAGACAGGACTTAGACTGTAGACACCTCTCAGAGACACGTAGTAAACTATAGGCAGCTGTACCAGGAGAGCCTATCCAAGTGCCTGTTGGAAGGTCCTAGAGGATTCCAGGATAGTCTCATAAATAAAATAAAAGCAAACCATAAATACTATAGTTACAGAACTACATGAATGCAGAGAGAAGTTTGAGGAAACTAACATCAAGAGAAATTAAGGAATTGACCAGAGTCATATGGCTATTTAGGGCAACATCTGTACTAGAAACCAGGGCTCGCTTCTTTAGCTCAAGGTATTGTCCGCTCCATCACAGTACTTTGAAAATGTTCAAAGATGGCGGCTTCTGTAATCTTCCTAATTGTATGCTCAGTGGTTGAAAATGTCTTTGAATTCATTACTCAAAGGGCACTCTATTTTATTTGCTTCTCTTTCAACTACGGGCGAGCCCATATCTTTCAACAGCTGCTGCCATTTATAGAATTGTCTATAAACTCGAAGCCTCTTCTCCCTTTGTTTTGTCCAAGCTTTTCATTGTTGTCAATCCCTCCCTTGTATCATGTTGAATCTTGACAGGCTACATCGATCTTCTCCTCCTCCCGTCGCAAACCCAGATTCATTACCCTCCAATGTCTAAATCATCCCCTAAACCCTCTTCTCACCTTCTTTATTGTCCCCTAGGTGCCTTGTTTTCGGCACCTCAGACATGGAAGAAAGAGATCATGGAAGTCATACAGAATAGGGAAGTGAAAGGAAAGCCAGTGTAAATGAGGATCTGACTTACTTGCTTTCAAGCAGCAATAAGGGAGTAGTTACATGGGGGTAGATATGGCTCCGTTCAAACCAGGGTTCCATAACCAACAGAGTCCATAAGGAACAACACAGGCAAGGGTATGGTTATCATCTCTGATGTAAACCCTAAAGGTTAATTATATTCAACTTTGTGATCATATATGGTTTGTTTATTCATAAATTTGCCCAAATACTTTTGAATCCAATTATAGTTCTTATCTCTTTAGTTTCTAAGGATAATACATTATATACATTTATTAACTTCTACTGATTAAAAAAAAAGATGGGTTTTTGTTTTAACAAAAAACTTGGGATCATTGAAAGAACTGCAATTTCCCAAAGGCAATCCAACCCATTCTACTCCTCCTGTCCATCGTCAGGCCCAGCTCATAGTCCACTGTCCAAGATAAGAGTATTGCCGGAGCAGCTCAGTGGGCAGTTCATTTAACTGTATATGATGGTTCAGATAATAAGGATTTTTCATATTTTTTTCCCTTTAATTTCTGTGTGGATACTTAGGTTGAATTCTCTTAAATTGTCATAGATGTCATTTAGGGCACTCTGCTATCTGTAGTACTAATAATATCTAGCATTTATATAACACTTTAAGGTTTACTAAGCACCTTATAAATATTATCTCATTTTATCCTCACAGCATTCTTGGTAGAGAGCTGCTATTACCCATTTTACAGATAGAGGAACTGAGGCAGACAGATTCAGTGACTTGCCCAGGGTCACATGGTTAGTGACTGGTCAGATTTGAACTTAGGAAGATGAGTCTTCCTGACTATCCACTGTGCCACCTAGTTGTCCATTGTCTTCTATATACATAATAAATAAAATAAAAATTTATTTTTTACTAAATTTACCTAATGAAGTTTCAAAAGGGGACCCTTATCCTAATATTATTTCAGGAATTGCTTAACAAGTCTGTGTTCACTTTATCCAGGCACATAGGTGGTACACAGTGGATAGAGCACTGCATTTGTAGTTCAAATATAGCCTCAGACATTTGCTAGCTATGTGAGCTAGAGAAGTCACTTAAAGCTCCTTTCTGCCTCAGTTTCCCCATCTTCAAAGTGGAGATAATAATTGCATCTACCTCTAAGAGTTGTTGACAGGATTAAAAAAAATGAGAGGCAGCTAGGTAGAACAGTGAGTAAGACTACTAGACATGGAATTAGGAAGATCTGAGTTGAAATTCTGCCTCCAACACTAGCTATGTGACCTCCAGCAAATCACTTAACTCCTCAGTGACTTGAGCAACTTTCTAAATCTGTTGGCTGAGGAGGAAGTACTGACCTGCATTGGTAGAAGGAGTTTTCTCTCTTAGGAGTTCCCTATATTAATGAATTCACAGGTCCAGTCCCTACTCACCAGAGGTAGATAGGATGGTAGAGGCAGCTAAGCACAGTGGACAGAATGCTGGACCTGGAGTCAGGAATCCTTGAGTTCAGATTTGACCTCAGACACTTACTAGCTTCATGACCCCTGGGCAAGTCATTTAACATCACTCAGACTCAGTTTCCTCATTCTTAAAATGGAGATAATAATACTCCTACTTCCCAGGGTTGTTTTGAGAATCAAATCAGAAAACATTTGCAAGGTGCTTTGCAAACTTTCACACACTACATAGATGCTAGATAGTATTAGTATCCCTGTGACTCTCTTAAGGAAACCCAAGATTGTACTAGCTTTTTTTTTTGGTGGGAGGGAGTCTGCCATATCATATCATATTGTCAATGCATATTGCAAGCAATTCATTAAAAGCTCCAGATCTTTTTTTTTAAAAAAATCTTTCTAACCGTGTCTCCACCACCTTGTACACTACTTGTAAACTCTATTTTTGGACCCAAGTGTAAGAGTTTCTACTCATTCCTGTTAAATTTCATCTTATTCAGTTTGGCTCAGTAGTCCTCCAATGCGATGAGAATCTTTTCAGATCCTCACTCTGTCCACCGTGCACCAGCTAACTCTTTTGTCTTTGTATCATTCCTCTTGGCATTTTACTTGGCAGGTCCTTCTTTAATTCTATTATATCTTTAATGAGGTGTTGGCAAGCAGAGCTACAAACCATATTCCAACCTCAGAATATAAATGCATGGTGTTATATAAGGAAGATGATCCCTTTATTTATTCTATTTAGCTGGAGCTCCCCCTTCCCCACCAGTATTTTCCTTCCTTTTATTCACTGATAAGGGCCAGGTGCTATTGACTGTTTTCTACCCATTGAGCAGAACTAGTGGCAGACAACCCAGTCAGGAGAGGCGATGAGGCATAGAGTGAGAGGATCTGGGTTCAAATCCTAGCCTCGCTACTTATCATTCAAATAACTACAGGCTCATCCTCATCTGTAAAGTAAAGGAGTTGAATTACATGATCCTCAAGTTTTCTTCAATGTCAAGATGAGAAAGTCACTTCTCTTGGTTATACTTGAATTGAGCGCTCCTTCCCTGACCTTCTGAGCATTGGACCTGGGTAGAATTAACTATTTTTTAAAAAATAATTTTAATTTTATTTTCAGGTCTGAATTCTATGCCTCTCATACTATCATGCCCCTTTTGAGAAAACAAAACACAGTACAAACCAAACCAATTCCTTCTTTGTCCATGTAGGATTAACTGTTACTCGAGATGTGGAAATCTTGGCAAGAAAAACTACCATTAAATGGAGAAGAGAATGTCTGAGAATCAGGACTTTGGAACTGACCTCCTTCAATGTTTAGTTCTTTCTGTTCAATATGAAGCCCCAAAGTTAGATCTGATACAGATTTATTTTCATTTTCCTTGTTGAAAGTTTTAAAACTGTTGCGTAGACCATATTACCTATGATAGAAGCTTATCTTCTGTTTGTTGAATTTGGATTGAATTTGTAAGCTACCATATGCCTATACAAAAAGAAGACAACTTTGATTTCCATCCACCCTTTGTGTTTGAGAACATCCTCTATCAACTCGGATCACAAATATCTACGATCTAGAAAAGGTCTGTGTAAGATATAAGTAGAGGTAAAGGAACAATTGGGGCTCAGTCTGAATTCAATTTCCTTACACTTCCTAGCCATATAACTCTCTAGATCACTTGATAAGATGTTGTTACTGAGTCATTTTCAATGGTGTCCAGCTCTTTGTGATCCCATTTGGGATTTTCTTGGCAAAGGTACTGGAGTGGTTTTTCATTTTCTTTTCTAGCTCATTTTTACAAAAGAGGAAACGGAGGCAAACAGGGTTAAGTGATTTGCCCAGGGTCACGCAGCTAGTAAATGTCTGAGGACAGATTTAAACTCAGGAAGATGAGTCTTGGGGTGGCTAGGTGGTACATGTGGCAGCTAGGTGGTGCAGTGAATAGAGCACTGGCCCTAGAGTCAGGAGGATCTGAGTTCAAATCCGGCCTCAGACACTTGACACACTAACTAGCCATGTGACTTTGGGCAAGTCACTTAACCCCAACTGCCCCCCAAAAAGCACAAAAAAAAAAAGGAAGATGAGTTTTCTTGACTCCAGGCCCAGTACCCTATCTGCTTTGCCACCTAACTTTATAAGTCTTTGTAAGATTCAAAGTATCATAAATCTTCAGGTACTATCTTTGTGGTTATTGTTTTTGTCATTATTATTGACTTTTAGGCAGTGGTATGCTGATAAACATTTAACAACCAGCTCTTTGAAGTCACTCAACACACCTTTAAGTGTAGTCTGCATTATTAACATCTTCACTTTTATGATAAGACTAGACAATCCAAGAAACAAGCCCTGATCGGAGCATTTGCTGTTTGCTGAGGTAGAAAGGCTCACACTAAAAATTTAACTACCCACTACAGCAAAGCCCTAAATTTTTAGAGGAAGTAAAGAATCCTGGATGGAATGCTGGGCTTGGAGTTATAAAGCCCTATATCCAGTTCTTGCATCCAATATTTACTAGGATTGTGTCTCTGGGCCAACCTCAGCACCACCCAGCTGCCTGTAGGTAGGAAACATTTGGAAAGGGCATAACAAGAGAGCTTTGTTGAGCTTGACCCCTTGGTCCCTTGACCCCAGGCCTTGCCTCTCCAGCCAGTTTGTGACTCATGGTTCTTGTATCCCAGAATTTAGCATGGCGTCTGGTGCATCAGAAGTACTTAACTAACGCTTGCTGACTGACTACATCTGCTTCAGAAGCTGATAAGGCTGTCTGGCTCTTCAGCTAAACAGGCCACATTCCTGGTTACCTTTCTTAGCTTACCGGTAGGTAGATTCTGCCTCAGACACTGTGTGTAGCCTCCTGGCTGTTCCACAAACAAGACACTCCATCTCTTGATTCCTGGCACTTTCTCTGGATGTCTCACCTGCCAGGCAAGCTCTTCCTCCTCAACTCTGCCAACCGACTTCCCCGGCTTCCTTTAGATCCCAACTAAAATGTCATCTTTCCCAGGCCCTCTTAATTTCAGTTCCTTCCCTCTGTTAATTATTTCTTACTTATGCTGTATATAGCTTGCTTGTATATATTTATTTGCACGTTTTTTACCCCCCCACACACACACTCTTAAATTGTGAGCTCCTTAAAGGTAAACATTGTCTTTTGCCTTTTTATATTTCCAGTCCTTAGCACAAGGCATGGCACATAGTAAGCACTTAGTAAATGTATATTGATTGATTGTAAGAACTTCCCCAATGTCTCTTTTTCTTCTGCTCCTTGACTGTTCAAACTGGGGAGGCTTTGGTCAGCTGAATTGACCCTGCTGAACCTGTGGGTCCCAGGGAAAGGAAGGTGGAATGGAAGAGCAGTAACCGTTATGGTATAGAGAACAGAAGCCAAGCTTCTCCCCAAACATGGGCAGACAGGCTGAAGTTTGTGTCTTTGGCTGCTATTTAGCATTTCAGAGCTCTCAAACCTGCAGTGCTCAGCTCCTAGGCAATGGGTCTGGGGAGAAGTAATTAATTCTGGTAGTGTCTGCCAGGATGGACTGATTATGAGAACATGTCTGGAATTCCCCCGTTGTATAAAAATCCTGGCAGTACTTGGGCCATCAATCATACTTGTCATAGACTAAAAGAAGCTCTCTGGGTGGTTCTGGAATGGGGGAGGGAAGAATGTTTCTTTTCTTACAGGTGAGAGGGATTCCCTGGCAAAGACAGAAAATTGATCTTCTTGAGTGTTATGTAGGGAGTGAGTACGCAAGCGTTGTCCTAGGTCCTCATTGCTATCCCTTGATAAGGACATGAATCTGGCACTGATGTTTCCTCCCTATACAAAGTATAAAAGTTTCCATGGCTACCCACTAGATGTTTGTTCAAAGGTGGAAGGTCTCTCCAGCAAGTGTTGAGGCATTCCTATTAGCATCACATTTGAGGATTGTTGATTGAGTCCTTGCTAGTCATACCTCTGAGCTAAGGCCCTGGACTTTTAAAATGGAAAGCAAAGACGGAGTGAGTACCAGCTAGATGGCCAGGTAAGAACTGGTCAGACACAGACAGGCTCCAGAAGCTTGCACAGCTTCTCAAGGAGCTATATTCACCAAAGAATGATAAGGTTCCCTCATCTCCTGGGGTGATTCAGCTCCCTGGGGAGACTACAAAAAAGCTGCATGAACTTCTCTCCAAGAAACTGGAGTCTGTCTATGTCTGACCAGGTGTTGTTTTCCTAATCTGGCCTATGCCAGTTCTAGTCTTCTCTATCTATCTCTATGTATCCTTTCTCACCTTTTAAAGATCCTGATCCAAGGGCAAAACTCAAATCATGACTCCATGAGTCATCCTCAAATGTATAGGAAGACATTGTCTATGCTAGAACCAAGTCCTCATCTGTGGGTGGCAATGAGGAACCAGTACAATACCTGGACACCCCGTCATACTTACACTCTCAGGGTAAAAAGGGAAGTAAAAGCAATGAAAGGCAGCATAGGCAGCAAAATGAACACTCAATTGAGAATCACAAGGTTCAAATCCCAGCTCTATCATATGTGACCCTAGACAAGCCACTGCCTCTCTGGGACCTTGGTTCTCTCATTCACAAAATGAGAGATTTAGATTCAGAGCTATAAGTGATCTCAGAGGTCATCTAGATCAACCCCCCATTTTATAGAAGGAGGAACTGGGACTTGAACCCAGGACCAGGGTACTGCATCACAATGTAAGGTGTCTACTGGCTCCAGATCTATGGTCCTATAAACAAATTCTGAGGTCCCTTCTAGGCTTAAGACTATATGTCTTTCCAATGGCTTTTTAGCTCCTCCTGGCCATCTCTTTGTGATGCCACCTACCCCTTGGCCACCGTCCTCAAGTCCTCTCCTCCTCCCTACTTTGGACTATATCCTTACATCTCCTGGCTCTGACAGGTGAATTTTTGTCTTATCTTGTCTGGATCCGGGTCCTCACACCACTTCCTTGGCCATATTCGTGCCATCCCATCCATCCCCTTCCCCTTCCAGCTCCCCTTTATGCGTTGTGTTTATATCCCCAGCAATTACCATAGTGCCCAGGACATAGATGCTGAATACATCTTTATTTAACTAGTTGTCTAACTAGATTGCTCCTGTATTTGGATTATGAGAGATTCAAGAAGAGTGTTTATCCTTGGGAAACACGCTGGGGATTGCTCCTCTTAACACCTGAATGTCAACCAGAGAAGAAATATATGGAGAGAGCTTTCTATCCTTTCAGGCTCTAAGTGACCCCTGACCAGCAAAGCTAGCAAAAGGTTAAATGGAAATGAGTCTAGGAAAGAAAATAATTTTTAAATATGTAACAGTTTCAAGAGAACTCTGAATGAGACTGAAGCAGGAAAGGTGGGAGGCTGTTTGGATTTCTCACTCCTGTAGGCAATAGTCATTAGGGAAAGTGAGTTGCCACCTATGTCTAAGTATAGAGATGAGTATAGGAGAGACATTAGTTTCTAAGTATACAAGAGACTATGTACTAGTCTTTCATATAGGTAGGGGTCATTAGGGAAACTGAGTGAATTGTTTGAGTTTAGATAAAGTCTACACTTGAGGTGTTCTCTTTTTATTCCAAATGGAAGAAGACAAGAAATAGGAATAATGAAGATCATATATGATATGTGTGTGTCATATATAAGAATAGGAATAATGGAACATTATATATACATATACAGGAGTAGGTATATATGTGATATATATGTGTGTGTATGTGAAAGTGTGTCTACTTATATCTATATGTATATAGATATATAAATCTTCCTGTGGGCTAAAAGTGTGTTTTTAAGAGCATAGAAAGTTTCTTTTATCTAAAAAAAATAATCTTTCACTTTATTTAGAATCCTTTTGACAGGAGATAAAGTCTTTATTACCCAAAAAAGAAATGAAACTTAAAATGCAAATAGACTTAGAAGAAGAAACCTGTTGACCCTTTCCACTTCACTTAAGGAAGAAGTAATCAGGCATAGATAAAAATGAAATAATCCAGAAAAGGGATGCAGATGGGCAGCACCAGAGAATCACTAGTTCTATCCCAGAGAACTTTCAAGGCATTCATAGTTCTTACTTTGTCCACAGCTGGGAATGGAGGAAAATCTCTGAGAATTATAACAATCACATTCACCATCCCCTTTTGTCTGCAAGGCCCCGTGTTAATTAGTGCCACTGTGGTTAATTAGGTCAAGAGGTAACAGGTGAAGGGATAAGCTATCCGTTAATTACCCTCCCCCTTCACTCCTTACCCAGTGTTAAGGCAAATCCAAAGACTGCTTGGTAGAGAGGGGTTGGTTGTTGTCGGGAGGAAGTTGAGAGCTGGGCTTCCAGGGGAGATAACGCATGGAATTGTCAGGATGCGGCCTTTGCCCCTTCAGGTGCATCTTTTCTTCCTCTGCCTTTCTCACTTGCTGAATGGAGGCTCAGGACTGTCTCATGGTTCCCCTAAAGATAATACGGTGAGTCCTCAAGGGGGTGGTTGCAAAGCTCTTGGGTGGAGACCTAGTTATGAAAGGGAAGTTGGGGATTGGGAGAGTCCTACCTGTACTGAGTGTGGGGATAAGTACAAGGGGTCGAAGGAACTGGGGATGTTTAATCTGGAAAAGAAAAGATTAAGGGATGGGGAATGTGACAGCATTCAAGTATTTGAAGGTCTGTCTTGTGGAAGAAAGATGAGACTTGTTCTGCTTGGCCTCAGAGAGCAGAACCAGGAGCAATGGGAGGGAATTACAAAGGGGGGAGATGTAGGAAAAATTCCTTAACAATTGGAGCTTTCTGCAGGTAGAATGGGCTGCTTTGGGAAATAGTGGACTCCCCTCAGTGAAGTCCTAGCCAGATGGGTGGTAGTGGGTGGGGCACAGGGAGAGGGTCCCCTTTTAAGTAGGGGTTGAACTAGGTGGGCTCTGAGGTCCCTTCCAACTCTAAAACGTGGGGATTGTAGCTGTATTAACCTCTGAGCTCTGAAAATGGTAGCAAAGATCTAGTCTTAAGGCCTAAACTGAAAGCACTTTTAAGTAGTCCCCAAAATGTCAAGATAAGGAACAGAGGGGAAGATTGAAGGCAGGAAGGCTGCAAATTGAGAGGTGTTCTAAATTAGTGCTTTCATCATGGGTTTGGGAATAGTCCATGGTATAACCACTTCTTCCACTGACAACACTCCCCTCTGCCCCTTCCTCCCCTCTGCCCCTTCCTCCCCTCTGCCCCTTCCTCCCCTCTGCCCCTTCCTTCCCTACAGGTGAGAGAGTTTCGTGCTGAGTCTGGTGAGTATGGTTCTGTGAGCCTGGGATTTCTTAAAATGGGATCCATGTGTAGATTTTCATAGAAATCTGTGAGTTTGGGTAGGGAAAAATACATATTTATTTCAATATACTTGGTTAACTTTGTAATGCTATCTTTTCTTTTGGCTCTGATAGTGAGCACTTCACTTGTCTTGCCGGATCTCAGACCTACTACATCATTTCTAGCCCTTCCCCCTGCCATGTGCTAAATGCTAAATCTCCCCTTCTCTTCCAACTCTTGCTCTAAGAACAGCCATCATCTTAGCAGTCCCATTCCTACTAAGTTCATGGCGGTCAATTGCACAATTACTCTAGTTGTCATTCCCATCTCTCTACATTAAAATGTGATCACCTTGATGGCAGAAACTGCCTTGCTTGTTTCAATTTGTATCCCCAGCATTTAGCACAGGTTCTGTAATATGGTAAGTGCTTAACAAATATATTTTTATTTATTGATAATAAATGCTAAAAAAATTTTTTGAAAGTTCTGCTAAAAGGTTCATGACATGAAAAAAGGGTGAAGAACCCCTGCCTTAGATTTCTTCTCCAGTTGAGCAACCCCTAGGGAGCAGGTGCTTTTTAGGGGCTTGATTTGTTATTAAAGAACCAGATTTGTAACTTCTCACAACTTTGAAAACAAAGTCTGCCCTCTGGGGAAAATATATGGCAAGTAGGGGAGAAGCTCCTCACCAACCCTGACCACATTTCCCCTCAGTCAAATGTTTAAACACAAGGGATAGTCTGAAGGTAGAGTACATGGGTAATAATTCTGGATCTGCTACATATTACCTGTGTGACCTTGGACAAGTCACTTCTGGGCCTCAGTTTCCTTACTTGTAAAATGAAGAGGCTGGAGTAGATGACCACAGAGAGTATTTCTCACTCTAAACTCATGATCATGAGGTACTCAGCCTTCTAGAGGAGACAGAAGAATAAAGGATGGAATCCTTACCCCTCTGCCCCATATCAAGAGGACAAAATGGCCAATCTGTAGACTTGGCTTAGGGCTTGCTCCTGTCCAAAAATTCATTCATAGTTATTATAAAGGTGGGCTGTTCCCTATGAAAGACAGAAGAGTCCGTAGTCAGTGTTGGCTTAGATCTAGAGAGGGCAGTTACCCAGGAGACGTTATATAGCCATGTGTACACACACACACACACACACACACACACTCACACTGCTTTGAAGTCATAACTGTTTTTCTATATGCTTCTTTGTTGGACCTGTGATCGCACTGGTGTAGGGAATATCCAGTGTGGAAACTCCCTCCACAATTAAAGATTGGCATTTCCTCTGCAATTTAGGCTTAGAGAAATGCTTGAGGATCTGAGAGGTTGATTGACTTGTCCAGAGTCAAACAAAACCCAAATTTTCATAACTCTTCTCTCACTATGCTAATGTTGTGTCTCTTTTCACATAGGAAATGGGTATGAGCAATGAAAGGTAGAATTATGGATACCTAAGTTTGAAATGCATACTAAGTGGTCTTCCTTTTGTATTAGTATATGGTAGCTTACAAATTCAATCCAAATTCAACAAACTGATGATAAACATCTGCCGTAAGTAATATGGTCCACAGGTAATATGGTCCACACAGCTGTCTTGAAACTTTTGTCCAGCACGAGAAAAAGTGAATATAGATCTGTATCAGATCTAACTTCGGGGCTATATATATATATATATATATATATATATATATATATATATATATATATATGAGATCATGGATCTTATTGTCTGTTCTTCTGTGAATTTTGTCTTTCTTGGGATTTAGACAGTTAAAAAGATAGCAGGCTAAATTGCCTTTGGGAAATGGTACAGTGATTTTAGTTGACTTAATGCTTCTTCCTGAAACAAAAGCCCAGTTTAAAAATATTCTTTCAGTGATATATGGCAATAAATAATTGAATATCACACTCTCCAAAGGATTAAAATTGAGGGTTACCCAAATGAATAAAGAGAGACCTCCAAAGGAGTCTCTTTGCTTTACTTCAGAAAACCATGTTTTAGGAAGGACATATACATACACATATGTGTGTGTACATGTGTATATATGAGCTGTTTTCTCCTCTCCAGTTTATATATTTTATATATACATATATATGTATGTGTATATATATATATATACAGGAGAAAAGGAGAAAACAGGGAGGGGGGAACATGATAACAATCTTCTAGTATTCACTTTGGGAATCTGCTGGTGCATGGCATCACACATACCAAGCTACCTCCCAATGCAAGAGCTTGATTATTTGGAACATTAACACCTAATTATTTCTTCTCATTATCCCTGTCTTATCTCTTTCCCTTGCAGAGAGGATATTATCTTGGACTGAAATTTATGTACCTGTAAGACGCTGTCATGCCATCTTGAAGAATAAAATGGGGGAGTTTTCTGTCCCAGTCATTCGGAACCGCCACTTTAAGAACGTCTGGTGTAACTGGACCATCTGGGCAGGTCCCAGAAATCACATTATCATCTATGTTCAAGGATTTAGGGGAAGCAAGGACTGTGAAGAAAACCCAGATAAAATTATATTTCAGGGAGTTGCCTCTGTTGTAGAAAGCACCATTGCCTATGCTTGTTGGAACAAGAGAGTGCACATCTATGCAACTCAGGCCTTGGCTGTGAATGTGGCATTGCTGTTGAAGAACTATGGCCAGAGCCATCGATACAGACACTTTAGAGGGAAATATTATATCTTCAGAGATCCCAGGGCAAAAGCTTCACAGAGAGAGGAGCCAACTTCTCAAGTGCCTTTTCAAAGACCTTCCAACAAGCTTCCCTACAGTAGTATTGAATCAAAGGTTGAAATACCTGTTGTGATGTCTCAAGGGGGTATAGAGATGGCCTCTCCTGAACTAATGCCATCAAAAGCTCTTCAGCCAGAGAGATCTTACACATGGAAAAGAGAGAAGGTTGAGTTTTCTGAGACCTCTTTACCCTACTCTGAGAGGCCATCTGATAAATCCCATGCTGATGGCATCATGGTAACAAAAACACTAGGTGTGGGTGCGATTAGCCTTGGAGATGAATTCTTTTCCAAAGCTCTAAGGAAAACTGCAGCCCTTGATACTAGATGGTTGGAAATTATAGAAGAAAAGAGTATTCTTTCCCCTGAATCTACTATGGATGGCTCAGCAGTTGATAGAGAAATTCTTTATGAAAATACCCCTTACTTCTTGGGTCCTGAGCAATCAACTATAATGGAAGATTGGTACATAAATATCAAATCAGGAAGCACAGATAATCAAACTGACTACTTAATTCCTACTTCAGAGGATGTGCCAATAAACATTAAGCCAACTCCCATAAGCCATTCAATTTTTATTATTGTCTCAGATTCAGAATTCCTTGAAAAGACTGGACATTCTAAAAATGAGAAGACCCAGATCAGCCCCTCCCAGATATGGAGCAGTCTGCCTGGAAGTGAACAGCAACCCATTCTGCAGACTGAAGTCCTGACTCATGAATCAGTGACTTTATCCACTGATTCTATGGGGAATCACATGTCTGGTGTCTCCTTGGCCAGTGAAACTCAATTTCCCCTTGAAAGCTCTTTGCACTTGATCCCTGTGGTTCCAACAGTTCATACTGCTGTGGATTTTTCTAAGTCTTTTAAAGGTGGTGACTTACTGACTGACCCACATTCGGGAGTTGTCATTTCCCTTGGAACCATAAAAACTCTGGGGGATAGTGGTATGATTTGGTTGAATTCTCCAGAAATCTTCAGTGAAGCAGGGCTCACCCTCATAGTGGCATCTGCTGATAGAATAGGCTTAGTCCCTGAACTGCCTTCTACCATCTCCATTAGGTCCACAGTGGTCAGAGCTGAGGGGGAGCTAGAGCTGCTTCTCCAAACAGCCAGCTCACTTCTAGGGCCAGCAGAGACAGAAAACTTGGCCAGCAGTGCAGCTTCTGAAGAGGTCCCCAGTAGACATCAAGTGAGTCCTGCTGAAACAGATCTAAAGTTTATACTTGGTCAAGAAAGGTCTCTCCCCTTTACCACTTATCAGGAGAGTCTATCTGATGCTGAGTTGACCCCAACTTCTCCCCAAGTGGTTATATCTGAGATTGTTTCTGAGTGGGCTCTCCAAGATATTCCAGTGCCTACCTCAGCCTACCACAATGAGCAAGTGACAACTGAGCAGTCTTTGGGGATCCCTTTGACCTTAACCCCAATGGCCATGCTAAAGGTCAAGTGGCCTTCCGTGACCTCAGTTGAGACTAGAGCTGAGTTAGACTCCATGCTTTTTGTTCAAAGTATAACCACACCTTTCACTTCAGTGAGTCATGAAGAGAGCATGGTGGTTACTATGTTCTCTCTTGAGATCCCCTTGAACTACCATTCAGACTTTGCTGAGAGCAACATGGAACATTATTTCTCCAATCCAGCAATGGTATCTCTTGCCTTCCTGCCCACTCCTACACTGAGTATAAATGAAGATGAGCTTGCTCTTAGCAGTCTATCAAGTCACTCCTGGGCTGCTTTAGGGGAAATGTTTACAAGTGTGGGAAAAACTGAGCCTCTTGCCTTTTTTACTTTGAGGAATATGGATTTTGCTACCTCTGTGTCATGTCCTAAATGTCTTGCACTTGACTTAAGGAATCTCTCTGACCTGTTAGAAGGTGAACACTTTATTGATAAAAAAACGCAAAGTATCTCTCAACTAGTTCCTAAAGGTGAGCTTCAAGGTAGACATGCTTCTTCAGGAAGTGAGATTCCCTTGGTAACTACGACTTGTAAAATGACTCCCCTGTCAGCTCTGCAGTGGATCCCTACCAGGATCATGACTTTCTCTTCAGAGCTTGATGAAATTCAGAATGAAGTGACTGTTCAGCCCTCAAAGAAGGATGTTCTGGTGAATGAAAGCAACCTTTGGAAATCCTCCAACTCACTTGGAAAGGATCAGAAACTTACCAAATTCAACTTTACATCATTGGTCCCTGGTGTTCCAGCAATGTCCTTGGGAAAGTGGGACCAGACTGGGGACCTTTCTGCAGTCTCGTCATCATTAGCTCTCTGGTCTAAAGATACAAACCTTTTAGAGGACAAAAAGCTTCAAGACTCCAATCGTAAGCTTTTGATTTTGTATTTGTCTTGTGTCCAGTTAAATTTGGTCATTCTTTTAACCCTAAATAAGGAGTTTCAACAAATGACCCTTTTTTAAGATAGCTAACTAAGCCCTATCCAGGTGCCCTTGTAATGTTCAAATTGAGCACTGAGTACAGGACTCTAGACAGAGAAAAGACAGCAATGAGGTCTCTGTATTCTGCTTTAACTTTTCATCTAAATCAGGGATTCTTTGCTTGGATTTCATGGACCCTTTGGCTCATGGGTAGATTTTAGAGAGTGATATGCAACATAAAATTGTATAGGAAGAAAGTTACATCTTTGTTTTCATTAATCTCTGATTAAAATTTAGCACTTATTCAATTAGCTAAAATCATTATTCTGAGAAAGTGTCCCTATACTACGTGTTAACAAGTAGAACACACACACACACACACACATACACACATTAGGAAACTAATCTCAATGGTCTTTGGTATCAGATGGTATTTATGTTTGAACTGAGTCCAATGGTGCTTTGTAGACTTTCAATTTTCCTCAAGACTAATCATGTGGGAAGAGAGTAAGGTTGGTCTTAAAGAATGTGGAGCCCTGGATGTGAGTCCTAGAACAAATGGAATGAGGTATGAGTGGTTGAGAGAAACAGAGAATTTGTATTTACTGGTAGAGATCAAGAGGACAGAAAATTGTGTTAAGCCAGGAAAGGAATTTTTTTAGGAGATTCTCATTGTCCCAATATGATTTCAAGGCTCCCAATTAGAGTGCTATGCCATGATGGTACCAAGGTTGACTAAGAGCTGCCTGCTATAAGAAATCATATAGATCCCTTCATTTCAAGTTAACGTATCCAAATATAGCTTCTTTGAAAGTCTTATTATATTAAGGTATCTTCACTGATTTGGCTTTTTGTTTTTCACCCTTACCACTTCCCCTAACTCCCAACAGAGGTGCTCACTTCAACCAACATGGTGGCCTGTATTCCCATGAAAAGATGCCATGTGGTTTTGAAAGATAACTTTGGAACTTTTTCATTGCCAGAGAATCTAAACAGTTCTTGGTTGTACATCTGTTGTAACTGGACTATCTGGGCAGGGTCCAAGAAACACATTGTTGTTTACATCAAAAGATTTGAGGAGCCTGAGAACTGTGACCAAAACCAGGACAAAATCATTTTTCAAGGGGTCTCATCAAGTGTGGAAAGGAAAACCTTCTATGCATGTAAAAGTCAAGGTACTTTGATTTTTGCTACTCAAGCCCTGGCTGTCCATATAGTGTTCCTCTCTGTGAGATCTTATCCTAGACACATCCCAGCTTTTGAAGGCCAGTATTTTGTCTTCACAGACCCGGAGAGACAAGTCCCTCCTAAACCTGCCATTGCTTCTCCCTTAGCAACTTCTCAGAGACTCAGAGAGAGGATTCTAAGTAAGATGGATTCTCATCCTGAGCTAATGACAAAACCACTGTCTGGGAGCTTTCCACACCTGAACACCATCTATATGGGTCTGGAGAACAAAAGCCAAATGGTGACTGAAATATTGATGCCGAAGAACGAGGAGTTAATAGAGGGAGAAGGAAAGGCCCTTGAATGGAAGCATCCTCATGGCCTCCTTCCTCTGATTCCTGCTGAAGGACCATTGATAAAGAACCAAAAGTCACTACCCATCTCACTTAGGCAGGAGCTCAACAGACCAACAGAGACGATAAAAAATTCAGCTGGAAGAGACACACTCAGCATGACATTGATCCCAGTTACTTCCTATAGGTACAAACCAGAAAATAAAGCTTCTCAAGATAGTTTGCCTGGAGACTCATTGATTATTCATCCTCATTGGCCTTCTAAGACTTTCCCCTTGAGAGAGCTACCTCTGAAACCTGTAGGCATTCCTGACAGGCTTCTTCCATCTTCCAGTGTCCAGGAACAGAGAATGCCTTGGATCACTACTAAAACAGAAGAGGTTGTATGGCAAGGGGACCTTGTTATTACTAAGTCTTCCAACCTTTATTCACCCTTAACTGCTCAGAGTATAAGAGAACCCCAAGGTGCTGTGTATAACCATGATCATCTCTACCAGAGTTTCAGCCATGCGATGCTGGTTAAAGGAAAAAAATTTCTAGAAATCAGGCCCAGAATTGATGAGTCTGTCACAGGTCCTTCAAATATCCCTAAAGAAGAACTGTCCTCAAATCTCCTGTTCAATGATGAACAGGTAGCACCAGAATCCAGTGCCACCGGCAAAGGGAGAGTTGGGGAAACCTCCCCAACAAGGCATGAGGTGAGCAGGGGAGTCAGCTTGGATCCAGTTCAGTCTAGCACTTTGGAAAATATCAGGCATCTCAATGAGGAGCTCCTAGATCGGGGAAGTTCCAAGGAAGTGACAACCTCCAGTGGGTTTGTGTGGGATTCTATATCTCCTAGCAGCCTAACTGAGCACTTCCCTTCCTTGAAGACCTCTCGCACTGCTCTGAGCTTCCTCCAAGAAGTCATAGATAGTATCCATCCAAACACTGGTGCTGTCCACTCAAGTGCTCCAATGTCTAACCTCAAAGCCAAGGCCATGGTACCTTTGACCCCTGGTCGAGTGTGGAAGAACATGACTGCTGGAGTCTCAGTTTTAACCCCGGGATATTCTGGTATGGTGAATATACTGTGTGTTAACTTATTTTTATTTGGGGGACAAGAGGTGGGACAGTAAATTGCTAAGAACACAAGTTCTTGGAGGTATCTATAGAACCTTTAAACCTTGTAGCTTGTTTACATTAATCTTCCGTCTTCAGCACATTCAGGCCCAACCACAGGAAGAACTCACTCTGACATGTCTTGGGGGGTTCTTCTTCCTTTTAGTGATCTCACCTGTTCTACATACAGTGATCCATAATACATCAAGTCATGCTTTTTGCCTCCTGGTCCTTCCTTCAACAAAATTTATCTATTTTCTGCACCCTTTCCCTTAGGGCCCCTTCCCTGCTTTCCAGATAAACTGATAAAGTAAAACAAAGTGGTTTTGACACTTTGTTACTCTGCTCCCCTTCCCCACCCTCAGGGAAAACTTATGTTTTGACAGGCATCTTCTGGAGAGAAGCCATAGCCAATGGAGCCCAGACATATCTGGACAACTTTGCCCTGATCAATGTTGTCTTTACAACTTTTATGACATTAAGACATTTATAACCAGACTCCACCACAGAGTTCCATCCACTACTGTCAGGCTGGTAGCCTGAGATAAGCTCAACTCAGCTCAGCCCTGCTTCTACCTTCCATCTAAGTCCTAAGACATGCTTGCCTTCAGTTTACTTCTTTTTCCATGGGACTAGTTTCCCCCTGAATTGGGTTCACCCAATATTGTGCTCTTGTAGAAGTATCCCCAGGGCTATGCTGGAGTTAGTTCGTAACTGGCTTGTTGTTCTTATTGTTGTTCAGTCACGTCCCACTGTGTGTGACCCTGTGAACTTTGGTTTTCTTGGCTAAGATTCAACTCATTTGACAGATGAGGAAACTGAGGCAAACTGGATTAAATGACTTGCCTACGGCCACACAGTCAGATTTGAACTCAAGGAGATGAGTCGTCTGGACTCCAGCCCAGCCCTCTATCCATTGTGCTACCTAACTAGAGAATCGATTGTTAAATTTTCAGTGTGAGCATTTATGCCTCAGAAATCAGCAAATGCTACATTGAGGGTTTGAGTTATTATTTTATTAATTGTCTCAACTTTAAAAAGTGATGGAGAAATTTTCAGTAATTCAGATTAAACTGAATGTTCTGACTTTTTTTTTTTTTTTTTTTGGCAAAGGGTCAGATGTTAAACATTTACCAACATACCCCTGATATCTATAACTGGATTTTAGAAAGACTGTAGAAAGCTGGTGGGAGAGATTTTTTTAAAGGGAGTTTCTCAGATTGTACCGCAGACATAGGACCTGATCTCCTGCTTTTGTATTTAACCTCTAAGCAATAAATGCCCTTGAAAAAGTACTGGATTTAACATCCTGCCTGCCTAAAATTAGGCACTTCTCTCACAAACCCATGGAATAGATTAAGGACAGGAAGAGAATAGTGGGACAGCAGATAACTTACTTTAGAAACTTCATTTTTAAACTGAACCTTATGGATGTGGAGGAGCAGAAGGTCCTTGACTTTCTCTGATTAGCAATAGTTTAGCAAGTAAGAAAGAGAACTTGGTAAACCTCCTTGACTACTCCTAGAAGCAAAATGGTTATCCTATACCAGCTGGGCCTGCTGCGTGTGGGTGTTATTTTCCCACACCTCACATTGCAAGAGAATGGAATTACAGGAACTCAGTAACTTTTTAAATAAGTAATGACTATTCATGGCCTGGCTGGCCTGGGAACCATGACTACCTTTGGCTAAAGAAAGGCTGTTCTGATGAGAGACTATTTATGGGATTCTGTATATGCACAACCCTGCTATATAGCTCAGCAGGCTGGGACCAGTTATACCAAATTAATGAATGTTTTTTTTCCTCCCCTTCTGATGTGATTAATAGTAGGGCTGTGCCAAAAAACCTTCTACTACCACCACCATCACCCTTCCCATACTACCACATTCTTCCTGGGCAGGGTTAATGACTTGTGGTAATGTTAGCAGCCTGTTTCTCCCTTCCCCTCCTATCCAGTCCAGGGTTAATTGTATTTATTGTCACTTTTTCATATTTTCCCTCAGTGGTAATTTTAGCAGAGATCAATGATTAAATTAGGTGGGTCACTGGTATGTGCTGGAGTCAGTTGGAGGATCCCATTGTTAAATATTCAGGTTGAATCTTTGTACCTCCAAAATTGGAAAACATTACAAATCATGGCTTGATTTATCATTCATTGTCTAGACACTTCAAAGCAATGGAGAAAATGTTAATAATACAGATTTAACCTTGTGCTGTACTTCTTTCTTCCTTCCTGTCTTTTTAATCTTTCTTTCTTCCTTTATTTAGTTATTTTGTGGAGAACTGATTCTTAAATGTTTACCAGCACACTGCTGGTCTAGAGGTAGGGGTCTATGAAACTATGTCAAGGCAATTGGTTTCCTTTGTAATCTTATATTTTATGAATTTAAAGGTATTATTCTGAGAAGAGGTCCTTGACACAACAAAAGTTAAGAATCCCTGGTCTAGGGAGAAAAGGGGAAAAAAAGTTAAAAGGGATTTTAAGTATAAGATAGGAGATGTGGCTAGCCAGCAGTCTTGTCTGAAATAGATGTGGAGTTTTAGTGGGCTGAGAGCTCAATATAAAAACGATGGAATAAGGCATCTATCCTGCTCTGTTCCCCTCTCCCTGGTACCCTTAGTAGATTTCAGGCTGTGTTGAGGGCCATGGTATGCAGTACTAGGGAAGTAATAGTCCCCCTCTCCTCTGTACTGTTCAGACCATACTTGAAGTATCTGGCTCTATTTTGGTCAACACAGTTTAGGGAGGGATATTGATGAGCTGAACATCTCCTATAGTAGCAGTTCTCAACCTTTGAGTTGTGTTCGATTTGTAACAATGAAAATACATCCTGCATATCAGATATTTACATTATGATTCATAACAGTAGCAAAATTACAGTTATGAAGTAGCAATGAAAATAATTTTATGGTTGGGGGTCACCACAACATGAAGAACTGTATTAAAGGGTTGCAGCAGTAGGAAGGTTGAGAACCACTGTAGAGAATGGTAACCAGGCTGGGGAAGATCCTTGAAATCATCCCATGATGAGAATCAGTTGAAGGAACTGGGTATGTTTAACCAAAAGAGAAGACTTAGAGGAAACATGATTGTTGTCTTCGGTGAGCGGTTTTGTGGAAGAGGGATTAGTCGTGTTCTACTTGGCCCCAGAGGGTAGAACTAAAGAGCAGTAAGTAGATGTTTCAAAGAGATAAATTTGGCCTTGATGTAAGGAAAAATGTCTTAATGATTAGAGCTTTCCAAAAGTAGAGGGGGCTGTCTGAGAGGTACTTATCTGGTATGCTGTCAGGGGAATTCTTGTTCAGGCATGGATTGGACTGGATGGCCCCTAAAGGGCCCTTCCAGCTCTGTTGACAAAGTAATACTTTGTACCTAATGTCTTCGGAGATAAAGTAAACTATGAATGGGCCTTGTGGGGCCATTCTATTCAAACTCGCTGTAACTAAGACCTTGGCTCTTGGTTTTTTCATCTTTCAGTGGCTTGGATGGGCCATGAGAAGACGTGATTTCCTGTCCTTGCCTGAAGTTCCAGTTGCCTTCACTATCCACTTTGCTACTTTCTCAAGGGTCTTTCTCTAATAATTTTGAACTCAGAGTCAATTGTGTGTATCATAGAAAAAGCAAAAGGCTTCTAAGAATTGCAGCTTACTCTGTAACCTTGAGCAAATCACTTAACCCCTCTATTTCCCTTTTTTTTTTATGAGCAAAATGGAGGCAATGGGGAAGGAAGCAAATCAAATGATATGTTTTAGATGGCTAGGTAACTCTGGACTCAGAAGAATAGAATAAATAGATAATAAATATTAGAATAAATGTCAAATCCTCTTTCATATACTATCTGTGTCTATAATGTTGGGCAAGTCACTTAACTGCCTTCGTCCTCAGGTTCCTCATCTGTAAAATGGAGCTAGTAACAGCATCAACCTCCCAAGGCTCTTCTCCAACGAGATATCAAGTACTTTGCAAGCCTTAAACTGCTACATAAGTGCTAAGTGATATTGCTACCAGTGCTCTTTGTGAACATACTTTGAATTGGCTCTAGCAAACCTTTTATAAAGGGACTGCCATAAACGTAGTACTAGAGTAAGCCTCAGGGGCTTGTTCTAGTAAGGGAATATAGCACTAAGGAACGAAACGTCATTAATGGAGTTCTGAATTTAGAGTTAGAAGCCATATGACATGAGCAAATCATTTAACCTTGCTGGACCTCAGTTTCCCATCTGGTAAGATGAAGAAGTTACATAGAGATCCTAATGACCCTTCCAGCTTTGACTCTATAGTATAGGGATGACAATAATCCACGAGGCAGCTTAATGGTAAGGCGAATCGATAGCGCTGTTCTTGGGAAGGCCTGCATTGGAATTCTTACTCTCCCACTCAGCTAGCTGTGTGACCCTAGGCAAAGCATTTGACTTCCTTCTGCCTCAACTTCCTTATCTGTAGAATTGCAATAATAATAAACCCTATTTTAACCATTGTTTCAGGGATCAAATGTGTGTGTATACATATATACATATATATATAATTTTACAAAATTTAAAATACTATACATGTGTTAGCTGCTATCGTGACTGTATATAGAGGTCCAAACAAAGTGTTTATGTGAAGTCTAAAGAGAGAAAGGTTATAAATAGGGGTTTCCTGCCAAACAAAGTATGATACAAATGTGTATTGTTAGTACACAGTCGTGTTTGAAAAGGAAATTCAATATATTCCCTAGCTAGGGGGCTGGTGAGGGAATTGGGAGAGGGGAGTGAGAAATATGATAGGAATTATTCCCAGCAGGCATAAAATGTCCTTCATCCTAATGTGTGATTAATGGGAAACAGGTGTGTTAAGCCCTATCTTTGCTTGTAGAACAAGAATATAAAACTAATGTTGCTCCTGTTGTTCCTTCTTACCTATTTTTTCTCTCTATCCTTGTCACTCAATGCAGATGCAAGAACAACCTCCCCATCTTTTGGAAATGAGTCTGTCTTAGAGCTCCAACATTATCCAGGAGGTAAGATTTCAAAGACAAGAAGGCTCCTGTCATATTGAGGGTCTGATTGGGACTGAAACTCTCACTCACTTGTTATATATTGTGGCCAAATCAGTGACAAAAATTATTGACCCATGGCATACAGCAGTCTTAATCTTAATCACAGCAGTAGCCACTGTGACATTGACTTTTAGAGGATGTTAACAAATCTGCATTATTAAGACTTTCTTAAGTCTAGACAATCAACAAAACAATAAAGTAGCTTCGATTTGTAGCATTGCTAATTAACATGTAAATGCTCACACTGAAATTCTAACAATTCAAAAGCAAAAGGGTTAGACACCTCTGATAGATACGCTTGTGTTTCTTTAGCTGCATAAATACCTGAATTTAGCACCTTGTTATCAAAAAAAGCTATTTAATATAAGAAACTTTCAGCTTCTCCCCTCTGATAATAGCACAGCAAGTGTGTTCTTGTCTAAGCCTGCCTTGCTTGCTCTTCCCACCCACCTACTCACCCCCAGACAGCAGCCTCTGGTGCCCTGAAATTCTCCTCCCCAGCATGGAACAGTAGACTATATTCTCTCCCAATTAAAGGAAATCCAAGTCCTGAGGCCTCTCTCCTTCACTCCACCTCACTGTGTTTGGGGTTCCAGAAAGTTGGTTACGCTCTGATATAAAGTAATCTTAAACTGGTTATTCTAGGAGATTAGTCACAGGAGAACTCTCTGGGTAATAGACCACTTCTATTACACACTTTAAAAATCTAAGTTCTCTATAATTTCTTAGTGGATCAGGCCCAATATTTTATTTTTCTGAATAACCATAGATATAAAGTCATCAGTCCGCCCAGAGTTATGCCCCAAAGTGTTTTCTTAATGTGAAGTATGTGTCTGATCACTGGTTCCTCTAAAGTGGGGGAGGGGGATCAAGACTAAGTGAGACATTCTTGGTACATTTTGTGTCTGGCAGATATCCTATATGAAGTAATTGTTGAAATGGAATGCCGGGTAGAGACTCCATACAATACCTCTGAAGTGGAGAAAGTCTTGGTAGACTCACTTAAGCAAGAGGTAAGGTGGCTGGTGGGTGGAGCTGGCAGCAGAAAATCTGATTATTAGGTCAACTTTCCAATGCTTGTCAAATTACCATGTAGGCAGCCACCTAGTTTATTTTTTTAAATTGTTTAGTTGTTTCAGTCATACCCTATTCTTTGTTGACTCCATTTGGGTTTTTCTTAGGAAAGATACCTGAGTGGTCTGTCATTTTTCTTTTCTAGCTCATTTTACAGATGAGGAAACAGAAGCAAACAGGCTTAAGTGACTTGGCCAAGGTCACACAGCTAATAATTATCTCAAACAGAATTTGAACTTGGGTCTTTCTGACTCTAGGCCCAGTGCTCTATCCATGTGCCACCTAGCTGCACTAGCTACCTATATTGCCTTTGTGTTTGTGTGTATTGGTGTGTGTGTGTATGCACACGTGTCCTTGTGTGGGAAGGAGCTAAGTGTCACCAAATCATCCTGAGGACTCCTAGCACATGACATAACCTCTAGCAAAAGACCTGCAAACAGTTCTCTGACTGCCTGATTATGGGCCCAGCTCTTTCCTTTAGTCTAGAAACCATTTCCACTAAGGAAGGTTACAGACTGGAGGCTGCCAGAACAGTCCAACAGTACAAGTGGCACATACATAGTACTGAGCTGCCATAGGCCAGATAATAACCATACCTAGAATTTATACAGAGATTTCATTTTTGCAAGATACTTTGTAAATACTATCTTATTGGACCCCAGCTGTATCATTTGATCTTCACAGCAATCTTGGGAGGTAGGTGCTATTATTCTGCCCATTATATAGTTGAGTAAACTGAGGCAGACAGATTGAGATTTACCTGTGGTCACACTTCTAGTAAGTATCTGAGGCTGGATTTGAACCTATCTTCCAGACTCCAGACCTAGGGTTCCATCCACTTATGTCACCTTCCTACCTCAGTGGGAGAGTTGGCAAAACAGATCTATTATTTGGCCCATAAAACACATAAAGGATGGGTTAGAGATCTTGGAAAAAAATAACTCGAAATGTATTTTCTTTTTCTTTTCATATCTATTCTGATATTAATATTTCAAATGTGATTAAATAAATCTAATGTACTATGAAAATTTGAGATAATCATGTTCTTTTAAGGCAAAGCTCTGAATCATCAAATTACTAAGATTTTAAGTGAAAGTACGCTCACTAAAATTATTTAGATAACTGCTTAGAATCTCCAATTAACTATCATAGCCTCTGGAAAAAGCCCACTTTTTTGAAGAGATAGTATTATCCCAAGATTAACCAGTCATATATTTTTTTAAAAAAAACAAGCAAAAAAATCCCCCAAGAGTAATGGAGGCAAGTAGTCACTTTTATAACTTTTAAGGGTGTTAGGGGAAGAGACTACTTAGTGGGAAAAAAAGCATAGAAATATGACCATTGCGCCCTGGGATCCTTGAATATAGTATCTAAGAACGGCTAGTTTGGGTGAGTATGTCATGTCCCTTTTTGGTCTAGAATAAGCAGCTGTGGGGACAAGCAAGGCTTTGGGTAAGGATGGGTTCATTAAAAGCACATCTCTGGTCCTACTTTGCAGATTGGGGGAAATCTAGGCCACTTTTCACCTGAAGCAGATGCATTCAAACTAACTGGAATGAAAAGGTGAGCGTAGGGGACTGGTTCTCCAACTTCGTTAGTCACGCATTTATTCAAGATGGTATTACCATAATGATTTTCCTCTTTAGAAAAAAAAATAAACGAGGTGTTATTTGTTGTTATAATGCATGATGATTGTTTACCTGCAATAAAAGTGAACTCATAAAAACCAGTTCTGAAAACTGGACAGGATCAGACAGGAGCTAAGTTCCTGATAACTTTTCCCCCTCCTTGTGGGAGTGGAGAGAAAGGGCTGAGAATAAATTAAATGAGCCTGAGGCAAGGAGATATGCTGCTACTAATGTCCTGGGTAAAGCATATTAACTTCTTTGCCGGCATTCCGACATGAATGATAAAGATACAGTTACCAACATAGAAACTATAGAATATAATGTACTTTTCCATGTTGCTTACCAGAAAAGTAGAGTTAAATCTAAAATAGTCAAGATAATAGATTCCCAAAAACATCATACATAGATGTATTGAATTAATTTTTTTGTTTGTTTCTCCTTTATCATAAAATTTTATTCTCTAAATAGAGGTGTACTTTTTTTTCTTCTTCCATAATACTTGTAGAAAAGATACCTCAAACGCCACGTTCATTTTCTGGCTGCATCTGAGATCGAGAGAGAGAAATATGTCAGATACACTGGTGTCCCAATTAGGAGCACCCGAGAGCAGTGAACTGCATTCTCAATTAAGAACTCTCATCAGAGACACAGTAGAAGCTATCCCACTTCATCTGAAATCTACTTCCATTCACGGTATAGGCCTGTTGGGTACCAGTGACAGCTTAATCTTTTTTAAAAAATAGAGTTGTGTCCGTATCTTTTGTTTTTACATTAACTAGATTTCTTCCTGTGTCCCTCACCTTCTCACTCCTAGAGAGACCATCCCTCATTACAAAAATTTTTTTAAAAGAAAAAAAAGAAGATAAAAATTCAAGAAAATTGATCAATACATAGAAAAAATCTGATACATGCAGCATTCCATATCTGTGCCCACCTTTCTCCTCCTCCCCCCCCCCCCACCTCCAACCTCTGCAGAGGATGGGGAAGATCACAATTTAATCTTAGTGGTGTTTATTAGAATAGGTTTGATCTAATATCAGGTGCTTCATCACAAATGGGCAGATTCCCTTGGCATCAGACTACCATGCATCCCAGGATAGCAGATGATTCCTTATAACCCTTTTCATCCCTTTAAATATGGGGGAAGTGGGGTGATAAAGTATATCTAGCCTACTAGACAAATTACCAGCTGTTTTCTGGTGTGATTTGACACTGATCTTCTCTCTTAGATGTGAATGAATGTGAAATTGGTCTAGAACAATGTGGTGATGGGGCTGAGTGCTTCAATGGAGTTGGTACTTACATGTGTCATTGCAAAGAAGACTACGAGGACCACTCCCCTATGCAGACTGGCACCCTGTGTGTCCATGTTCCCCGCTCAGGTATTGCAGACTCGGTGCCTTTCATGGTGCATACTACTTCTATGGAAACCAAAGAGACCTCAAGATAAATTAGTTGTAAATCCCAAGATCATAAATTTAGAGCTGGAAGGGACCTCGGAACACCTAGTCACACCTTCATTTTATTTTCTTAATATTTAAAAATGTTGTCAATCAACAAACATTTATTCAGTACTTAACTATGTGATAGACATAATAATAAAAAAAAATTAAATTGCTGTTACTTCTCCACCATAGTAACCTCCTTAATAACATAGCTAAACAAAACAAGTCAACACATTGACCATGTCTGATAATGCAGTCTCATTCTTTACCTTATAGCCCAGAGACTCTCTATCAAGAGATGGAATCATGCTTTACAGTCAGTCCTCTGAGGTCATGGTTGGTCCTAGCATTAGTCAGTGTTTGGAAGTCTTTCAGTGTTTTCCTGTGTTTTAGTCACTACAGTATTTACAGATGAGGGCACTGAGTCCCAGAAAGGCAAATTTCTCTAAGGTCATAATAGTAGCAGAGTCAATATTGAACCCACATTTTCTGACTCCCAATGCACTAAGGTCCCAATATGTCATGTTGCTGTTGATCATAAAGGTACTTTGCAATATAAAATGCTGACAAATCTGTATCATTTTTCACTTGTCTGTTCTACTTCTGGTTTTATCCTTAAATGCCTATGGGATCATACTTGGTTCCAAGCCAGGCTTTCTATAAATTCTTTCTCCTCCCCCATACCGCATTATTTAGGGAGACAACAAAGCCAGTAATTTTCCTTTTGAAAATTGAGTTTATGGTTTTCATATAACTCCGATCTTATGACTGTAGCAACACAGGCCAGAAGGAACTCTGAGTAATAAGCAGCTTTCTCTGAATTTCTCTGAAGTATGGTAATTATGAACCAAATAACTACCTGACTCAGTCTAAGTTGGAATATTTTACAAGTTAATGATTGAAATAATTAGTAGGGCCATGCCTTTTATCTGCCATGGTGCCTATGAGAGATTTCGTTCTCTCCATCCCAATGAGATCTCTAACTTAGAAACCCAGATTTGGAGTATGTTCATAGGGAATGATGTTCTCAATTTTAACAAGAGTTCACGAAAGCATCTGTTAACTTGAACTCTAGGCTGGTCACTACCTACTATATATATACATGTCTCTCTACAAAGGATAGTCATTTTAACCCTTGATAACTAGATGTATCCTCTCCAAATATGGACTATCAAAGCCAATACTAGAAGGGCATCCCTCAGCTAGAAATGTAATCTAGTCATCCAAGAAATTTTGAGGTGCAATTCATAAGCAAACATCAAGAGCAGAATCTTGAATCAATGAATCAAAAAATATATATTTAGTGTCTAGTATGTAAGTTAGGAACTGGATGTACAAAGACATAAAAGAAATAGTCCCTCCCCCTAGTCTAGAAGCTTATGATCTAGAGCAGTGGTTCTCAACCTTCCTGATGCCACGACCCTTTAATACTCATATGTGGGCGTATCTCCATGTGGGTGGACCTGCCTGGAGATGAATAGAGGAGCAATGTCTCGGTTCCTAAGACCATCAGAAATGTTTTCCAATGGCCTTTGGTGACCCCTGTGAAAGGGTCGTTCGACCCCCACAGGTTGAGAACCACTGATCTAGAGGAATAGACATGGCAGCTGAGCTTTAGCAGGCACCTATGTTGAGGTTTAACAAATTGTTTCAGATGCTATTATAACAATGACGTGAAGACCGGATTTCTTGGTGAGTGAGGTGATAGTTTCCATTCATTATTGACTATTGTGATTTAGACTCTGTATCAGAAACAATGCTGAGTGGCTTACCTAGATATCACGTTACTGTGTGGCCCTGGTCAAAAACCGTCTTGAAAAACACCATTTCTTCATTACTAGAAATCAGGGATTAGCCCCTATCTTTTGTCTTTTTGCTTTGACTTTTAGGGAGAAGCCAGTAATGGACTGACCCCAGGTCTTAGCTTGGGAAAACCAAATCTTACTAATTTCCTCCTTAATTAAGATCTGAGGCCTGGAAAACTCAAATATGTAGCTAAAGTCACTGACCATTTCTCCTACCTGTTGAATGGTGTCCAAGGGATGTCCAAGGGATGACCCTCCCCACCATTAAAAATGTACTTTGAAGTCAAAATAAGATAAGACAAAATCATTTTCTTTCCTCTTTCAGGAGCTGGATTTTCTTTTAATTATCTGGATCTTCTCATTGCTGTTGCTGTCTTTGCCTCAGTCCTCCTCATGCTGCTGATAGGTTTTGTGTGGCTGGCAACCAGAACAAACCAAGAGGAAAGGGATTTTTGTCTTCAGGAGACAATGTCTCTGGCAGGTGTGTCTACGTTACCACAGACCCAAACCAAAGCTTGCCTTAACTTAAGGAAGTTCAATAAATGCCCTGTCTATAATCCCTATCAGCCTAAGCCCCCAGCCAGAGTCATAGATGGCTCCCTGGGACAAATACCTTACCTAAACAAAGACTCCCATGTGTGTATGGAACAGTCAGAATATCTCAAATAATGATTTAAGGAACATTTATCTGTTGTCCCTCTGATCTCCTGTTGAGTCAGATGGAGGAGGTGACTTTTTTTGTCTATGATTATAGATGAGCAATAAACTATTTTCTCTGGGACGACAAAAAGACACTGAACATTTGGGGATAGGTATAGAGGAAGCCGGTCCTTCCAGCAACTTGAAAGGAGAGAATTTCTGATTGTAATTCAGTTTGTCTTTCTTGTTCCTTCCTACCTGAATTACTCTCTTTGGCTCTAGATTCCAGCCTCTGTAGGTGAAGGAATTCACATGTTTATGTCTTAGCATCAAGACTTTCACACTAATTCTTATAATGAGCAGAAGCATAAAGCTAATGACCTGGAAATCTGTGTGCCATCTGACTGAAGTCTGCAGGAAGTGGAGGGGACACCCTATACCTATTTCCAAAGCTGATGAATGAGTCTTGTGACTTTTGAGGATAACCAACTTAAAGTAATGTTAATTTAGCACAGTTTGGAAATTTCTATTTGAACAAAGTATATTTTTATATGAAGAATTAAAAAGAAAAATTCTTCCCACCCCCACCCTGGGAATGGGGAAAGAGAAACACTTTGGCATTCAAAAATAATTCTTTCCTTCTACCTACCATCTGTGTTTTGTGAAATTAGAAATATGTGTATTATATTTGTAGAAAGACCCTTAAAGTCTCCCTTAGTCTACTGTTGGGATGCTTTGTTGTTTTAAATTCCCTGTCTCAAGAAGAAACTGTATATTTTCCATTGATAAGCACTGCACTGAGGGTTTTGGGGTTTTTTTGTTTGTCTTTTTCCCAATTCTATAGCTACCTATTCAGAGAATTTGCTTTCTCAGATTTGGTAGTTTGCTTGTAAACCAACCTCTAAATAAAATAGACTTTTTATGGGAAAAAAAGGTTTTGTTTTTTTTCTCTAAAACTATACAACATACTCACATCTTTTATTTATCAGATTACGATGCCTGCACTGAGAATATTGGCACAAGCTGTTGAGAGGACCAATAAAGAGGGTACTTTATAGATCTAAGGGCAATGTTATCTGGAACCCTTAAAGATAGAAAGGGTTTAGATTTTTCCCCCAGGGGATGGGACAAGGAAAGGAGGGTTGGGGAGAAAATGGGAACCACACTAATGCATATTTGTAGCCCACGAGAAGAGATGGTGGTCAAGTCCTCATTGCCCTGCTCCAGCAGGGTTAGTGTACGTGAGATTTTCTTTTTGTTTGTTGTTGTTTTTGCTTTTTGGAGAGATAATGCAGGGCAATTGGGGTTAAGCGACTTGCCCAAGGTCACAAGGCTAGTAAGTGTTAAGTGTCTGAGGCCAGATTTGAACTCAGGTCCTCCTGACTCCAGGGCGGGTGCTGTATTCCTTGCACCACCTAGCTGCCCCTGTACGTGAGATTTTCAAAGATACAAGGCAAATGACGGACTTTTGAGATTCTTTTTTCCCTCTTGTCCTCCCCTTCCTCTTCTCCTGTATCTTAGATGCCTCCTAAGTGCCACCTTTCTGAAGAAAGTCCTCCAGTAGCTAGGATGAAAGAACCCTTAAAGTGTCATAAATGGCTCTTCTGACTAGATGGGCCTGCTACTAGTTCTAAAGCAGGATTAACATGGCTGGAAGGGTGAAGCAAATCTTGACTTCTCTTCTCATCCAACTTGACCATTGCATTCCACTCCCATATAGTATGGGATCAGAAGAGGAAGCTGAGGAGCCTTGGTCAAGACAGCAGAGTTGGTTGCGATGGGTATTTGTAGTCAGATGTTGCTGTTTATCCTTGTTTCTTGAAGAGGACCATGACATCAGGGAGGTGATTCTATGATGTGCAAGTGAATTAGATTTAAGTGAGGGAAGCTTGTGCAAAGTCACCAGCCTCACTTTCTCCTCCAGTGGCCAGATTACAGATTAGGACATCTGGAGATGGTCCAAGATGCATTGGGAGACCTTGGCCTTTTCAAGCTAAGGTCTTTAACAGTTCAGGTAGAAAAGGGCTCTATACCCCTTTAAGGGACGGGTGCTTACAGGTGAACCGATGAGCTCTCTAAAGCGCTCGCTCGGAGTAACCAGTCATCACCTGTAAAGGGCAGTGTTGGTGAAGGGGTGGGGGAAGTGGCATGAGAAATTATCCCACTGTCATTAACCATACTAACTACTTATCAGGATTTCATTTCTCTGAGGCTTTGAAGCCTTTTCAGGAATAGTTTTCCCCCGTTAAATATTAAAATGTCAAGCCTAATCAGTGCCTTTGTTGACATCTAGGAAAAAAGTGCTAGTCTAGAGAAGAGGGGCATTGATGGAGAGAGATGTGGGGGTGAAGGAATGAGAGGCAAACTTTGCCAGTGGGGTGGACCCTTCTGTCGCTGAAGGGTTCAGGTGGACAGCCAAACTTTATATTATTAAAGAATTCTATGTAGAAACTAATGCCTGACAAGCCAAGAAGGGAAGTTCAGATCCGCTAATCCTATGATGATGAGACCACAGACCTGGGACTATTTTTCACTCATCACTCCAGGAAGCATACTTTCCTTTTCCTTCTGTCTCTCTGTACTCCCCTTCACCTTTGCTCTTTGTTTAACCCACAAGAGGTAACCTGGGGCCTGAGAAGTTGATTTTTATATATTTTTTATAACTTTATTTCAGTAAAATTGATTTCCTTTATGACCCCGTGTATTTTTATTTTATATGCTTAAAAACCTTATTCTGAGAAGAGATCCGCAAGTGTTACTGGATGGCCAAAGGGGTCTGTGACACAAAAGAGGTTAGGAACTTGTGTGGAATTTGAGAGGTGGAAAGCTGTAAGGTGAATTTACAGTTCATCTAATCCAACGCCTTCATTTTACAAATGAGCAGACAGGTCTCGGGTTTGTCTTTTGTCCAAGGGTGTTTACAGAGCAGCCCAAACAGGACCAAAATCCAAGTCTCCTCCCTCCTGGCCCAGGGGTCCTTCAATCCCTGTGACTGCTTCTCAGGATAACTGGGCACCTGTCATGATATGAATCGGATCCAATTCTTTTGGGGCTGGCTGTACGTAACTTTGGCTCTAATCACATGCTGCCTGCTCCTATTTCTTAGCCAGGGCTATTGGCCTCCTCTTTAGGGATTTAAGTCACCATGTCCATCAGGAAGCAATCCCCTCCCTCAAACTACTGGAGTCTACTTTTCTCTGTAGTGGCTAGAGCACTGGACCTGGAGTCAGGGAGTCCTGAGTTCAAAGTCAGGCTCAGACACTTACTGGCTGTGTGACCTTGGGTAACTCACTGTAAGGATAGTGGGATTTGACAATCTTCCATGCCCCTTGAACCTGCTGACATAGCAGGAAGAGGTGGAGCAAGAGAACGCCGGAACCAAGCGAGTCTCCATGGGGTGCTGACTGGAAGCCGTGGCAGAGGCAGTGGCTGTGGTGGCAGTGCGACCTCCTTGTTCTTTGAGCCGGCAAGAATCTCTGCTAAGGACTCCTGCTGAGGACTGCCAGGGATGGGAACTGCGGGGGGGCTGGAGCTGCTGGGAGCAAGCTGACTGGATGCTGAGCAGTTGCAAGTAGCCTGTCCTGTTCTGAAGGCTTGAGAATGTGGGTGTTTACTACTTTAACTACATGCACCAACTTCATAACTACTGTGTTGGCTTTGACTTTCTGGTTTTGAGACTCAGTTTTCTGGTATTTAAATGAGTGCTCTAGCTATATTTCTTATGTAGAGAGCCTGTTACATTTCATGATTAATAACCATATCAGCATATTTATAGTTACTGTAGACATTGTGAATACTGCATTGCTGATACAGTCACTTAACCCTGTTTGCCTCAGTTTCCTCATCTGTCAAATGAACTGGAGGAGAAAATGGCAAACCACTGCAGCATCTTTGCCAAAAAAAAACCCAAATAGGGTCACAAAGAGTCAGACATGACTGAAAGCAACCCAACAAAAACCAATGCTAATTAGGTATGCTAATACCTAATTATTAGTTATTAGCTTATTAGATATGTAAGCAGGCCAGTTATTTAACCTCTGCCTTAATTTCCTTAATTGTTAAATCAGGATACAAGGGCATCTACCTACCTCTCAGGGCTGTGGTAAGGATCAGATGAGATAGTGTTTTTCAGACACACTTAGCACACAATGCCCCATATAGTAGTTCCTTAATAAATACTTCCCCTCCCTCCCCCTTTCTTCCTTCTCTCTTCCCTTCCTCCCCTCTTCCCTCCTTTCTCTCCCTCCCTCCATCCCTTCCTTCCTCCCTTTTTTCTTCCCTCCCTCTTTCCTTCCTCCCTCCCTCCGTTCCTTCCTTCCTTCCCTCCTTCCCTCTTTCCCTCCTTCCTCCCTCCCTTCCCCAAGCCCAAGCTTCTTGCTACTACGGAAGAACTGCAACCTGCCAGGAGGCCAGCAGGGGTCAGCATCCCCCGCACAAAGAATCGCTAACCTGTTGCTGGCTTCGACAATTGCTATTCTCTCACCCCTGCTGTTTTCCCACCTGCATCCAGCTCTGCCAGGGGGCTTGGGCTCCACCACTGGATCTCCCTGTTGCTTTGCTTATTGAAGAGAAGCCCAGTAGCTCAGTTCTCTCATTTCTCTCTCGCCTCCATAGCTCAATATTTTTCCATCCTCCTAACAGGAAAAGCAACCTTATCCAGCTCTATTTAAAACACGTGGGGACGAGCTAACATAGACGAGCTCCCCCGGTGCGTTTGCAGGGGACCATCGGGTGGTGCCTGGGGAGCTGGAAGGGACCTTGGGGCCCATCTCGTCCAGCCCCCTCTTTTTACATAAGAGGAAACCGAATCATCCAACAAAAGTTAGTAGAACCGAGATTCAAACCAGATTCTCTGGCTAAAGACACTGCATTCTTTCCACTAGAAGCTGTAGACATTTCTTGTTTGGATACAGGATGAATTAGGAATTCTTAATTTTTGTTGTATCATGGACCCTTCAGGAAGTCTGGTAAAGCCTGTAGACTCCTCAGAATATTTTTTTTAATGCATAAAATAAAATACATAGTATATAACAAAGAAAAGTAACTATAGGGGGAGTCTAGGTGGCACAGTGAGTAGAGCACTGGCCCTGGAATCAGGAGGATCTGAGTTCAAATTTGACCTCAAACACTTAACACTTACTAGGCGTGTGACCTTCGGCAAGTCCCTTAACCGCAATTTCCTTCCCTTCCCTTCCCCCTCCCCCCCCCCAAAAAAGAAAACCAACTATATTGGAATAAAGATGTATTTTTCCCCATCCAAGTTCACAGATGCGCTGAAATGTATGTATAGACCCCTTGAGAGTCTGTGGACTCCATGTTATGATCCCCCAAGTTAGATGGACTCAGGTTCCTTTCCATTTTGTGATTGTTTGAAAAGGAAGTGATTGGTGCTTTGGGATGAAAGAAAAGAGACAGCCAGTAGTACAGAGTCAAATGAATCTCTTCATTGCAAAGAACCCACAGAAAGAGGCAGGGAGGGGCTCCTCCATTATTGGAACTGCCTTTAAAATGACCAAAGACATTACTAATGTGAAAACAGGTTTAATATGAATGTATATGTAAAGCCTAAATCAAATTATATGCTGTCTTGGGGTCAGGGGAGGGGAGAGATGGGGAGAACATTTGGAGCTCAAAATCTTATGGAAGTGAATGTTGAAAATTAAAAATAAATAAATAAAAATAAAATGACCAAAGAAATAGGGATGGCTGCCCTATTGGAAAGTCAGAGGAGTGATGGGGGAGGACACAGGAGAGATTAGATTGGGGGAGGGGTCATACAAGGGGATGGCTGTTTTGAGGGGGAGGGGGAGGGGAAAGATGGGGAGAAAATTTGTACCTCAAAATCTCGTGGAAATGAATGATGTAAACTAAAATAAATAAAAGAAAATATATATAAAAAAAAAGAAATATGGATGGGCTGAGGAGGGAGAGAGCAGGGGGAGAGAGCTTTCTGAAATCTTTGCTCTGGAGCCTAGATCTTTAAAATCTGGAATCAGGGACTTTGACTCAGCATCCAATTGCTTTCATGAAGTGCCTGGCCCATACTAAGCATTTAATAAATCTCTCTCTCTGTGTGTCTCTCTCTCTCTCTTTCTCTCTGTCTTTCTGTCTTTCTGACTCTCTGTCTCTCTGTCTCTGTCTCTTTCTCTCTGTCTCTCTCTCTCTCTTTGTCTCTCTGTCTCTCTCTCTTTCTCTCTCTGTCTCTCTGTCTCTCTCCCTCTGTCTCTGTCTCTGTCTCTCTGTCTCTCTGTCTCTGTCTCTATCTCTCTGTCTCTCTCTCTGTCTCTGTCTCTCTCTCTTTCTCTGACTGTGACTTTTGTCTGGATATGTAGGTGTCTCAGGTACCTGACCACACACTGAGTCTGAGTTTGGAGGGTCAAATTCTAGGCATTTCTTTGGGTAAAGGTTAATCAGTAATCTACTGGCTCCTGATCTGTTTGGTTACATCCTCTCTGTTCTGTTGAAGGGAAGTTGGCAGTGCTAAGCCAGTGCTAAGTGAGTCCATTAGAACAGGCACAACCTCTTTGCCACTTTCCCATAATCTCAACATCTCCGTTTGTCCTGGAAGTCAGGTATCAGAAATGTCTACTGTTCCTACCACTGGAAGACCTTGGACAAGTCATATAATCCCATAAGTCATTTACCCTCTTAAAATCTTCCTTTCCTCATCTGTCAAATGGGAGACTAGAAAGGAAATGGATTGTTGCATTAGATCAAAGGAACTCTTACATTTTTTTTAAACTGAGCACCATTTATAGGTGGTTTTTATTTTGTAACTCCTAATTGATATTTTCTTTACATTAGAGACTCAATCAGGGTCACTTTCCAGTCCTAAAATTTTAGGAACCTATGAATCTAGGGATGGGGCTTCTTCTAACAGAAGCCTTTGGAGACTATAGGGTCATCTGTCCCTCTCAATTTTCTGGGACAACTATTGCCAAAGGGCCTGTGGGGATTTGGATCCCCTGAACCACTTCGGGTGACTTCCCATTTCTTTGCTCCAGGAAGAGCACATTTTGGCCTCTGTCTTTCGGCACTAATTGATGGTTTGCTTTTTCTCTGCTATTTTGTCAGCAATTTGTTCTATCTTGTTTGGTTGCGTGACCTCCCTTAAATTAATTAATATTTGATTCCTTCCCTAGGCAAGCCCTTTGGCGAGAATCCAGCAATCCCTTTCTGTTGTTACAGTTAGGGTGTGGCAATAGTGAGTCACAGATGGCTGAAGGTTGTGGGGTGTGGGGTGGTTCTCTGAGCTTCAAAAGAATTAGGGGCCAAACCTTCTCACATCGTGCACTCTCAAGAGGGCCAGATGATGGGGGCCTTGAGCTGTTTTCCCCGTTCTTGTGTACATGCAGGTGTCTGCTTCCTCAGTATGCCGTGGGCAGCTAGCTAGCTTAGTGGGTAGGATCCTGAGGCTGGAGTCAGAAAGACTTCAGTTCAAATGCAACCTTAGACACTTGCTGTAGGACCTTGAGCAAGTCACTTAACCTCTGTTTGCCTCTGTTTTCTCAGCTGTAAAATGGGGATAATAATAGCACTTATCTCTCAGGGTTATTGTGAGGATAAAATGAGATCATAACTCTAAAGCACTTCACACAGTGCCTGACACATAGTAAGCCCTATATGCATGGTAGTTATTATTATTATTTTTTGTTTTGGAGAGTGTAAGGCAGGGTGATTGGGGTTAAGTGACTTGCCCAAGGTCACACAGCTAGTGAGTGTTAAGTGTCTGAGGCCGGATTTGAACTCAGGTCTTCCTGACTCCAGGGCTGGTGCTCTATTCACTGTACCACCTAGCTGCCCCTATTATTATTTTTTAAATTTCTAGACTCTGTAAATTAAAGAGTGACAGTTGTGGGAAAATGTGCCTTTGCTGATTCATAAAATAGATATGTACATAAATGTATATGTATAGATGTATGTGTGTACATATATATGTATATGTATGTACACATATGTATGTATGTCTCCTTAGGAGATATTATAGTCTTAGGTACCCTCAACATGCTATTCCATGTAATAGAAATGAGCCTAGAACATCAGTTTTAGGGGAGCCCTGTATCTACTTGCTTAAAGAGAGTTACAAGGGTTAAAGTGGTCAGAGGGCAGGATCTGGCATCTGGAGACTTGATTTGATTTCCAGCCATGCCCCTTCTTGCTATGTGACATCCAGCAAGTAGCTTGAGCTTTCTGAGGCAGTTTCCTCATCTGTAACATAAAGGAGCTAGTCTATGCCTAGTTCTATAATCTATGATCCTAAAAGGTGACAGTACCCAGTCTAGAGCAGCCAGGATGGAGGAGAAGGTGCCACCCATGTGTTGATAACTGGTGTGGCTGTTTCTTTCCTTGCCTTTATGAAAGTTCCCCTTCATTTTACTCCTGGCTTGGCTCAGTTGGCAGAGTGGGCCTGGGGCCTGGGGCTCCATGTGACCCAGCTGAGGTAGTACCAGAGTAACCACCTACCTGGTTTGCTCTTTAAAGAGGCTGTTGTTGGGATGTGAGCCCACAGGCCAAGAGAAGGCTGATTGTGCTACACTGGGCTTAGGGGGATCAGGGGAGGATTCGTCAGCACATTACAGGATCTGCCCACGCCACTGAATGTGCTGATTGATGCTCTTGGGGGAAAAAAAAAAAACATGGCAGTTCTTAACAAAAGAAAAAATTACAGACCTATACCACAGACCCAGAACCTTCACTTGGCACTTGACCTGCGTCAAGTCAAAGGAAAAATTACATTTATCATTTGAAAATGATAGCTGCTGGGACTTCTACCCTGATTTGGGATGAGTTATTTTGGTAGCCTCTGTTTTAGTATATTAAGTCATCCTCTTGATGGGGTGTATGTCTGTCTCTGTGACAGTGAGAGATAATCCATTGACAGCAAGTATAGATTCTCCACTATGTGCAGAGCCCAGCACAAGGAGAAAGAAGCAGAGGCTTTGGCAGCTAGCTAACAGCACACTAGATTGAAGGCTAGGCCTGATGTCAGGAAGATCTAAGTGAAAATCCAGCCTCATAAACTTATGACCTGTAAGACCCTGGGCAAGTCACTTATCATTTTTTTCCATCAGTTTCCTCCACTCAAATGCGATAATAATTTTAAATCACTTAGCAAAGTGACCGGCACACAGTAGGCACTTAATATATGCTCGTTCCTTTTCCCTTCCCTTTCATACAGTCTAACTCGTTAGAAAAGACATATAAAGACATACAAGTTTGAAAACACCTAAAACCCACAATATCCCCAGGCATAAATTAATGTAGAATGCACTGAACTTCTAATTACTGAGAGGTCAGAGTAAAAGAGGCATGAGAGTTGGACAGAAGTCAGTGAGGGAAGGTAGATATGGGTAGATTTTGAGCACGGTTTTGCCAGGGGTGAGGGTTGTCCTTGAAGCAGGGCTTACAGGCGAATAAATCTGTACTGCATCTCTGACAGTATCTACAATGGAGTTGTCTCAGATGGATACCATTCTTTCTTTTTTTAAGTTATATCATATGGCAGTCTTTTTTCACTCCTGACTACGTTTTGGAAGGAACTGAATTAAACAGCATTTATATGTTTCCAGGGATCCTAGGACATATTTTAATATTTTGAAATAGAGGATAGATGATAAAGCATGCTACCCACCCCCTAACAATGAGGTGATGGACTAAATATGCATAATGAGACATATATTTTTGGATATGACCAATGGAGGAACTTATTTTGTTTAAATACATATATTCATTGCAAAGACTTTGTTTTTCTTTGTTTTCTTCTTTTTTTCCAAAGTGATGGAAGAGTTGGGAGAGAAAAATTGGAGGGAGAGAAAATGGATTTTTTATTAAATAAAAAATAAAATTGAATTTAAAATTTATTTTGGAATAACAGATTTGAATATTCTTTTGCATACAACTGTTTGTGATTTGATATAATTCATTTAGCAAACCTTGACTGAGTGCCTACTACATGCAAAGCAATGTGCTAACTATAAGGGATACAAGCTTAAGTGAATCAGTCTTTAAACAGTTGGACTGTGTCATTCTTTCTAAGGAAGATGATGAAATAACAAGAGTTCACATTTATTCAGCACCTTTTATTTATAAATAAAATTGTAAAATTTATAAAGACTTTTTCTTACAGCAGATCTGTGAAGTGTGTGTTATTGTTACATTCATTTTACAGATGAGAAAACTGAGTCAGAAAGCTTTGGTAATATAGTGACAGAACCAGCAAATGAACCCAGGTCTGGTCATCACAAAATCAGTACTCCTTCCACTGCATAATACAATTAATGTGGGTGAATTAAAGCGTATCTCTCCTGTTCTAAGGCCATCTCACATAAGCTTCTCTCAGAGATCTTGCTTAGGCCCAAATTCCACCTTTTTATCAAAGTCAGGCTATCATCTAATTAGTAAGAAATCACTCCTCCCACCTTCCACTCACACTTTCTAAATACAGTTTAATTATGCCTACTACCCTTAATTATTTCCACAAAAACAGGACAAATGAAATAATGTTATAGGGGACAGATAATTGCAGAGGAGGGTGACAGGTATCCCCCTCAAACCTGTAATCACATCACCACTCAATGAGGTGGTTAGTGGGCCTACCGAAATCCTCCATAAGAAAATATAGCCAGTTTCAAAACAAGAGTACACCAGGTTAACTAAGGAACTCCTTATCAACTCCTTGACTCTCTAGAAACTAAACCCAAACTTCCTTCCCATCTCTCCCAGTCATTTCAAGTCGAGTCAATGAGTATTTAATAGGCATCTACTGTATACCAGGCACTATGCTAAATTCTGGGGTTGCAAAGAAAGGCAAAAACAGTACTTGAAGGAGCTTACATTCTAATGAAGGAGACAACACATGGCCAGCATTGATGTAGTGCTTTAATGTTTGCAAATTACGTTTACAAAGATCTCATTTGCTCCTCACAACAACCCTGGGTTATATATAGGTGTTATTAGCCTACTTTTAGAAATTAAGAAACTGAGGCAAACAGAGGTTAAGTGACTTGCCCAGAGTTATGCAATTTACAGCAGAATGAATGAATGAAGCCAAAAGAGAATTAGGCAGAGGAAAATATTTTTGTTAATACCTCCAAAGTTAATCAGAGAGCCTCTCCTTCACCAAGTGGACAGCCCAAGAGAACCAGATATGAAATGTCTTCCCGTGCCCCACAGTTTTTCCAAAGCGTTCCTTTATACTGCATCATGTTTTTTCCCAGAAGCAAGCTCTTAATTTTCTTCCACATGGACAGGTTATATGAGCCACGCAATTTAATAGGGTTTGGCATGTGCCCCCACACCCCACTGAGTTCGTTCTCAAAGAAGAAGTTCCAGTCATTCAATTAAAATGGTGGATTTTACAATTTTATGAGAAAGATGGATATTAGACCTGGCCCATAGGGGAAGCCAAATCTCATAGCAGCATTCCATTCCAACAGTGAGCATGGATTGTGTGACTTCTTGGTGTTGGGAAAGGCCTAGATACCAGACAGTAAATAGGGATTTCAAAGTATTTATTAAGCACTGTTTGGGGAATGAGAGAGGCAGAGCTAACCCTGGCACCCTGTTAGTTCAGTTTTGATATTAGATCAAAAAGAAGCAGTCATAGGTCATCAAGCAGTTAACAAAAGGAGGTTTACTTAACCCCAACACAGTAAGTATATGCAATATTGGCACCTAGCTTCTATAGAAATCCCTCCTCATCTCCGCATGGAAATGCATCTACTGAGCAGAGAGATGCTAGCTCATGTGGTCTTCAAGCATTGACCAAGATGGAAGGGCCCAACCTCAGATAAGTGGAAACTTTTATGCCCCTGGGTGACAAAGAAGCCACTTACCACAACCAGAGACACCAGGAAATTACACTGAGGGAGCCACAACTCGAGCATCCCCATGCCATTGCAGCCCTTTCTTCGTCACCTATTTCTCTAACCCATTTTGGGGGTAGAGAAAGGGGAAACCCTGGTAGATATCCACTCTTATTTCAGATATATTTTCTGCACTCAGGAAGTTTCCATTCTAGTTGGGGAGGCAAAACTGACACATATTAAACATCTTGGGGTGTTAAGGGTCCCATAAGAGTATGGAGAAGAGATAAATCAGTCAGGCTTGGCTATTAACAGAGGAAGCCTATGGCAGAGGTGAGGCTTGAAGGATGGGTAGGCCTAAGCCAGCGGTTCTCAACCTGTGGGTTATGTTCAATTTGTAACAATGAAAATACATCCTGCATATCAGATATTTACATTACGATTCATGATAGTGGCAAAATTGCAGTCATGAAGTAGCCACGAAAATAATTTTATGGTTGGGGGGTCACCACAACATGAGGAACTGTATTAAAGGGTCACAGCATTAGGAAGGTTGAGAACCACCAGCTAAGCCTAAGAGCAGAGGAGAGAAGAAGACATTCTAGGCAGGAAGAGCAGCATGAGCAAAGAAACCAACCTGGGAATGAGCTGGTGTGTGTGGGAAACAGTGAATCATCCATTACGCTACTTGCTTTGAGGACTTTTGCCAGTCAAACCATTTGGCTTCGGAGCTCCTCTCTCAGTACTGCTGACTACAGAAGGCTTGGGAGCCCACCTGGCAGGAAGACCACGACGTCCATTAAGATATCTTTTTTTGTCTCAGCCATTGGGATGTGGTTGGAAGACTGACTGAAATGCCCTGGGATGAGTCCGTTAGAGCTAGCAGCAGACCTCTTTTTTCCAGCTGCTCTATGGAGTTTCCGCCTGAGTCATCAGGTACTTTGAGTGCCTATGAGTAAGCATCATGATCCAGTCATTTCGCAGAAGGCCAAAGAGAGAGGAATTCTCCTGAACCAAAGTCTTGTTTGTTTCTGCTAGTTCTTCCCTTACCTAGAAATCGAAGTTTTTGATTCTGGGATTCACACTGCCCTTGAATACCTTGTGTATATATGGATTTTAGGATCATAAACCTAACATGAGAAGGGACATCAAAGGACATGTAGTCCAACCCTTTTATTTTACAGATAGAGAAACTGAGGGTCAGGGAAACAAATAGTCCAAGGTCACACAGCTAGCAAATGTCTGAGGCTGGATTTGAACTCAGATTCTCCAACTCTAGAGCCCCAGGTTCTGTGCTGTATCACCTTTGAGGCAGCTAGGTCAGTAAATAGAGTTGCTGGGCCTGGAAACAAGACCTGTGTTCAAATCCAGCCTCAGACACTTACTAGCTGTGATATCCTAGGCAAGTCATTTAATTTCTGTTTGCCTCAGTTTCCATAACTATAAAAATGGGAATAATAACAGCGCCTACCTCTCAAGGTCATTATGAGGAACATATGAGATAATATGTATAAAGGGCTTAGCACAGGACCTGGCACATAGTAGTTCCTATCCAAATGCTTATTAACTAACCCTGCCCTTCTACCGCATAGTACCAGGCAATATGTAATAGACTAGAATTCAGAACTCTCTAATGGGACAAAAATTATCTATAAGGGTGACATTTTATTCTTCAGCCATGCTTGCTAAAGATGATACAGACTTGTGGAAAACCATGAATATAAGCCTGAATGATTTTTCTTAAAAGAGATCTCAGGTCCTGGAAGAGCCCAGTTAGAGATCATAAATCTTACAGCCATGTAATGATTAAACATCTAATTTCTATTTTTAGAAAAAAGTAGGAGGACCTGAGTTCAAATCCAGCCTCAGACACTTGACATGCTTACTAGCTGTGTGACCTTAAGCAAGTCACTTAACCCCAATTGCCTTGCCTTCTCCCCTCCAAAAAAAAAACAGGTGATAATTCAGGGTCACACTTGGAATATTTGGCATCTCCACTTAACCTGATGTCATAATGACCTATGTTTATTTCATTGCTAGAAACCCAGAATAATTACTAATGTGCCATTGAAGAAATATAGCCAAACTTCAAAGAACTATGATATTGACTTTGGTTGGAGTCTTCACTCTCAATTTATAGTCCTCTTTATGTGTACCACTATTCCATCAAGACCTGGCCAGAGGTCATCATTGCTAATCATTATACCATTTGCATAAATGACCAATTCCTTGGTGACTGAAATCCAAGACAAGATGATTTTGCTCTTCTGTCTGTCCCAGAGCTATATACCCAAGGTTACAGTGGTTCCATTAGCATGACTATTTTGGGTCTCATACAATGCTGTGTAATGGGAGTAGTAAATTATATTATATTATGCAAGTCATAGAGATATAGATGAAAGTACTTGGAAATCAATCGACCAATATTTATTGAGTGCTCACTATTGCCAGACCTTTGCTACTTCTATCCCTACAGGAAAAAAAAAGAGTAGTGAATTTTTTCAGATTTTAACTCGTTAAAGGACTTCTGGAATTGTAATCTCCCATAAATGGCAAAGACTAGATCTCACTTCATATAAGTATGGAGAGAAGAGAGAAGTTATAGTGATTTACACTGAGTGTATATGGAATTATGTAGTGCTTTAATGTTTGCAAAGTCCTTTTACAAAGATCTCATTTGTTCCTCATGACAGCCCTGGGATATAGGTGTTATTAGCCTACTTTTACAGATTAAGAAGCTCAGGCAAAGGGAGGTTAAGTGACTTGCAATTGGTGAGGGTACTGTTTTAGGCTCTAGAAAATTTTTTTAAAAAGCAGGATATGACAATGTCTTTGGAGAAACAAGACACACAGATGTAGTAATCAGCATGCAATAGAAGGCTACTTATAACTAAGTGCCAAAATGTGTGATATAGTGGGAAATATGGTTAGATAGCTAGGGTGGAGCCAGATTGTGGAGAATTCTGAACATCAGGCTTTAGAAAGCCTAAAGATATCAAAGGAAAAGTACAGACAGCAGAAACAAATTTCTCACCTAAACTAAAGTTTATCTGAAGAAGAGAAAACTGTTGTGAGTTCTGGAGTTTCTTGTACAGGAAGAACAATTCCAACACAGCCCATTTTTCAGTCTTGCTACTTTGGGGCATTATGGGCATGGTGCAGAGGTGATAGGTGGTGCTCAAAGTGAAAATAGCCCCATATTCTTACTTTATTGTAGCCACATTGCTTTGAGGAATTCAGACATGCAAATATTTCTTTTTCCAAACCTGTCTTTTCTATCCCTGTCTACGCTAAAGCTGATTTTACTTCCAGAACAAACAACTCTGTGTCTCCCCTCTTCCACAAAAGCACCAGCATGCTAATCCTTATTCTAAGTATCAGCAGCCAAATCCTCCTTGCCTTCGAGTTTAATGAAGGTAAGCTTAAAAAAAATTAAAAGGAGTCTAGACCTAAACATTTACCATTTCAGCTACATTTTAAAACAGTCAGCACTGTGCTTTTGAAGTCAGAATGTAACACCTCTGTCCACTTACTTTCTTTTTTTAAAATAGATTTTTATTGCTAACTTATTTTATATCACCTAGATTTCCACTACATACCTCCCCCTTCCTTTCCCAGACAGCCATCCATTATATCAAATAATTTTTTTAAAAAAGGAAAAATAAATAAAAAGGAAGAAAGGAAGAAAAATTTACCCAAATCTATTAATATTCTGGGAGTAAAAACCGTGACATTCTATGTTTTTCCCTTGTGGACCCTCAACCTGCACTCTACAAAAGAGTAGTGATGGAATCCTAATAAAACCACCCCCAGCCTCAGTATTCTAATGTCCTTATAGACCCCACTGAGCAGCAGGCCCAGTGCCCCTAGCAAGCCACTGCCCACACTCCTGACTCAATATCTTAACTTCATATATGCCTCACTGCTCACTAGAACAACAGGGGTGTCCATGAATTCACAGAGCAGCAGACATGTCCATGGGATAGGATCTCAGCCACTGCCTCTAGCTAGCCATTGCCCCCAGATCCATGCCTCATATTTCCTACAGAAACAGCAGGCATATCTATGCACTCATCCATCTAGTCTCAGACAGGACCACAATACTCAGCCAATCAGAAAGCAGCACCACCAGGATGCACGAGCAGGATGTGGACTCCAAAACAATAGAAGGGACTTTCCCTAAGTAGGCCCCTGTGTAGTAATAGCAGAAGCTAGAGGCTTATTATAATATCATTATCATATATACATACCCCCCCAATGGATTTTTCTGTATTCATTGTTGGTAATCACATGCACAGTTCCACTGAGGCTGGGACCCCTCTCCTATTACCTAAGCCCTTAACAAACCCCGCCTTCCTTTTTAATACTAATAATTTCTGTTGTATAATCAGCATTATTTCACTATAAAATTGCCTGTGTTGTTTCAGTAAATTGCTACTTCTTCTTGGAACATAGCCTGCTTCATGAGAGGCATCCATCTCAATAAATGCCTATACTTGGCTTAGAGGTGGTCTGATTGAATTCTTTCAGACAATTCCACCACAACATATCATGAAACTACAACAGTAGGAAAAGGTGTCTTCCCAAATGTCCGGGACTAAGCTTGGTTTTGATAATTTTGCAACATCCATTTTCACTTCCTTTAATTCTCAACTAAAATCCCACTTTTTTACTAGAACCTTTTCCCAACCCCTCTTAATTCTAATGCCTTCCTTCTCAATTATTTCTTTTTTATCCTGTACATAGCTTGCTTTGTATATATTTGTTTGCATGTTATCTCTCCTCTGTTTCCCCTTTAGATTGTAAGCTTCTTGAGGGCAGGGGACTATCTTTTAGCACAGTGGCTGGCATATAGTAAGTGCTTCTAATGTTAATGGTATTTAAGACCTACCCCTCCACCCCCCATTAATAGACCTCAGGTGGAGCCCATTAAGGGAAGCTTACTTAGGGAAGGCTTTCTTGTAGGAAAGCTTTGACACCATTTGCTAATTTCTAATTAGGCACTGAGTGATGAGGGTTGTGATGCTTTCTGCCTCTGAGAAGTGTAGGTATACTCTAAGTTGGTGTTTTGCTTTGGGGACTCACTTATGAGAAGGATCTTGTGATTTCCTGGTCAAGATTCTGAGTAGTCTGTGTTCAGAGCTCCCCAACTACTCTGCAGGTATAAAGGCTCTCTTGATCCAAGGATGTATGTAGAGTATAAAGTTGATTCAGTCAGTCAGAGCCCTGTCTCTTGGTCTTTATTTCTCTGCTTGTATTTTCTTTGAAGTTCAGGATGCTGACTTTTCCCCTGAACTACTGAATGTAATTTTAAAAGATTGTTGATGCCTTAAACAGCTCTCTTTCCTAGTAATGAAGATCTAAGAACTTCTGCTAACAGCCATCCTGGGTGTGCCAGTGTGGTTGCCACTACAATGCTTAATAACTATTGATTGATTGATTGACTTTTGATTATCATTCTTTCCATTTATATTGTCGTGGTCTTTCCAGGTGTCTCTGTATTTACAGTTTGTTTAGTCATGTGGCAGACAATTTTCAGGGATGGTTATCATGTCTGGAGTCTCCTTTCAGCTGCACAAGGTATGATTGGGGACAGCCCCAAGGTGGTACGCCATCCCAGTCCCTAATAGCAGATGTATTGTTTGGGTAATTGCTGCTTGACATTGAGAGAAGAGTTGAGGATGGTGAGGCCAGTTTTTTTCCATCACTATTTTAATGGAATGGAATACGAAAGAGAAATAAAAGGAGAAGGGGCCAGAAAAGGGCAGGGGTGCAGGGAAGCATGCCTCATATCCTCTTTGGCACACAGTGGGTGCTTAGTAAATATTTAGAAAAGAGAGCTGATGATCAGCTAAGTACTGATTCCCTTTTAAATAGCAGCTGATCATTCAAGCCATTACTGAATCTGGGAAGAAACCGTGACAAAGAAGTCCTTTCCTATCTGCTTCCAGCCTGCCTGGCTTTGTTCAGAGCCTACCAGTGCGTCCACAGGCATCCCTCTGAGCCCGCAGCTCCCCAGCATCCCTGGTTTTCTCATTTGTCATCTCCGAGAGGGAAATTAACAGTTTTGCCAGACCGTGTATAAACAGGAATGCAAGCTGTTAGCAGGAGCCTCTCAGCCTGGCTGCCAAGCCCAGAACACTGCCTTTCCTTCCCCAGAGCTTGCTGGTTGTGAGGAGGAAAGAGAGAAGAATAGACTCTGTCTTGGGTACCACTGTTGTTCCCTCCCATGAGCACTCTAACCTCGATGAATGTTAGAGCCAACGGACAGCTGGGTCTGCAGCTGGGTTTTTGTTTGTTTGTTTTTTTGTGAAGGTCTTTTTTTTTTCTTTTTTCTTTTTTGGCCAGTGATTAAATTGGGAACAAAGCAACAGCAGAGTCCTGGCTGCTAACACCGAGGCTGTTGAACATTAGAGAATAATTAATTAGCCTGTTATGGAATGTGGGGGGAGGGGTAGGGGAGTGCTTAGCAGGTGGGAGGGAAGGAGGGTGGACAATGTGATTGTCTACATAAACATGTCAAGTACATGTCTGTATTCTTTACAGATGGAGAAAGAGGAAAAGCTCTGTGAGCATACGTTTATGCAGTACATGGGCTTCGACCAGGCTGTCAACAGCATTGCCAATATGATTTTCTCAGCGCCTCTCAATGCTCTTTACAAAGGAAGGTGCAAAGGTGAGGAGAGGCCTTTTACCAGGCTAAGGGACCTGCTTGTTGTCTTCCCCATTAGAATGCAAGCTTCTTGAGGGCAGGGGCTGTATTTGCCCTTTTTTGTACGCCTAGTGTTCAGCTCAGTGCTTTGCACACAGTAAGTCTATGCTTAACAAATGCTTATTGACTTTTAGGGAGGACTTGGGGACCTGGAGTCAGATGACTGGGTCCAAATCACTTAAATTTTCCAGGTCTCGGTTTCCTCATCAGCAAAGCAAGGGGCATTAAATTAGATGGCCTCTGAGATTTCCTCTAGCTCTAACTATATCTATAGAAGTTCTATATGTGATATAGAACTGTCCCTGCTTTCTTGAAGCTAACAACGCAATGTTGTTGCAGACAGTAACGCAGTTCTATTCGTGTGCATTAAAATTCACCGGACTCCCTCTAAGTATGGCCTCAGAAGCAGACTGGATCAGTTGCCTGACTTTTCCCAGAAAGCAACTGAGATACAGAGAAAGGAAGGACAAGACTTAACCCTTGGGTGTCTAAGGCCCTTTCTACTCTTCCTTCTGTAAATGTCTCCTAGAAGAGAGAATTCTTGTAGAAGGCATCCTTGTTCACTTGGAGGTTTGGTTACCTTTGGGGTCCCTTCTCAAGTCTGACATTCAGACTCTACTTTCAAGTGACTACATTCCTCTGACTTTCTTCCACCCCTATATGTACCCAGGACACTTAGTTGCCATTAGAATGCCTAGAATATCTTCCTCCATTCCATCTATACATTGTCCCACCCAGGATTACTCTCCCAAATTAGTGCCATAGGCCCCAAAATTACTTCTAATTGCCCATTTAAATTATTTGGCTGATCTTAGCTCAGCAATTAGGAAAAAGACCCAAATAAACTAATTTATACAAAGATCTAAATCCAGTAAATATCTTAGTTCTCTAGGTTTTTTTAAAAGGATATTTATGGGCTCAAACAAATTTCTAATGGTAGAATTTCAGGTGATAGAAAAGACACATAGGAGAGGTATTTTAGGGCAGTGGGGTTCCCTATGAGGAAAGAGCAGTGAGGTAGATGCTCTAGGTATGAGTGCCAGGGAATATCTCTTTTCTCTGGGTTATTATAGAAACATATTTGATGTCTTCTGAAAGCCACCCTGCTCCCCCATTTCTCCGAATCTTCAGATCATATGCCTCACTGTATTTCAAAGCAGATGGCAATAGATTCTTTTCTTAGAGAAAAACATCACTGATGATGCCTCATCTATTAAGCAGGGAAGAGAGCATAAAATAAAAAATAATAAATAAGCATAAAATAAAAAATAATAAAAATAATTATTTATATAGGGCTTTAAGGTCTGCAAATCATTTCAAAAATCTTATCTCATTTCATCCTCACAATCACCCAGGGATAGAGGTGTTATTATTACTCCCACTTTGTAGATGAGATAAAGTTTGGGTTACTTGCTCATGGTCAATCGGCTAGTAAGTGTCTGGGGCCAGATTTTAACTCAGATATTACTGATTCTATCTACTGCACCATTTAGCTGTACCTAGCATGTGACGCTCTATTTCAAGGAAAGGGGAGAAGTCCCATTTCTTCCAACATGGAGTAGCAGTGAGGATATCTAGATATTTCACTCAGTCCAACCACTATGATGGTTGCAATGAATTTTCTCCAGTTGCTTCCCTTTTAATCTTAGCTTTATTCAATTTGTCCAAAAACTTTTACATTTTATATAATTAAAATTATCTGCTTTTTCTTGTGATCCTCTGTATTCCTTGTTTGATCATGAACTGTTCTCCTATCCATAGATCTCATAACTAATTTTTCCCATATTTCTCTAATTTCTTTATGATGTAATCTTTTATATCTAGATCATGTGCCCATTTAGACTTTGTCTTTGTACAAGGTGTGAGGTATCGGTCTAAATCTAACTTCTTCCATATTGTTGTCCAGTTAAACAAGCAGTTTTTATCAAATGAGTCCTTATCCCAGTCTCATGGGTCTTTCTGTGTAACAAGTTTCTCTTATAAAGGTCTCATTTCCAGAGTGTGTAAGGAACTAATTCGAATGTTTTGGAAAATAAGCCATTCCCCAGTTGAAAAATAGTCTAATGATACGAACAGACAATTCTTTTTTTCTAATTCTTAAATTTATTTATTTGCTTTTTGTTTACAACATTGAATTCTACAATCCCTTGAGTTCCAAATTTTCTCCCCCTCCCTCCCAAGGTGGCATGCAATCAAATATGAGTTCTACAAATACTTTCACATTAAACATTAGTCAAGTTGTAAAGAAGGATTATAACCAATGGAGTGAACAGTGAGAAAAAGAAAACAAAACAAAATAGAGAGCAAGTAGTTTGCTTCAATCTGCATTCAGACTCTCTAGTTCTTTCTCTGGATGTGGATATCCCTCCCTTTCCATTATAAGTCTTTTGTAGATGTCTTCTAACCTTGTATTGCTAAGAGGAGCCCAGTCTATCAAAGTTAGTCATCACAAATATGATGTGTCTGTAATTGTGTACAATGTTCTCCTGGTTCTACTCTACTCATTCAGCATCAGTTTACATAAGTCTCTCCACATTATTATGAAGTCCGTCTGCTCCTCATTTCTTATAGCACAATAGTATTCCATTACATTCATATACCACAACTTGTTTAGACATTCCCCAATTGATGGCCATCTCCTTGATTTTCAATTCTTTGTCACCACAAAAAGAGCTGCTATAAATATTTTTGTACATATGGGTATTCCTCCCATTTGTATGATCTCTTTGAGATACAGCCCTAGAAGTGGTATTGCTGGGTCAAAAGGTATACACATTTTTATAGCCCTTTGGGCATAGTTCCAGATTGCTCTCCAGAATGGTTGGATCAGTTCACAACTCCACCAACAATGCATTAGTTGAATAGACAATTCTTAAAAGAAGAAACCCAGTCTGCTGAAGGTTGTATAAAAAAGTTCCAAATGACTACTAATTAGAGAAATTCAAATTAAAGCAGTTCTGAGATTCTCACACCCATCTGAATGGCAAAGATGATAAGAAAGGAAAATTATATATGTTGGAGAAACTATGGGGATATAGGCACATTGATACAGTATTGGTAGACCTTTGTATTCTGAAAAACAATTTGGAATTGTAAACAAAAAATTACTAAATGGTGCATTCCTTTTGACCCAGCTATACCACTGCTAGGCCTGTACCTCAAACCCTGAGGGTCTTCCCCTCCCAGCTTGATTTTTTCTTTTTTCTAATTAAAGGGGCCAGCCTTTGACTCACTTCTTAAAGAGGCCTATTCCACTGAATGAGCGTTACCTCATTCTAAATGAGTACATGGGAAGGCCTTAGCCTAAAAGGGCCAGGGTCTCCCATTGTATACTAGGCCATCTCCAGTTGTTCTGATGAATATTTGGTCACTGGATCCAGATGGCTCTGGAGGAGAAAGTGAGGCTGCTGACTTTGCACAACCCTCCCTCCCTCAAATCAAAGTCTTCTGCAAGCCATGTCGTCATTTCCCTGATGTCATGGTCCTCTTTGAAAAGGAAGGACAACAACAACAACATAACAACCCAAAAGAATTCAAATAAAAAAGAAAAGGTCCTTTATGGTACAACAATATTTATAGCAACTCTTTTTGTGGTGGCAAAAAACTGGAACCCAAGACAACCCACAATTGAGGAACAACTACATAGGTTGTGACATATGAATATGATGGAGTACTACTGTTCCATAAGAACTGAGGAAATAGATTATATCCAAAACAAGGATAGATTTAGATGAATGATGCAGAGTAAAGTAGGCAGAATCAGAATAATTTATACTATTACAACAATCTTACAAAATTTAGCAATTTTGAGGATTTTACATACAAACTTATGAAGAATGAAATTATCAGAACCAGAAGAACAATTTATACACTAACAATAATACCATAAAAACAAACAACTTTGAAAACTATAAGAACCAAGATTAATACAATGACCACTCATGTTTCCAACAAGGAAACAAATATACCATCCATCACAGAGAGGTGGCAGGTTCAGGGTGTGGAACGAAACATGAAGATTTTTGCATGTGGTCATTGAAGGAATTTGCTTGGCTTGCCTATGCATATTTGTGTAACCCTTGGCTAAAAGGGCTGTTTCCATGGGACTCTCTTCTCACTGGTGGAGATTGATTACTCAGTGCTACAAATCTGAGTGAGGGGCTAGCAGAGTTATTGAGAACTGGAGAGAGGAGAGAGATGGGCTCTTCTGGTTTCCAGCTTCAAGAGAGAAGATAGGCCATTCCAACCTCTCTTCATGTCCCTGAAGGGAAAGAAAGATTCTAGGGGGAGACATGCAGAGAAGTTAGCCATCTCTATCACGTTCTTGTCCTCAGCTTCCTACACTAGAGACTTTGAGGAATTTCACCTTCACTGAGATCTGGAACTTTCTTGATTGAGCTGAGCTATTTTGCTCCTAATGGGTGAACTCCTTCACTCTCTATTATCTGGTATATATTTTCCTACACATGATTCCTCTGATTTTTGTTTTGTTATCAACTTGGATAAATGGAGTTATTTGCTATATATATTCATTATAGAATTGACATCTGGTGGGAAAGGCATCAAGCCTTGGATAAATAGCTAGGGATATTTCTCTCTTGTTTAGTGATAGCAATCAGGAGTGTAACTTGAACCTAAAGCTTATTCCCCCTAGAGTAATAACATTTAAGGAAGCAGATTGATATAATTGTAACCCAGGACTTCCTCTCTTTTGAGGAGATCAGAGTAGCCAGTCTCTGGTCTCACCCTCCTGCTTCTCTTTCCAGCAGGAATAAAAGTAAAGATAAGGGGAGGAGACTATTTATTCTGGCCTCCCTGGAAGCCATATCGAGACAAACCCATGTAGGCACACATAACCCACACGGGCAAAACACAAAACAGAACAGATACACACACACACACACACACATATACACACACATACCTTATATTTTTTATTGGAAAATTGTTTTTTCCTCCTTTTTTCCCTAATGCAGTAGGAGATAGAAGTAAAGAAAATAGATGTCTATTTTTTTTTAATAGAGAGGTGTGAGGGGGTGCTACAGATGTGAAATGTTACACTTATTTTCATATGAGGTCACTATTATTAGTTTTATTTAAATGTTTTACCTTATGGGGCAGGTAGGTGGTGCACTGAATAGCAAACAGGCTCTGGAGTCAAGTAGACCTGAGTTCAATCTGGCCTCAGACACTTACTAGCTGTGTGACCTTGGGCAAGTCACTTAACCCCAATTGCCCTCCCATCCCCTCTCCAAAAAGACAAAAAAGAAACCAAAAATGTTTTACCTTATTACAAGAGACCTCTCATGAAATGGAAGTAATCTGTAAGTGTTCATAATATAAAAACAAAATATGTCAATAAAAATTTTGGAATCAATGAGACATATGACAAAAGACTTACAGTGTGCCACTCTTGCACCAACACCCAAATAAAGCATATTCCTATAAAGAAACTTTGTATTTTTATTTTTTTAATTATCCATGGTTGATTTTTAATAGTATGAGGTAGGTCATATCATCAGTTAATAAGCATTTATTAATTATTAATATTAAATATATTTATGAAGACACTTTGCTAAACCCTGAGAACATACATATAAGCAGAAATGGAAGACAACATAGGTAAGGAGGCTAAAAGGGTGCAGGGGGAGGAAGAAACAAAGGTACCCAGTCTAGGGGCATAGTCAAGGAAGTTTTGGAGAAGAATGAGACCTGATTGGCTTGAGCAAATGGAGATTCTGGGAGGATCCATCCAGTCAGAGTGTGGCTAGTGCAGAAACGTCAAACCCTTTGCCTAAATGCTGTGGGCAACACTCCCCGGTGTAGCCAGAACCAAATTTAAATGTAATTGTAAAATATTTAACAAAATAAACAAAAATGTAATAAAACATAGTTAATGTTAACGAGTGATTTTTCCAAGTCACCTATTTTTATTTCATTTTCTATGCCACCTCGAGGTGGCATTCAAAGTTTGATCTTTTAATGGTCGCCATTTCTGCTTGAGTTTGATACCACTGGCTAGTGGATCAAGTGCTGGTCTTAGGAGTCAAAACTGGATTCAAATCCTGCCTCAGACCACTTATTAGATATGTAGCCAGAGGCAAGTCCCCACACCTCTTTAAGCCTTACTTTCCTCATCTATGAAATGGGAAGAATAATAATTGTAGCCCATAACTCACAAGGTTGTTACGAGGCTCAAATTAAAGCATTTTGCAATTTTTTTAGAACCTCTGCCAGTCATTACTAATGATGTACCTGGCACAGGGCAAGCACTTTTAATAAATGTTTGTTGACTGATTTATTGATTGGTGCCTACTCATGGGCCCTGCGGCCAAACTGTGAAGTAGAGACAACCTCTCCTCTTTCCTTGTATCCTTTCTCTCACTTCTCCCTATGAACCAACCTAAGAGCTGACAGATGACCTTTGGGTCAGTGAAGTGTTCCCTCTTCTTTTGCAAGGAAAAAGTGCATTTTAATGAAGGAAGTCCACCCTATTCACAATAGAAAGCTGCCTCTTCAATCTAGGTTGCCTGATCCATTGAGGATCTCTCTTTCCCGAGAATTCTTATAAAGCTGAGTGAGGGAGGATTATTTCATCCTTGTTCCAAACATCTAGGAGGTAACTGGGTGTCACTTCTTAATTGGGTATTAGACAGCTGATATTGTTACCTTGGGCATAACCAACCCCTCCCTCAGAGCCTCAATTTCCTTATCTGGAAGATGAAGTAGTGGAATTAAATGTCCTTTTAGATTCTTTCCAATTCTAAACCTATGCTCTTATGTTCCTATGATATCAAAGCAGGTAAGCTCCTCACTCATCCTTTGAAAATTGCTGAAGTCTGTGGGAGTCTCAAGGATTGAGTGGGAAGGTCACCCTAGCTGCTGAGTCATTTCTTTTAAGGTTGTAGCCTGAAAAGTATCCACATTACTCTTATCTCCTCTAAACTAAGGGGTAGAGTTGTCTGAAGGAGAGGGACCCGGAGGGCACAGTAAGAGTTTGCAGGTAGAATATGTTGCCACCTAGACGATGTGAATTGAAGCAGTGAATAGTCATCCTGGCCTCAAAATAATCAAGCTACCTGTGTTTCTGCCATTATAGCTTCACTCCTTTGACTTAAAAGGCTTTTGTTAAGAGTATTTGCATTGTAATACAAATATTTCTGGGAGAGCTTAACCCCAGTAATACTTTAATTAATAACTAATAACTTGGTTGACAATATACTGTTTGTTATAGAGTTAAGAATTTCTCTCTAGTCCACCAGTGTGATAACTTTCATTAAATTTCTCTGTCTCTGTTTCAGTCTCTCTCTGTATGTCTCTTCCTTTCTCTGTCTCTGTTTCTCTGATATCTCCAGCAAAATTGCGTCTTAATTTAATGAGGTTCATTTTTTCCAGGGCCTACATCACAGGAGTATTGGTGTTCAGATTTGGGATGAGGTTGGGTGTGGTAGGAGACGGTAAGGACAAGTTTGGTAACAGGCAGAAGCTTATTCTCTAAGATTTGAGGATAATACAACCAGCTCCTTTGCTCTCAGAGTCTGTTCATTCTCATCTGCAATCAAAAGCATCTTGAGAAGGCACAGACATTTTTCAGGACATTCTGTTCTCAACAAGGTGGTTCCTCCTCACAGAAAGCAGGCCAGTCACAGCAGACAGACTGGGCCAAGAAGAAAAAGGAGAGTCCTAGCTCCACCCTCACCGCCAATAGAGAGTGCCCCAACAGGCCGTAGTTCCTCAGACACCAAAGAATCTATCAACCAACAAATGTTAATGGGGCATTTAATGCAATGCTAGGCACTATGAGAGTTGTTCTTTGAGACACTAAGAATCATCTTGCCCTCAGGTACAGTCTAGTCGGGGATATAAAGCAAAAGTATGTAACACGGTGATCCACAATACAAAGCTGTGAATAATGAGGTCCAGATGAATGTAACAGATAATAATGCCGTGCCTAGAAGAAAAAGAGAAACTCTTGTTAGTTGGGCTGTTCAGAGAAAAAGACATCATGAAGGAAATGGAATTTCAGCAGGGCCTTGAAGGATGGGTAGGATTCGAGTAGGTAGAGGTAGTTGAAGTATTATAAAATGTAAACAGCATGAAAAAAAATTACCCAAGTGGAGATGTACCATGTAAATTAACGTGTGGGTCTGTGAAGGGAAAAATCTGGCTGGAGTAAAGAACAGGAGAGGTCGGAGGCAAAATTTGAAAGGCAGATTAGGGTCAGATCAGTGAGGGTGAATGTCATGATGAGGCATTCCCTAAGACAAAGAACATCCAAAGAAAATCTTTTTAGGTATTTCTAACTGTGGCTGTACTAGAAAATGTTCACAAAGCATTAAAAGTGGAGAAGAGTCTTAGGGTGTAAGTGATTTCTTTCTTTCTTTTTTTTTTTGTTACTTTGCATGCTATAGGACTGGCAGGAAGGGGCATCTCAGGTTCTGATTGGATCCTAGAAAGTGATCCTCTCCCCTCCCTTCCTCTCCCCTTCTCTCTCCTCTTCTCCTTTCCTCTCCTCTCCCCTTCTCCTTCCTTCCTCTCCCTCTTCTCTCCCCCCTTTCATCTCTCCCCTTTCCCCTGCCTGAAATGAAAAGTATAGTCCAGTGCAGATCAGCCCTTCACTGGGCCCCTGGCTCCCTTGGCTCTGGGTTTCAGAAGACTGCTGCAAATGTAAAATTAGAGAGCACTGCAGAGGGCAAAGGAACTTCAGCTTTTGGGTTGGGAAACTTAACGAGCTTGTGTAGGATCAGGAAGGGAAGTCACAGCATGAGGTCATTTCAGCCGTCCCTCTGCCCTGTCTGAATCCAACTCGCTGACTTCTGCCAGGATCTCCAGGTCCTGGTGCAGGTGAGAGACTTCTCAGAAGGTCAACAGGCATCTGGGCAAACCCAGGCAGTCACATAAGAGGGTAAGAGAGTGCAGGTTTAGGGAGGAAAGAAGAGAAATTGGAGCCAATTCTGAGGTCATGGGCCCTTGGGAGTCGCTCATAACCCCACCCACCTGGCCTCAGATACTAACAAGTGGGGAAGAGCTTTTATTTTTGCTGATCAGAGTTTATTTTGGAAATAATAAAGGTTATATGAGGACCTTGCCCTCATCAGCAAAATATTTTCTACTTCTCTGCCCTCATCCTACCTGGCAAGAGAAAAATCTGCCACCTAGAAGTAGCAAATCTATCCTCTTCTTCCTTTTCTTAAGAGGCAGAATGGGGGTAGTGGATAGAGTAGGATGGATTTGGAGTCAGAAAGACCTGGGTTCCAATGCTGCTTCTGATACTGTGTGCCCATGGGAAAGTTGCTTATCCCCTCCAAGATTCAGTTTCCTCATCTATAAAGTAGAGATTAAAAATAGCTGTGTACTGATTTCACAGGGTTGTGAAGGCTTTAAAGAGATGTGACAACCGCCTGCCTCCATTCCCCTCCTTGTATATCTGTAGGGTTGTGGCATGAGGAGGGAGTAATTGAGTTTATCTGCTGATTAGAGAGAGAGAAAAGGAAATTATGGGGCACATGCCAGAAAAGTGACTTGATTGTCAGGGCAACAAGGCAGCTCTAGGTGTTCCCTAACATTATTCCATATGTTTCTGTCATCTCCCACGGAGAACCCAAGTCCATCCTTCATGCCACACATCCCAGGATGAATTTCTATAGCCTGATCCAACTGGAAATGCAAGCTAGACATTCAACGTAAATTCTATTGTGATGTCTGCATTCCTAGATTTTCACAGGGAAACCAGCTAGGGAGAGCTGAACACATTCAAAGTATGCCTAAGCAAGCCTAGGGACATATTCTTTGGGGAAGTCTATGGGTGTGCAGGTTTCCCCGTATATTTTATTATGTATTGTTCATTGATTTTATTGTCACTATGCTAAGAGTAAATATTACATAAAGTATCCAAGTATGTCCATCTGCCTTGGTGGGGGGTCCACTCTATTACATCAAGGCCACAGGATTAAGGCTCACTGAAATACATACAGACAAGGAGGGAATGGAGTGTGCAAGTAGGTGCGAACTCACTACAGACTTATGATTTGGTAAAACCACAAATCCTATGTTTAAAAATGGAATGCCCTGCAGGGAAAAGTGGAGCAGAAGACTAAAAGGTTGTCCAGTCTCTGGGCACAACAGAGAGATTGGGACTTCCCAGGTCCGTCAGTCAGTTGGGGTGCACGTGGTAGAAGGCCAGTGCCAGATCCTCTTTTGCTGAAGGGTATCAAATGAGACACTAGAAAAGTTATCAGGTGATTAAAAAGCTAATGTAGATAAAGCACTTGACAAACTTTAAAGTATTGTGTAAATGTCAGCTGTGTAGGCTCTGGATTCTTTTCTGTCCACTGGACAAGTCTCTTAGGATTTGGCTAGCTTCAGGCTTATGAAACCCTCTGGTCTTTCAAAGGCCAACCCCCTAGAGACCTAGGGCTTCTTTTCAGAATTCACAAAGAGCCTATCACCTTGGGCAAGTATCAATTAATGCTGAGTGAGTAGGAAAGAATCTTGGTCCAACATATTTCTCAAACTTTGTGCCTCCTGCAGGGTAACTGGGATGTAGGTTTATTTTCAAGGCTGCTTTTATGAGTAAAGGATTTAGAATTGGAAAAAAAAAATCTTATAGGTTATCATCTAACCCCCTTATTTTACAGAATAAGAAACTTTTACAGAATAAGAAACTAAGTCTCAAAATGGTAGAATGACTTAATCAAGGGTCACACAAGAAAGGTACAAATTACAATGAAAAGAGTTTTTCTCCAAGATTTCATTTTAATTCATTATAAAATTTCTTCTCACTTCCAAGAGGAAGGGCAAAAAAAGTTTAGGGATAAGATTTGTGTCTGAAAAGATAATAAATTGGACAGATAGGTGGCTCAATGGCCTGGGAGTACTGGTCCTGGAGTAAAGAGGACCTGAGTTCAAATGTGACCTCAGACATGCACTAGCTATGTGACTCTAGACAAGTCACTTAACCCTGATTGCCTCTCACCCCAACCAAAAAGAATTGTCTCTCTCTCTCTCTTTCTTTCTCTCTCTCTCTCTCTCCACACACACACACACACACACACACACACACACACATATGTATGTATGTATGTATGTATGTATGTATGTATGGTATATATGTATAATAAATTAGAGAAGCAACATGGCTTGGTAGATAAAAAGCTGGGTCAAAGGTAGAAAGATCTGAATTCTCGAGTCCTGTCTGTGACACATACTGGCTATGTGAACTTGGGCAAGTCTTCTTTGTTCTTCTCTTGGTAGAGAACTTGATTTGGGCAGTTAGGTGGCTTGGGGATAGAGCACCAGAGTTAGCATCAGGAAGTTGTTCAGTCATTTTTCAGTCATCTTCAGTATCTTGGCAGAGATAACTGGAGAGGTTTGCCATTTCCTTCTCCAGCTCATTTTACAGATGAGAAAACTGAGGCAAACAGAGTTAAGTGACTTGCCCAGGGTCACATAGCTAGTGCATGTCTGAGGCCAGATTGAACTCAGAAAGATGAGTCTTCTTGATTCCAGGCCGGTTGTTCTATCCACTGCACCACCTAGCTGCCCTGGTCTCAGGGAAACTTGAGTTTTAATCTGGTCTCAGATACTTATTAGCTGTGTGTTCTTGGATCAGTCACTTTAATTGTCGTCAGCTTCAGTTCCCCTATCTGTAAAATGGACACAGTAATAGCACCTATCTCCCAGGATTGTTGTGAGGATCAAATAAAATATTTGTAAAGAGATTACCATGTTTCTTTCACTTTATTTTCCTTGCTTTTTAAAATGTAGTTAATATAGAGATATGTCCTGCATGTCTTTTACATGTATAATGACCATCATATTGCTTACTTTCTCAATGGGTGGGAAAGGAGGCGGGGAGAGGGAGAGAATTTGGAACTCAAATTTTTTTTTAAAATCAATGTTAAAAATTTTAAATTAAAAGAAGTAAAATGCTTAGCACAGGGCCTGGCACATAAGTGTTTTTCCTTTTTTCTTTTTGGTGCACCAGGCCACTTTCTAAGACTATAACGTCGAGGAGACATTACCTGCACTGGTAAAGGGGGTCTCTTCATCTAGAGGTCCCCTCCACCATGTAATCATAGACCCATTCCTATCCCTACTCTTATTGTGGAAATCTTTCTCTTCAAAGAAAAGAGAAAAGATAATAAATTAGCACTTGACAGAAGTCAATTCAGTCAGCTAATTCAGATGGCACATGCAATGTTTAAATGTTGTCTTTCTGCTCTGTTTCTTGGAAAAGAGCAGTCAAATCATTAAAAGTCCAACACATCTTTCTCTAAGTCTTTTCAGATACAAAGGGAAAGGCAGAACATGTGGCAATGCTCGCCTCCTCTCCCATTCCACATACATCCACCTGTCGTCAGTCCACCCAATTTATTCCCACGATGAGGTGCTTCTGTATCATTTTGGTGGGGCTTTTGTACCCCAGTTTGTAAAACTCTCTCTTGTGGTTGGGTAACTATGTATTCACATCAGTTTGTAACAAGCCTGTGCCATTAAACTGTAAAAGTCACACTTTCCTTCAGCCATAAAGGCATTCACTCCGCTTCTCCCCCTGCCCCCAGCCTCAAAGTCTTTTCCCAAAGTCTGCTAGATAGTTTCCCATGAATCAATCACTCAAATATTCTTAGAGAAATACATAACGCCTTTGTTCTGAGCGGCCAGCTGCACTTTAGCAACCTTGAGCAACTTTATCAAGGAAATAACTCCCTCCTGAGATGGTCTCTAATCAGTCTAGCTTCCAAACTTGGCACCTCCTGAAACAATCAAGCCTATACTCCCAACCGCCATGTTGGATCTATGTCTTTCATCCTTGACCAAAAGTTACCTAGTGATGTGTCAAGGCAAAAACCACACCCACCGCTCCTCAACCCAATGGAATTTCTCAATGCATTATGGGTAATTTGCCTGCGCAGTTGGTATCAAAAATGCATGGCCCTTTAAGCACTTAACCACTCCCAGACTCCTCCCTAATCCCACCTTTTCCCACCTAGTTAGTATAATGAGCCTCTGACTAACAGTTTTATGCCTTTAAAATGATACCTCTATCCCCCAGCACCTTGCAGGTCTTTTTCTATCTTTCCCCCCTGCCCACTTTGCTGAAAAGCGTAACTCTGCCTTAAATCCCTTTCAGCTTGCAGCCCTTGCCTCAGTGAAACAATAAACTTTTATGACTCTACCAAAGGACAGCTGAGTCCAGTAAATTCTTTTTCTGACAACGAACCTAGAACGGATTTCATTAGAAATCCCACACCCCTTTCACCCTCTTCACTACCTTTGATGAGAATGGCTAGACCAAGTCTCAGCATCATGTGTGCTTGGAGTGATGACTTCCTTTGTACAGGTATGCTTGGAAAGTACCTGAAGTTCATCAAGTATGTGTGATAGAAGAAGGGGTCACATCCAAAACTACATCCATTTAGCTACAACAGTAGCAATGTTGGATTTAGGGTAAAGAAGCCAAGGTTCAAATCTCAGCTCTCTTCCCATACTTCCACCTCTCTAACCTCCAGTTTCCTTAGCTATAAAATGAAATGAATTAAATTTATTATATAGATATGACCTACCTTACAGTTATTGTAAGGAAAGTACTTTGTATACCTTAAATTGCTTTCTAAAAATGATATATAAACCCCTATTCCTAAAATCTTTGAATTTGACATGGAAATCCCAATCTGAAACCAATTATTTCTTTTTTTTGAGGGGGGGGGATAGAGTCTTCATTATGTCATGTTAGCAAAGAATAAAATAGCAAACCATTTCAGTATCTTTACCAAGAAAACCCCAAAGTGGGTCATGAAGAGTTGGATACAACTGAAACAAATGAACAACATTAGTAGGCCAGGCCACATTGATATTTAAAAGAAAGCGGTAGCTCTGCACCCCTACATTAGAATCATAAGGTCTTTCTAGACTTAGTCTACGCCAGCTAAAGCATCCTAGGCAGACAGGTGGCTCTCCCATTTTTAAATGTTTCTAGATGTCTAAATTTAACAAGGTTCCAACATTGGTCCATTACAAATATAAATCTGATGGTGTCTTTTGCAGTAGAAAGTACTTTATGACCTTTGGTTCTCTTCCTGCCATAGCTGTTCAAATACTTGAACAGAAAAGCATCTGGTCTCCAGCTACAAGATAACACAAACATATATTATTAAGCACCTTTGTGGAACACAGTGTTTAAAGACTATGAAATAATTCCCAATATTTTTTCTACTCTAAAGATTTCTAATGTAGACTTTTCTCATAGTCATTTCCCAATGTTTTTATAACTTCAGTTGCTCTTCTCTAATTATAGATCTTTTGGACAGCAAAGCACAAAACTGTACACTTACAGCAATACATTTGAGGATAAATATATAAAGAAGATTAGAGGCAACCTCATGTAATAGAGTCTAGGTTCAGAACTTGTCTTGGCTCCTTAATAGCTGGGTAACTTTGAGTCAATTGTTTCACCTTGATGACCCTCCATTTCTTTATCTTTGAAATAGTGGGAATGGCAGTAGACTGGATGACCTTGGAGGTCTTTTCCAGCTCTGCCATTCTCTGATTTGCAGTTTTTCCATGTTCTGTTCTGGGTTTTGTTGGTTTTTTGTTTTGTTTTGTTCTTTTAATCCCCTAGCATAATTTTTAATTCTTAAACATCATTGAATTGCTTACTCCTCTTCAGCTTGTGGTCCACCATGATCCTGAGGTCTCCATAGTTTTCTTGCATGTAACCCACCTTTCCAGTTTTGTATTTGGGTAATGGTAATGGTGGCAGATTTTTTTAAACTTTCGCTAATACCCAAGTGTAATAGTAATTAGTTTAGCAGGATACTTAGCACTTAGTACTAAGTGGATGGACAGTACTAAGTGCTAAGTGTGGAAGGTGCAAACTCTGTCCCATTGTTGA
>CM053585.1:89098298-89118382 GCA_028646515.1 Pseudochirops corinnae
AGACTAAGCTATCACTCTTTGCAGATGATATGATGATGTACTTGGAGAATCCTAGAGAATCAAGTAATAAACTTCTTGAGACAATAAATAAATTTAGCAAAGTTGCAGGTTATAAAATAAACCCATATAAATCCTCAGCATTTCTATATATTTCTAAGGAAGTCCAACAGCAAGAGATAGTAAGAGAAAACTCTTGTTTCTTTTCCTGTTCTTTCCTTGTGTGTTTTTATTTCATTTTTGTGATTATTTTTCAACCTCTACTTAATTTCTTTCATGAATTACAATAGAGCTTATAAAAAATTTTTATTTTCTTTGGGGTCCTTCTGGCAGATAATTTGGAGTTGTTCTTCTGTGTTTCTGTTTTGAGGCTTGTCCCTGGTTCCATAAAATTTCTTTATTGTTATTTTCTTGTATTTATTCTTTTTTTTCAGTCTTACTACCTGAATTGGAACTTTATGATGGAGCCAGGCTATGTGAACTTCTGAAAGAAATGGTGGGGTATTTTTTTTTATTTATCTTTTCCAGTTTTGCCTATCCAGATTCCTATTAGACGTTTGAAACTGGATATTCTGTAGATATCTTAAACTCAACATATCTAAGACTGGACTAATTATCTTCCCCTACCTCAACTTTTTCCTTTTCCTAACTTCTCTATTACTGTCAAAGGTACCACCATCCCCAAAGATACCAAAGTTCACCACCTAGATGTCATTTTCAATTCCTTCACTCCCCACCTCCAATCAGTTGCCCAGTCCTATCATTTCTACCTTTTAAACATCTTTTATGTGCACCCACTTCCCTCCTCTGGCACTGCTACCTTCTTGGTATAGACTATTATAACCTCACACCTGGACTATTGTCATAGTCTGGTTGGTCACCCTGCCTCAGGTCTCTCCCCACTCCAGTCCATCCTTTGTTCTGCTATTAAAGTGATTTTCCTAAAGTATAGTGCTGACTATGTCACCTTCTTACTCAGTAAACTCCAGTAGCTCCCTATTACTTTCAGTATCAAATATAAAATCCTTTAAAGTCATTTATAACCTGGCCCCTTCTAGATGCTAATCAGTTGGAAAATGGGTGAACAAATTGTGATATACAATTGTGGTGAAATATTATTGTTCTATAAAAAATGACAAGCAGGATGGCGACATATGAATTCATGCAAAATGAAGGGAGCAGAACCAGGAAAACATTGTACACAGTAACAGCAATATTGTACAATGATCAGCTGTGAAAGACTTGGCTACTCTGATCAAGATAATGATCCAAAACATTCCAAAGGACCTATGATGAAAAGTGCTATCTACCTCCAGAGAGAGAACTAATGAACTGTGAATGTAGATTGAAGCATAGGGTTTTTCTTTTACTTTATTTTTATTGTTTTATTTGGGTTTTCTTTTGCAATATGGCTAATATAGAGATATATTTGGCATGTCCTCACATGTATAATTGCCTTCTCAAGGAAGGGGTGGGATGGGAGGAAGTGAGAGAATTTGGAACTCAAAACTGAAAAAAAGAAAGATTGTAAAAAATTATTTTACATATAATTGGGAAATATTTAATAAAATAAATAAAAATAATAATTTTTAATAAGAAAAAATTAACCTGGCCCCTTCTTTCCTTTCCAGTTTTCTTAAACCTTAATCCCTGCCACTTATTCTGTGATAGAGTCACACTGGCCTCCTTTTTGTTCTTTGAACAAGACACTCCATCTCCTTACTCTATGCATTTTCACTGGACATCTCCAGACCTGGAATTCTCTCTCTTCATCTCCATCTCCTGGATTCTCAGGCTTCCATCAGATCCCAGCTAAAATCCCACCTTCTACAAGAAACATTTCTGATCCCTCCCAAGGCTAGTTCCTTCCCTCTGTTGATTACCTCCAATTTATCCTGTGTATAGCTTGTTTGCCTGTTGTTTTCCCCATTAGACTGTTTCCTGATAGCAAGGACTGTTTTCCCTTAGCACAGAGCCTGGCACATAGTAGGTACTTAATAAATGCTTTATGACTTGACCGATCTGTATTATCCAGAGTCTGATTAATAAGTGCTGTGTTCCTCAGGTACTTTAGGAGCAGTTAGGGAACTTTCTGTGCTGGAACAGTAGTAGTATACTCGTCAGTCTGAATCAGCAGGGGTGGGAGTGGGGAGGGGAATAAGCATTGATATAACAGGGAAAGTGACAAACCTCACATAAGCATTTGTTGCCATTGTTATGTTTCTGGTTTTGAAAAGGACCAATGACATCATGAGTGATGACTTGACTTGCTCATAAATTGGATTTAAGTAAGTCAGAGTTGCACAAAGTCATGAGACTCACTCTCTCTTCCTGAGTCATCAAAGTCCAGTGGTCCCCACTGGTCCTAAGATGCCTGATGTCTTTGATGCCTGTGATGCCTGATCAAGCCCTAAGTGCTCTCAGTGCCTGCTTCACCTATCTTCATGGCCATTGGAACAAATTGTTTATGTCTGCCCATTCTGCCAGGGAAAGTCTCCACACACTTGAGGTAGTCATCCCCCTAACTCACCCACATATTTGAGGCCTGTTACCCTCAACCTGGTTTAGCCTGTCTGCCAAAATGGTTTTACTGGGGTATGGTCAATGTTCATGCTACTACAGCTCCTTGGAGCCACACATGAGAGTTGAGTGAAGGTGGACACCAAAGGCAGATGAGCAACCCTGAAAGAGGCTTAGCAAATCCTAACACCAGAGATGCTAGTCCTTCCTGAACACCCCATCCACCCCACATGTATAATGAGACCTCCATGTAAAGAGAACTGCTGTGTAGTTCAAAGAGAGGTAGAGTAGACATCTCTAGCCTCTTCTCCCTTCACCCTTCTCTAAGAGAGACTTCCATACTTTCAGCCAAGAAGAAAAGCAGGAAGTTGGGGCTGGAGGCTGACCTGCACTCTTCAGAGAGAGGGGCTCATGGGCTAGAGTTGTTCTGCTTCCTTAAGTATTATTCTAGGGGGCAGGTGATCAGGTTCCATCTAACTTTTGATCACTTCATCATTTGTGAGGGAAGAAGGACCCCACTTTCTATATCCAAGGCTTGACTCCTTTTCCACACAATACCAGTTCAAAAATGAAGACAGAGAGAATGGCAAAGAAACCCATTTATCCAAATCAGTAGCAAAAAAAGATATTCAGAGAAAGTAGATGAAAGAGAATATATACCATGCAATAAAGAGTGAAGGAACTCTCCCCATAGCTCAACAAGCTCCTCTCATATTTTCCCAGTCTTTTTCTTTAGCTATCTGAAGTGGGGTTGACCTCTTCCCTCTTCCATCTGGAAGCTTGAAATGAGAATTGCTTAAAGTGACTCCATGTTTGAAGAATCCCCCAGAAGACTCAAAACTTGATGAGTCCCCAAAAATGGTATTTAAAGGGGACTGGACTTGAAGAGTCCCAAAGCCCTTGGAGAATCCAAAAGGAGACTGACAAAAGCTTATATCTCAATGAATAAATGGTCAAAATATTTTAACCAAAATTTTTCAGAAGACTTTATTTAGAAGAATATTCCAAATCACTAATAATGAAAGAAGTGCAAATAAAAGCAACCCTGAGATTTCACCTCACCCAGAAAACTGGCAAAGATGACAATAATAGCTAGGATTTATAAAACTTTTTATAAATATTGTCCTATTTGAACCTCACAACAACCCTGGAAGGTAGGTGCTATTATTCTTCTAGTTTTGCAGATGAGGAAACTGAGGCAGACAAAAGTTTAATGACTTGTTGAGGGTCATTCAGCTAGTAAATATCTGTTATTTACAGACCAACTTGATTTGGACTCAGGTCTTCTTCATTCCAGGTCTAGTGCTCTATCCAATATGCTACCTAGCTGCTCTATCCAACTATACCTCTCCAAAAGATGGAAAAAGTTCATTTTGGAAGGGTTTTGGAAAGGTGAGCACACTAATAAATTATTGGTGTAGCTATAGATTGGTCTACTCTAACCAATCCATATTGGGAAACACTAGTTCGATGCTAAGAAAATAACTAAAATTTGTAAACCCATCGTCCCAAAGATTCTACTACTAGGTATATGACATAAGGAGGTCAAAGACAGAAAGAAAAGTGCATTTATTCTAGCCTTTTTGTGGTAGCAAAGAACTGGAAACAAACTGGATGCCTTTTTGGCATTTTTTAGGAGAAAGTCTAATAAAATTATACTATGTGAATGTAATGGAATTTCATGGTATGTTAAAATATTATTAATTTGAAGAATTCAGAGAAACAAGGAAAGACTTACTTGAAATTACTCAGAATGAAATAAGCAGAAATAAGAAAACAATATATGACTAGAACAAGGTAGATGGAACAAAAAACAAAGACAAAACAATACTGAATGCTATGTGATTATAATAACTAAATTAGTCTTTTAAGAAAAGATAAAAAATGTGCCTCTCTCCCTTCTTTCCAGAGATGGAGGATTACAGATGAATGTTGCATATGTTGTCAGAGTTCATTAATGAGTTGGTTAGTTTTTCTAAGTAGCTCCCCTCCTCTTTTATTATTTTTTTTTGTTAAAGGGGGTGCCTTTCTGGGTAGGAGTGGGAGAAGGTGATGTTTAGAAATGAAGATAATACAAAAACAAAGAAAGCTCAGTAAAATTTTACAGTTTAAACATTGTATGTCTATCTAAAGTTAAATTTTAACCCTCTTTCTTTCTGAATATAAATACTTTTAATGTCATTTTTCTCACTAAAGAGGTGAAGAGGTTAATTTCTGTATTTCAGGATGATAAAGCAACAAAATCCAGACAGTTTACTGACTGAAAGAACCATAATAATGATATAATATTTATGTACTTGCCAATTTATGTGAGATTTTAAAACTAGAAACCTTTTAAGGGATGATATACAGTATAAAATAAAATGTACCCTCTTAATGGCACTATTATAGCAATAATGCTAGCTTATTACTTGTATTAAGCAAAGATCTTTCTGGAACAATCTTGGAACACATTCATTTAGTGCAAACTACATATGGAACTCATCATTTATGAAACCTCCAGTTTCTGCAGGTTTGGAAGTAGTAGCCACTTTCTTTCATTTACTTGCCCAACTTCCTACTCACGACACTGTCTACTGAAGCTGGCATGTCAAATTGCCTATTTCAGAATAAGGGCAATGGAAATTTTCACAAGAACAGACTTTTGGACCTTAGTTATCTGTCTGTCTTTGTGTTTCTAAGTGGCTACTGCAAGGGTATCAAGTCTCCTAAGGGGGGGAGGGGGGAAATTTTGAAAGCTATGAAAGGAGAAAAGCATGGAATAAAAAAAAAAAAAAGATTTTTGAATTAAAGAAAAACTGATAAGGGGCAGGAAAAAGGATTAGGCAAGCTGGTAGCAGTCAGCAACTGACAGTGAGATGTGACACAATAAAAACTGGGTCATTGAGTTGGGACAGCCCTAGGACATAAAAAGACTGAAATGAAGTAAAGCTCTGGATTACTTTGTTCTTGAATATTGAATTTTTTCAGAAGCATAGGGCATGAAATATTATAGTGATAAGCTAAGATTGGAAACATAGCCAAGAAAAAAAGGTCTTTAAGGGATTGTTTAAAATGTGCTGAAAGAATAATTTGGTTTGGTGTTAAACTTCCCCAAAAGTAAATTGACACAAAGATTTTGCATACCAAATAAGCAAGGAAGACAAAAAACAAGGAGGAAAGCTAAACAGTCTTATAAATTTGGTAGCATTAAAAGTGTTAGATTTTGGCCACCAGGAGATTATCAGGCTCCATAAATGGGATATTTTGCACGTGCAATTAAGGTTCATTTGTTTTGTGTAAGTACCTATATTCCATTTGTAGGAGACTATAAATTCTGCCTTTTAAAGTTAAACAAAAATAGAAAAAGTGGGGAATAAGGACAAGGGACCAAGATAGATAATAAGAACTTTTGAGAGGTTTTCTATAATCTTCATCTACCAACCACAACCAGTATCTTATCTTAACATTAGAAAAACAGCTCTATTAATTTTTAAGAACAAAACATTCAGTTCAAAGTTTAAGGTAGCATGTTGCTGAATGAAAGCAGTGATATTAACTTTCAAAATGTGGCAATGCTTTTTTAAAAGAGTCAAGAACTGCAACAACTTTGAGAAAATAAAGAAAACTAGAGGACAAAACTCTTGTTGGATAGTATAGGTTTTATACTCTATATGTAAACAAACCCAAGATATTCTACATCATTCTACATAGTCCAAATGGTTTAGTACAGTAGCTGTGCATCTTTGTTTAAAAGACATGTTTAAAATATTTTTTTCTTTTCATAGATTAATGCTGTATTGTCCATAAGCATTAATTCATTCATTCATTCAAATACCATTTATTAAATATCTACAATGCACAAAACACTATTATCCGCTAGAAGAGATTTAAAATTACACAAGATATAGCCCTCATTTTAACATCTCAGTCTAATAAGGTGACAGATATTATTGTATAGTATAAGTACATATGGTAATATATAATAACTGTGAAATAATTTTAAAGCAATCCAAATATTGTAAGAAAAGTACAAAATGTTATATGAAATTTGAGGAAGTAAAGACTATTTCCAACTGGGAGGACCAGAGGGCTTTAAACCTGGACTTGCCTCATGGTAGCATGGAGTTGACACTGAGTTCTTGAAGCTTATTCCTGCGGATCAAAATCTGCCATGTTGGAAAGACTTTGTATAGTGTCCTGGTAACAGACAATGACTGGTTCAGTCCTATATAACAACGTGTGTGGTTGTGGTAAGGGTACAGATCACATAGTGATATTATTACTATTCTTTCTTCCCTACTCCCTTTGGACTTTGGAGATGTAATCAGCTATACCACTAGTTACAATAATTGGCTTGTTTTAAGCCTAGGGGCAATATAATGGACCCTCAGGTCTACAAGGTTTCCTTCTCTGTTGCTTATATTAAAATTTTACATTTAATAAACAAAGAATTTATACTAAGTGAAGTTTATATTTTGGGAGTTTATATGAAGTGAAAATTTAGGAGTATGAATCAGAATCACTCAGAGCCCCCAGTTAGGAAAATTAATAACATTTAGGCAGAGGTTTGGTTGCCTGCCTTAATTTATATTTATTTACATTTATCTCTCGCTAATTTCTGGCTTCTTTGTGGTTAAGGCAAAATTCAAGTTACTAAAAACAATTGGTTAAAAACCAGTGTATTACAGAGTCTGTTTAAATAGACACCTGCTAGGGAATTTGGAAGAATTGCAGACTTTTGGGGGGAACTCTTCTAAGTCCTTGAGGAAGTGGGAATATCTAATATTGTCAGCTCTAATTTCATACTTTGTGATGCTTGTAAGACCAAAGGCAATTTCTACATGATTTATCTCTGCCAAAGCTCAGTCCTCTTTTTCCTTACCTTATGCTCCCAGCTCCTTCCTCTCTGCTGCCTGACCCTCCAACCAAACTAGCTCAAAGTTTTATACAAGTTGCACAGGACTTAAGCAATTCATCACCCAACAGACTTCCTAGTGTACTTAGTTGTAATATCTTTGATTGATTCCAAAAGGTGTCCAGGCTTTATTCATACCTTGATTGATAGATTCAATCAAGAAGTATTCACTTCTTTTCAGAGGGGTGGGATAATCATGGACATACCATGACTAGTGGGCTGGTCACTTAATGATGAATTCTCTGGCTTTGGATCCGCATAACTAATCTGTATTATTGAAGGAAGTACCCCCACACTAATGGTTCAAAGACTTTCAAAAGGCAATGATGGAGGTAAGAAGTTGATTACTATTTAGAGATCACAATAATTTGTCCTTTGATGTCCAGACATAAATATTTTATAAAACAAGCAGGTTTCTAAAAATGGTAATACCACCAAAATGGTATCATTTTTAATTTTTCAGATTTCTAATGGGTCTATATTCAGCTTGGGGTATCATTGATTCATTTTTAAAAGTTTCCTAGTCCCAGACCTTGAATTATTTATATCCTGATTTGCAACTGCTTTCATGACATTGCTCAACCTTATAGTCCAAAATAGAAAATATTCAAATTGTACACACATTTCACATGAATTCTATAATTGCTTGATTTAGTAGTACCCAGAACTACTCTAATAATGGCCAGAAGCATTAAGGCTTTATGACATCAACACTGGGCTTCAAGATAAATACACAGGTATTCAAAATCATATTCATTGTTGAGGTTCCAAGAACTTTTGCATTACTATGATCAATCTCTTAATGATGGTTTGAGGAAATTCATTTCTTGCATTGTTGACTATTGCAAATCAAGAACTCACAAGGAATAGAGTAATAATAAATATTTTCATGTCTTATGTTTTTGGTCTGGTCTGGTGTGGTCCTAAGAACAGTGACTAATAGTGCAACAATTGAATCCAAGTAAAAATAATAGAGGATTACAAACCTAAGAATTAAGTTATCTCCCACAAGTTCAAGAGCAAGGGTCAGAAAGAAGACAAAACACCCAATGAAAAGATGAAGGAATCTGTGTTGAGCAGAGCAACTACTTTAAAACATAGCTAATATAAAGTAAGTTATAGTCTTGGAAATTATTATATCATCAGACAGAAAACTTAATGATAGACCACAATGGCCCCACCAAATTGCAACCATCCCGAGACCTACTCTGAAGCAATTGAACAAACTTACCTTTCTTTACTACACATTTTTGGGATAGGCTTAAATACATGAAAAAAATTAAATCAGTCAAGTATTTAAGAAAATCAAATTGTAACTTAATTTAAAATTTACAACTTTATATATGTTACCTTAAAGTTCTCTTCCTTTCCTCCATCCCTCCAAGAGAATAACTTTCTTTTTAAAGTTGATTTCTAAGAGATATATTTTCAAAAGTCAGATTCAACAACTATGTTGACATATTAACAGGTAAATCTTAAAACATGAATAGTACAAATGACAGTTTATAGGATACTTTATAATCCTTATAATATCCTACAATACAGAGCAACATTATCATCTCTAACTCATGGAATAAAGCTGAAACTCAGAATGCCTTAGTAATTGATGCCAAAATTACATGATAAAAATAACCTAAACTAATCCCCAGGTCACATGATGCAGTCTACTGTATTTTGGGGATAGTTGGTGCTGCTAATATCTGTTCATAAATACAACCATGACATTTTCTGTGAATATGTATATCCCTTTCTCTTATGTCCTAAAGGTTATCTCCAACAAGAAAATTGCCATATTTATTTGCAACTGAGTCTTTACAGCATGAGAAAAAAAATTCTATTTTCAAAGCTATGACAGCACACATGCTTATGTTATTCTTTTGTTACCTGTGGTATAATAGAACCAAAACTCTGGGCTTATATGAGTCTGACTGAATATCAGGGACTCTTTTTGGTTCTTAGTTCCACCATATTTCTCTTGGGAGCAAGAGATTTGGGATCATAGCTAGTTCTCCACAAGGAAAAGGCCTTCATATCCCTTCTAAGCACTCAGGTATGAAAACATCTAATATCAGAGCTCTTCATTTACCCTAATAGAGCAAATATAAAAGGCTCAGACACAAATCCCATAAACAGTCAAGAAAACTCTGCTACTTCCTCTCTAGTGGATCTCTATCTTTCCAAGAAGCCTATTGATCCTCTGAACTTACATTACTACCCAAAGATTGAGGCCCGACACTGAGGGAAAACACTCAAGATTGTTAAAGACCCATCTTCCTGTATCTGCACATTCCATATAACCTTAGTGCTTATAATGGACAAAGACCAGGATTGCCCCTCTGTATTCTGACTCTGTTGTTCACTGTTCCTCCAACCCAGCCCCTGCTTGGACCAAGAAAAGGTAAAATTTAAAAGCTCCTCTACTGGATTTGGGAGGGATAATCCAGGGATTGCTCTTTAATTTGGCCATTGCCACTCTACAGATGCCAGTTTACATTTCTTTAGCTCCCAACTGTAATGCCAAGCACAGGCAGCTTTCCAGAAGCATGCTGCTGTGAACAGCTTTCAAAGTTCTGATTACGTAGTACAGTGAACACTATTTATTCAGTAACATATCAAAGCAAAACCTTCATAGAAAATCAAGGTACAGCATTCACAATGTTACAACTTATCACTAAAATGGCCACGTAGTTTTCACCAGAGTGGTCACATAGTTTTGAACAAAGTACATTTAATTTAGTCACTCAATCATTTAGTAACTCAATCATTCAATCATCCTTAAAGAGGCTTGACAATTTGACACAAAATACAAAAGTCAAAGTACTCCACCTCTGGGTAGAACATTCATTTAGTCAATCACAGAATCCTTAATTCAATCACAAAGTACATTCACAAATAAATTATAATTCCATCAGTCACTACTCAACAGAAAATAACCCAATTCAGCAGACAGGGCTTCCATCTGTCTGACCATTACATCCATATCTAGTTAGTTACCAGAGAGGGAAGCACAAACATCTGGGTTTTCAAAGCTGGGGGGTGGTGGTGGTGCTCAATGGCTGCCCAGAGTCTCATCTGGCCAAATCACACAACTCTTCCCAAAGTGAGTCCCAAAGCATAACCTCACATCAGGGTCAGTCACTACTCAGACAATTTCATCAGTTACTACTCAGTACCCATGGAGAGGTCTTTTCTTCATCTTGACTTGAGGCAGGTAGCTCCTACCTGAATTCCCCAAACTATCACTTGGATTCAAAGGCAGACAGCTTCCAGTTCCTTGTCCAGCTTTCCATGCAGTTCCTGTTCCACACTGAAGCTCACAGAGTCCAGTCCACCTTAAATCCTTCACAGTCTCTATTCCTGGGAAGTCAAGGCTTAACAAAGCCACAAACAAAGTACTGACACCACAGTCATGCTTCCTCTGGCAGCTCCAGGGGGCCTTCAGAAGTCCTCAGCAGTTTGGCTGGCTCCGCTACCACAAGTTCCCAGGAAATTCTGCCTTTCCCAGAAGGAGTTTTTCCTTATATACAGTATTGCTCCTCCCTGTTCAGCCACTTCCTGTTATGTCAGCAACAGGGGTTCATACCTTCTGTTTCTTTAATAGAGGCTTAATTTGAAACTAGGTGCTAAGTACCTGTCAGCTTTCCAAAACAAGGGGATCTTCAAATTTCATTACCATTACACCAACATGACTCAGGAATTTATATACTCATTTCATCCCCTGTCATTTTGGGGGCCATGTGGCTTCCTAGACTAGGAATCTGCTTCTAAAGCACAAGCTTTATCTCCAAAGAACTGAGTCCAAGTCTCTGGATATAGCTCCTCTCTTCTCTACTCTCTCAGATGGGATCTCCTCTGGTTTTCTCTTTCTCTGCTCTTCCTTTTAAAAGCCAAATTAAAGGACATAGTTCAGGTATATAAATATGAATTATGAGTATAAGTACGAATTAATCATCTTTGATGTGATGTTAAAAACTGTATAGCTCCACCTGGATTAGCCATATGTATCACAACTTGAACAAGTCTAAAATGAAATTTATTATCTTCCTTCTACTAAGCCCATCTCTCTTCCAAACTCCCCTATTTACACTAAGGTCAATACCACCTACCCTCTTAGACACGCAAGTCCAGATCATTGGAGTGGACCTTGACTCTTGATTATTATTTCTCATCTCCCATACCCAGTCTATTGCCAAATGTTATCAATTCTACCTCCACAACATCTCAAATTTATCTCTGTCTCTCCACCCACACAACCAGCACCCCAGTTCAATGTCTCATTACCTTTTGCCTTGGATATGATAGTATCGTAATTAGTCTTCCTGTTTCTAGTCTTCCCCTTCTCCAACCTATCTCTCATGTGGGTTCCAAACATAATCTTTCTAAAGCATGGGTCTGACCATACCAATTCCAGGTTCAAGAATATTAACAGAAATACCATAGAATGTTAGAAGGAATCTCAGCAATACATACCCCAAAGAAATCCTGCTATAACATACTTTGCAAGTGGTCATCTGGTGTCAGAATGAAGACCCTTCAAAAACAGGAAAACCAACCACATCAGAGGGCAGCCTATTATTTTAGATAGCCTCAAAGGTCTTCCTAATATCAAGCCTAAATTTTCTTCTTTTCCCTTTTTGCCCACTTTCCTGGTTCTACAGTCTTGAGTCAAACCAAAAAAGTCTAGTTGAACTTCTTCAAAATAGCCCTTCAGATACATGAATATAGCTACAATTTCCCCCCCATGTCTTCTCTTCTACAGGTTAAATATTCTTAGTTACTTCAACTGATTGTCATATGACATGAATTCAAATCTTATCATGAGAGTTCACTTGACTTCTCTGCAACTTACAAATGTTCTTCTTAAACTGTGGTAACTAAAATTGAACACAGCATTCTATATGTAGGCAACTAGATGGCACAGTGGATAGAGCGCTGGGCCTGGAGTCAGGAAGACCTGAGTTCAAATGTGACCCCAGACATTTAATAGTTATGTGACCCTGGGCAAATTGCTTAACTCTGCTGGCCTTAATTCACTGGAGAAGGAAATGTCAAATCACTCCAGTATCTGCCAAGAAAATCTCATGGACAATTGGTCCATGGGCTCATAAACAGTTGACATAACTGAACAAAACAACAAAATTCTGCATGTGGTCTATAGCATATTGCAAAGAGAATATCTCTTCTTTATTCCTGAAAGCTATGCCTCTCCTAATGCTCCTCAAGATTATATTAGATTATTTTGACTGTCACGTCACACTGATGATTCATATTGAATTTGTAGTCTGGACCTTTATTTTTTTTGCAGACAAACTACTATTTTACCATGCTTTCCCCATCCTATACTTTCAAAGCTGATTTTTTTGAGCCTCAGACTAAGTGTTTCCATTTATCTCTACTGAATTTTATTAGAATATTATGCGATTTAATTTGATTCAACCCAGTGCCCTAGCTCATTGAGATTCTTGTGGATACTGACTCAATGTGTCAACTATTCCTCCCAGCTTTGTCTTCCGAAAATTTGTTAATGCTATTTATGCTTTTATCCAAGACATTGATCAAAATCTTAAACAGCACAATTGTATAATTAGTATCCTTGAAGGTGCCATGCTGGTTCTTTACACTTTTCTTAAGAATTTGAAGTCAAGTTTGTTAGTTAATGGTTGCTGATTCTATGTCATCAGGATAATATTTGCCCTTTTTCAGTGTTATGACACCTTTCTTTTTTCTTACGGTCTTCCAAAAATCATGGAAATGGCTTAGCAATTGCGTCTTCCAGTTCTTTCAGAACCCGAGATGAAGTCCATCTGGGTCAGGTGATTTGAATTCATGAAGGTCAGCTAGACATTCTCTTACTCTTTCTTATTTCCCTCGAGTTAGCTATTATTTCTTATTAGCTATTTTTGTTGTCATTTCCAGTCCAAAGGTTATTGTCCTTGAAAGAGAAATCAGAACAAAGTAAGATTTGATTGACCCCATTGTCAGTTACCATCAGTCCTCCATTTCCAATGTAATCTTTCTCCTTCCCCCCCAGTCTAATTTAATCCCAGCACTTTTTGGATGACTTTAGCTTCCGCCACCAGCCTCAGCTCATTCTGTGCTTTAGCATTCCTGGTGCTATTTTGAAGAATTATGCTTTTATATTTATCTGGTTACTTACATATACTCCATTCTTCTGATCATATCTTTGTTTGAAAAATAATCTAGGTTGGTTGGTAAATTCTCTCTGCATATACCTCAGTTTCTGCAGACAACTTCTCTTTTTCCTTGTCACTGGAACTATTTGCTTTCGTGTCTTCAGAATCTCATTGAAAGCAGGCTGACTCTCTCATCTGGGATGACTGCAGTGTGATACATGGGATTCTACCCTAGTCTTCCTCTGAACTCTGTGAAATTTCTTTCCCAGAATCTAGGGTGCATGTTAGTTTAAGACCATCCTCTATCAAAATCTCTAGTCGGGGAGAGGGACATGGTCACTTTCCCAAAAGGTTCCCCCCATTTCCACTCTGACAACCTGGTTCTTTCCTGTTGGTGAGAATCAGTTCCAGTAAGAAATTTTTCCATGTTGGTTCCTCTATCTTTTGAAAAATGAAGTATCATTAAGGCAAGTCAAAAAGTTACTAACTGTTGCTCAGCTTTTAGCCAAGAAAATTCAAGCAGACACCTAGATAACTGAAGTCTGCCCTCACCACAGAGGCAGCGTGTAGGCTGTGAAACCCAAAAGACATGAGTGTAAGGCCTGCCTTTAGCACATAGTGGCTTTGGTTTTCTAGGCAACTCAAACAACTCAGTCCAATCTGTGGTTAGTTAGCCTTCACTGGTAACTACTATGTTTTGAGCACTATAGGAGAATCTGAAGAAGTAGACAACTTGGTCTCATCTCTCAAAAGAGCTGACATGACCACTGAGTTGGGGAGACAGGACATACACGCATCTAATTACTGAAGAATACTATTTTTACATACTTTATTTGCAAATAAGCAATTGAGTATGTTTAAATTAATGAAAACATACATCCTGAAGACGGCAAAATTAAGAAATGATCGATCAGAGAGCCACAGTTTCTTTTCAGGGAAGGTTTGTTGTTGGTTTTTTTTAAGAAGGTGAGCTTTGGGTCACTGCTAGGTCTGTGCCAATTGAGTTAGCCAGCTGCTTTTCAATCGCCTCTCTCCCAAATGGTCTAGCACAGTGGATGATTTAAGAATCCTTCCCACCTTGGTATCTGACAATTTCTTAAGGCCCTTCTAGTTCTGTGAGTTTATGATTCTGACATGCATAAGACATGTGTCCAAATTTGTAAGTTTCAAAACACTGGAAGTTGCCATGTCTCCCATTTGAATACATTCAATACAGAGACCTAAAGGGAACAGATACAGAACTCTCCTACATCTTACCCCTACTTATGAAAACAAAAAGGGATTGCCCTCCAGTGACTTGAGATTGCACAGAGATAAGATACACAGAACTTAATCACTCAAGTTCGTGCCAAATACAATGGCAACATTTAGAAACAGGTCTTTTGTTTTTCCTAAACACACACATACACACACACACACACACATCTCTTTTTTGGTGGAGTCAAAAGTGAAACACACACATGCACTGGGGAGGCTATTGTGTTGAATATTTTTATCACATAAGATCTTAATAACATATACAGCTTGCCAAATTTCTTTTGAAGGCTTAAGTCTGCTAGGTTATAAAAACGGCTCCAAATCTCTGTGAGCTGCTGCCTTTACTCTATGGAATGACCTGAGCCAAATATTTGCTCCTTTTGCAAACAAATTGAATAGGTCTATGGTTTGAAGGAAGAGGAGAGAAAACAATACAATAAAAATGCAAGAACAGCCAAGTCCCCTCCTAAAATGCTCATACTGATCACAGGGTCTATCTTCTCACCAGCAAACTTGAGTGTCAGGAAAGGGTCCTCACCAGAGACAAAAACAATTAACTCAAGGCAAAGCCAGCTGAGGTTAACAGCATGGACAATATTCAGGGCAGATCTGAATGTGTATAACAGCATGGAGATTTTGATGATTTCAGTTGAAAAAAACTCCACCTCAAACCATTCGGAGCCAAGAGTAAAATCAGGCCAATGGAAAATATGTTAGAAATATGTTGGAACTATAGTGCACTCAATCAAAGGGGAAAATTCCTTCACCTTCCATTTTAACTATATGAGGAACCAATGCTTTAGAGTTAGTAGGTAAAGAGTGATAATCCTCTAATCTCCACAGGGGATTATGGGTCCTGGGTGAACCTGCTTGCTAAAATGATTGGGACTCAGAAAAGGCTACATAAAAAGCCCTAATTTTGAAAAATAAAATGTAATGTTTGAAGCCCAGAAAAATTTTAACTTATTTTAAAAAATCAAAATATATTTTTGAAATGAAAAAGAAATTTGCAGATAACTTTATCATATATTTTAAAAGAATAGCAAGTTGTACATAATAGATTTGTAGTTTCACACGCAATCATCTTTTATTAAACTATATTATGAAATGCTTTTTTATTCCATATTTTTTAAATGACTAACAGGAAACTGACACTCAAGGTAAGTAAGGAGGTAGAGAACATGAGAACAAAATAAGACTTGAACTGCCCTACTGTCAATTTATTGTTATTCCAACTACTTCAAGGCAGGAGCCCATTCTTAATGTGGTGAGTTGGTTACAACATTGCTTTGGGAAGAAGCTAACCTGTAGATACATCCTTTCTCCCTCAAGTCATTGGATTAAGGTGCCCACTTGGGGCAGGCACCACTGTTTTCAATACTCCAATGTCATGAGTTAGCTGTATAATGGACCAAATAAGAACCAAAGACCTGAACCATGTTTCCATTTAGCTCTAGGACACAGACATCGGGCTAAAGTCAGGAGATTAATGAAGGAGGAGGAGGAGAAGAATGAGGAGAAGGAGGAGAAGGAGGAGGAGAACAAGGAGGAGAAGGAGGAGGAGAACAAGGAGGAGGAGGAGGAGGAGGAGGAGGAGGAGGAGAAAGTTCTGATAAACAGAAGCTTGGATGAAACCTTCTAAAATTGTCAAGTTAGTGCTATGGTGATTTTCTGTTTCTCTCTTCCTAAAGCTTACCAGATTTGGGTTGGATCCCCCAGTTTCCAACACCAAAATACAGAGGGATTTTAGCACAGTGGTAGACTTGTAGAATTGGGTCCTTTATACATTACTAACAATGTTAGCACAAATTCCAGTCATAGCAAAATGACCAGTCTCTTTTAGGAATAACCTAGATTTTAAAGGTTTTTCTAATTGTTCCTCAGAAAAGTATGTCCTGTATCAAAAGCCAATTTATCCATATATAGATTGCTTGTTAGAAATGCAGATTTATCCTTCCTATATGGAAAGTTCAGCTAGGTTAGTACCTATGCCATCTTTTTTAAAAAAAATTCTCTATTCAACGTCTTCTTCTTGCAGTATGCCTTTCAATAAATACAAAACAATCTTACCCTTATTAAATATATTTCTTTTAAGGATTCCAAGTGTGATTTATGTCACTCATTTACAAAATAATCCATAAGGGCAAAAAGGAGGGAAAGTATACGGAAGCCCTGTAAACCTAGCAATAAGACTGGGGCACAGGGATGGCAGAACAGAGGCCAGCATGGAAGTTTTCCTAACAGCTGCATCTGTATAGCGTTCACAAAAAGGGTTCACTTGTGGACCTCCATAAGCATTGTTAACAAATGCTGGTGTTACTCTGGGATTGTTGCTTGTACCTTGGTTCATTCACACTTTGCTGCAAATTAAAAGAAACCAATTCACAGTCTGACTGCAGATTTGTCAGTTAACCAGTTTGATAGCTTCCTTCTTGCCAAAAAAAAAATCTCCTAAAAGGTTGTTCTGATGCTATACTTTAACATCTCTGAAAATGCTTTGAAAAGGCATAGAAGTTGTATATCAAAGAAAAGCATTATCTTTTAAAATTATTGAACTTTTAAAACCCTAAAACTTTATTTAAGAAAATGAAAAAAATTTGGTAAAAAAGATTGGCAACTTTCACCTGTTTCTTCTTTTCCCACACGACTAATGTGGAGATACGTTTACATGATTGCACTTGTATAACCTATATCAGATTGCTCGCCATCTTGGGAGACGGGATGGGAGGGAGAAAAAATTTGAAACTCAAAATCTCATTAAAAATAAATGTTGAAAACTCTCTTTACATATAGTTGGAAAAAATAAAATGTTAGTTACCCAAAAATAAAAATTTAAATTAAAAAAATAACCGAAGGATCTGCAACAGCAACAACAAAGATGTGCTAAGCTATTCCTCATACATCTGCTTTGATTTCTGTACAACTGTTTTAGAGAGTTGTGGATAGTAAAACCCAAACCAAATCAGGTCTGACCTGGAAGCATTTTGCCATTTGAGAGGCCAAACCAGGGTGACTAGAAGAGCTGAACAGGTACTTTGAGTTCTTGAAGGAAGCGAAGCAGTGACTCAGTGCAGCAGCCCCTTGGGGAGAAGGTAATGGGCACAGCTGGGGATACAGGAAAGCACACAGGGGTCCTTGTAACTCTCTCTCCAAGGCCAGCTCTAGCTGGCTTATTTCAGCAACATCTAACCAGTCACAGAGAACAGAAAGTAAATCAACTACTTCTTTTCTTTCAACTTGCTGAAAGATCCCTCACACTTCATATGTATCTCATCAGAGAGCCTCCAGGGACGTAGACAGAGCAAATGCCAAGTTTCAAAATGACTTTTCTCCTGCAGTGCATTAACATTTAATTTCAACCTGGACCCAAAGGCCGCTCGGAGGATTCTGTGAGGTGGATCAGGGCCATGCTGATTCTTTATCCATTTTTTTTTTTGTCCTGCCACCACAATCATTTTATTTCCCTAGTATCTTTTTAACTGGGATGAAAATGTTGGCACGGATCATTGTTCACTTTTGCAGATTTACACACTTGGTATGCTTTACAGCCCGGCCCAAATAACTGTTCTCCCCAGCACTCCTGGGTCGATTCAGTTTTGCTAGGACAATTCACTTTGATCCAACTCCCAGAGCACATTTCTTTTTTCAAATTAGCAAATTTTGAGTTATTACTGAAACACTAGTCATGTTTCAGAACACTGAACAAGGCATTTTATGAGGGCTAATTTGACTAAGCATTAAGTCCATTCACCAGAAGGGAAACACAAAAATAATTTACTTTAAAAATTAAACATTAACTTTATGGAGTTGTTTTTTTTTAAGTTGGACTAGACTTCAAATTATTTGAGGAGAAGAGCAATACAACATGGGTATAAGTATAATATGAGAAACTGGTCAAGGAGAGCTCCAAGGTATTTAACTCTGGTTGATTCACCTATTAATTAAAAAAGAATACTTTCTGCATGCATTATGAAAAGTTACAGGCTTGGGTCTTCTATTAGCTGCCACAGCACAGCATAACAATGAGTGGCTACTTAAACATGTGTCAGTTTGGTGGAGTGTTCATTTAAACAGACCACATTCTCCTACAGAGAAATTTCAATACCCCATTCATCACAAAGAATGAGTCCAAATTTCCATGTAAGAAAATACACTGAATACTTCTCTAAGTATAACTTGGCACTATTTATGAGTAAGGGAAAATGGCCAATCACCTTTTCTTGTCATTTCCCAAGCACAAAACCACAATTTAGGAAGTTTAAACATTCTGTTAACCTTGGGCATAATAGTATTTATTAAGGGCTTATATATGCAGTGCACTGCGCTAGGGACTATATGAGGCTAGCCAAATGGACAAGTTAGATACTTTCTTCTATCTTAGAAGACAATAGAACACAATCCACATAAAGTGCACCTGTAACTTATACAATGGACAGGAAAACAATGCAACAGCCAAGGCAAAATCCAATAAACCAATAAACTTGTATAGTGGGAGAAAGACATTGAAGGAAAAACATATGATCTTCTACACTATAACCAAACCACTTTAGTTCCACATGTTTTTTACATGGAAGTTTTGTACTCTTCCCCTAAGAAACAGTGGCAATAAGGTTAGTATGATGTTTCTAGCAGCTAGGGAAGGAGAAAAATGTAAAAGTTAGGAAGTTATAGACTAACAGGTTTTGAGAAACCAAGAGGAAGGAGAAAAAGCAACCAGGGTATGTTAATGGTATCTCTTCCTCCATGTAACAATATGGGCAGCATCTGAGATGAGGATAGGGAAAATGTAGCCATTGTTGTTCTCTTGTCCTAATTTCTGTTGTTTCTTTAGGGTTGTTGTATAGTTCTAAAACTGATTCTTCACTATGTCTACTCTTTTTTTGAAGGAAAAAAATAACCCTGGCATTCAAAATGCCCTAAACAAATTAAGTGGTTCATCATCTTGACTTTTGTCTTGTTACTGGAGTCCAATGACTCTGGAGGAGAGAGAAAGCTAGGCCTCACCTAAATTCAATCCTCATGCAAGTCAAGACATCACCCTTATGATGTTATTGGTTCTCTTCGAAAATAAAGGATGAGGAACAGCAACAAATTAGATAAGAGAGTCAGATACCGTATTATAATAGAGAGAGGTATAAACTTGGTGTAATGCCATGCACCAGCAGATTCCCAAAGGAATGCTACTGTGAACAGCTTTTAGAGTTCAGATTACAAAATATAGTGAACACTCTGTTTATTCCATTACAAATCAAGACAAACATTCAAAACATTATAATATT
>CM053585.1:89124208-89134947 GCA_028646515.1 Pseudochirops corinnae
TCTAACAACACCCCCCCCCCCAAACTGTCCTCCACTCCATCATACCCCCTCCCATACCCATCCCCCCTACTCTCCTGTGTGGAAAGATACCCAATTTAGAGTGTATGGCATTACTTCCCTAAGCCAAATTCAATGAGAGTAAGGTTGACCCATTATCTTTTGCCTTCCTGTTCTTCCCCTCCATTGTAACAGTTATCCCTTGCCTCTTCTATATGAGATGATTAACCCCATTCTGTCTCTCCCTGTCTCCTCTCCTTCTATTCCTCTCCTACCTCTCAATTTTACCTTTTAAAATATCATCCTTTCCTATTAAATTGATCCTATGCCCTCTGTATATGTACACATATATACACACTCACATATGTATTCATACTCCATCCTATGTAGACATATGTGTATGTATACATGTATAAATACATTTATATTCCCTTCATCTAGCCTCATACCGAGAAAAGTTTCATAAGTTACAATGATCATTTTTCCATGTTGGCATGTAAATAGTTCAACTTTGATAAGTTCCTTATGATTTCTTTTCCATGTTTACCTTTTCATGCTTCTTGTATTTGAATGTCCAATTTTCTATTCAGTTCTGGTTTTTTCAACAAGAATGCTTGAAAGTCCTCCACCTCACTGAAAGACCATATTTTCCCCTGGAACATTCTACTCAATTTTGCTGGGTAGGTGATTCTTGGTTTTAATCCTAGCTCCCTTGATCTCTGGAATATCATATTCTAGACCCTTCAGTCCCTTAATGTAGAAGCTGCTACATCCTGGGTTATCTTGATTGTGTTTCCACAGTATTCAAATTGTTTCTTCTTGGCAGCTTGTAATATTTTCTCCTTGATCTGGGAACTCCGGAACCTGGCTATAACATCCCTAGGAGTTTTCTTTTTGGGATCTTTTTCAAGAGGTTATCAGTGCATCCTCATCATTTCTTATAGTACAGTAGTATTCCATCATAATTATTGTAATGCCATGCATGAGCAGCTTCCCAAAAGAATGCTACTGTGAACAGCTTTTAAGTTTCTCATCACACAGTATAGTGAACACTCCATTTATTCAAAAACAAATCAAAGGAAAACATTCACAACAAATCACGATATAGTATTCACAACATTATATCTTATCACAGAAAATCACAATATAGTGTTCACAGGAGATTATCATTAAAATGGCCACATAGTTTTCACCAAAATGGTCACAGTATTTAGAACAAAGAACAAAAGAACAATCATCTGATATTCCTAAGGAGGTTTGCATCCTTACTCAGTCATTCAGTAGTTTCAAAATACAATAGTCAGTCTTCCACTCATGGGACAATAGTAGGTTAACTCAATCAGTCACTTATCTAGCAATCAGTCACTAAGTATTGTTAATCACTAAATACAATCATTAGAAAATTACACAAACCCTCTACCCCTCAGTCTCTAGTAAGCTTCAATTTCATCACCACATTCAATATCCAAGGAGAGTTCTTTTTTTCATCTTGATTCAGGGTGGTCTCTCAGATTCCCTGGATCCCCTTCCATGATCCCAGATCCTACATGAAAAGTCACCTGGATTCAGAGGCAGACAGCTCCCAGGTCCTTGTCCAGTCCTCTGGGCAGTTCCTGCTACACACTAAAGTTCACAGGGTTCAGCATATCTTAAAACCTTCACCACTTCTGTTGCTGGGAACACAAGGATCAACCAAGCCACAAACAAAGTCTTTTCCTGGTCATGCTTCTTCAGTCCTCCAGCAGTTCACCTGACCCTAGGACCCAGAAGAAATCTCAACCTTCCAGGCAGCCTCACACACACACACACACACACACACACACACACACACACACACACACACACACACACATACACACAAACACAGTATTGGCTTCCTGTTTCAGCCAAACCCTTCCTGCTATGTCAGCAACAGGAGACAGAGTTCATACCCTCTGCCTCTTTCACAGAGGCTTGACTAAGGGCTAAGTATCTGCTTACTTGACATAACTAAAAGGGGTCTTCAAATTTAAATTAATTACCATTACAATTGTTCAGCCATTCCATAATTGATAGGCATCCCCTCAGTTTCTAATTCTTTGCCCCCAGAAAAGAACTGCAATAAATATTTTTTTACACATAGGTCCTTTTCCTTTTTGTTTTTATCTCTTTGGGGATAGAGACCTAATAGTGGTATTGTTAGGTGAAAGGGTATACATGATTTCATAGCTTTTAAGACATAGTTCAGAATTGCTCTACAGAATGATTGAATCAGTCCACAACTCCACCTCCTCTTAAAGCAAAATCTGTATGACCCCTTTTGAGATGGGTTGTAGAGGGATTCTTTGTCAGTTGTCATGCAGACTAGATAGCCTCTATGGTCCCTTACAACTCTGACACTTTGTAAATCTGTGACTTCAGTTACATACCTCTGACAGAGACCATAGATACCTCTGTGGTCTCTGAGGTTGCTTCTGTCTCCAGTAGCTATTTTATGGAATATGTAGAGAATGTTTACTAGATCTTCTCTGTCTTATTTAAAGACCAATCTGGAAGAATTATGCCTGTTGGCATTGGTATCAATAGGGTCTGGACCTGTGATTTCATTGGTGTAGGGAACACCCAGATGGGTAAACTCCCTATATCAATACAGTTCTTCATAACTAAAAATTTTAGAGAGTTGCCTTGGCCACGAAGAGATAAAGTAATAATAATTATAGCTAGCATTTATGTAGTACTTTTAAGGTTTACAAAGCACTTTACAAATGTCTCATTTTATCTTCACAACAATAAGTATTATTATCATTCCCATTTTATAGATGAGGAAACAATCAGATGGAATTTAAATGACTTCCCTGGGTGACATGGCAAGTAAGTGTCTGAATTTCAACTCAGGTCTCATCAACTCTGGGCCTGGTGCTCTACCCACTATACCACCAGGTACCCAGACTCATATGATGAGTATGTATTAGAAGAAGAACTTGAATCTGGTCTTCTCGGTTTCAAGGCCAGCTCTGTATTTACTATGTCACATCGCTTCTCATCTTTGGCAACTAATATTTAAACTTAGCTCTCTATCACATAGGGCAGTGGATAGAAGAAGACTTCTCTCCCTGAGTTCAGATCTGGCAGCAAACACTTACTAGTAGTGTGATCCCGGGCAAGTCACCTCACCCTGTTTGCCTCAGTTTCCTCGTCTCTAAAATGAGCTGGAGAAGAAAATGGTAAACCCCTTTAATGTCTTTGCCAAGAAAACCCCAAAATGGAGTCAGAGAAAGTCAGACACAATTGAACAACAACACCAACTTGGTCACATGAGGGAGGGTGAGATGAGATAACACACAATGCAACATAAGTTATAGATGCAAAATTATCAAACCTTAAAGCCTAAATGGAGGTCAGAAATCCAGAAGCATGTATTTCTGCTATAGCATCTCCCAACAAAAGATCATAAGACTGTTTAAAGATCCCAAATAACAAATAATTCACTATCTCTCAAAGCAATCTATCCTACTTTGGGACACATCTAATTATTACAAAGTTTTTCTTACAATGAATGAAATCTGTTTCCCAGTAGCTTCTGTCCATTGTTCTGTTTCTGTTCTCCAGGCTTAAGCAGAGCAAATCTAATCTTTCCTCCCCTTGGTAACTCTTCAATATCTGAAGGCCAAATCATTACCTCCTTTTAGTTTTCTACTGTCCAGGTCACATATAGATATAGATATCTCCCCAGTACTCAGTTGGAGACACATCACCATAGATATAGATATAAATGTATATATGTGTGTACACACACACACACACACACATATATCTTAATATACTTTAGCATTCTGGTGATCAACCTCAGTGCCAAGGATATGAAGAAGAAATACATCAGATAGGATGAGAAGAAGTAGAATAGGAGGAAGAGAATGGAACTAAGGAGGAAGAAACTATAAATGGAGAAGAAAATTATAATGATGAGAGTTGTTTGGAATGAGGATAAAGTGGCTTCTAAGAATCAGGACAGAAACAGGACATAGAGAATTGGCCAGGATCCCTAACCCAGGTCTAATTCCCTTGTTTTATAGATGAGGAAACTGAGACCCAGAAGGGTGAAATAATTTGCCTAAGGTCACACAGGAAGTTAGGAGCAGAGCTAGGGATGCCCTAAAGCAATCATTGTAAACCCATAACAAATCAAACTCACTTTACCTGTCTTTTTCTTTTTGATTTTGGTTTAATTTTTATAGGAAACTGTATTGGAATAATACTTAGTTCTTTGTCAAAGAGGAGAGGAGAAAAGTTATCTCCCTCTCTTCTTCAAACAGGTAGGGGCTGGGTCTATGTCATAAGACTCAATTGGTGTGTTAGGTTTATTAAACCACTTTTTCTCCCCTCTTTTCAAAATTATGTGTTACAGGGTATGGCTTTTGAGGCAAGGAAAGGGAGGAATATGTGTTTAGAAATGAAAATGATTTTCAAAAATTAACTTTTTAAAAAATACTGAGTTTATTAGCTGTGGACAGATTGTTTTTCCCTCAGTGATACTATCATATAAGAAAGAATAGAATGAAGTGAGGAAAGTATTTTTTTAAAGAGATAACATTTTTAACTTTGCTATGGCTAATCAAAAGCATTCAAGTAAAAAATAAACCATGAATGTGCTAGTAGAAAACTTATATTCTCACCTTATATTTGTAAAGGAGATGGACTATTGATCAGTTCTTGAAGCATGTGCAGATACTCCTTGCCTGGGTTCCATCCAAATGACCACATGGAAGCTTGGGATGAGTCTGCTTTTGACTATGATGACTTAGGGGTTTGTAACGTAAGATGGCAGCATTATCAATTGCCCCAGGAACTGAAATAGCTGATGACACAGAGCTGCTGAGCTGGAATTGAGTGTGCCTGCAAAACGGTCAGTCTGCCTATCTTTCTCCACTTTTTCTCTTTTAAGAGGGTGGTTTTATTGAGTTCTGCCTCAAAAGAAACAGTCAAGGGGAAGGAGGCTGCTGGGTCTCCTACCCTGACAAAATATGACCTTGAACATACGTCCTGCCCAGGCATGCATGGGACCACCTTTCTTGTATAGTTGTTCTCTTCTGATTTTAAGTAAATGAGTATCCCAAGGTGAGACTGCCCAGGAGACTGAGATTTGGGAGATACAGAACTTCCATCTAAGGACTCAGCAGCAGTTGTAGCTCAGTGTTAGCTGAGAAGTACGCTAGAGAGGCAGTGACCAATTACTGCTTATGCACTAGGAGTGAACATACAATATGGGAACAAGACCTTGGATAGCCCCTCAAGATGTGCTGGCTGTTAATTCAACAGAGGCGTAGACCCTCAGAGCTCAGCTGTGTTGCCTCCCTAGCAGGGAATGCAATCCAAGAGGACTTTGGTAAAGACTCAATGAAAAGACAAGAGGATTCCTCATTATGAAGTACTGCTCAGCCCCATGTATTCACTATACATGAGTTTCACCATTTTTGTACTTTAAGTTTGTGCTCATTCTCTCTAGAGACCTTGTGTGTATAAGAGGAAAGTGTACTACAGGTTGGCAAGAGAGGGAATATTTTGTTCCAATTATCCTTTCCATTCCTTCTCATTAGATCCTTTGGAGTCAATTGATTAGTTGTTAATAGAAAACACAATAATGGGGGTTCATGAGCTACAGTACTAGAAATACAGTCCCTCAGGGTTACCTATCCTTAGAACCCTGAGACTAGTGGTAATCTGTTGTCTTCTGGGGACCCCCAACCTGTGAATGAGAGTACTCAATTGGAGACATGTCACCAAAGAGATGCTACCTGTTACTCTTTAGGAAAATTAAGGGGAGAAAGGGGGTTGATATTTACTTTGGTCGCACAGAATCAATGTGACAGTATAGAAACAGAAAAACAAAACTGAAACCAGACTGGATTTCTGAAGTGCATGCATTGTATATATCCCTCCCCAGAAGTCAAGCAAGAAACTAACTAGTTGCCTCACCCCAGGAAAAGAGTCATGTGTGGACCAGCTGTTTCATCAGCATTATAGTGAGAAGGCCCAGATTCACTGCTCACCCTCCACTAGCATCCTGTTCTACCTCCTCATCAGCTTCTTGGACCCTTGGGAATGAGAATAATCTACCTGAATACCTTTCTCAATGGGAATACTCTCATCCCATTATACCTTCCCCATTCCAGTGATTCTGAACCCCTAGCTGTCATTGTGCAGACTATATTCTCTCTCCCCTCTGCCTGCTGCCTTCTCCTCATTTCCCTCAACCCAACCCCAATCAACATTTTACTCGAGACCTACCCACCCCTCCCTCTGTGCTCTCTGGAACACCTGTTCCTGAGGTAACAAACTTGCTTTCTTCTTAAACCTTTTTCTTTCTCACTGCTTCCATATTCTTGTACTCAGTAAGACTTGGCTCCTGTCTGATGATGTGGCATCCCTATCCACCCTTTCCAGGACTGGTATGTAGTACTCATACACCATGACTTACTATTCATGGTAGGAAGGTCAGAATACTCCTTGATCCTGTGTTCTTCTACTTCCAAATTCTCCCTATGCACCATTGCTCATTAATCTCTTCTCCTTTGAGGTTCATTCAATCACATTTGTCACCCAATCAAGATTCTGGTAGCTATTACTTAATGATGTCCAGAATACTCTCCTTTCTTCTTCAATGAATTTAGTGCCTGCCTCACGGTCTATTTTCCTCAAATTTATCCCTCACCTGGAAGACTTCAAAAGATGTAGTTACTTTCTCAAATATTCTAATACTCTAACTTCCACATTCTTCAACTTATTTGTTCTCCATGGTGTGCTCCTCCACCCCATCTCAGTTACTTACAGAGATACTCTTGATCTTGCTGTCTTTCATTCACAAGTATTCAACTTCCATGTTCATGAACTTGAGAGATGGTTACATGGCACAGTGAATAGAGTGCAAGAATTGGGATCAAGAAAAACTGAATTAAAATATAGCTTCAGACACTTACTAGCTGTGAGACCCTGGGCAAATCACATAATAGTGACCCTTTTAGGGTTGTTGTACAAGTCAAATGAGATATTTGTAAAGTTCATAGAACAGTGCCTGGCATATAAAAGGCACTTAATACTTATTTCCTTCCTTTACTTGATTGTAAAGGACCTATTATCATTTCATTTTCCCCTCTGCCTTAAAACTCTTACCCCTATTCCTTGTCCTCACTATGACCACCAATCTCTCTAATCCCTTAGTTCTTTCCCAGGCCATCACTCCTGTTCTACGTTCTCCTCCCTTCCCCACCTTGATGCTTTGGTGAATCAGTCCAAGTTTACACTGTCCCTTTTACTCAAGTCCCTTCTCCTATCTCTGATCTTGTTCTGCCAAGCTGCAATCTTGATTATTCCCACTGTCCACTGCCTTTACATTAGAAGTATCTTCTTGATCCTTCCATCTCTATTAGGTATAATCCTATATCCTTCCTTCTTTTTATGGCTAGCCTCTTTGAGAAAACCATCTACAGTTAGTACCTCCATTTCCTTTCCTTTTACTCTCTTCTGAACTCTCTGAAGTTTGGTTTTCAGTCTTATCATTCAGCTAAAACTATACTCTCCAAAGTTGTCAGTGATCTCTTAGTTGCCAAATTTAAATGTCTTTTCTTAATCCTCATCCTTCTTGACCTCTCTGAAGCCTTTCCACTGTTGATTACCCTTTTCTTGATACTCTCTTCTCTCTAGGTTTCTGTGATACTCTTGTCTCTTGTTTCTTCCCCTGCATATCTGACTTTTCCTTTTCTAGTCTCTTTTGCTAGATTTTCATTTAGGTCATTCCTGTCAACCGTCTGTGTCTCCCCCCCACCCCTCCAGAGCTCAGTCCTGGTATCTCTTCTGTTCTTCCTCTATATTATTCTGCTTGGTGATCTCATCAGTTCCCAAGGAATTTATTATTATCTCTAGGCATATGATTCTCAGATCTGTTTCTCCTGCCTTAACCTCTTTCCCAACCTCCAAATTCACATCTCCAGCTGCTATTTGGACAGCTATAACTGGATGTCCTGTAGATATCTCAAGCTCAAAACTGAGTTCATCTTTCCTCCAAAATGTTCCTTTCTTCCTAACTTCCCTGTTACTATCAAGGCAACACTATTCTCCCAGTTATCCATGTTCACAACCTAGGGGTCATCTTTTATTCCTCATTCTAATTCGTCTTTTCTAATTTGTTATCAAGTCTTGTCATTTCTACTTTTTCAAAGTCCCATTTCCTCCTCTGTAATGGCCAATGGACTGGTGCAGGTCTTCATCACCTCATTGAACTATTGCAGTAGTCTTCTGTTGGTCTCTCTACTTCAAGTAGAGTCCACTGGAGTCCATCTTCCATTCAGCTATCAAAATGGTCTTCCTAAATCTTAGATCTGACCATGTCACCGCTCTACTCAGTAACTCCAGTGGTTAGTTCCTGTTATCTCCAGGGTCAAATATAAAATTCTTTTGTTTAATTTCTAAAGCCTTTCATAACCTGACTTGTTCTTACCTTTCCAGTCTTCCTACATTTTAATCTCCTCTATGTACAGTATAATCCATCAGTATTGGTGTTGCCATTCCTCAAACATGATATTCCGTTTCCTGACTCTGAAAATTTTCACCTGTTATCCTCTATGCCTGGAATTCTCTCCCTCCTCCTTTCTACCTTCTGGCCTCTCTGGCTTCCTTCAAGTCTCAGTTAAAATTTTACCTTCTGCAATAAGTCTTTCCAGACCTCCTTAATCTTAGTGTTTTCCCTCTAATACAACTCCCAATCTATCATATATGTTATGTATATTGTTTGTACAAAGTTGTTTGAATGTTATCTCCTTCATTAAGTTGTCAGCTCTTGGAGAACAGGGACTATTTCTGTCTTTCTTTGTATTCTCAGGACTTGGAACTATGCCTGGCACATAGTAGACACTTAAACTTTTCTTGACCTGACTTATTGAATCTTAGCAGTTCTTATAGAAAAGTGATTTCTTTTTACTTTTTGCAGAATGTGACTTACATTTCAAATTGCTTTGTTATAATAAGTTTGCTATTTTTTTCTGCAGGTTTCTGGTATTTAATTAAGAGGAATGCTGATAAATTTTAGTACTTCACAGTCTGTCAGTGAAGTAGAAGACTTTGATCCAAATCTGAGTGGTATCCTGCTGTCTTATCCTTTCAAGGGTGTCTATCAAATTTTTCCTACCGTAGTAAAAACTTGTAAGGCAACAGAAGTCAGCACAGATTAGCAAACAGGAAGGCCTTACAAAAGACTAAAGTAAGGAGAAATTTGTACCTGACCACTAAATACAGAAGAATAGTATAATCATTCAAAAGTTGATCTGCTAGTGACAGAGATTTTTTTCTTTTTATTATTATCTTTTGTTAACTGAACTTCTTCTTTAGCTCAGTAAATAGAGTATGATTTAGGGAGTAATAAGAAGCCCAAATCTTTCAACAATGTGCCTGTATGAACAATTTACAGAATCTCAGATTGGAAAGTCCCTCAGAGATTATCTAGTCCAACCTGGACCTAATACATTACTGCACCATTTACTTACCTAATAAGTGGCCGTCTAACCTCTGCTGGCACACCTTATATGAGGCAGAACCCACTGCCTTGTCGTGTACAACATTCCATTGTACTTTTAGCTAGCTGTAAGTGTGAGGTATAACATCTTTATATAACCTGAGTCCCAAAGCGCATTAATATGGGACTTTCTCCTTATTGGTGGAGATCAATGCCCTGCACCTGTGTGAAGGGCAGAGTAGAGTTGATGATTGGGAGAGAGGATAGTTCTGTTCTTTCTGGACTTTCTTCAAGTCTCTCCAAGACTCTACAGGTTCAAAAATTGCTTTGGACACTCCTGGCTTCCACCTTCTCTGAGAGAAGATACATTTAGTGAATACACTAAATGGGTGTTACCTCGCTCTAAGTAAATACCTGAAAAGGCCTTAGCCTAAAAGGCCAGGGTCTCCCGTTGCATCTTGGGCCATCTCCAGTCATCCTGATGAATATATGGCCCCTGGATCCAGATGGCTCTGGAGGAGAAAGTGAGGCTGATGACCTTGCATGTGGCCGTCCCTCACTCAAAATCAAACTCAACTGCAAGTCATGTCATCATCTCCCTGATGTCATGGTCCTCTTCGAGAATGAAGGACAAACACAACAACTTTTCTCCAATCATCCTTAGTTCTTTCAGCTGATCCACATATGGCATGATGTTCTTCAAGGTATGTTTATCTCATTTGTGTATTATAATTAAGATATGTTTGATTGAATTTTACAAAACTGGCCAGAAATTCACCAGGTTGACTCTACGCTGTCCTTTTCTATTAAGTTTCTTTCCCCCTTTGCTGATTGATGATCTTGTCCTGCCTAGTCTCAGCCCCAATTACTGTCACCATCCATTGCATTCACTCTGTTTCTTGCAAGTAAAACAACCTGTAGAAAATCATGAAATTGTGCTGAATGGATCCACTACAATTTTATGTTACATAATCTCAATTGGGCCTTAAGGCAATCCTTTTATACCTTTCTAAGTGATTCACTATCCTACTCACCACAGTGGCTCTTCCTAGCCTTTTCATTTATCCACCAACCTTCCCTAGCTCCTTCTCCCCCCTACCCCTACCCCTGCTGCTACGTGGAAGACTTTCAAACATTCTTGCTGAAAAACCAGAACTGAAAAGAAAATTTGACATTCAAACACAAGAAGCATGAGAAGGTAAACATGGAAAAGAATTCAAAAGGAACTTATCAGAGTTGAACTATTTACATACCAACATGG
>CM053585.1:89135447-89150965 GCA_028646515.1 Pseudochirops corinnae
TCTGGTTTTGGGACTCAGTCTTCTGGTATTTAAATGAATGCACTATCTATATTTCTTATGTAGAGAGCCTGTTCCATTTTGTGATTAATAACTATATCAGCATATTTATAGTTACTGTAGGTGTTGTGAATACTGCATTGCTGATACAAGAAGCAAGGGCACGGAGTTGGGAATGACATAGGGATGGCTAGAGGAGATTGACCTAGCTACAGTTAGATGTTGACATTTTTTTAGATCGTTTATTAATCTTTTCACTTGTATGCTTTGCCTTGAATATTTTTGCTTCCTTCCAAATTTGCTATTTCCAGCAATAACAAGAAAACTAACTTTGTGCCTTGCCTCCCCTCTAGACACAACCAGTCTATAAATATAATGTGTCTTTGGTAATGAATCTTTTCCCCCAGTATCTTCAGATGTTGCTTAGTCTGCCTCCTTACACTTCCACAACATCAATTTGTCAATATCTTAGTTCTGCCTCTATTGAAATACTTTTTGTACTATTGAAGTACTTTTTCCTCCTCTCCTCTATACAGCTCACATTGTTGTTATCTTCAAGCCTTAGCTTTCTAGAGTCATGCATCTTTTGTAAGGACAAGAGCCTATTGTCTTGCACTAACTACTTTATGAAATGACTTGACTGTTTTGAATATGGCCAATGTGAGAATTTTTTTTTTGCTTGACTATACATATCTGTTGCAAGAGTTTTTCTTTTTTCTTTTTATATTGGGAAGGTGTGGTGGGAAAGAGAAAATACATGCTTATTAATTGAAAATACTAATTTTAAAAATGATTGATTTGGTTACACTTCTGGGCCTGACAGAACCTCCTTTCTATTCTAATTTAAGTAGAGAATTACCATTTTCCCTTCCACATCTTCCTTCTGGAACATCTGTTTCCCTTCATTCTGTCTTTATCATCATCATAGGATCATAGATCTAGAGGGGCTCTTATTGGTCTTCCAGTCCTACCCCATCATTTTGCAGATAAGGAAACTGAGGGTCAGATAGGAAAAGTGATTTTTCCAAGGTCACATAGGGAGTATCAGTGATTCTAACTCAGGTTATATGACTCCAATTTCAACTCTTTCCACCCTCATGAAGGGGGGGGTGCATTCTAATTTTGAGAATACTTTCTTTAAAACAACACTGTTCAAGAATTATCACCCTCATTTTTTTGATGAGGAAACTAAGGCCGAAAGTTTACATAATTTGTTAAGGTGGCCATCCATAAGAAGTATCAGAGGTAAGATTCAACTCAGGTATCCTGACTCCAAGGCCAAAACCAAACTGCCTCTATTTCCTGCATCATTACTCATCTAGATTCCCAAATTTAAAACACTTCCCTGTCTCTCTCCTCTCATATCTAATTAATGAGTTCCTGTTAATTCCATCTTTACATTATTTCTCACGTGTGTCCTATCCTTTCTGTTCCAACTGACATCAACGTAGTACAGACCATCAATGGAGAGGGCTTTGGCTCACGTATATTTTGACCTAGATGATCTTTCTACCTCAGAAAGGATCTTTCTACCTCAGAAATCTGTGATTATCCTTGCTTGGACTATCAACTGTAGCTCCCTAAAAGGCCTTTCTTACTCTTGTCTCTCTTCTTCCAGTTCATCCTTTGAACTACTACCAGAAGAATATTTCTTATATATAGATCTGACAATCTTATTCCTATGCTCAAAAATCTTCAGTGATTCCCTAATTGAATAAAATTCAATCTGGCATCACCCTACCTTTCAAGCCCTAACTCATATCACTACTTTCCATACACTTCCAACTCCATCCTGCCACTTTCCATCACAGTGACCAGCTTCAAAACGCCCCTACTTTACTGGTTTCCATTGCCACCACCCCAGGGCTATAAAAGCATCCAAACTTTTTCTGGACACTGGTAATTAAACATTATTACAGACAGCTAAGATGCAATTTGCCTTGACACTTACCTACCTCCCACCCCTTTTAGAGTCTGAAAACTCTTAACAAGTAAAATCAGTAATGTGGGATCAGATACTGTGGCTCCAGAGGAAAAATCTACCAGTCTCATTATCACTACTCAGATTCTATCCTAGATGTCTGCCCTGCCCCCCAAATAGTATAGGGCTCAACCATGTGCTCAGTAACGCATCTAGAGACACTTAGGCATGTTGCACCAAGGCTATGTTTCTATTCACAATGCCCCACTGCCTTTCCAGTTAATATACAAGTAAAAAAGCAACTTTTGAATCTTTCAAAAGTTCATTGACATTTCCACACCAAGTGCTAACACTGATTCCTACTCCATCATCAGCACATTTGAATAAGTAACAATGAGGATGCTATTCCCTCAATCAATGAGCTAAAAACACTGTTTTAATGTTAATAGTGCTCCTCTTTGTAGTCTTAGAAATAGTGGTACTGGGTGAAAGTAAGCAACAGACTGGACCTGGTCCTTGAGTGTCCTGCCAGATTAGAAGTATTGCTTCTAGCCTCACTCTTCCCTCCCCCCAACACCTGCCCCTGCCCCCGCCTTACCCACCCCCCCCACAGCTGGTCATCAAGAAGAACAACCCTAGTGAATAGGTTTGGCATCCCTGCAGCTACTAATACCAACCTCAGCCAACTGCCACCATTGGGTAAGAAAGCCTAGAGCCCCCAGAACAGCAATGCCCTCCAGACCAACAATAATGCTATCAGAAGAGCCCTGGCAGCTATCAGTCATCCAAAGGTGCATACCTTGTTGCTACCCAGTTGCTCCCCTGCTTCTGCAGGTGCTAAAGCCCCAACCTCTTTAGCAGCCAGAGCTACTGAAGACCTGGAAAAGGAAGTTCTGGTGACCAAAGTCCTTGCTGCTGTCATATACCTTAATGTTATAAACAGATATTATTTTATCCATGAAAATGGTATTTAAAAATATGATTTATCATGTGCTTTGCTGCTTTTCCACCTTACTTGCGGCTGAAACCTCCTCTATGTGTTATCCTCTGCTTCCTCTAGCCCCTTAGAATGTGAGAGCAACGTCTGTCTTTTTAAAAATTTGTGTCCCCAGTGCTTTACACATACTAGGAGCTTAATACATGGGGTTTTTTTTATTCATTTATTCCCTCTCTGGACCTCTAAACAGTTGCTATGAATGTTTTGTTTTCAATGGATACTTCTTTTATGAGCCATTTCGCAAACAGTGGTCATAAAACTTAGGTTCTCTCAAACCCTTGGTGAGTTTGTCGATGCCATGATCTCCCTTTTTCCATCTGGATGTTCATTTCTGTTCATTCCTTCCTTAGAAGAGGCAGCCCTCGACTTCCTTCAGTAGCTCTGTCTGTCACTCTGATTATGCTTCTGAGATTCAGGGGAAAAAAGACTGTTTAAGAAGCAAACTCCCTGTTGTCAAAGATCAAAACCCTCCTTTTCTCACTTCTCCCCCAGGGCCCATCCACTTGAGATTCACTACAAAGAGACCTTGGGGATCTAGGATCTTTTTGCAAAATTGGACTCAAGTTGATAGCCTGACATACTTCTCAAGTGACCCATTAGTCCAAGGAGTAACAAACTGGCAGAATTGTAAGTTATCATTCATCGCAGTTGTTCCTTCACCTTCCCTGGAATGTCTTTGAAAGCACTAGGCATCAACAATATGTCATCAAAAGTCTTCTATCTACAGCGTCTATGATTCCACGTAATATTCATGGCAAGAAAAGTATTTTTCTTCTGCAGATACTGTCCTCTTTCTTATAAAATACATCTACTATTTTTCCTGTCTGTACAGAAGGGAAGTTGGCACTGCTTCTGAGGAATTAATTCCTTAGTTCTTGAAAAATAAATCCTGTTTTGATGGTTCTAGAAATTTGCTACAGTTAGAAAAGGTAAGTAACTTGTCAGGCAGCTGTTTGTAGTGTATAAAATATACAAGAATGCTCACCTCAAGAATGAACAAAAATCATTGAACTAAAATATTTGCACAATTGCCTATGATCCAAGAGTCTGGAATTCAGAATCTCTCTCAATTGCCCTGTAAAATCACACAATGCAAGAATTTCTAATGCTATAAAGGAAGGGTTTAGTCAGAAAAGAACCTTTCTCTATTACCTGTGTAATGGAGTACACACATTGAACTCCTGAGATGGTGTTTATACATATAAAGAGGTTAGAGAGATTGCTTTCAGGAGACCTGTAATGATATGTTAAGGAAAATACCTTAGAGGGATAGCAGAGCAAGTGTAAACATTTCTTAACTGTTGGTTGTTGGCTTTTATTGTTCAGTCATTGAGTCATGTCAGACTGTTGTCCATAGGGTTTTCTTGGCAGAGTGGTTTGCCACTTCCTTCTCTAGTTATAGCTGGCTACTCCTGTGATTTAGAGGAGTCTTTTTCAATTGACCGTGTAGTCAGAGCTGTAGGGATCTTCAAAACATCCTGAGTCAGTTTCAGCCATCTCACTTGGCTTCATTTAATGATTCCATGGCATCCAAAGAGAAGCCATATTGTAAGGAGTGAGGTCCCAAGGCTTGTCCCCTGAGGCCATGTGGCCTTGCGAAACAGGCCTTGGTTCTTGGCCTTTTAATTTGTTCTTTTCCATTCTAGGTGAAGAAAGTGGTGTCTCTACTCTTGGGAATTTCTCAAGGTGGTGAGAGGAATCTGGCAGTCAGAGCCTAGGCCACCTTTTGTAGTCAGAACAGCATTGTTACTGCAAAGATCAAGGAGCAGACTTTGGGAGCAACCTTCAGGGCTCCAGTTCAGTGGTAGGTGAGATCAGGACTTAAACAGCAAAGATGTTGTCTTTGAACCTGAACCTGGTGGAACTGGTGCTTTGTAGCGACTGAACTAAATTTTTCTTTTAATCTTTAAATATATTTTATTTGTTTTGATCAGTCAAAATTTGCCTTCACATTCAACCCTACCCCCCCCCCCCCAATTGAGAACAAAAGAAAAACAAAACCCAGTGCAGGCATGTATAGTCAATTAAAAGAAATTTCCATATTAGTCCTGTCCAAAAACATTTTTGTCTCATTCTACATTGTGAGCCCTACACTTCTCTATCAGGAGATAGGTAGCAGATTTCATCTTTAGTCCTCTGGACTTGCGGTTGGTCACTACATTGATAAGAGTATAGCACAATAGTATTTCATCACATTTAAATGGCATAAATTGTTCATCCATTCCCCAATTTATGAGCATTCCTTCAGATTCCCATTCATTGCCACCTCAAAATGAGATACAAATATTTTTTATAGAAACTTAGAGTCTCTTTTGTTTAGAACTAAACCTTCCTTCTGTTCCTCCTCTCCCCTTCTCCTCTTTCCCTCCTATTTCTCTGTTAGAAGAAATATATTTCTATACATATGTGTATATTCTTTTTTCTAAGCTGAATTAATTTTTAAACCTCCTTTCCTATGTTATGGTGATGTGTTTGGAAGGAGCATTTGTTCTTTCTATATCTTTGAAGTAAATATTCCTTTGTAAAATCTATAAAATGTTAAATGACTAAATGGAACCAGAGTTAGTCACCATCCTTAACAATGAGAGGAACACAGCTGGTGCGGGCTTACGCCAATGGTAATAAAAGAGAGGCTGCCCAACCCTTCAGTTATCCCCTGGAACCCTGAGAGGCACATGTAGCAGCCTGGCTTTGGAAGATAGGACAGAGCTGACTAGTTTTGCCAGTAAGAGAAACATTATAAACTTAGATAGAAGCTTACCATGAAACAGCCTGTTGTAGTAGCTGGAAGACTGAATGTGGGATCAGAAGAGATGGGTTTTAATCTTGCCTCCGACATTAGCTCAGTGACCATGGGTTAATTACTTAGCCTTTCAGGTTTTTAATCTGTAAAAGGAGGTTTTGATACTTATACTACTTGTCTCAAAGATGTGTTAGAAGGGAAGTGTTATATAAAGGTTTGGGGCTGGAACCACAATTTTATTGGTATGCAGAATTCCCCGCATGAGGAAACTCTTTGCTTTTGAGTAACTACTTATTGAAGACACAAGAGTCTCTTACTAGAGTGTCAGGCTTGTATGAAGCACAAACCTAAGTGCCTGAGATTATTAGAGTGTATTTATTTTATTGTTCACTGACTTTTAACGAGGACTTGGAGATTCAACCCCTCCCTGACTACATTTCACCATAATAACTATGTATATCAGGTTGTGAGTTACAAAGGATCTCAAAGATGAAGATCTAAGGAACTTGTGAGGATGTGGATTTGGCTTTTTGTTTGTTTGTTTCTGTTTAAGACAGGGGTAGAGAACCTATGGTCTCCAGGCCTCATGTTCTGAGGTTTGGATTCAGTTAAAGGACCACACTTGAGGACCTAGAGGGCCATGTGTGGCCTCGAGGCTGCAGATTTCCCAACCCTGGTCTAAGAGTTCTTGCTCAGTAGGTCACAAAGACCCAGCTTTCTACAAATGAGGCTAATTGTAAAGGGTTGCTACAATTCAGATGAGAGTCTAGTCCTTTCATGAAGACCCTTAAACACAGTTCTCCATAGTACAAGGGAGCCCCAAAGAACTTTAGATGAACTAAGTTCTCATTATTCCCACCCACCCTATAATAACCATGCTTCTACATTCATTTTTTGTTGCTGCTGTTGAGTCGTTTTTTCAGTCCTGTCCAACCCTTTGTTGAGCCCATGTGGGGTTTTCTCAGAAAAGATGCGGTAGTAGTTTGCCATTTTACAGCTCATTTTACAGATGAGGAACTGAGGCAAACAGGGTTAGTTGACTTGCTCAGGGTACACAGCTAGCAAATGTCTGAGACCAGATTTGAATTCACAAAGATGAGTCTTCCTAATTCTGGGCTCAGAACTTTATCCACTGTACCACCTAGCTGCTCCAATAAGCATTCACTTTATTGTCTCCTTATTATAAAATTTAACAAAAATTACAACATAATATTTTTTAAAATTTACAAAATTTAAAAATTTACAAAAATTCAACATAATATTAGGTTACAGTTAGTTTAAACTGAAAACTCCTTTTGAATTTGGAGGAGTACAAAAGAAATTAATTCTATTTGAAAAAATATTTAGGCACTCCCTACCTGAACTTTCCTCCCAGACTGATTCATGTACATATATATAAATATGCTTACAGCAGTCTCCATGCCTCAAACTGCAAATGTACACATTGTATGCATTGTTAAGAACTAGATAAATACGAAGTGATAACAAGAGGAACACCAAAAGACACTGATTAAGTCTGAATAAAAACAAAACAATCTTGTCTAGCTGTAGTAGCCAGAAAATCCTTCATTAGCTCCATACTAATGAGCTCTATGTCGTGTTAGTTGCTGCCTAACAGGACTTCAGAATCTCTGTGCCTCAGGTTGCTCTGAGGTCAAGCCAGAAGTCAGACAAATCTAAAAATCCAGCTCAAGTATGAAAAAAGGAAAAACAAAAACAAAACCCAAGTCTGAAGGCAAAGTGTTTAAAGAGAAGTGTGGATATCAGCAATCACACATAAACTGTGTCAACCATGATTAGAAGAACAAAGACACACCTTGCCTTAAGAGAAGTGATCATCTTTCATGAACTTTTAGAAACCTGGGTTCAAATGCTATTTAAGCTTTATGCAAAATTTTACTTTGAACTTTGAAACAAAAACATGAATAATCTTGTCCCATACCAGGAAATCTAAGTCATTTTTTTAATTTCATGAGACTATGAAAGTGAAGACTCCTTTCTGAAGAATATCTACTTGTTTTGCAGAGACCTTTTCTGGAATATTTCCTCACTATTCTAGAATTTCAATTCATACTCCTAAAAAGGATGGAGGAGTGGAAAGACTACTAGACTGAAAGGAGACTTAAGCTTTAGTGCTGGCTCTGCTACTGTTACCTTGATCAAGTCCCTTAACCACTCTAGAACTCAGTTACTTCATCTGGAAAATGGGGAGCATGGAGTAGGTGATTTCTAATGCCTCATTACAACTCTAAAACTATTTAATTCCAAGATCACTTGCTATTTGGATCATCCTATCTGTATCTGACTTCGTCCTAATGATTTCCCACTGGAAAATATGTACTTTATGTTGGCATTAGGACTCCATTACATTTTAAAGATAGAATAGTGTGTTCTGGTTTAATAATGCAAAATCACCTGTACCTGTCTTGAGAACCATTCATTCTAATATTCCTATTGTCACTGCAAGTGGATGAAATTCTCTTTCATGTAAATAATTTTTTGTCACTAATATTGTCCTTTGTTATGATATTTTAGGCAGTTTTGATCAAGCATCTAATGAGCATGTCTTAAGTGCTTACTGTGTGCACTATGCTGGTTGCCAGGGACATAGAGACAAAATGAGATAATCTCTACCCTCAAGAAGCTTATCTTCTAATGGAGAAGTGAATATAACAATAATGATAATAATAACTAGTATTTGCTGTGCATTGAGCGCTCTGCTGTTATCTCATTTGATCTTCATAACAACACTGAGAAAGGTGCTAGTATCTCCCCCATTTTACAGATGGGGAGACTGAGGCAAGCAATGGTTAAGTGACTTGCTTAGGGAGGAGGAAAGGAGATTGCACAGCTAATGAGTGTCTAAGGCCAAATTTAAACTCAGACCTTCCTGATTCCAGGCCCAGCACTCACTCTGCAGCACCACCAGTGGCTTATATTTTATACACATACTCAAAATGCCTTCAAAATAAACATAAGGGAAAAGGGCACCAGCAACTGTGGGATCTTGAAGATGTCATGTAGAATGTTCCATTTGTACTGAATTTCAGAAAAAAGAAGAAATTCTAAGTGGCAGAGGTGAGGAAGGAGTGTATTCCAGGCATGGAGGGTTAGCCAATGCAAAGCTAGAAGATGGAGTGTCATGTGTGAGGAAGAAGGTCTGTCTGGGAGGGGAGTAATATAGTGTAAAGTTAAAGAAGAAGGTAAGGAAAAGGTTTTCTAAGGACTTTAAAAGCTGCACAAAAAAAGTTTATACTTAGCTGTAAACATAATAGAGAGCCATTGGAGTTTATTGAGCAGAAAAATGGCATGTAGTATAGTGAAATGACTTTATCAGCTGTGTGGAAGGTGAATTGGAGAAAAGAGAGGCCTGAGGCAGAGAGATCAATTAGGAGACAATTGTAATAGTCCTGGCTAAAGCTGATGAAATCCTGACCTAGGATAGTGGCCATGTGAGCAGAAAGAAGGGGACAGGTGTAAGAAATGCTGCTCAATAGAAATGACAAGATTTGAAGACTTGTGGGGTGAGAGGGAGGGAGGAATCTACAATACTGTCAAGGATGCAAAAACAGGGAAAAGAGGGAGGGATTTTGAGTGAAAGACAATGAATTCTGCCTTGGACATGTTGTGTTTGAGATAACCTTAAGCACATCTGATTTGAAATCTCCAATAGGCAGTTAGAGACTTGAGACCAGAGTTCAGGAAAAAGACTAAAGTTGATTATTACAGATCTGAATCTTCTTTGGGGGGTTTATAGAAGCCATGGACAGAAATTAGGATGAGAAATCATTGAGGAGTTACAATCTGCACTTATGGAGTCAGTGCCTACATTGATTAGATCCCCAATACATTGACATGTTGAAGATGAAAAAAGCTTAAATGAAAATTATCAAGCAATGTAGGGAAAGAATTCTGGGTAAGAAGCATACCACCATTATTAGGATTCTGCTTCCTGGGGTCAGCTCCTTCAATCTGCTTTTCACAGTTTCTTCCCTTCCTCTATTTTTAAACAAAGTTGTGGTTTTTTGAAAAGCTCTATGTTCACAATGGTGGCCACAGGGTTCCAGTGGCAAAGGAGAGTTAGTATCCAGTGAGTAGTAGCTATATGTTTCTAAGTTGAGTGTCTTTAAATTGGGGACTGCCTTTATTAGACACAAGTTAGATTCAACTATAGGCAGACATGGTTTATGTGGAAATGATACATCCATACCTAACACTAAAATTCATTCCCAGATGTTAAAGATAGAAAAGAGAATGTGGTTTTTCTTAGCGATTTTTAGTCTGTGAGACATTCCAGATTTGCTGCAAGTCCAATGTGAATCAGCATAGAGGATGAGGAATCATACACTCAGCAACAGTCTTACTGTCTAAATGTCACTCAACTGCAATCGAATTGCTATGAAAATTTACATTATGGGAAATTGACTTTGGTATTAAATTACTTCATGGTGAATCGCACTATTACAAAGAACACTAAGTGGACTAATGAAACTGTATTTTAAACAAAAGTCTGTTGTGGGAAGAGAAAGCTACATTTTAATAGGTCATCAGTTATTCCTGAGTCATTGTGTTACTGGAGGTTGATAAAGGTTGTCTCACTCTTTGGAACATTGCTCCCACAGCCTGTATAAAACACCCAAAATATGATTTCCAAATTGGAGACAAAAATGAATATATTATTATTCACAATTACAAAGCTTCAGATGGAAATCATTCAAGTCACGTCTCAAAAAACCTTTGACTGAATTCCCTCAGTGTCTTACAATCTTCATTTGCACAAGACATAAAAGGAATGTGCTTGTTTCTCTCTTTTTTCTCTGAAGTTAAAAAATGTAATTTAAGGCATTTGTTCTTGTGTGTTAAGATTTCATGTTAACAAATTCCAAGTATGAAGTGGTGAGAGGAATTCTCTTTTTACGATAAAATTTTGGATCTTTATTGCTTTTAATCAATGGTGACTTGAACACTAAAGCAGTTTCTGACCTTCAGAGAGGCCCCATATCCACAAGTCCAGAGGAAGGGATAAACAGCACCATTAGGTCCAGACTCTAAACAAAAGAGGGCCCTACAATGGGTATTTTGTTTTTCTTAACTAAAGAATAAGGCAGAAAGAATACTCCACTCATGATTTATTCTAGGGATAGGGGTGGGAGGAAATTCCAGGCAAATAGATTGTGTGCCAAGACATTAAAAAGAAAAAAAAGTCCGTTCCCACAACATTAGAAATTGTGACGTTTAGAAAGTATTCAGTAGAATGTCTACTTGTTCTCATTCTTATCTGTTTATTCCTCATGACAAATTCCATGACCAGCAATTGACATAAACAACTTCAGGACCTGCCTTAGGAAGAATTGTAAGTAGGAAGTATCAGCATAAAACTGGTGTTTCAAAGACTTGTGTTCTAGCCTTGACATTAACTGCAGGACTTTGGAGAAGTCACCGCTCCTCTCAGTTTCCTCATTTGTATATAACAGGCATGCCCCAGATGGGGAATGTGCCCTAGTGGCCCCACGTAAAAAGCTTCAGAGCTGGAGGTAGGAGGGGGAGTGTTAAGGAGACAATGCTGTGGACATTTTAAAAGGGGAGGAGTTGATCTAAACATGGAGCAGGAGAACTGGGAATATCCACCTCCTATTTTCTATGTTTTGCAAATGGGCTTTACCCATTTCATGCTCTGAGTATCCAAGACAGTTCTTTATCCATGCATGCTGAGGTGAAAGAGGGTCTCTGTCTCATCATCTGCCAAGTGAAGTCACTCCCACAACAGCAACATATAAAAGGGCATTTAAGAAACTGAGAATGATGAATGTAAGACTCAACAGTGTTGTCAGGCTTCTTCCCCACGAAGCCTTCTTTCCCCTGCTCTTATATGGGCTCTAGGTTTGGAGAGTAGGCAAGGCTTCTTCTGTGGTGTTGGGCATGAATTCTACAAGCAGAACTGAAGTTAGAGGTGATGCATTTTTAAACATTGCCTTTAAAAACAGTCCCCATCACTGGAAAAATCTTGCTTATGAGGCAATGTTGACCTGGTTCCTAACCTGTTGCAGTTATTCACTTTATACAGAATAAATCTATGAGTATAGCCCTTTGACTTAATCAAATAATGAGTTAGTCCAAACATTTCAGTTCCCCCCTCCCCAGTTTTACTTTTTGTCACGGAGACATCATATGTATGTTTTTGTTACTAGCCATAAATCCAACTGCATGGCATTATTTGTGGGACCTTTACTTCAGTAAGGTTCAGTAACACAATACTTGATGTTATTTCTTTAGAAGATAATTCTTTTGGATTATGCATTACCTTCTCTCTTTAGGTTGTCTTTTAAAATGTGGTAGAGGTGAAATTCGAACCCAGGTCCAGTGACTCTATGTCCAACATTTTCATGGTCCTCTTCAAGAATGAAGGACAAACAATAATCCTTTTAAAATATGAACACTCCATGGAAGTGATTATTGTGAATAAGTTGATCAGATCTGCTGGGAGAGACCCCTGCCAGCATGAGACCACTAAGCACCTATAAAATGGAGTGCTGAAATGAGGGGAAAGGATGCCAGAAGGGAAGAGGAAGGGCATCTAAGACAAATTTCACCTATTTCACAGTTTTTCTGAAGGCTAGCCCTGCTTTTCCCTGTGGCTATGCAAGACATGACCAGGATGAAATAAGAGTTGACTGATAGCTGATCAAGCATGTCTCCAAATCAGAAATTCCAGAGGTGGATTTGATTTCTCTCACATCCTTAGCTGTAGATTTGATTTACTGAAGATGCCACATGTTTGTGACATCATTTAATTACTTTATACTTAATTATCTGTAGGGCTTCTCTACCAAATTAAAGAAAGTCTCATATATGAATGTTATTCATGAGTGAATAGGATGAATAATTTAGGATGGAGAAACTATGAAGTAAGGAGGAAAGGAGGCTTTAAAAATTTTGTTTTAAATCTTAAAAATGATTTCCACATAGTAACTGTTTCTTAACCGGATTACTGAAATAGATGCATAGACTAAAGTAGGCCAATATATGTTTATATATGAATACTGATCCTAAAGAAGACATTATTTTTGTTAATGACAATTGTTAAATTGTCACTAGTGGGAAGATATTTGTCCTTGTTTTGAAGCAGTTCATGTCATTAAAGAGACTTTGGGTAGAGGAATCACTGCATTCATTCAGCTATTCACCCATTTACAAATAAGCAATAATGAAGTACTCTGCTACATATGAACCATGATGCACTTGGCACCAGAGTAATAAAGACAATAACAAAAGAGTTCCTTTTCTTGAAGAGCATTCATTTTACTGGTAGAATATGCCCTTTACCCAGAGAAGTCAATACAAAATATATACAAAGTAAATAAAATGTAACTTGGGGGAGAGGAGAGGTAAGTATAGGGGAAAGGATATATGAAAAGGTCTTATAGAGGAAGTAACACCTGAACTGAACTTTAGAGGGGGCAAGGGAATTCCAAGAGGTCAAGATGAAGGGAGAGAGAATTGGATTCTGGGAAGATGGCAAAGTAAATCAGAAAAGTCCAGACTTGAAATGATGAGCTTGTTGATTTTAGAAAAACATGGATAGACTTGCAATAAATTAATATGGAGCAAAATGAACAGAACCAAGAGATCATTGTATATAGTAATAGCAGCACTATGTTAAGAACAACCTTGAAGTACTAAGTCTGACTATTGTAAATTCACAAATTAACTACAAAGGACCAACGAAGGAAGATGCTATCTGCATCCAGAGAAAGAACTGATAAATAGAAGTGTGTATAGAATGATTTTACACACACATACACACACAGCTATATATATACATACATATATATACATACACATCTATCTATATATACATATACACACACATATTTGTGTCTAATTGTATCCATCTCTGGGCAGGAGAAGGGAGGGAAGAAAAAAAGAGGGGAAAAAGTTACATGATAATTATATATTAAAAAGGAATAGCAAATTGTACATAATAGATTTGCAGTTTCATATGCAATCATCTTTTTTATTCTACTATGTTATGGAAATTCTTGTTTTATTTCATAAATTAAAATTAAAATAAATATTTTTAAAAAGATGAAGGGAAAGAGCATTCCAGGTATGAAGGACAACCTATACAAAGATATAGAAGTTGGAAGTGGAATTTTGTTCATCTATGGGGAATAACAAAGAGGTCACTTTGGATGGAACATAAAATACATAAATGAGGGGAATGTAGTGTGGCATAAGTCTGGAAAGACAGACTAGAGCTAGTCTGTGAAGTGCTTTAAATTCCAAACAGAAATAATAGTCAATTGAAGAGTCTTGGACAGCAACATATGAGATGAGTCAATTCTCCAATCCCATCAATTGTTAGAGAATGATGGTCTTGAGTTTAAATTGATGACTTGCTATCTCTGTAAAAAGTGGTGTATCAGTTTTAAGTTTTCCTATTCCTAACAATGAGGATACAAAAGACAAAAATTCAACATCCTCCCTTCTTCTTGGGTCCTTATTGCCTTGCTAAAAGGAACGAGTCTAAGAACCATTAAACAACTTTCATTGGTCACTAGTCTTCACTTCTCCCCAGCACTCACAACTAATATTCCCCCTTCTCACTGTTAAATATTTCTCACTGCTAAATATTCGTCTTCTTTGTTCTTCTTTCACTTTGATACAGTTACCCTTATCCTCTGAGCTTGGGAAGATTTGCAAGTTTTTCTCTTGTAAACAGAAATCATTTGAAACAAGAAAGAGTAGTTCACATCCCTGACCTCAAGATAATATAGAAATTTCTCAAGGAGCTCTCATGGTTCCCACATGTAGTGAGAGTTTTCATCTATTTGTTCCTCTTTAGGAGGAGATGGCAAACTCTCCAGTATCTTTGTCAAGAAAACCACAAATGGAGTCATGAGGCATAGGGCATGGCTGAAATGACTAAACAACAACAAAGAACCAAGAATTTCACATTCATTTTCACACATATAGAAATGTGGGATAGCCAGCCTTCAGCAAAATTGTGAAATAAAGTCTACTTGTAGTATTTCTTTCTTTCCACCCTTTCCTTCCCACAAACATTCCTTACCATCAACCACTAAGTTAGTTTTCTTGTTTCCTCACATTGCTACTACGGAATTATAACTAGACTTACCCTCCCTAGTTAGTGCTACCATCATCTAGCCAGGCTCTTAACATTTTTTGTGTCATGGACCAATTTGGCAGTCTAGGAATGTCTATGGACCTCTTCCTGGAATAATGTTTTAAAATGCATAATATTAAATGCATAGGATTACAAAGGAGCCTATTATATTGAAAAAAAAAGGGGGGGCCTGGTAAGTGTTGCAATGACTAGAGCACCAGCCCTAGAGTCAGGAGGACCTGAGTTCAAATCTGGCCTCAGATGCTTAACACTTACTAGTTGTGTGACTTTGGGCAAGTCATTTAACCTTTATCTGCCTCATTTTTCTTAACTGCAAAATTGGAACAATAATAGCCCTACCTCAAAGGGTTATTATAAAGATCAAGTGAGAAAATATTTGGTTGGTTTTTTTTTTGAGGGGGAAGGCAAGGCAGTTGGGGTTAAGTGACTTGTCCAAGGTCACACAGCTAGTCAGAGTGTCAAGTGTCTGGGGTCAGATTTGAACTCAGGTCCTCTTGACTTCAGGGCTAGTACTCTATTCACTGTGCCCCTTTCTCAGATAAAGGAATAAATGAATAAGTTGAAACTGCTAAGAAATCATATGATTATTTCAATAGATGCATAAAAAGCTTTTGACAAAATACAACATCCATTTCTCTTAAAAACACTAGAAAGTATAGGAATAAATGGAGTTTTCCTTAGAATAATAGGTAGCATCTACTTAAAGCCATCA
>CM053585.1:89151465-89184716 GCA_028646515.1 Pseudochirops corinnae
GGGGAGAAAATCTGAAACTCAAGTGATTGTGGAACTGAATCTTGTAAATTAAAAGTAAATGAGTAAATAAAAAAAAAATTTAAAAAAAAAGTTGAAACTGCTAACAGCTTAGTGTGCTATATATATCTCTCAAATGATGGGGAGTCTATTAGAGACAGTGTCATACCATAAAGGAGTGACTTAAAAGGAAGCTTTCATCATAACAAATTTTTTTCTCTGAGAAGATTTGATGGTGGGCATATTTTTGAGCTTTCTTCTAATTGAGCCACTGGACAACTATATGATTTGTCTGTTTATTTGGCATTCTTTTTAAAGCATTAGTAAAATTAGTAATTAGTAAATATTAATAAATATTAGTTTAAAAAGACACTTTCAAGTCTGAAATGAGGGATAACACAATACTAATGCATTTCTATTAGAGTTTTTTTTTTTTCTTCTTTCAGGGAAGGTTTGACAGTAGTGCTTTTAAAGAGAGAGTGATTCATTTCCCAACACTAGTGAGTCCATAAAAACCGCTAATATCTATTGTATGAATCTTCATTTTCTTAATTCTGTTGTCTAATTTGATTCATTTTTCAGATTTATGCAGTTGGAGACAGTGTGTAAATTAAGGCTTTAAAAGACTAAGGAAATAAAATATTGCATTGATAGCCTAATCGAGAGCCTTTATGACACACCAGAAAATTATTTAAGTCTGTGTAACTTATCAGACAATATTGAGTCTAAGATTTGCTACAGTGGGTTTGATTAGACTTAGTGAAGGATTTTAAGCTTAAAATAATCAGAAGAAACACAAGAGGAAAAGTGAACCCCAGTTTCCAACTCCATCTATGCAATTGTACTATGTCTTACACTGATGCTTCATTTCTATTCCTGAGACCACTCTTCAAGGACTTCTTCTCTCCAAGGACTAGCTTAAGGCCTACTTCTTCCATGAAGCAACTCTTCCTCAGAAAAATTTCCCAATCCAAGTGGCCCCTCTTTCCTTTGAACTCCCGTTGCACTTTTTCTTCCTCCTACTTATTTGTCTCTTCACATAGATCAGTGGTTCTCAACCTGTGGTTTATGTTCAATTTGTAACAATGAAAATACACCCTGCATATCAGATAGATTCCTAACAGTAGCAAAATTCCAGTTATGAAGAAGCAACGAAAATAATTTTATGGTTGAGGGTCACCACAACGTGAGGAACTGTATTAAAGGGTTGCGGCATTAGGAAGGTTGAGAACCGCTGACATAGATGATCTTGTGTTACTAGTTACATATTTGTGTTAGTTACATTTATGTGCATGTAGATTTTATCCCCTCAACTAGATTACAAGCATTGTAAGCCAGTCATTATTCTATACCCTCTTATAACCCCCACAGCACTTCATACAGGGCATTTCACATAGCAGTGAAAATAAAGTCCTCATAACCAAATGAAAGACAAAGCAGACAAAAGAGAACTACAAACCATTCTCAATTTTTAAAAAAGAAGACTTTTGATCTTCTCCATTCTTTGACCCTCCTTGAGGAGTTATTTGTAATAATGTCATTGTGCATTATTTAACTTCTTTGAGGAAATATTTGTCCCCAGATGTGCACCATAAATGTTGATTGATTAACCAACTACCATTCTAATTCTTTTCTGATTTTGAGAATTTGAAATTCAAAATTATGAATCCAGTGGAGAAATTAAATTAAGAAAAAGCAACAAACAGTAATGAAGGATGATACCCACAGGACAGCATTGTGAACTTTTTGAACCAGGCCATTTCAAATATGTGTTTTGCTTGATTATGCATATTAGTTACATGGGTATTGTTTTTATTTTTTTCTCCAATTGGAGGAGAGAAAATAGATTTTTTGTCAATTGGATAAAATTGAATTTAAAAATTAATGGAGAAAAAGAGAAAGGAACAATATAGAAAAATATTTTATTTTTGCAGCAAAATTTGAAATTATTTGGGAAAGTGATGGCAGAGTTTAATGGAGACTAGGACAGTAATAACTTATTTTAACAAAAATCTCAGATTTGAATGCTTTGGGGAAATATATGAGTGGAGAAAAGAGGTATCTGGTTGACCAAAGAGATCATATATATCTTTAAGAAAATGATACAGAGTGATAGAAGCAAGATAAATAATGCTTCAATAAGGTTACACTGGGACATGGAATAGAGAAGATCAAATGAGTATTTTTTTTTAATTGGTAATAGTTTACAGTTCTCTTTCCCTGCTTTCTTCATTTTTTTGGCTATGAAGACTAATTTTTTTTTTCATAAAAGGAGTTCAGTAGAATGCCTTATGTCTTGAGAATAGCTTCTATAACATAGGTATTAATTCCTCTTAAAATGTTTGATTGCACTCACTTCTAAATCCATTTAGCCTAGGCATTTTTCTTTAACAATTCATTTATAGCTTGCTTCATCTCATTTTCTGAAGTTGGGTTGTTTAAGATCTCTATTTCTTATTTTGTTAGTTTGAGTACTTTATATTTTTGTAGATAATCATCAATTTCCTTTGAATTCTCACAGATGAATCTTTTCAAAGGAATGAAGAGATGAAAAGCTTGGAAGGGTACAGTTCTGAACTCTAGGACTGCCAGTTTTGAATAGACTAGCACACTGAAAAGGAAATCAGGGGAGCTGTTATTAGTTGCTAGTGATTTCTGAATGAACTTCTAAAGTATTCTATGAGGAAAGTCCACATTTCTCCTGTCAAGCTGATATGATGATTAATGTGATTCTGATGGTCACCAGTGGGGTAGCAGAAACACAAACTCAGGGTGATTAGGGACTCATTAGCTGTCAGGCCAATATTTTTAGAAATGACAAAATAGAAACAGAAGCAGATTGGCAATTGTTTCTGAGGAAATAACAGTGGGAAAGAAAAGAATGGGAAGAGCTGAAGCTGAGCATGGGAGAGGGCAGCTTATTGGCTTGGAGGGTTGTTTTATAACCAGACTTTTAATTTCATCATTGTAGGAAGCTGCCAGTGAGGATGCTCTACCAATGTAGAAGCTGCCAGTGAGGATGCTCTACCAATGTAGATCAACTCCTCTTAGAGATTTACCTAAGACACTAAGAAGTTTAATGACTTATGCAGGGTCACACAGCTAATGTACGTTAGAGACAAAACTTGAACTGAGGTTTTCTTAACTCTGAAGCTAGTTTTCTATCCATTGCACTATGCTGCCATCTCATTGTTAATGGGTATCATGCATAAAATTAGCAGGTCTATTCAACAAATATTTATTGAATACCTAGTGTATACCAGAAACAGTGACAATGGAGGTAGATATCATTTTAGCAACTTATATTGTGGTGAGCAAGATAGTATTTATACAAGTAATTACAACTCAAAGCAATATATATATATAAAGTACAACAAGAATGCCCAAATAAAGTCTTATAGACGAAAAAAGAGAAAAACCACTTCTGTTCTGAGCAATCCCATCTGCTAACACAGAGTTCCCATCCAAGAAATGAAATAGAGGAAAATCTCAGAGATAATAAGAGTCTTTCACATGCTTAGAATTGTATTTGCATATACTTTCAGGGACCAGAGCCATTGTATAGTTTTAGGATTGTTTGATTCTTCAGAAACATGACTCGTCAATATAGCATTTTACCTCCTGCCTCTTGCACAGAGTGTCCCCCTTGACTGAAGTGCTTTCCTTCTTTTATTACCTCTCTGCCTTAGAGAATCTCAAACTTCTTTTAAAGAACCACTTAGGTGCAATCTCCTACAGAATTTCTTTCCTGAGCTCACCATGCACCAAATTAGTATCTATTCCCACTCCACCAAAATTATTTTTCATTTCATCTGTACTTCATAGGAGAAGCAGCATTTGACTTGAGCCTTGAAGGATGGGTAAGTTTTGATAGGCAAAGATGGAAGAGGAGGCCATTCCAGGGTAAGGGAATATTGGGAATGGAAGTGAAGCAACTAGAAAGCACAAAGCCTGTTTGGGGAATAGTAAATATCCATTTTGGTTGTAGCATTGTTTCAGGAAAATAGACTCACAGGGTAGTTTGGCATTATATTGGGAGGGATCTTAAGTGCCAGATGGAAAAGTTTCTGTTCATATTCTATATGGCAATAAGAAGCTATTGAAGGTTTTTGAGAATTGAAGGGATAATCAAAATAATACTTCAATTCAACAAGTAGGTATTGAGCATCTGCTGTGTGAGAGATAGTGCATTAAACTTTGAGAATACAAAGACAACAGCTAAACAACCCCCACCTGCAAGGAACTTACATCCCACTAGGGAAATAACATGTATACAGATAAGTGTATTTGAAATATGTACAGATGAAATGAAAAACAATTTTGATGGGGTGGGCATAGACACTAACTTGGTACATGGTGAGATCAGGAAAAATATCTTGTAGATGACACCCAAGTAAGTGGTTCTTTAAAAGAAGTTTGAGATAAGGCAGAGAAGTAGTAAAAGAAAGAAAGCATTTTAGTCAAGGGGGACACTGCAAGAGGCAGGAGGTGAAATGCTATATTGATGACTCATGTTTCTGAAGAATCAAAGAATCCTAAAACTATACAATGGCTCCAGTCCCTGAAAATGTGTACAAATACAATTCTGAGCATGTGAAAGACTCCTATTATCTCTGAGATTTTCCTCTATTTCATTTTTTTGGATGGGAACTCCGTGTTAGCAGGTGGGACTGTAAACTCCTTCAGATCAGTGACTAAGTCATTATTAATCTATAGCACCTAGAGGAGTGTCATGCATAAAAGAGTGCTAATAATCCAAATATATCTAGCTACTGAGAGGTGGCATGGCACATTAAACAAAGAACTGACCTAAGAGTTAGGAAATTCAGGTTCTCCCTTTGACATTCCAGCTATATGACCATGAGCTGTCAGGGTCCGAGGCAGTTCTCTAAGACTATAAATTATAGATGACATGTTGACCTGTATTAATGAAAGGAATTATTACCTGGGAAGTTCTTTGTATTGAGTAAATCACAGAACTGGTCCATAGAACTATTATTCACAATGGCCTTTGCCACTGATAGCTCAAATTTTTCTTCTTCTGTAAAACGATGATACTTCTAGCCTGACCATTTGAATGGTCAGACCACTTAATAGCTAGCATTTTTGTAGAAAGTTTTATGGTTTGCAAAACATTTTACATATGTTATCTCATTTGATTCTGATAATCCCATTTTACAGACAAGAATCTGAGACCAAGAGATGTCAAATGACTTGCCCAAGATCACAAAGTTAATAAATGTCTGAGGCAGAATATGAACTCATATTTTCCTGACTCCAATGACAGTCAATACTCTATCCAGCATGCCAGCTAGCTGCTTTATTTAATTATAACCAAAACTCTTTGAGGGAATATATTTTAGGAAACTAGGATATTTCATGAATGTGACTTTAGATGGAGTATTGTTATTGTGTGGTTGTTTTTTTCACATAAAGAGCTCCTAAATATTCAGCCAGCATGGCTGTCCAATATTTTCCCCCATCATGGTGTAATTCTTGTCACACATCCTTAAGAATCATGGAATCATAAAGCATGTGGTTTCAACTTAGTAAAAAGAAAAAAAAAGTCCTGTTCACCACATCACTTCTAAGGGGATTTTCACCTCAAAAATTTTTGCAATTTGAAAACACTTATTAAATCCAGATTGTAAAATGGAAAGTTCAAGCCAGCATTCACTTCTGAGTGAAATGAATTACTTGTTATTCATGCAAAGAATTTACAAGAAACCATTTTTAAAGGTTAAAATAGAGCTAAAGTCATTATTGGCACTGGGAATCAGTATGTCATTGATCTGAGAACCATAATTTATTAGTTTATTCAAAGAATCTACTCCATGTATCCAAAATCCAATTCTCTGCTCTACATTTCTCAGACAACTGGTGCTTCTCCACCATAAACATACCTATTTGGGTTAACATTGGACATCACAACACTTCCCTTTCTACTCTATGGGTCCACATATAAATGATACCTCTAAAGAAACATTGCTTTGAGATGAAAATACATGGGTACACATTCAAAAATAATGGCACAAAAGTACATATAAAAATTTCCAGGAATGACTAAAAAAAAACCCCTTTCATTCAAATGAATGTTTTGTTCATTTTTATTACCACTGTTTTCTTCATTTTAGTCACTTTTTAAGTGTTTTCCTCTTAAAGTGTTGTCAGTCAATGGCAGTTCTACAACCTCTGATTTCCATGATCCAGTACTGCTGATATTAGCTCACTCAAAGCAAGAGAAGGGCTCAGAGATCATGTTATCAGACAAAATCCAATAACTCTAAGCATATTTTTTCACATTAGCTCTATAGTTAGGTACAAAGGTACAGTTTCCTCGGCAGTGGACAGCCTGAACACCAATGTATGTGTTGGGGACATATACAAGATATCTCTCTAAATTCCATTCCCATAAAAAGATAATCTGTAGAACTCATGATAAAGATGAGGAACTCACCCAAAGTCTCCTACTGTGTGGACCATGTTGCCTAGCCATGCCTATACCCTTCATCTGGATCCTCTCATCATTCTTTCTTTCCATGCCCCCTTTCTGCAAACCCATAAAGTAATAATAGTCAACTTTACCCACAGTTACATCAGTGTTCGCTTATCTTAGCTGCTTTTTATCTGGGCTAAAATGCCAATGCAAATCACCTAGCCTTGTCCCAGCAGGAAGTATTCAGGGAGGTAATGGAATTCTACTTATGCTCTTTCTTGTCTCTGCACCTCCACAGTATTTCTCCTCCCTATGCTGATAGCTACGCTCAAATTTTGTGTAAACCAGATTGAGAGGTAAAAGGTGTGGCTTAAATTCATACCCTGGTATTATTTTAATATACTCCCAAACTAGTCCTATCCCTGATATTTCATGAGTGGCAAAGAATCAGTTGTCCTCTCCCCTCTGTGCTCAGTACAGTATATTTCAGGTATAGCATGGAAATATGCCATTTTGCTAGGCTCTTTCCACCTATGCCCCCCAGGTATTCTTTACTTCATCCCAGGCTGCTAATATAGGGGGAAAAAACCATATTAAAAGCCTTAATTGGCCATGTGGTCTAGGTGACAGTTGAAAAAATTATTCCAAGTATGTGCTGTAATATCAGGGAGAAGCCTGGAGGTCATTAAAAGAATTTTACAGTTTTACAAAGGTAATCCAGCCTGTTTTCTTCCTCCTATTAAATTCTGAATCAAGTTCATTATTCAATTGAAAGGCATGTCCAAGATATGCATATCTATCAATAAATTCTAGGTTGTCCGCTTAACTTCATGTCATTATCTGAACAACAGACTTACTTCAGATATTTGGTGGGTTTCTTTTTCTTGTGTGGATAGTTAGTCCAAATTCTTTAGTGTGATTATGAGTCTTATTTGGTAAAGTCTGCAGAATTTAAAAGTTTTATACGATTAACATTTTCAAACAGGAGCCCATGGAAGACCTCGCCATATATAGAGAAATGCTCTTTAACTTAAACTCTGAGCTGGTTCTCTTTTATGATAAATATCTTTGGCAGACATGTATCTTTCTATTTTATGTTTTACCTTTGATGCTATGGGAAGCTTGGGTTCAGTAATACCATTTTGCTGTTTTCTGAAAGTAAGCCAGGTCCTTCTGTACCCCTTCCTGTTCAATAATGGGTCCAGCTCATTGTTCATCTGTATATTTGTCTCAGATATACATACTATTGGACAAGCTCTATAGGGTGTCCATTCAGATGCATATTGGAATCTGGGCAACAAACATTCCTCATCCATTTAGTCTTTCCTGTGTGGACAGACAGACAAAACTACTTTTGAGTGATTACAGATCTTTTTGCAAGAGGCTCTGCCTTGTCCTGAGGCTTAATGCAATCAGTCAACATAATGTCTTCTACATCTGGAGGATCTCACTATCCACTAGGAATCCTGCTTCAGCCTAGACTCTATACTGCATCTCCTCCATCACATAGATGAATACCTTTGGCAAGCAGACATCTCCCAACTTCATACCATAGCCTATGCTTATTATCAGAGGGTGATTGAACAGAGCCATTTCTGTTACATCTTCCAAGGAATCTTGAACAATCTCAATATATGGATGGGAGACACCTTATTGTAAAAGAACCTATAAAGAACCTTTTTGTTCTATCAAGTTGAATGCTTCTTCATAATCAACAAACAATAAACACAATGGGGTTTTATGTTCTTTATACCCTTCAGTCAATTGTGAGATGGTAAAGATATTCAACAATGTTATTCAACATTGTTGAATAGTGTTTTTGAAAGCCTTGCTTGTTTCATACAAATATCCTCATCTGGAAAGCTCTCAATTCATGTATAGACGACCACTTATAAAGATTTTGTATGTACAGGAAATTAGGAATATATGTTGATGTTATATGATGTTTTCTTAGTCACCTTTTTTTTAAATCAGAAAGGTCCAGGATTTTGTCCCAAAACTCAGAAAAACCTCAGAATCCAGATGCTCCAATTAAGCACAGAATGCTCAGATTAAGCACTTTCTTAATAGTTTGATATATTCCCCTGAGCATCTCAAAAAGATGTTGTGTTCATCCAGTCTATATGTTTATAGATGCTGCTGCTAACTGGGCTACCCTGTACAGAGGGGACTGTTGCATAATGTATAGCAGAGGTGTCAAACCTTATTCAGACCTTACTGACAGTTTAGCAGCCCCCATTTATTTCTATTTTGAATTTGACATAACTGTTATACAGTCATCTCCACCCCTAGCACAAAAAAGCCCTTTGTTTAGTGATTGTAGCTGCTACTTACAAGTCCTGTCATTTACATTCCTTACCCCCTGCCTCTTTTCCTCCAAGTCTCCTGAAAGATTTTTATTATTTTGCTTGAGTTAAACCAGATGCTTTCTGATTTCCACAGAGCAATATGCTTTCTAATGCTCACAGCAGGACTGCAAACTTCTTTAGACCACCTGAGTATGATTCACTCATGTAGGTGTCTCTCTGTACCACAACTGATCAGATGTTCTGTCAGTGTCTACTCTTAGATGTCTAGTCCAGAGAAGCCGAGTTTGCACAAAGAACTTCTTTAATTCCAGAGGATTAACTGGATTCTAGGATCATATTATTGGAGACTTGGTTTTGCCACATAATGAGTCAAAGTATATTTAGTACATTATTGGGCAGGGCACTAAATGATACCCTGTAGTCTGAAAAGGTCATTGGAACGTAGATAAAGAGCTAGAAAGGGCCCTCAAAACCTCTCATTTTATAAATCAAGAACCTGAGTCCCAGACAGGGAAAGACTTTTTTCAAGGTCATACAGGTAGCAAGTGGAGAGTCAAGATTTAACTCCTTCTCCTCTGACTACAGATCCAGTACTTTTTCTCCTACATCTCACTGTGGGTGAAAAAAAAAAAAGCACAAAGAAACTCTGTGCTTGTCATCTTGATAGGCTCAGGCTCACCCACTGTGCTGGGGAGTGGGCGCAGACTGAAGGAAAGGGTTTGTGGTCTAAGGCTATTCTATGAGCAATGCTAGGCTGTGTATACTTTATAAACACTGTTCAATCCATGCCCTCAATTAGAGGAAAAAGGTATGCATCTGTGTGATATGACCATAAATATATAGAACTGACTCTGGGCCTATGGGTCTATATGTCTGCATATGTTTGTATTTCTCTATGTGTCCCTGTGAGTTGTATATCTCTGACAGTTGTATGTCTGATATGGTCCTACTTATGTATTTCTCAGTGTGTCTAAGTATATGTGTTGGTGTAACAGTGTGTACATCTATCTGAGTGTATCTGGATATATTTAAGTATCTGTATCTATTTATATTTTGGTATGTTTTGTGAGTACATGTAACAATGTTAATTTCTCAGACATTTACTATGTGTGACCCTGGGCAAGTAACTTAACCCTGTTTGCCTCAGTTTCCTCATCTGTAAAATGAGCTGGAGAAGGAAATAGCAAACCACTCCAGTATCTTCACCAAGAAAATTCCAAAAGGGAATCACAAAGAGTTGGATGTGACTGAACAATATCTTTATAAGCATCTGTGTGTATGTGTGTGTGTTAGAGGACTCGAGGGAAATCTGTTCTCTTTTTTGGATTCTTTAAGAATATTTCCATAAATCAAAGAAATCTTGTGTGTGTGTGTGTGGGGGGGGGTGTGCTCCTATGTCCAGCTGAGCTGTGTGTAGAAAAATTGGACAAGACCAGGCAGGACAAGGTTTGTATTTTGACTTGGCAGTATGGCATAGCATAGTAAGAGTGATATATATGTTAGGATAGAGAAGGGGGCGTTAGCCTAACATTTACAGTGTTGCTTTTTCACATCCAGTTCCACTCTCACCCTGACCCTTTTCCACTTTCTCCCTCTACTGAAAGGCCCTACTACCAAGGAATGACATAGTCATGATATCCCTTGTAAAAGAAGATAACACTATTAATTAGGATGGAAATGACAGCCATGGACATTCAAAATGAACTTTGGTGACCACCAGGAGCTAGACTGGCTTCATCAAAAATAACTCTCACCCCAATCTTATTTTCTTTCTTTGACAGAATTACTAGACTAGGTTACTTTGTCAAGAATACTAAGAGATAAGAGAAATGCTTTAGATACAGTTTGCCTAGATTTTAGCAAAACGTTTGACAAAGTCTCTTTTGATAATCTTGTGGATAAGACAGAAGGAGTCAGGCTAGACAATGATTCCCACAGTTAAATAGATTTAGAATTCCTTGAATAGCTAGACCCAAAGATTAGTCATTAACAGTTCAAAGTTCACTTATAAGGAAGTCTGTAATAAAAGCAATAACCTATACCACCATACAGATAAGGCTCATTTTTTTCCTTGAAAGGTAATGAGAAAAAAAAAAAAAGGTAATGAGACATTCTTCCAGACTCAGGGGACTAAGGACTCAGACTGCTGGAGTTACTTCTTTGAGTATAAAGCAGTCACTGGGGCCTCTCAGAGACTTGGCTGCTGGGTAATGCAGGCAAGGGAGCTTTGCTTAGCTGACTCAATTCCAGGTGTCCTCTATGCCTATCCTTGCTAAATATTCTTATCCTGCTATGGCTAAACAAATCTCCTTTTGTTAATTGTTGAATGACTTAGGAGAATTTCATTTTTTTCCAATACTGAACTTAAACTACCAGGTGACTGACCTGAGTTAGGCCCAGCCCAGAACAAGGCCTCCTGAACAAGGAATGACTGAAGGATGTCCTTGACACTGTATTTGACATTTATCAATGTCTTGAATAAAGGCATAGGTGACATGCTCATTAAATTTGCAGGTGGCTCAAAGCTCACAAGCATAACAAATTGGATGACAGAGTCAGTATTGGAAATGATCTCAGCAGGTTAAGAATACTAGGCTCACTCTAATAAGATGAAATGGAATAAGGATAAATAGAAAGTCTTATACTTTAGTTTACAAAGACAACTTCACAGCTACAAGATAAAGGAGTCTTGGTGTAATGTTAATGGGATATAAGATCTTCCATACCCATTAATAGGCCTTGTGTCAAACCCATTAAGGGAAGCTTGCTTAGGGGAGGCTTGCTTGTAGGAAGACTTTCACATCTTTTGTTAATTTCTAATTAGGCACTGAGTCATGAGATTTGTGATGCCCTCTGGCTCTAAAAAGGGTATATATACTCTGAGGTTAGCATTTTGCTTTGGGGCTCACTCACTGGAAAAGTGTTCTTATGATTTGACCAGATGAGACTCTGGGTAGCCGTTAAGGAACACCCCACTCCCCACCCTAGCTTTAAAAAAACCCAGATGTTGGTGCTTCTTTTTCTGGTAACTATGTGTGTATTGCCTTGGTCAGACAGTTGGATCTGTCTGCTGATCTGTGCTAATTTCTCAGACAGTTAGAAGAAGCCCTGTCTGTTGGTCTTTATTTCTCTGCTTGTATTTTCTCTATTTTCTTTGTTTGGATTTTCTCTGAAGTTCAAGGTGCTGATTTTTACCCTGAACTAATGAATGTGATTGAAAAAGAATGTTGACCCCTTGAACAGCTATCTTTCCTGGTAAAGCAGAACTAAGAACCTGTGCTAGCAGCCATCTTGGGTATGCCAGTGTGGTTGCCAATACACTTGGCTAGACAGACGTTTATCTGAAAAATATCTGGGGCTTTCAGTGAATTCTAAAGTCAATGATTCAAAAGTGAGATATTTTAATATTTGACTTTTTCGTAGCATTTTAAATTTTATAAAGTACCTTACATACATTATTTTGTTTGATTTTCATAAAAACCTTATGAAGTAGGTACCACAGGTATTGTTATCATCTTCTTTTTACAGATATGGAAACTGAGGCCTGGAGAGGACAAATGGTTTGACTAGGGTCACATAGCTATTGTGTTGAAGGCCTATAGTTCCAATGATCTTTCTTCCTACTCTATTATGTTGCTGCCAAGAGGGTAACCAGCAGAGTGAAAAGCCTCCAGATCATACTTTAAGAGGCTGTTGAAGGAACAGGGAATGTTTAGAATGGAGAAGAAAAGAGTTAGGGGTACAGTGGCCTTCAGATGTCCTGTGGAAATGGGGTGAGACTTCTGTGGCTTGACTTCAGAGAGTAGAACCAGCCACAATGGGTGAAAGATACAAAGAGGCAGATTTAGGATTATTGTCGGGAAAAACATTCCAACAATGACAGCTAAACAAAAGGAAAAACAGGCTGCTTCGGAAGGGAGAACCTACTGGAGGTCTCCAAGCAAAGACTGTTGTATTGTTTGAGGCTGGGTTGGACTAGATGGCCCTTGAAGTCCCTTCCAACTCTGAGATTCTGGAATTCTGTAAGAGGCCACAATTGGGAATTAACAACCAAGTACTATGCTCATAAGTACCAAAGAATAAATGCAGTATTTGCACAATAGTAGAGATGTCACTAGGAGTCCCAGCAACTGGGGAAAATGAAAGATAGTCTCCAGAGAATTCAGGGCTGATGGGCTGGGAGTGCAGAGGGAAGAGAAAGTTTTATCTTAGGTATAATTATAGGGGAAGAGGGGCAACGGTGAGCAGTTCTCAGTGCTAGGGAGGCCACCATGAAGCGACTGACTATGTCTCTGGGGGCCGCCTCCACTACTATAGATGAGTACCTAGAGTCCAGAATTGTTTATGAGTTTGATACAGAAAAACTTTTTACTCATGAAGAATATGAAGAATACAAAAATAAAATTTTATCAGCGAGATTATGAAACATTATTTGTGAGCTGGCTATGGCCAATGGCCATAAATTGTAAACTTGCTGGCCCAGAAACTCAGTGTTTTTGTACACAATAAACAACATGAAACTTCCCATGGAGTTATTCCACCAATTTCCCTGATTCAAAAAGTGAACAGGTACCCTTGCAATGCCTTTTACCATGTGCCTTTAAATGAAAGTCGGCCCATTGGGTGCAAGTATAAGCATTTTGTTAACCAACACAGTGCAGAACTAGGACAGGTTTGCAGGACATATACCAAGTGCCCAGGATTTCATAGTTACATAGACATCCTGCATGTATACAGGAAACAGTAGTGGAAACTAAAGAAGAGAGGCTTTTCCCAGGGCAAGCCTATGGGACATTATATTCCTTATGCTGCAAGGAAGGATTAACTGGATTTAGTTCACTAGCAGAAAACCACATAAGTCTAGATAACAGTACACCTCCATTTTAATTTTTAGACCTTCCACTGACTGCTGCAGAGCACCCATTCCTAAAAGCATTTCAGGAGCCATCTAGTTCTGTTCAAGGTACAATTACAGGGGAAGAGAGAAGAGCCTGTTCTCTTTCACTTCCCTTTCTCCCATAACCTTCATAGTCAGTGACCCTGCTTCCACATCCTCACTAAACTTCCTTAAGTCAAAAGCTGTTTGGGGTGAGTGGGTAGAGGTCTAGTCTTCCTCTTCCTCCCCAAACCTCTTAACCCTCCTCACAAAACTCTTACTTGAACCCAACATTCCCTCAACATAATTTCCTAAATCTCTTTTCTTTTTCACAGCTAAATTACTAGAAGAGGTCATCTATACTTATTGTCCCCATTTTATTACCTCTTCCTTACTTCTTAATCATTTGCAATCTGGCTTCATATCTCATAATTTAACTGAAACTGCTCTCTCCAAGATCACCAACAGTCTCTTAACTGCTAAGTCCAATGTTCATTCCTCAATCCTCCTCCTTAACCAGAAGCTTTTGACATTGTTGAACACACCTTCCTCCAGTATATCCTCTTCTCCCTTGATTTCTAAGACATTGGCTTCTCTTAGTTCTCATATCACATGTCTGACCCCTGCAGTCTTCTATCATTCCACTTCCCACAAATTGTGGGCATCCCACCAGGTTCTGTCCTAGAACCTCCTCTTTTTTCTCTATATTCTTTCCCATGGTGACCTCAGCCAAGTCTATGGGTTCAATCTTTATACAAATGACTCCTAAATTTAAATAGCCATTCCTAATCTCTTTCTTGAGCTCCAGTCCAGAAAAATCAGTTGGATATGCAAATGGATGTCCCCATACTCACTTCAAACTCAACACATCCAAAATAGAACTCATCATGTTTCTCCAAACTTTTATCTCCTCCATACTTTCCTATTTTAGGCAAGGGTACCACCATCATCCCAGTCACACAGGTTTATAACCTTATAGTTATCTTCATCCTCCTTAATTTTCCCTCTTTCTCACCCCCATCACAAGTTGCCAAATTTTGTTCATCCTTCCTTCAAAATATATCTAACAGTCATACAATTCTCTATACTCACATAGAATATACCTTAGTTCAAACCTTTATCACCTCTCAGATAATATATAATAACCTCCTAATTTATCTCCCTGCTTCCAGTCTCCCCCTTCTCAGGTCCATCTTCCTCACTGCTATCAATTTAATATTCATAAAATGCCACTATCTGACTGTCACTTTTCTCCCCAACAATGTTCATCAGCAGCCTCCTATCTCTAAGACAGAATAGAAAATCCTCAGTTTATCATTTAAAACAATCTAGCTCCTACCTACTTCTTCAGTCTTAATTCACATTACTCGCAGTCACAAAATCTTCTTTCCAGGCAAACTAGCCTATTTACTGTTTACTGTACAAAATATTCTATTTCTTACCTCTCTACCTTTGTATAAGCTATCCTAGATATCTGGAATGTACTTCCTTCATACCTCTACCTCTGACAAGGCTTAGTGTCTTCAAAGTATAACTCAGGTATTACTTCTTTCATGAGACCTTCCCTGATTCCCATCAGTTAGTAATATTTCTGTTTTAAAATTACTTTGTATTTTACTTTTTAATTTATCTATTTGTGCACATCATATCTCCCAATAGAAAATAAGGTTCTTGGGGAAAAGGGCATAGTAGGCTCTTAGTAACTGTTTGATTGATTTTTGTGTTTGTGTCACATATATGTGACTATGTGTGATACTTTGTGAGTACACTGTGATATATGGTGCATTGAAATAATGTTAACAGTTCAAATGGGCTCTTTAAGTCTGAAGAAAAGAAGTGTGTCATTTTTGGGAGTTGTGGGGGGCAGGTGGAGAGATGAAGTTTCTTATTTGTCTACCACACAGAGCTCTACCCAAGTTATCAGCCAAGTGGTCTCATATATGTCTCTCTGGTGCATTGAGATTGGGCTTGGAGGTACTACTACATACTACCCACATGGCTCCATATGACAGCATTAAGTAACCTATACTGCCTAGGCAATATGAAATATTGTACCCCAAATATTAAAAATAGGAACTCTATGGCCCCAGCCACGCATCTAGAATCCCCCATCTATGTAAGATGACATTCCCGGGACATAGGTATTCAACATGTAGCCACATGGGTTATTGAAGATAGCAAAGATGAAAGGAAAAATGTTAAATACTCCTACTTGGAGCCCTGACTCCACCCAATTACCCTCCCCGTTCTTCGGGTACAGATGAGAGATTTCTGGACCACATTTCTCGATGACAGATTACAAAGAAGAAATAAGGAAGGAGTCTGTCCGGGCCCAGCTCTGAACCCAGGAGGATAAACAAGGGAAAGGCAGGATGAGCAAAAGAGAAGGATCAGTCCCCCCATGTCTGGTTCACTAATCCATCCAGATTCAGAGTATCTGGCAATCTCTAGCACTTAGGACCTCTTCTGAGTCAGTCCCCAGTTTAGTCCCTGGCTATGAGTCACTTCTACATTTCTAATCACAAAATCAGTCCATGGCAGCCGGTACCCAGTCCCAGAGTCTAAACCTAACTCCAGTGACTCCTTGCTCCCCATTTTTCATCACATAGTAATTCAGGAGTCTACAACTGCTTTGGGCACAAATTTAATCCTTGTATATCTCTGTTACCTGTACCCAGCATGATGAACAGGGAGGTTTTTCTCAGAGGCACAAGAATTTGGCGAGCCTCAGGCCTATATGCCTATCTATCCATTTCCATTGCATCTCAGCGTCTAACTCATATGCTTCTCTGCAGGGACTACTTTGCTCTCCACAGAGATAAAATGCCCCTGCAGAAACATCCATTTATCTTCTCAGTACCAAGCACAGAACCTTGCATGTAGTAGACACCTAAAAATGTTTGTTTGCTGAATTGAATTGAGTTATGATGTGATCCCGACCCCTTGGTGATCTTTTGCTAATGAGAATCTAGTGACAAAGTGAAGACCAAAGACATTAAATCACAGACCTATCGTGTTAAGAGCAAAATGGGAAATTTTGTTCTATATCAGCAATGCAAGGATCTGGTGGGAGAGAGATTTTGAGCAGGGCCTTACATGATGGGTAGAATTGCAACTGATAGAAATGTATAAGGAAGACTCTTCCAAGCAGAGGGAATAGACTTCATTCAGCAATAATAGGGAACTGTAAAGGCTCGCTCCCCCGCTTTATTTCATGCTGTTTGAAAGCTCTAATTGTTAGGAAGTAAAGGGTGATACCCAACTAATTGTACAGATTGTCCTCAAACTAACAGTAGGTTACGTTCATGGAAAAGATGCTATACACTGAAATTATATAAACTGAATCTAATTTTCCCAGATACAGAATAATATGATAGAAAGTTTGGATTTCCTACCAGATTGAGCTTAAGTCCCACATTTAAAAAATAGAAATGGCCACAAACCCGACACTAAAAAAAAAAACACCATAAATTGTGGATCTATATGATATAAAGTTTCATAAAGTACACATAAATTGATTTTTAAAAGACAAATTACACAAACAAAACAACACAAATTATGAAAATAATAGCTAGCATTTATATATTGCTTATTATGTACCAGACACTGGGCTAAATGTTTCACAATTATTATCTCATTTGATCCTTACAACAACTGTGGGAGCGAGGGGCTATTAGGATTCCATTTTACAGATGAGAAAACTGAGGCAAATAGAGATTACTTGCCCAGGGTTGCACAGCTAGTAAGTCTTTGTCTGGATTTAAAGTCAGGCCTTCCTGATTCCAGGTGCTCTATCCACCGGACCACCCAGCTGCCTGCTAACTAACAGAGCAGTCAGGGACTTTAGAGATCACCGAGTCTACCCTTATTTTATCAATGAGGACAGAGTTAGAGAAAAGCAAATTGACTTACTCAGGGTCATGCCACAAACTAGTGGCAGAAACCAAACTCGACTCTAGCTCTCACATCCTGCTGTCCAAGATTCTTTATATGATTAACATTGTTACAGTATCACAGTGAACTGTACAAAGTTCTTATTTATTCATAATGTCTGACTTTTACCACAATCAGAAAGAATAGTTTTCTCAGGTTCATGTGAACTGATATTCATATAGCACTTCCTATGTGCCAGACACTATGCTAAGCTATCTATAATAATTAGCTCATTTAAACAGCGAGCTCGAAGTAAGTGGCCTCAATTTTTTTAAATGAAATATAAAGCAAGGTCTCTAGGGGAAGTTTGGGGAAAGAAAAAAAAGTTGTAACATTATTCAGTCATTTCAGTCATGTCTGACTCCTTGTGATCTCATTTGGAATTTTCTTGGCAAAGATACTGGAGTGATTTGCCATTTCCTTCTCCAATTCATTTTTTTTTTGGAGGAGGGAAGACAAGGTAGTTGGGGTCAAGGGACTTGCCCAAGGTCACACTGCTAGTAAATGTCAAGTGTCTGGGGCTAGATTTGAACTCAGATCCTCCTGACTCCAGGGCTAGTGCCCTATTCACTACACCATTTAGCTGCTCCCTCCAGCTCATTTTACAGATGAGGAAACAGAGGCAGACAGGGTTAAGTGACTTGCCTAGGGTTACACAACTACTAAGTGTCTGAGGGCATATTTGAATTCAAGAAGATGAGTCTTCCTGAAGCCTGGCCTCTTTTCATTGTGCCACATAGCTGTACAAATAATAGGAAAATTAATTAATTAGACGGGAATAAAGTTATTGCTTTGCTGTGGCAAGAACCCAGATGAGATTAGATAGTGAAACTTTGTAGTAGACTCCAGTTCTATCCAACAGCACATGAATAGGAACAAAGAAGGCCAATGGCTAGAATAATCAAGGTCTGGAAAAGTGTGATTAGTGATAGGATAGAGGAGGAAGAGGTTTAAAGATAGAGCATGGTGTAGAGCTGAACTGTTTCATCAAGGGATCACGACTGGGAGGGGAGGAGAGTTCAACCAGAGAAGAAGTGATGATCAGAGAAAGAACTGAAGGGTGGAGGGTTGAAAAGTCATGATGATGACAGAGAACAGGTTTAGGGGTAGTAAAGCAAATAGGAAGAGATGGGATTATAGAAGGTTATGCAGAGACAGAGATTTTGATCATGAAATCTCCCACAAATTTGAAAGTCACCCCATAAAACTCTTGTACCCCTTCCTTGCTGCCCCAGCTTCAATGTGAGATATTTGAACTAAACAAAATTTTGCAAATGTGATCTGACCTCTGCTGCTTCATTTAGAAGAGGACCAATGACATCACATAGTGATATCTTGAGCATGAATTAGATTTAGGTGAGGCAGAGTTGCACAAAATCATCAGCCTTATTCTCTCTTCCAGAGTCATCAGAGTCTAGTGGCAAGACAAAAGTCAAGCAACTAGTGATGGCCCAGAATGCAGTGGATGACCTTGGTGTCTTCTATGTCTGACCAAGCTCTAAGAATTTCACAGAACCTAATTCAGTTGCCTTCAGGACCATTGGAACAAATTGTTATACTCCCATTCCACTGGAGAAGTTTTCACGTGCTTGGGGTAGACATCCCCCTAACTTACCAGTTGGTTTGAGGCCTATTGGTTACCCTCAGTCTTGTTTAACGCATCTGCTGAGATGGTTTTACCAGGGTGTAGCTGCCCTGCATGGTTAGTTTCTTAGAAGGTGAGAATTGTGTGAAAGGTAGACCCCAAAGGTGGTTGAGCAGCCCTGAAGAAGGCTTGGCAAGTCCTCACACCAGAGATTCTAGACCGCTCTGAACACCCATATATTTTATTGAACCTCTACCTAGTGAATATGCTATCAAGAAATCAAGCAACACTTTTCTTGTTCAGCCAGCCAAGATGCCAAAAGGGAAGAAGGCCAAGAGGAAGCTCCTGCTGTAGTAAAGAAGCAGGAGGCCAACAAAGAGGTCAATCTTTTGTTTGAGAAGCATCCCAGGAACTTGGGCATTGGTCAGGACATCCAGTCCAAAAGGGATCTTGCTCAATCTGTCAAATGGCCTTGGTACATCAGACTGCAGTGTCAAAAATCTATCTTTTATGAGCGTTTGAAGGTTCCACCAGCAAGTAACCAGTTCACCCAGGCTTTGGATTGTCAGACAGCTACTCAACTGCTTAAACTGGCTCACAAGTATAGACCGAAGAGAAAGCAAGACAAGAAGCAAAGGCTGCTGGCTCGGGCTGAACAAAAGGCTGCAGGCAAAGGAGAGGTCCTCACTAAGAGACCACCTGTCCTCAGAGCAGATGTTAACACTGTTACTGCCCTGGTAGAAAACAAGAAAGCACAATTGGTAGTGATTGCACATGACGTGGACCCCATTGAGCTAATGGTCTTCCTACCTGCCTTGTGCCGAAAAATGGGAGTTTCTTACTGTATTATCAAAGATAAGGCGAGACTCGGTTGCTTAGTTCACAGAAAGACCTGCATGAACATTGCCTTCACACAGATTAATCCTGAAGATAAGGGAGCCCTGGCTAAGCTGGTGCAAGCCATCAAAACCAATTATAATGACAGATATGATGAGATCCGTCATCACTGGGGTGGCAATGTCCTGGGTCCAAAATCAGTGGCACATATTGCCAAGCTGGAAAAGGCAAAAGTTAAGGAACTTGCAACCAAATTGGGTTAAATGTATATTTGATTTTTCCCTATGTAAAAATAAAAATTTAAACAAAAAAAAAGGAAATCAAGCAACAGTTTAATAGCAAAACATTTAATCAGAAAGTAAATAATAGAGAAAATCAAGCAATAAAATAATTCTCAACCCCAATACCCAGAGGAGTACAATCTCCTATAAATGTTTGAGTATATATATATTCTAGAAGACATGAGAGGAGATAGGAGCAAGGGCATAAGAAGGGTTGGACTTGGCAAAAAAGGGCTCCTTAGAGAATGGATCAAAAGAAGAGAAAGTGGCTAGAAATAGAGAGAGATTTTAATGAATAAAATAGAGGAGATAAGGGTGCTGATGGCAGATGCCTTATTCTCAGTGAAGTAGGAGTCAAAGTCATTCACCAAGAGACAGGTTGAGGTGGCACTGGGTACTTGAAGAAAGGTAGAAGGTTTAGAACATCCACTGTAGCGACCAGGGTAGAGAATCAGGAAAGAATGAGAGTATTATCATACTTCAGGGAAAATCACTTGGCACTAGATAATATAACATCATGATTGACACAGCATTATTATATGGCCTCATCCAGAAGCATTTCGGAGTAAGAACAGAGAAAGCAAACCACACAGTCTCAGAATTTTAGAATCAGAAGCAATCTCTGTGACCATCTAATCAAACCAATACCTGAATATATCTACCAAATCTTAATCCACTGCCTGTGATGGTGGCTGTGGGAGACAGTAATTCACAGCAAATCCTAAAGTCATATTGCCTATAAGGACCATGAATGAGAGGGTTAAGTACTTGAGGACAGGACAAAGCAGGTAATGTAATGTAATATATTATAAATGTAATGTAATGATGCTATGTAATGTTCCAAGTTTGGTCAAAGGCTTCCACCAATGCTTCTTTCTTCAAACCGTAATTTTGAGTTGATGTTCGTTTTGTTGTTTTTTTTATTTTGCTGGGAATGTTGGTAGTATTATTTTGTCTCACGTTAGTACTAATACTACAGAGTGAGGAGGAAGTGTGGTTAAATAGATAGAAAAAACATTTATTAAGTTCTTACTATGTTCCAGGCACTTAGTTAAGCAATGAGGATACAAATAAGGAAGGGAAGGAATGGATTAAATATTTTATTAAGCACCTACTCTTAGGTACTACTGTTAAGCACACAGGTCACACAGCTGGTCAGGAGATAGAGTATTCTGGACAGTACCTTGAGCTGGGAGTAAAATGAGTAATATTTCTAGAATCCCTCAAGAGATGGCTAGCATGCCCACATCATAAAAGTATGCTTTCTTAAATAGGGAGGCCATATAAGAATGTGCCATAATCTTACTCATGTTTACATCTCTCCCATTTACTATTCTTCCCTTTACATATTTGGAGCATATCTCCCTGGCCTTGGAATCCCTGCTTCAAACTCTATTTCCCACTACCCCTCTGTACTCTCTAGATTTGGTACTTTTTTGGATTGGTTTTGCTCCTTTGGATATTGACTTGAGCCAAACCCTCCTTTCCTCAGGAGGATCATTTGGATTTCTATTGATTGCTCTAATTACTGACATTCCTCTTTTACTTCTTTTCTAGGATGTCCCCGTCATCCTCAGACAGAAAGCAAATTTATCCTAAAAGAAATATTTCACTAATATATTTGAGACTTACATAGGTATTGGGTCTGTTCAAGTTCCTTCTTTAGACTATAAGGCTTGTGATCTGTTTTGTACAGTTGTCTATTGGATAAGACTTTTGTACATATTTCTTAACTTTCTGTTCATACTACATATACTTTTATAGGTACTTTTCTCCCTCACTAGAACTGTAAACTCCTTGTGAATAGGGGCATTCTTTGTATTTGTATCCCTAGAGCCTAGCACAGGATCTGTTAGAATATGTGATTGATTGATCTGTCTCTTGTGACTTTGACTCCTCAAGGGCAGCATGACTCAGTATTGATATCATCCTCTTTATTTTGAATAACAGCTCCCTGTTAGCCACCTTTGTTAGTTTTTCTAGTCCAATGATAACTTTCCTTGGCATAGAAAAAAAAAAAACAAATAAAACGTGAGTAACTTTCCACACCATGATGCCTACCCTCCAGGCTTATCTCCCCACAGTCAGAATTTTGAACTCTGTACCTGAGAGGTACGCTTTCATCTTACCTTGCTCAAAACTAGATCTCTGGGGCAGCTAGGTGGTGCAGTGAGTAGAGCACTAGTCCTGGAGTCAGGGAGGACCTGAGTTCAAATCCGGCCTCAGACACTTAACACTTACTAGCTGTGTGACCTTGGGCAAGTCACTTAACCCCAATTGCCCTGCCTTCCCCCTCCAAAAAGCAAAAAAAGAAAGCAAAAACAACACCACCAACAACTAGATCTCCACAAGATCAGAGCCATCTGAATACACTCCTATAGTCCCCAACCCTTCCCTGCTTCCCTTTGTAAGTTGTTTTCCCCCATTAGAATGTAAGCTCCTTGAAAGCAAGGGCTGTCTTTTTTGCTTCTATTTTGATTCTCAGAACTTTTCACAGTGTCTAGCACATGGTTGGTTGATTATTGTCCTTCATTCTCGAAGAGGACCAAAATGACATCATTAGGTTAGAGTCAAGTTACAGTGTGTCTGTGACTGCTCAGACCAATACAAACTCAGAATGCTCTACCACAAGTCAGGTACAAATAGTCCATGTGAACATTTGGGGTAGATTCTCTAAATCTGCACATCTCATGTTTCTTTTGAGCTACTTCAATTCTGCTTTTCTCATAGAGGATAACATCTTCTTTGAAGCAGTTACACGGTGCTGAATGGTCTTTTGTTAGCATCTCCTATATCATACAATCAATTCCAGTTCCAAAAGTCCTTAATAAATGCTCACTTTATCTGTCTATCTATCTATCTATCTATCTATCTATCTATCTATCTATCTATCTATCTATCTATCTCTCTATCTTTTAGTATCCAGTTAGCCTCTATCTCCCTATCTTTGAGCATTTAGTGCACTAGGGAAGAACACCAGTGATGCTAAACCACAGACCTGGAGTCATTCTTTATTCTCTTTACAGTACTTACCCTGAAACATTTATTATAACTTCACGCTTCCCAGGAGATCTCTACAGGACTATCGCAATGTACTTATTAGTGCTTTCTGTAGCTCGTGACTTTGAAAGAACAATAGCAGAGGAGCAAATGTGTGAACTCTTCTGAGAGCCCTGAGGGATTCTGGGTGTACATTTTCCCTGCCAGAGCCCAAGAGCAGAAAACTTAGCTGGAAGAGCTTGTAGAAGGGAGGTCTGTTCTGGGGATCCAGACTTTAGAAAAGGAATAGACTTTGTTTCAAGTCCCCAATTCATCAAGTCACAGTTTGGGCAATGGTTTGGTGATGACCTGACCAATTCACCTTTATGATTTTGTTTTCTTTTTAATCTAACTTGTCTAAGTGACCACTTGTCCTCTGTTAGGAGAGTTTTATGCTGTATAACTTTCTTAGCATAAACAAACATGCTAAATATGTGCTCATTGTTTTTCCGGAGAAATGTAAAAATAATATAACTTTTGTACTAAGTGTCAGGCATTGTAAATTCCTGTGTTTAAGCTTAGCCAGGGTTTATCCAAAAGGAAAGAATTGTTTCCATTTATTTCTTAAAAAGAAACCAAACAAAAAATCATTCAAACTAGATTGTAGGGTGAGGACTTGGGGAAAGGGCGTTGCAAAAACCTATTTTCTTTACCTAATCTTCAAGGCCTAAACAGTGTCCTGTAGTCAAATCTGCTTAGTTTGAAGAGGTAAGAAAAAGTAAAAACCTATTTTAAGAACCACAATGCACAAACTTACTTTTTAGGAAAACAAATTCAACAGGGTTCTGGATGATAATGGACAAGGGAAGATTTAGTTCCTTAGTTATTTCAAGAGCTGAACCTCTTGGTTTTCTGTGCCTTGCTAAACTAGTTACTCTGAGGAAGTTTGAATTAACAAAAGAAAAAAAAGCCATCAGCTGTATAAAAGGCAGAGCTGCTGCAATATCCTCTTATCAGAAAAAAAAGAGACAAGGAATAAAATTTTCGGCTTTAGGAACAAACAGTAAATCATTTATGCAAGAGAGATTTGTGAGAGAAAACGTTGCATCATGACGTATAAATAAAATGCTGACAGTGCAATATTAAAATGGCTGTGTCTAGCTCAACAGTGAAAAATAGCCCAGTGGCAGCTTTAGGCTGGTTGAAGGGCACAGAATCCTTCGTGACCTGTACCCCAACCAGTAGGAAAAACTTGGCTCTTAGTTCACACTTCACAGGATTTTCAGAGGAAACACATGTTGTGAGGGCGATTTCTGTCTAAAGGGAGCCAGACTCAGGCCCACCAAGATTACTCTATAGGACTGTTCACAGGAAGAATAAAAGGTCATGGTAGAAGTTCAAACAGCAAGGATGAAGTTTATCTGTTTATTCCCTCTCTTGCCAACTGCTGCACTGGTGCCAGAATTGTGAAATGCTACATTCCCAGGTGTCTTGTCTGCATATGAGCCCCCAGGGTTCTCCAGAACTTACATCCCAGCTTGTCTCCTTCCTGACTGATGCTAGGGTCTAAAAAATTCCAACCCACATTTCCCATCCTTCATAAACCCTGCCTTAACCATCCCAGATTGAACCTCTAAAAAAACCAAAATCTGTACAAATAATTCATATGACAATTAATCATCAACAGTGCCAGGGTGGGGAACCTGAGTCCTCAAGGCCACACGTGACCTTCTAGGGCCTCAGATGTGACCTTTTTCCTTGGGTCCAAGTTTTACCGAGCAAATCCTTTTATTAAGGGGATTTGTTCTGTGAAGTTTAGATTCAAAGGGGTATACTTGTGGACCTAGAGGGGCACATATGGCCTTGAGGCCACAGGTTCCCCACTTCAGGATGTATTTCTCCTGTTGTTGTCTGTAGGTATAATTTAAATGTTTTCTTGTTATTTATATTTTCTCTTTTTTATCATCTCCCCAACTATGTATTTATATGCCATAGAGAGACATAATTTTTAGCCCTTTCAAAGCAGGAACTATTTCAGTCAATCAGCTAGCATTTATTAAGCTTTTGCTAGACACTCTGATAAATTTGCAAAGAAAGGCAAAAACAGTTGTTGCCTTCAAGAAGCTCACATTCTAATGGCCAAGACAATATTTAACAAGTAATTATATACAAGATATATATAGAGTATATAGAAGGTAGTCTCCAAGGGGAAAGCATTAAGGGAACTCAGAAAGGCCTTCTGCAGAAGGCAGGGATTTGAGCTGAATTGTGATAGAAGCCAGAGAAACAAAGAGGTGGACATGAGGAGGAAGAGGATTTTATCCATGGTGGACAACACTGAAAAGGCATGGAGACAGGACCAATGCCTTGTGTGGGAAGACTGGCAGATAGGCTAGAGCATAGAATGCATGGGAAGGAGTGAAATGTAAGGAGAGTGGAAAAAGAGGAAAAAGCAAGGTGATATAGAGCTGTAAATGCCAAACAAAGGATTTTATATCTGATCTTGAAGATAATAAGGAGCCATTGTACTCTACTGAGTAGGAGAGCAACTTGATCAGACCTGTGCTTTAAGAAAGTCACTTTGGCAACTGAGTGCAGGATGGAGTGGAGTGAAAGTTGAGGCAGGGAGACCAATTAGAAGGCTATTAAAAAGTGATAGTTCTGTGAGGGGATATATATGACGTTTGAAAATAGAAATAAGCTATAGCAGTGGATTGGGTATGTAGGGCAATTAAGAATGAGGAGTTGAAGGTGGGACTAAGGGTGCAAGACTGAGTAACTGGGAGGATGATATTGTCTTTAACAATAACAGGAAAGTTTGGAAGAGTGGAGGGTTTGGGGGAAAAGGTAACGGACATATTGAGTTTGAGATGCTGATGGACATCCATTTGAGGTTTCCAAAAAGTAACTGATGATGTGAAATTGTAGCTCAGGAAAGAAATTAGAGTTGGATATGTAATAAGGGAATAATATACGTAAAGAGGATAATTGAACCCATGGAAGTTGATGAGATCGCCAAATAAGATTGTATAGAAATAGAAGAGGGCCAAAACAAAGCTGTGGGGGATAGTCACAATTACTGGGTATGACATAGATAAGGAAATAGCAAAGGAGATTGATAAAGAGTATTTTTATAGATAAGAGACAGATGATAGATAGATAGATAGATAGATAGATAGATAGATAGATAGATAGATAGGAGACAGATAAGGAGAGAAAATTGTCACAAAAGCCTGGAGATGAGAGAATATTCAAGAGAAAAAGTATTCAACAGTATTAAAGCTTTCAGAAAAGTCAAGAAGAAGGAGAATTGGGAGAAAGTTCATTAAATTTGACAATTAAGAGATAATCAGTGACTTTGAAGAGAGCAATTTTGATTGACTGAGGTCTTTGCTAGATTACAAAGGATTTAGAATGGAGTGAGAGAAGAGAAAGTGGAGGAAACAAGTGTAAACAACTTCAAAGAGTTTACCCATAAAAGAGAGAAAAACAAAGAACAATGGCTAGTGGAGATGGTAGATCAAAGTTGTATTGTTGTTTTTTTAAAGAAGAAAAGGCATAAGCATGTTTGTAGGAATCAGGGGAGTCAAAACATATGGAGAGATCAAAGATAAGAAAGTGGGGACAGTCTGCTGGAGCACATGAAAGAGTATGGGACCAATGGGCCATATGATGGGGTTAATCTTGGAAGAGGAAAAGACTACTTCTTCATCTGAGACTAGAATGAAGGAGGATTTAGTGGGGGTTGATGTTAGAGGAATGTGAAATGAGGAGAAGGGGAGAACAAAATCTTAGCAAATGGACTCTTTTCTTTACTGAAGTAATATGAGGTCTTCAGCCAAGAGGAAAGGTAGGGAGAGGTAGAGTGCTGTGTTGAAAAGTTGAGAGTTTAAAAAAAAAAAAGAAAAGAAAAGTTGAGAATAGATGTAGAGGTTTGGAAGAGGCCCTTTGTGGAAAGTGAGATAGCAAATGAATTAGGGAAGAGTAGCAACAATGATGACAACGACGACGATGATGACGGCAACTACGATGATGATGATGATGATAGCCAGTGTTTATATAGCACTTCAGAGTTTGCAAACCACTTTACTTAATGACAGCTTTGCTCTGTTAAGAATAGATATCATAAATTTGTAGATCCTTAGTAGACATACTTTCGTTATTTTTTTTTCCAACTCTGTTCAGCAGCAAATGTATAGGAGCAAAGGAGGTAGATATTGGGAATAATACAGAGCTGGTACTTGGCCAGGCATTACTGGCAATGACAAAGGGGAGTGTGCTCAACTCAAGAGTAGATGATAGTGTTGATTGGAATTGGTTCACCCAAAGGTCCATATAAGGGAAGGATGTGAGAGTGTAGTCACTGTAATAGGGATGGCCTGGGAAAAAACTAGGTGGTACAGAAAACGGAAGTAGCAATGAAGACAGGGGTTGTGAGATATGAGGCATAGGGAAAGATGAGATGATAAAAGATTCTGATTAAAGTAATGTCAGAGTTCATGAACATGGAAGTGGTACACTTGTAGGTTATGACAAGATCAAGAATATGATCAGCTCTGTGTATAACCTGAGGTGGAGAGGAGAAGTAGGTCATGGGAAATGGGTAAATTGAAGAACTGGGAAGTTAAAGTATTTGAAAAAGCATCAATAGGTATTATGTTGAAGTCTCAGGATTTGGGGTGAAGGGAAAGACTCTAAGCCAGGCACTGAACTCATTCAGTTTCTTGGCAATTATTAATTGTCCAGGGAGCAAGTACCTGAGCTAATGGAGAGGTTTCCCACACACACACACACACACACACACACACACACACACACACACTCATGCTTGGTTGTTGGGACAAATCAACTTCGGCACACATTCAAAACCCCTAGCAATTTCAGATATAAGTATCTATTGTCTTCTATAGAAAACTCTAATGAACTCATTCTCATTATTAATGTATCTAAAATACACAATCAGTGGCAATGGGGAGGTGGTGGCTCTTTCAGGGTAGATAGTCTACTAAGTTTAGCTTCTAATAATAATCCTGAAAAAAGACCTTGAGAAAAGCTACGGTTATTTTGGGGGGTAGGCTGGAGGCAGGGGTAACTTTTGCAAAAGTAACAAAGACAAAACAACAACAACATTGAATTCTTATCATGCAAACATATGAAGGTATAAGCAGCTATACATAAAAGAAAACTTCTATCTCTTAATTTGTAAACAACAAGGATTCCAATAAATCATACTTAAATCAACTGTTTCTTCTGAGGAAAGGAGTCTCCCAAAACAGGGATTCCACTTGTAGTTTCAGTGTGAAATAAGTAATGCTGCTCCTGATGATGGTGATGATGGTGATACTGATAATGGTGATGGAGGTACTGGCTTGGTCTGTCACTTTTCCTTGGTTTTGCAAGCAGGAATTTATAATCTGTAAAACCTAAAACCATGGGGTCAGTCACAGCCATCAAAAGAAAGAACTGGTTAATTGGGGGGGAAGCCACATAAACTATCATCCTTTTTGGTTATGCCCTTCCTTGATGACATTTTATCTCCTGCGTAATTCCTTGTTTTTAATGTGGTGTAGTCTGTTCACCCTCACCACAGCATGTGCCTTTCCATTGTTGTCTGGGCCAACCTTAACTTCAATTTTTTGGAGCCTGTGATGTTCCATGTCTTGCAACCATACAATGAAGAAAATTGGTGTTGAAAAAAAAAGCTGGGTCTTGTTTCAAGGAGAAATTTGAGGTGATTAAAATAAACTTAGCAACTTCCCATAGTGAACTGAAATGAACAAAATTCTTTAAGATTTGCAAACTGCCTTACATCTCATTGAAGCATTACAACCACATTGCAAGTCAGATCCTAAAGGAATTATTACCTTCATTTCACAAATGAGGAAACTGAGGCTTAGGGAAGCCAAGGAACCTGACAATGGTCATATAGTGGGCAGGTGTTAGAGACAAGAATTGATCACTGGTTTTCCTGATTTCAAGTTCAGCACTGAATCTACTATGTCATCCAAGTAGGAGCTCAATAAATGTGTATTTACTTGACCCTCTGGTATCTATCAACTAACCACATTGGCTCAAAGGATAGGATCAAAATCTCTAAGTACCTAAGAAACTTGAGTAACCTCTCCCTGCTCATCTTGAACTTTCAGCCCTAGCCAGTCATCCTTGTGAGGAATTTTTAAAAAAGAAAACAAGTTCCCTTGTTTAGGATAATGTACAAAACTCGGCTACTTGGCCAGCCAGGTTTCCATAGACCAAACACATCTCAGGTTCAAAGGCAGGTGTCAGGTGACATGCTGGAGGGTTACAGATAATACTGTTTATATTAATGGGTTTTCTTCACTACCTATGATCTCATGTCCAGGTGCAGTTAAAGGAAAAAGGGGAAATGGAAGATGTAGGGGGACTGGGCCAAGTTTGGGTTATGGAGCCAGTGGGACAGGGAGAAGCCCGAGTGGGTGTATTTGGACCTGCTAGTTCAGGCAAACCCTGGAAAGAGTAGTTACCTTGTGACTGGATAAAATGAAATCGAGAAGATCACTCTCCACCAAGTGTTTCTGACGTAAAGGTAAATGAGAGCAGAAACTTCAGGAACAGTATGACATGGTATACAGTTAGTACCCAACCAGAGCTAGTAAATGGGGAAAGAGAGATTGTAATATATTGTAGTGACCTTTAAAGGAGGTGATGGCATGTGCCTTTTCAGCTTTCACACTAGACATCCTGTACCACCCTTCTCACCTCCCTTTAGACTTCTTATCAACCCTAAAACCATCTCTCCCTCTCCATCTTTTCTAGCCTGCAGGTGAGAGTGGAAAGAAGTGGATGCTTTCCATCTTGCTACATGATTCTCCTGCCTGATTTCCAACCTCCTATAAGAAAAGAAGGACCATTTCATCTTACCAGTCTCTTGCCGCTAAGGTATGGAAAAAGGGTGCCATTCCATCAAGTTTTCTGTTTGGTCTCCTACTCTGGCAAAGGAGAGTATCATAACTTCTTCTGCACCAAGTTCTTGTTCCCTCATCTAAAATGCAGAAAGTTCTGAAAGGATTCCACCTAAAGCTGATAATACTATTTAATTGGAAAATCTCCCTAAAATTTTCACTGAATGACTAACAAACTCCCACCTAGACATACCCTTCACAGTTCAGTGGTTCTGAAAGCCATCAGCAATTCTGTAAGTCATGATGATAGAAAAGTCATGAAGGGAGAGAAATTCTTTTTTTTTTTTTAAGTTAATGTATTTATTTTTAGTTTTCAACATTTTTTCTTTTTTTTTCTTTTGGCAGGGCAATTGGGGTTAAGTGACTTGCCTAAGATCACACAGCTAGTAAGTGTTACGTGTCTGAGGCCAGATTTCAACTCAAGTCCTCCTGATTCCAGGGCCTGTGCTCTATTCACTGCACCACCTAGCTGCCCCCCTAGTTTTCAACATTTGCTTCCATAAGTTTTAGATTTTCTCCCCCTTCCTTCTCTTCCCACTCCCAAAGATGGCATGCAATTTGATACAGGCTCTACATATACATTCCTATTAAACATATTTTCACAATAGTCCTGTTGTATAGAAGAATTAGAATGAATGGGAGGAGCCATGAGAAAGAAAAACAAAACAAAAAAAGAAAGTAGTCTGCTTCAATCTGCATTCAGACCCCATAGTTCTTTCTCTGGACGTGGATAGCCTTTTCTGTCATGAGTCCTTTGAAATTGTTTTAGGACTTTGCATTGCTGAGAAGGGCTAAGTCTATCAAAGTCAGTCATCGCACGCTGTGGTTGTTACTATATACAGTGTTCTCCTGGTTCTACTCCCCTCACTCAACATCAGTTCATATAAGTCCTTCCAGGTTTTTTCTGAAGTCTGCCTGTTCTTCATTTCTTATAGCACAAGAGTACTCCATTGCATGCATATACCACAACTTATTCATTCCTTATTTGATGAGGATCCCCTCAATTTCCAGTTCTTAGCCATCACTAAGGGAGCTGCTATAAATTTTTTTGTACATGTGGGTCCTTTTCCCATTTTTATAATCTCTTTGGGATACAGCTCTAGAAGTGGTATTGCTGGGTCGAAGGGTATGCACATTTTTATTACCCTTTGGGGATAATTCCAAATTAAGGGAGAGAATTCTTGATCAATGTAGCATGCACTTGAAGAAAGAAGAGAATTGCCTGTATGGTCTTATGGCTGAAGGATGTGTTAGTAGATGAAAGCCATGACATGGAGGAGCAAGAGACCAAAATTTTACCAAGCCCCATTATTATGGTGAGTTATCAGGCATTCAAGTTCCATTGTGAAGGGGGCTGTTTGTTTAGAAGTCCCAAAGTCCATTTGATTTATAGAGGTATCTAAAACACAAGCTAGCACTACAAGTCTAGGAGGGTTCCATGAGTAAAAGAGGTATTTCACCAGAATTTGCTATGGTTCAACTAGCATTTACTAGCCTCCTGTGATGTGTATGCTGTACACTGTGTACAATGTACACTGGTGGTACAACAATGAAAATGAGACTCTAAGGGAGAATGCAACTGGCAATACCAAGTTTAGTCTCCTTTCGAGGGTAATCTGTGAGTACTTTATGTCTTTTTTGTATCATTTTATGGGCCTAAATAGAATCCTTTTCACCTCTTGCATTTTTTTTTTTTGTGGAGTAAAATAAAGGTTGTGCTCAATCCAATATGCATTCATTATCTTGATGCTCATATAGGAGCTAAGGACTCTGTTACCTACGCTTGCAGGTAATTATTCATAAACGATATTCAGAATGTATCTCAGAATAAACCCTGAGTGGAGACATAATGAGTCATCAGGGAAGGACAATGGTCTTTTTTTGGGTCAGCCCCCAACAGCAGACACAGTCAATGCAAGTCCCAAGTTTAGGTGGCCCTGGGCCATGTGTTTCATTTGTATCCCCCAATTCCAAGCAAAGGACTTTGTTCACAAGAGCCACTTAACAAATATTTGTTGTATTCTACTATATTGTAATTATTTAAATGAATTGGCCAATTTGAACTGACCAGTCATTTCAGTCAAAATGCTCAAACCTATGTTGATTGCAGGCAGCCAAGCTCTTTTGACAAACATGCTTTTCTGCAAGTGATGAGGAGAGGTAAACTGAATGAAATAACAAAATGCTTTAGTGATAATGACCTCTGTCTCCCTCCCCCTCATTTCTTTGTATTTGTTCTGCATATATTTTGTATTTACTTTGCGGAGTACATGTTTTTTCTGTACAAATGAATATAAGCTCTTTGATGACAGGAATATAGTAGGCACAGCAAATATTTGTTGAATTGATTGAAATTAATTATCCAAAGAGAATGTCGGGATTGTTAGTTCTTTGTTCCTGGATGCCATGTATCTCTTAACAGCCTAAGATGATATTAACTTTATTAGCTGCCGTATCATCCTGCTGACCCCTATTGAACTCATAGTCTACCAAAACCTCTAGATCTTTATTAAATTTTTAAAATTTTTAAATTGTGAACTCCTTGAAGGCAGAGACTGTCTTTTGCCCGTTTTTGTGTCCCCAGCATGTAGCACAATGCCTGGTACATAGAAGTTGCTTAATAAATTCTTACTCATTGATTTATGGAAATGACTATCTAGGCCTGTCCCATCTTGCATTTCTGAAGTTGATTCTTTTGGATGAAAGTATGTTACTCTATTATCTCATATGTAATACAAAAAGGCATGGGACCCTGACAATAATGAACTAAAATCTGCCTCTGCACAGCTACCACACACTAATACTAATGCTGTCTTCTAAAACCAAACAGAAAATATCTAATCCCTCTTTAGACTTCAGTACCTCTCAAGTACCATTAATATACTCCTTTTTGCCAACATCCTTCCCAAAATTGAACACAATTCTCTATGAGATCTAATTATGGCAGAATATAATGAAACTGTCATTTCCCTAGTTCTGGTCACTATGCTTCTTTCTTTTTTTTTTTTTTTAATTTATTTTTTATTTACTCATTTACTTTTAATTTACAAGATTCAGTTCCACAATCACTTGGGTTT
>CM053585.1:89185216-89225907 GCA_028646515.1 Pseudochirops corinnae
CAATATTTTATTTAAAATTTTAGCATCTATATTCATGAGAGAGATTGGTCTATAATTTTCTTTTTCTGTTTTGTCTCTCCCTGCTTTAGGTGTCAGTACCATATCTGTGTCATAAAAAGAATTTGGTAGGATTCCTTCCTCACCAATTTTCCCAAATAGTTTGTAGAGTATTGGGATCAATTGGTCTTTAAATGTTTGATAGAATTCGCTAGTAAATCCATCTGGCCCTGGGGATTTTTTCCTAGGGAGTTCTCTGTCACTATGCTTCTTTCAATGCAGCCAAAAAATTGCATAAGCTTTTTTGGTTGTTGGTTGATGACATTGGAAGTCAGATTGCAGAGAGTTAAGAAAAGAATGGGAAGAAAGTCACCTATTGTAGATGGCTTTCTTAAGTGGTTTAGCTTAGTTTAGTTTTCTTTAAGGAAGAGAGATAAGGGATGATAGCTTAGCAGAGATGAATAGATGAAGTGAAGATTTTTTGAGGAAGAGGAGTGTAATGGTAAGGGAATGAAGATCTTCCCTGCCCCTTAATGGGCCTCACTTAGAGCTTAACAAGAGAAGCTTGCTTAGTGGAGGCTTGTTTTTCAGGAAGGCACATATCTTTTGTTATTTTATAATTAGGTAGTGGGTCATGAAGGTTGTGATGTTCTCTGACCCTGGAGAAGGCTATATATACTCACTGAGGTGAGGTTTTGCTTTGGGGCTCATTTATGGGAAGAGTTGTGTGATTTGGCCAGATAATACTCTGGGCAGCCATTGAGCCCCCCAACTTTGAAAAGCCAGATGTTGGTGCTTCTCTCTCTGGTACTAACACTGTATGTATGTAATGGTCAGACAGCTAGGAGCCCTGTCTGTTGGTCTGTTGAACTGTGTTATTTTCTCTGTCTGTACTTTTTGTCTGCTTGTAATTTCTGTTTGTATTTTCTAAAGTTCATGGTGCTGACTTTTTCCCCTGAACTTAGTGAATGATATATGTCTGATTAAAGTAAGATTGCTAACCCCTTTTTGAGTTGCTTTCCTTTAGCAAAGCAGATCAAGAACCTGTGCTAGCAGTTATCCTGAGTATGCTAGGATGCTTGCTGTTACAAGGAGATAATAGGCTTTGTGTGAAGTAGGAAGGCAGCCAGTAGACAGTGAAAGACTGAAGATTAGTCAGAGAGTGGCCATGACAAAAGGGGCAATCTGCTGTAGAAGACAGGATGAAATGAGTTCATTCGAACAGTATAACAATATAGGATCTGCCAAAATAAGGAAATGAGTTTAGCCTGGAAGGAGATGCAAATTCTTGAGGGAAGGTATTATTTTTCAGTTTTGTATCTTCAGCATGTAGAGTAATGCCTTACAAATAGTAGGCACTTATTAGATGTTTGTTTAATTGAATGAATTCATATTGGCTTATATTAATTAGAATCAGAGTCAGAGTCAATAAACATTTATTAAGTGTCTACTATTTGCCAGAAACTGCTGGATCCAGGAGACACAAATAAAGGCACAAGGCATAAAGCCTTAGATTGTTAGCTCTTCAGGGGAACTTACAATTGAAAGGGAGAAGACAGTAAATAAAAAGAAGCTGAAAAGGAGTGGGGGTAGAGAAAGGAGCAATGATGAAGTCTTGAAGGCAGGATGGAAATGACTTGAAAATACATACGTTACAGAGCTAATTTCTTCTTATGGGATGATGAGATCTTGAAGTCCAAGAGAGCAATGATCTGGGAAAAATTGTTCTTTCCGCTTCTAAGTGATATTGATCCCTTCCATAATAAGTTCTAGTATTTTACCAAGAATTGAGGCAAAAATCAGCACTCTCTACAGCCTCCCTCTTTTTAAAATCAGGATAATTTTTATTTGTAGTCAATCCCCTGGCACTTCTCCTGTTAAACTTACTTTTTAAAAGATTATTCATGCATATAGAGTGGGACAACTTCTGGAGTTGTATGTATCTGTCTGGGGTGTGGGGTGGGGCAGGAGAGTCAAAGCAAGGCAAATATAAAATAATATCAGATTATCCATTAAGTGTGACCTAAATTACATCTGAGGGCAGCTGGGTGGTATAATGGAGAGAATACCATGCTTGGAGTCAGGAAAACCTGAGTTTAAATATGGCTTCAGACACTTACTAGCTGTTTGACTCTGGGCAAGTCACTTAACCCTGTCTGCTTTGGTTCCTTTTCTATAAAATGAGCTGGAAAGGAAATGGCAAACCACTCAGTATCTTTGCCAAGAAAACCCTCAATGGGGTCACAAAGAGTCAAACATGACTGAACAACAATAAACAAATTACATCTGACTCACAACGATTTTTAGGGCTCTCAGACAAGGAATCAACTGGCATCTCCACATCTTTTTGTAAGTTTTGATGTGTAAGTGACTTAGTTGGATACAAAAATATATGATATTCCAACCAAGAGACATTAACTGTTACTAGATCTCCTAATACAGGTTACTTCATAGTCTACTAGGGAAATATCCAATTGTCCTCTTAGTTAATACACTGCTTGAATCCCTTAGAATATTGAGATGATCCTATCAACATATACACAATATTTTCCCATCAGTCTAATTCTGATTTCACTAGTCAACCTATCACCCCATTTCCTGTCTTCCCTTCCATGTTTCCCAAACTCAGCATTATGTCAATACAACAATCTCTCTCAATCCATCAGGTTCTAATAGGAATTACCCACCAACCTTTGCATCAAAGGGACAATCTCGGACTGAGTCACCTTAGCATGCATTTGCAATACCAATACCTGAAGTGTCCATAAGCTCTATTCCTAGAAGATGCTATGTTAGACTCCTGCAATGGGTCCTATTATTGTAAACCTTTGGGCTATTTGTAAGAATTTTATCTATTTCCCCCACTTCCCCTAACATTAACTTGCATGCCCATTAGCCTGGGCTATTTGTTTAAGTATAGCGTACCTGTTTGGTCTGTTCGAACAGGAATTAAGAAGTCCTGTTGATGGTAGCTTGCATTATTACTTGGGTCCTGTACAGGCTTGCTGTTTCTCAGATTATTTATACAATTTATTTGTCTGCATTCTCTTACCTCCCTATCTCCAAAATTCATCTTAATGCAATACAGCCTTTAGTGCCAAACCAATTTTTTCTAATACATGTTTTCCCTAAAGCCTCAATACCTTCATTCCTTTGTTCTGATTTATTGCTGCTGCCTAACCACAGCTACGAGGCAGAAAAAATAATAATAATAAAAATTTTAAAACCCTAGTAACAAGCACATCAGGATTAACACACTAGGTCTATGTTAAACCACCCAACAATGAACTAACTCATCTTTAATTTATTAGCTTGATCCTGATATAAACTCTGAATGAAAAGTAAAAGGTTGTATAGATTAATAATATTAAGTTTGCAAAACAAACCCAGGAAAAATGGGAAATGCCAAGTGAAGGGAGAGGCTCCATCTTTAATTCATTTGCCTGTGCTTAGATATTTTCATACACATGGCATATAGGCTCCTGCCTGTATTTAAAGTCTCTATGGTACTGAAGGCCACCAGCACAAGTTATAGCCAGAATGGAAGATTAGTCTAAACTTTCAGTCCTACTTTGGTTGAAACTTTCATATAACATAAATTTCATTTTCATGGAGTTTTAGTTTTGATCCTAGGATTACATGATTCTGCAGCTTCCAGACAAATACTTTCTTATACACAAGGTAAAAACTCTAGGTCACTATGCTGTATCTCAGAATATACAAAATATTCTAATGGTTTGAAAAAAAATCATTCTACAAAATGCAGGGTGTATGATTAGCAATCAAAGAATGACTTTGGAGCTAGAAGAATATAACCAAGCAACCTGAAAACCATAAAAATATTGCTATCAAATGACACAGGCCTTTGAAGAGTTCACATGTACCATAAAACCCTTCTAATTTGGAGTGGTCTTTTTGAATAATGAAAAGTGAAAATGACATTTTAAATAATGAAAAGTGAAAATACTTGTAGATTAATAAAATTCTGTTGCTTTTCAGCAAACAGTTGACTGGACCAACAAATATAGCCTTGAAATCAGCATGCTAATTAAGTGCAAAAGAAGATGGCCAAATTAATTGTTTATTTATTTGCTCGTTTGTTTTTTGTTTTCAACATTCATTTATATATTCCCCCCTCTCCCTTCCCCAAGATGGCATGCAATCTGATACAGGCTATGCATGTACTATCATATTAAATATTTCCATATTAGTCATGTTGTGAAAGAAGAACAGAACAAAAGGGTAAAACCACGAGTAAGAAAAAAGAGAGAAAATATAATGCTTCACCCTTCATTCTGGATATAGATAGCATTTTCCTTCATGAGTATTTTGGAATTGTTTTAGATAATTGTATTGCAGAGAAGAGCTAGATCTATCCAAGCTGGTCATTGCACAATGTTGCTATTACTGTGTACAATATTCTTCTGGTTCTGTTCATTTCATTCAGCATCAGTTCATGTAAGTCTTTCCAGGTGTTTCTGAAATCTGCCTGCTTACCTTTCTTATGGAACAATAATATTTCATTACATTCATATACCACAACTTGTTCAGCCATTCTCTAGTCTAATTGATGGGCATCCCCTCAATTTCCAATTCTTTACCGCCAAAAAGAGCTGCTATAAATATTTTTTACATGTGGGGTGACCAAATTCTTATAAAGTTTAATAGTTTAGATAAAATTTTCTCCTTTAAAATTTACAGAAGTCTCACATCTATATCCTAAATTCTTTCTACACTCATTGTCTCCACTTTCTCTTCTCTCCCTGACCCTACAACCCTTGCAACTTGGATTCTGACCTCATTCACTCATCTGAAACTGCTCTTTCCAAAGTTACCAATGATCTCTTCATTGATAAATTTGATGGTCTTTTCTCTGTTCTTATGACCTCTCTGCTGCTTTTGACAGTTGCTTATCCTCTTCTGTGCATTTTCTCATCTTTGGGTTTTTGTGACACTACTCTCTCCTAGTTCTTCTCTTCATCTCTGATTGACCTTTCTCAGTCACCTTTGCTGACTCTTTATCCACATTACACTCCCTAATTGTAAGTACTCTACCAGGTTCTGTCCTAGCCCCTCCTCTTCCCTTTTTATACTATGATCCGATAGGTACAATTATCATCCCTGTGCAAATGGCTCACAGGGTTATATATATCCAGTCCCAGTCTTTCCCCTGAGTTTCAGACCCACGTCACTAACTTCCTATTAGATACTTCAAACTGGATGTCCCAGAGATATCTCAAACTCAACCTATCTAAAACTGACCTTGTTTTATGTGTATGTATATATATGTATATATTTATATTTATGTGTGTATATAAATATATGAATGTATATATAAATACCTTGTATTTATTTTCTATGTTCTGTATGTTGATATATACATTATAAAATATAATATATAAGTAGTCTATCATATATGCTTATTTTACATGTATACATATATAATATAATATAAATGATGTTTTCTCATATAATATATACATATATCTTGATGCTTCCTCAAATAAAATGTTAGCTCTTTGAGAAGAAAAACTGTTTTTTTGTATTCATATCCCTTGCACCCAGCATAGCACCTGGCACATGATAAGTAGTTAATAAGTGCTTGTTGATTGACTGACATACATACTTCTCAAACTTTCTGAGCTTGACTATCACATATGAGGAAAACAATGTAGTCAAATATCTGAAACTTCCTTATGGAAAAAATTTCTTGAGAGAAATGTGAGATCATAAAGAAATGGTGACGAGTCCAAAATATTTGAGTATTGCATGTGAGAAAACTTTCCATGTCAAAAGTTTATTGAGAAAACTCATAAGAAAAGTTTTTCAGAGTTAAATGATCTTTCCCCTCCTATCTGAACCCACCAATTTCCGACCCTCCCCCCCCACACTGCTTTTCATTAGCATCTCTACCAGGAAGTTTAATAAGGTCATAATTTTTGATACTCTTTAATAAGATCTCTACTGAAAATGACTCAAAGGGGGTGTTTGAACACCTACAGATTTCAGCTAGCAATACTATCCTGTTATCAATGAAAATTGAAAGCTGGTTGCAGATGGATGTCTGTTTAAGAATGCAAAAACACACTGTTAAACAAGATCTTGAGAAGCCAGTTAGTCAACTCCCCTGCCCCCTCTTCCTCCAGGTGTAAATAAAGACAAGCCAAAGCTCTTTTTCAGGAAGATCATAGAAAAGTTAACACAGAAGATTAAAGTAGGTGGGATAATGATTCAGTTTAATTCAGCAGGCATTTATTAAATTCCTTTGTTGTTGTTTAGTTGTTTAAGTGTGTCCAACTCTTCCTGACGCCATTCTGGGGTTTTCTTGGTAGAGATACTTGCCATTTCCTTCTCCAGATCATTTTACAGATGAGGAAACTGAGGCAAACAGGGTTAAGTGACTTGCCCAGGGTCACATAGCTAGTAAGTGTCTGATGTCTGATTAGAACTTAGGTCTTCTAATCCCAAAGGACTATTGATGAAGTATACTATTTACCTCCAGAGAAAAAACTGACTTTATTTGAATATAGACTGAAGCATGCTGTTTTTCACTTTCTTTCTTTTATTCAAGTCTTCTTGTACAAAATAACTGATAGACAAATGTTTTCCACAATTGGACATGTATAACCTATAACTGATTGCTTGTCATGTTAGAGAGGGGGAGGGGAGGGATGAACAGAGGGATAGAATTTGGAGCTCAAAACTATGGAAAAAATGTTAAAAAAAAAAAAAAAAGAAAGAAACTCAGGCCTTCCTGGTGCTCTATTCACTGTGCCACCTAGCTGCCCTATTAAATGCCTACCTTGTGCCAAATACTGGGGACAGAAAGGTAAAGAGAGACAATCCTTCCCTTCAAGGAGCTTACATTCTATTGGGAAGAAACAGCATGTAAACATATAAGTACAATGATAGAGTGAAAACATATTGCTGAGAGAACACTCATATTGTTTGTGTTTTCTCTATAAAAAAGTATAATCTCCAGACCTGGAAGGGATAAAGATAGAGAAAAAGGACTACACCTTTGATTGCATCAGTAACTCTCAGGTGAGGGAACTCTGTCCTTGAAGGATGGGGCGCCTTCTCTGCATCCTTAGAGAGTTGCTTGTATCATTGAGAGGGGAAGTGACTAGTCTAGGGCCACACAGCCAGTATGAGTCAGAGCTGGCAGTTAAAGCCATGTCCTCTTAACTTCAAGGTTAAAACAAAAATGAGTAACAAGTAATCAAAACTCAAGACAAAGTAGGAGATGATAATTAAGCATCTAATCCCCTTAGTGACTTGAATTTACCAGATAATGCAAACTAGATTGTTAAAGCAAATTTTTTTCAGAATAAGGAATTAACAAATTTTTTGTTTGTGCTCACGCTACAGTTTGAGAATTTCAATTCTCACTCCATTAAAAAGAAAAACCCTACTGCCTAAGATTCTCACAAAAAAAAAAATCTATTTTTCATTAATAATCTTCAAAGGCTCTCATGAAAAAAAGCACTTTGAATTTTTTCAGTAAAATGGTGACTCAGCCTCAAGATTAGCGGTAATATAATTTTGAGTGAGCCTATCTGATACCATTTTGGAAACAATGTTGCAAAAATTAAGATTCATATCTGAATTTGAATTCAATTCTAAAATTCAGGTAGTCATTCATTTGTAAGCAGGTTTTTTTAACATTATTTTTCTTAATTGAAATCATATAGCATTTCAGAGCTCAAAGGAACTTTGAAGATTATCTACTATAACCACCTTGGTTTGTATACAGAGAAACTGAGGCCTTTTGAAGTTAAGTGATGTGTTTAAGATCACACAGATAATTAGTGCCAGGGTACAGCTAGAACATAGATCTTCTAACTCCCAATCTTGTAGTTGTTCCATGCCACCATGTTGTTTTCCTAGCAATAACATAAATATATGTTTGGCCATATATGTATGTGTATGTCTATACATATGTATATGTATATACGTATATATATATATATGCGGCTAATAAATATGATTATGTGTGTGTATGTAAGTATGTAGGACTCTTAGCAGTTCTTGGAATGAGAAATAGAAAAGGGGGTTCTTTCAGCAACGTGTCCTTTTGAAACTACTCAGTGTCCATCTTAACACAGCTGCTTCCCACTTAGAAGAACATACAAATGTGCTTGCCCTTTCCACAGAAACTAGGGGCCCATTAGCGTCATCAGGCAACTGGGGTTAGTTGGCTTCAAAGCCTGTTCCCAGCTCCCTGGGCACAACAAACTATGGTAAGGTCACTGTTCTGTAGGACTCAGCCTTTGGCCTGCCTTGATCTTGGTTTCACTGACCCTTGCTTTGGCACTCAGTCCTGATTCTGTCTTTGTGCTCAGGTCCTGTGGTTGCAATGTACCAACTGCCTTACAACATAAGAGGGCAGACCTTTTGCCTTGAGCCTCTTCACACTCTGCACTGATGGTGACATTTTTTAAAAATCACAAGTTGCTAGACCCCAAACTGTCATTCATCACTGTGGAAGCCTCTCCACCTCAGCCCCCTGCTACGGTGCTCACACTGAGGCTAGACAGAGCCTGGGAAACTCTCATTTCTGATTGTTTCACATTCTATCCTAGTAAGAGTGTTGGCTCCCCAGTGGACCTCTGTGTTTCTTTTTGGAAGCTCTTTCTCCTGGAAAACAGGTTGTTTCCTAAGGCTCCAGAATGCTGATGCTATCCCTTCTGCTCTTACCTTTGCCTGCTCCAAAATTTTCCACAGAAAATCATAGCTGATCTGATGTTACATCTGTTTTCTCAGGAAACAAGAAATATGTTTTGACTACAGGGTGAATGTGATTTTTTAAAAAGATTTGTATGTGTGCCTGTGCATGTGCAAGTGTGTGTGTGTGTGTGTGTGTGTGTGTGTGTGTGTGTGTGTGTATTAGAATCTTGGACTTTTGTGTTCTACCCTAAACTAGTCCAATTACCTGTGCAAACTCAAGTCCCTAACTGGGATTGCCATTTCTTATGGTGCCCCATTCATGCTGCTCACCTAATTCTCAGTTCAACTCCCACTGTTCTACCTCCCCTCCAGTCACCTTCCTCTCTTGTCTTTCCCTTCTCCAGCTTTCCTTTATGCTTCCCTTTATTCCCATCACATTATAAGCTCTTTGAGAGTGGGAGCCTACCTTCCTTTCTTCTACTTGTATCCCTAGTGCTTAGCATTGCTCCTGGCCCAAAGCAAGTGCTTAATAAAGTCCTTCACTCTCTATCTCAACTTAAAACTATAATTAAAAAAGAAAAATTCCCCATAGGTTTAAAAAGAATATCCACCCTTTTACAGAATATTAATAATGTTCCCATCTTGGTTTCTTTCTTTAACTTGTAAGAATTGTTCCCCTGTTGCATTTTTTTGAGACTGTCTGACTAATTTCAGTAAATGAGCCAAAATTCTCTCTCCTTCTCTATCCCAAGCAGACCTAATGTGGGGGATGGTTTTCCAAAGAATCACTTGCATTCCATGTGTTAGAACAGCACATTTGTGTGGAAAACATCCAAAATTTCCTGGCTGGGTCTGTAAAAGTGAATTTCAACCAGAGGTACTTAACAACAGAACTTCCTCTTCACATTGAAACAGGGATGTGTAAATAAAAAGTGCTGGATCCAGGATTAGGCCTCTGGGTTTCAGCCTAGCACCACTACCACCTCCCAAAAGGGACATCCATCACCTGATTGGCATAACTGAAATTGAGTGCCATCCCCAGTCCTCAGAAAGCTGTCTTGGGGTAGTAATGAAAAGCCTATTTATTCTGTCACAGGATCATAAAGGCAGAAGGGACTCTAGGGGTCAACTAGTCCAACCCTTTCTTTTAATGATGAGGAAACTGAGACTCAGAGGACACAAGTGACTTTACCAAGATCACACAGGTAGTAACAGAGTTGGGCATTTGAAATTAAGGCCTGTGATTCCAAATTCACACCCTTTCCCATGGACCATATTTGGTCCCTTCAATGCAGTTCAAGCATTTACCTGCATAAATGGAATTAAGACAAAAAGTCAACTACCCTTCCTTCCTAAAGATTATCATGTTGTGGAGGTACACCTAATACTTTCCTCAGAAAGTTAGTAAATCTCATTAACCTTTGATATGGGAAATAGACAAAACCCATGGCTACCCAAGCCCTGTTAACTGCTTTGAAACTCATTCCTTTTATGCAATGTGCTAGCTTCACATTCCTGGAGTTTCAAACAGTCTCAAAAGGGATTTACGTGATTGTCAGCAATGGACAAAAGGGTAAATTTGTACTTTCATCAGGGTGCAACGTGGTGTGATGTTAGTGTTTCTATATCTTGGTCATTCACAATGGTGGTTTTTTTTGTGGGGGTCCCCCTTTTTGGATTTCTGTAGTTGTACATGTTCTTCAGTCATCACCATGTTGCCTTGCTGGGCATCTGCTGGAGGTCACCTTTGCATTAAAGGGTTGTCTCATGAAGGCCATTCCAGCGGCATCATCTCTGGGCCTAGGGGGCAGTGCATATAAACATCTCACAGGATCTTTTGCCAAATGAAATAACTACATAAAAATGAGTTATTGAGGGAACCTAGTACCATAGGATGAATTGTGGGCTACTTTAAGTCTTCGGAAAAGGTGAATGTCTCAGATCATGTTTTCTATTTTTGCAGTAGGTGTTATGACTGAGCATCCCATCCATCCCTTCCTCTTCACCTGCCTTCCAATCCCTCCATTCCAAGGGCCTCTAAGGGAATGACAGCAATTCCAAGTTATAATTAGATTTTGTTTTGTTTTACTGTTTTTAAAGAGCATTGTCTTACTGGATGGCATCCTTCCTGTGTTCCTAAACCGCTCTTTCCTACCCTTTTGTTGTACCCTCTGGAACACCCAGTCTATTTTTAACAGACTACCCTTCATATTATACCTGTGCCCTCACTCACTTTGTATCTCTAAGAAGACTGAAGGAGATGAGATACCCCTGTATATAAGGAGGATTAAGGTAGATTGTCTTTCCACTTAAGAGAGTAATAATACTCCTTGGGGAGTAGCTTCTGCATTTTAAAGAAATGCAGATATAGAGACAGTGACTGAGATGGCTTGAGGGAACCTCTTCTTCTGTAAATATCCTCTCCCCTTGGCAAGTTGATGAACAGGATGTGGGTATAGAGGAGCAACAATATGTATATCAACAAAGAATCCCAACTGGGGTTCACACAGTGCCCGCAGAAAGCAACCCTCTCCCCCCCTTAGTCCTAGGCTAATTCGAGTCTACCCTGAGGGATTTATCTTATTTAGTCTAGGGGATTTTTTAAATTCACTTTTGGGTTATTCATCTTTATCTGTTTGCACTCTCTCTTATAAATCAGCTTCTAATTGGCTAATAAATATGATTACAGACTGACTAAACAGGTTTGTGATATCCTGGGCGGGAGAGAGGGGGAATCATTACTTTGTAATCTCCCAAGAGCTTTACCAGAGGCTGGATGTACCATTCAACCTTTCCCAGACTAACCAGTTTTCCCAACCTCTATCCACAACACTAGCATTGATTTCTTAGCAATGGTTAGAGGCCACCAATTTATTTTACAGAAAGGAATAAAAATGCAAAAAGTAGAGGAGCACAATTCATTAGATATTCAGTGGGTCAGCATCAGGCGCTTTTGACCACAGGAGCAAAAAAAAAATGGCTTTTCTGATTAGATTGCCATTCCTTTGCAGGTAGGAGACATTGACTCTAGAGAAGCCATTCAGAGGGATTACATTGTTATTACATCTTGGAGACAGAGGAGAAAGGCAATGTCTCTGAATGGTGCTTTCCTTCGCTCCTAAATCTGTCCCTATCAGCCCATCAAACACCCCCAGCAGCCTCAGCAACTGCAATCTAATCATTGGTCATCATTTCTTTAAAGAGAAGGACCAGGGGGATTACAAGATGCTTGGATGTCCAACATCTCTCCACATGACACCAAGACAGAAGATACCACATGAACACTGAACTCTGACTTTTTACTCCATCTCTCTGTCACCTTTCTCTTAGCATTCTCTTAGCAAAATCCTACGGTACTCTAGTTCCCCAATGTCAGTGACAGTGCATACTGGGGAAATATTTGCATATGGATATACTCATATATCTTGTAATTTATACATGTTGTTTTCTAGCAGTAGAATGTAAATGCCTTGACAGCAAGGGCTGTTTTGTTCTTGTCTTTGCATTCCCTCTGCCTAACTCATGTGTAACATCTAGTAGATTCTTAAAAAATTATAATTAAAGTAATAATTAGATAATAATTTCAACACAATACATAATAACTAATTAAATAATTAGAACGGTCAATTAATTGAATTGATCTTTACAACTCTAAGAGATAGGCAGGGCAAGTATTTTTAGCATTGTTTTATAAATCAGGAAAATTAAACTTTAAAGAAGTTAAATGACTTGCCCAAGTCTTACAGCTAGTAAGACAAGTATTCTCTAAGTGCTTGAATTTTGTTTTTCGGATCTCCTCCTCCACCAGAAAAAAATAGTTCAGTGTGTGCCTGAAAGAACTATAAAAAACTGCATTTAAATCCAAGCTCAACTCAACCCACAAAAAAATATTTCTCTATAAATAATCATTTGCTAGATTAGATTTATTTCAAATAGTACCTGATGCAAAAAACATTTTAAAATAAGAGACAATTAAAATGTAAAATAAGACAACTAGCAGAATGCAAAAGAACATCCTTCTTGCACAGCTCCATCTGAAATGATAGGCAGGCCTTATTGTCAAATGCTTTGTTTTTGGCAAGGAAAAATGGGTAAGGGAATTCCAGATAGAGATATTCTTTGGAAAACTAATTGCTTCCATTTCCCTGGGATTTCTGTTGGAAAAGCATAGACAAGTGAGCCCCAGTTATTTGCATCTGTGAGCTGGGTTCATAGGGTAAATGAAAACAGTGACCTAGACCCAAATATAAGAGTGGTCATTGAACTAACTACAGCAGCCTTGCAGGTAGGTACAAGACTAGCAGATATCAACATTTTACCAACCCAATGAAATTTCCCAAATCAATGCTTAATTTACCATGTCATAAATGCTTTTGAAAAATCCACCAGGTTGACTGTGAGGCATCATCAGCAACAAAAAGAATTTTTTAAAAACTATAGCATAACTGCTCTAAGCTATATTTTAAACACTTCATCTATCTATTGAATGTATTTCCTGTATCTGAACTATTGGTAAATTTCCCATTCTCTGTTTTGGGACTTTATAGACTGATGATTTAAAAAGGAAGTAGCTGTTAGGACATTTGACCCACCAACAACTAAGCTACAGAGGTCCCAGTTATAAACTCCAAGAGGACCCTGGGAAATTGTAGGAAACTATCCAAAAGATATTTATAGACCATGTATTAGTAGAGATAACTTTCCTTGCCTGTTGTGCATCTAAATGCTTAATTTCCATAATGTTATTTGGATGAACATCTGCTGTTTCCTGTGTAAGGAATAAATCTGTTCTGCTCTTGTTGGTTTATATTATATATTGGAAAAGTTTCTGATAGCCAGCTAACACAAAAAAATTACAAATGAAAACAAAGTTAAACAAATGAATTAGTGCTCGGGAGCCAGAGTGCTTCTGAGCACAAGATTGGCCCCATTGTGCTTCTGTGCTACTACAAGATGGCCAGAGCAGTTGCCATGGAGTTGGAGACCTAGCTGAGTGAGCTGGTTTAAACAACCAGCAGCTGCTTACTTAAGAAAGAAAGGACAATGGCTGCCCCAGCTCCAAATGCCCCTTTTCTCTGCTGAGGCCTGACCTGAAGATTGTTTTCTCCTTAGGTTTCCTTTTATTTATTTATTTTTAGGCATCAACTTTCCTTGAACTTTCTCCACTTATTTGTATTTCACTTGGCTGGACAGCGTTTCTCTTTCCTTCTTGCAGGAAATGTGTTTTCCCCTTAACAGTTCCTCAGGATTTCCATCTCCTGCCCCCTGCCTCCTGCCACATTTATTTGGACGGGGGAAAAAACAATCCAGAGCAAAGTAGCTGTACTCTTTCTTGTTAAACCACTGCTGGTTCATGCAAAGGCAGCTTAAGTCTAATGTTCAAGGTCATGTTGTACCCAATGAGTTGATTGGGCAAAGTTGTCTTTTCAGACATCACTTGCTAAAAGAAACATGTACTTGTGTTGGTGAAATACCATGATCTTAAAGGGTTACATGCCACAAACTGCATGTCCCTCAAGACGTGTTGGAGATATGAATACAACAGAATTGAGGAACAGGAAGACATTTAATTCTTTCAACAAGTAGTAGACAAAATTGTAAAGAAGGCTATCATTGTTTGTATGTGTGTGTAGAGATTTGCTCTGGCAAAACAAGCAAAAAAATGTTTTCATTCAGGGTTTTTTTTTTCTACAAGTATAAAGGCAGAACATTGCAGACTGCTGCATGTAAACCCTCAATACATTAGAGATAAAGTGTTTTCCAAATCTCCATATCTGTATAGCAGGCTCTATCATCCCTCCATTCTTTACTAGCTCCTTTGCTTGTGTTCTCAAGCACCCTCTCAGGCCTGAGGGCATTCATATTCTCTACCTCATTAAACCTACCCTCAGATGCTTCATTCTTACTAAGGTATAAATGAATGATAACAAAACTAAGAGTTATCTATTCTAGGAATATTTGCATTTTAAACTAAAGGGGAGAGGCATGAATGAATATATTATAGTTAGCAGTCGGTAAGGATTAGGAGAAATTTGGAAGGATTTAGAGGCAGAGATGAGTACTTCTTTGGTGGTTCTCCTGGAGCCAACCCTGAATATCGTCATTCATCCTTGCCTATTCATGTTTGACCCCCAATGGCTATTATATTACGTAGCCCAAACGAGCTTCCACTCTAAGTTGCCCTTCTCTACCACTGGCCTTCTTAGGGGCTAATGTGATTTGATCTGCGAAAACAAGATTGACTTTGAAAATGTGACCCACAATTCCAAAGACTAATGATGAAGCATGCTACCTATGTCCTGACATCAAGGCGGAGGATTCAGGCTGCAAAATAAGACTTTAAAAAAAATGACCAATGTGGGAATTTGGTTTGCTTGACTGTGCATATTTGTTACAAGGATTTTGTCTTTCTTTCTTTCTTTTCTTAATGGGCAGGGGAAGGCAGGAGGGAAAGAAAATATATTTTTCTTCATTAAAAATAAATAAATACAATTTAAAAAAGAAAATGTAGTCTTTGCTCATATGACATGGGCTGCAGATACAGCACCTGTGTGTTTTGATTCTTTTAGCTTTCTCCGTTCAGGTCTTTTCTAGAAATGTAGGCAAAATATTGTTGCTGATCCAACCCAAATTCTAATGTACTCCTTTGAATCCAAAAAATACAGTCCAACTCCTGACCCTCTTTTCTTACAAGGATTAAAAAACCATTCTTGATGTGTTAGTGCGATTATGCTAGGTTCCAAGGTCTTTCTGCTCTTTCCAGCTCTGAAGAACTTGGAAGGAGACAGAACTCTTACATGATATGTGTGACTGTTGAACGTTTTTATAAACTTGAAAGAACTTGTTTACAAATGACTTCTAGAGATTGTGGGGGGTGGGACTGGAGAGGGTGGTCAGTGGCAATGGTATCACAAACTCTGACAGAACACAGAGCTTGCTTGGAATTCAAAAAAGAGAAAGATCAACCAGTGTAACAGCAAGCAGTGTACAATTACTTGTATGTTGATAACCAAAAAAGGCAATGAAATCCTGTGTATGTGTTTTTACTGAAGAATTTGAGAAGTAAAAAAACTTCAGCAGCATTCTTTAGCCCTGACATCTGGGAATAATTAATTTTTTCAATGTTTTACAGCTCCAAGTCCAGGTTCATCACTACTGATGGTACAAGGTTTAAAAAACTTTACATTTTTAGGTCATTTCCCCAGAATGATCCCAATTTTGGTTTTATGTATAGAATTTCATTTGTAATAAATGCACTATTTTCAAAACATACAGTTATGACAATGGACATTTGTCATTTTTGGATTTCTTTAGCATGGCCTACTTCCTTTTTGGGTAGGAAGCTGATGCTAACCACACACATGCCTTCTACTGATAGTATGATGCTACAATAGTCAAAAAAAAAGAAATTTAAGACATCAAAATGTCATGAAATTTTTACTTTTAAAATACAAATATACATTCATAAATACATGTGTATATATGTATGTATATATACACGTGTGTCTGTGTGCGTGTAGAGATTTGCTCTGGCAAAACAAGCAAAAAAATGTTTTCATTCAGGGTTTTTTTTTTCTACAAGTATAAAGGCAGGACATTGGAGATTGCTTCATGTAAACCCTCAATACATTAAAGATAAAGTGTTTTCCAAATCTCCAGAACAATCTCTCAAAACCATTTGTAAACAAATTCTTTCAAGTTTACAAAAATGTTTAATAGCCATACATTCCATATACATGATCTCTCTCAATTCCTCAAAGCCATCTTTGAGGGAAACAATCACTTTGCAGAAGGATCCACCATCCCAGCACCACCACTGACTGCCAATGATTGGGGCCCAAGAGTTGCAGGAATGACTTGGTCCACCAGCTCTGCTTCCAGCTCCCCTGAAGATAGGACTTCTCAAATTGCCTCCACAGGCACAGCAGCCCTCACATTTTTAGTAACCACAGCTACTGAAGAACTGAAAAAGAAAGTTCTTGCCACCCAAATCCTTGGCATCATAAACAGGGTTTTAATCAATATAAATGACACTGAAGAAGCCATTGTTACCTGCGTTGTGCTAGCTAAAGGACCATGGGAATTTCCCATCTTATTTGCATCTAAAACCTCCTTTATATGGTGTTTCTCCCTTTTATAATGTGAGCTCCTTGAGAGCTAGGACTGACTTTCTTTTCTCTTTGTATCCCCTGGGCTTTAACTTTACCCATAGTAAATGAATGCTTTTTCAATCATTTGTTTAAAAAAACCCTGATGATTAATGTTTCCTATTTCATCTCCTTTACTGCAACTTTCAGAAGGAAAGAAAAACTATATCTACAAAGAACACATTATTGAGTTAAGGGGGAAAAAAATTGTAGCACCCCAGCTCAACTTCATCACTCTTGCCTTAGGTATGATAGAATTGAAACCCAGAAACTCCTCTGATTTGAGTTTCCTTAATATGGTATTTCAGAATAATGGTGAGCATCTTATATTCCATAGTGCCCAAACGCATGGCAGTTTTAAGGATTTTACAGCTTTTTTCAGAGACTGTATTTTGCAGTCCCCAGCTTTTTTTTCTTGAGTTCTGATGTGAAACAACATCAAGATCTCCCAGGCTTAGACTGATTCTATTTTCTCTCTCATGCTCTCTTTCTGCATTTCCACAGTGCCTATCTAGGCAAGTTGACAACTGCGTCAAATCTCCTTTGCTCTAAATTTCAGATTTCTCTGGACTGAAGACATGGAGTTGTCCCTTATGGTCAAAGATGTTGAGGTTGTTGATGAGTTGCTCTCTGTATGAATGGCATTTAAAAAAAATCAATCCAGACCAGCAGTCCTTTCCACAACAGCTTTCCACAATGTAAAAGATTATGCTCAGCTGTGGGTATATTATTGGGAGCTGCTGCTCATTACGGGGGCCATAAGTCCTGTCTATCTAAGTCAGGAGCTGAAAGTTGTACTACCTGCAGAAGTAGTATAGTATAGTCATTCAAGAGTTGGGCTTAAAGGCACGAGACCTGAAGTTAAATCCTGGCTTCACATATTTACTAGCTATGTGACTATGGACCAGTTATTTGATCCAACAAACATTTATTAAGCACCTATTATGTATGGGCTCTGTGCTTAGTACTGGGTAGACAAAACCAGAACAACCATTGACCATGAGATTATATTCTACTCCACTGGGGGATAATGATATAACGATGACAATGATGGTGATGATGATAGCTAGCATTTTTATGGTGCATTAAGGCTTGCGAAATACTTTATAAATATCATCTGATTTTATTCTCACAACAAACCTATTATTATTATCCCTATTTTACAGATGAAGAAACTGAGACAGAGGTGAAATTATTTGCCCAAGGTCACATAGCTAAGTAATATGTACACAGATAAATATATACTAAGTAATTTCAAGAATGAGCAAGTGCTAAGAACTGGCAGGAATGATAAAAGATTTTGGGTAGAAGATGGCACCTGAGCTGCACCTTTAAAGAAGCCATATATTGCTAAGAGGCAGTAATAAGGAGGGAGTGAATTCCAAGAAATAGTATGCATAAAGGTACAGAGATGGAAAATGGTACATAGAGCTTCAGAAACAGGTAGTAGGTGAGTTTGGGAGAATGTGTAATGTGTGAAGGGAAATAATATGGAAACCAGATTGTCTAGGGCAGCGGTTTTCAGCCTGTGGGTTATGTTCAATTTGTAACAATGAAAATACATCCTGCATATCAGATATTTACATTATGATTCATAACAGTAGCAAACTTACAGTTATGAAGTAGCAACAAAAATAATTTTATGGTTGGGAGTCAACACAACATGAGGAACTGCATTAAAGAGTAACGGCATTAGGAAGGTTGAGAACCACTGGTCTAGGGTTTTAAATGTCAGGCTATGGAACTATATTTAATCCCAGAGGTAACAGAAAGTCCTTGAAATTTTTTGAGTAGTAGAGGAAGGTGGTCAAACCTGGGCTTTAGGAATATCAATATGGCTGCTCTCTGGAGGGCAACTTTGGAAAAGGGAGAGACTGGAGAGAGGTAGACCAATTAGGAGACTGTTGGAATAGTGTGAGTAAGAGATATTCAAGGTCTGAGCTAAGGTATTCACTGACTGTGTGAGTGGAGAGCATAGGAAGGTTGACAAACATGTGATGGTTGAATTGACAAGACTTGATAATTGAATGGATATAAGGAAAGGGGAAAACTGAAGATGACACCACCTGGAAAGGAGGACCTCAAGCAAAAATAAGGAAGTTTGGAAGAAGGATGGGTTTGGGGAGAAAGAAATTGAGTTAAACATGTTGAGTTTTTCATGTCAATGGAGATGTTGATGTGGAGACGTTCCACAGCAAAAAGACAACACGGGACTAGAATTCAAGAGAGAAATCAGATAACCACTCTGAACCTCGGTATCTCTTAACTGTAAAATGGAAGTAATAATGCCACCAGGTTCCAAGGAAAGCACTTCACAAATCTTGAAGCACTGTAGAAATGAATTATTATTAGGTCGCACCACCTAGGATTTGCTTCTGCTCTGTGGGAACCATAACAAGGCCTACAGAACTGTGTTTATGAATAAAACCACTTGATATTGGTGCTCATTCCTATTTGTTGTTACTATTCTTTCAACTCTTTAAATTTATTGGTTTCTAGTTACTTTGGGGCTCTTTTTATACCTGGCCTTTCATTTTTTGTCTTCCCAGTTGTCTCACATCCAGCTTTCCTGATTCCTAAAATCTGTGCCTGATATTGCTGCCTACTTGTCTCTTCAGTTAACAACTCTAGACCACCATGTTATTCTTGTACCATTCACAAACAGAGTAAGGCATCTGACAAACAATCATTGAATGAATGTATGATGGAGAGCCTGCCCTGAACTTCCTGACAGCTGAGCATAAATACAATGGCTGCCTGCTTGCTTGCCTTTAGCATATCAGACTTTTTCGTTTTTAGTGCCTTCCCGAGATCTATGACACTTAGCCACCGATGCCCCAGAACTGACCTTTGGCTTGAAATTGTGGTCACTGTTTGCTTGTCATTTCGTTACACTTATCTCCAGTGTCTATGTTTAGAATAAACCACTGCATTTCAGACTGCTACATGCTTAGTTGATCTGTCTTTGTCTATAGTTTCCCATCTTGGACAGACACATTCAAAGTTATATTTCAATAAGTCTTTATAGTGTTTCTTTCAACCTCCTTGCTGGCAACATCCCCATTTGGCTCTCCAAAGGGCAACTGATTAGTAGCTGCTGACATCTATCTTTAGCACATGTCATACCCAAGTGAGCTGTGTTCCAGTGAACATCATTCCAAGGGTAGCAAAGTGCCAGCATTATACTGGACCTTGTTTTAGCATCTTAGAAACAGGGTATGGAACTGTAATTTCATTCATATAGGAAATGGCTTGGTGAGGAAAACTTCTAATAATGTAGTTCTTCACCATTTTCATAACTTATTCTTAGAGAATTGTCTAGTGCATTGAGAGGTTAAAGTGTCATACAACCAGGATGCATCAGAGACGGACTTGAAACCAGGTTTTCCTAACTTCAAGGATGCCTTTCTAGTCACTATACCATGTATATATATCCTCTTTGGTTATCTAATATTTTATACACATATGTAATTATAAATTAGAATTATATTGTTGTCTCATTTCCAAGCATTCCTGACTCCTAACATCTGTACTTGTATATAATGTAAATTATAAAATATATAATTATATTACAAACATTCTTGGTAAACTGATGAAGCTATTAATACCAGAGGTAATATCTATGGCAGATCCAAATCTCAGAGCCACATCAGTTACTTATCTTGTATTTATTGAGCCCTGTACAGGGCATTATAGAGTAAGGAATACAGTAGATGTGAAAAGCAAGCAATGTTTAGGAGTTGAGCGTGGAACATCATTCAAAAAACACTGATTAACTGTCTACTATGTGTCAGTATCGATAACAACAAGAAGACAACAACACAATAATCCCTTCCCTCAAGTAGCTTACATTCTATTAGAATGCTACAACATGCATTTTAAAATACACTTATTTCCATAAGTGACCTAACCAGGATACTTTCACTTCCCCTATTCTGGACAGTCTCAAGTTTGCATGAGCATTCTGGGCTTCATTGTCAACCTTATTGATTCATATTGAGTTTGTAACTCAGTAAAGTCCACTTAGGTCTTTTTCACATAAAATACTATCTAGCCCTGTCTCCCCTATCATTTGCACAGTTGATTTTTTAAATTTTATTTTTTAAAATAATTTGCAGGATTATATATTTACCTCTATTATCAGATTCTGCATATTATGTGTACAACTGCAGATTCTTATCAGATTCTGTGTATTATCACTTACTGATCAAAGAGATCTTTCTAAATCCCAATTTCGTCATGTGATATAATATCTTGCTAGTTTCTGTTATATATAAATTTGATAAATATGTCTAAATAAATATTGATTTAAAAATATTGAAAATAACAGGGCCAATGACAGAGTGCAAAACAGTGGAGTCCTGTTCCCAGGTTATCATGAATCCTTTGATCACCATTCTTTGGGTTTAGACAATGGACTAGTTTAATTTAACTGTATTAACATCCAGATTACCATCTCTTCCCTCTTTACCACAAGGATATCATGCAAGATAGAATTAATTTCAACTCAACACACATATATTAAGCAATTGCATATATGCAAGGCAAACTTTTAGAATTCCACCCCCCAAAAAAAGTATAAAGGGACAGTAAGGGAGAATGGATTTTTTTAAAAGAGATATTTCAACTAAATTAATTGAAATGTACCAAGCACTATGCTAAGAGCTGGGGATACAATTAATACAAACAAAGATAGTCTCTACCCTCAAGGAGCTTATAATCTAAAGAGGGATACAACACACAGAGTCAGGAAAGGGAGGGGAGAGGGTGAAACACAAGAGGACATCTTTGAGTTGAAATAAGGTGGGGCAGCAGATGCAAAGTGAAATGAATTGAGTCCAGTTTCTGCCTTCTATAAAGGAAGGCATTGGGAGGAGTTTAGCTGTCCATCCTCCAACCCTCCAATCAGAGGATAGGTGCCTTCAGTCAGTTTAGTTAGCAGCTTGATGCTAAACTTAGAAATGATGAACTTCTCCTTGGAGAGAGGAATCTTGCTCTCTGGAGTTGAAACTAGGCAGAGCAGCAGAAGCAAAGTGGAGAGAAACACTCCATATTGAAACAGGTGGTCATTATTTCTTATGGAAGTTTAACTGATGTTAAGCAATAGCCACATCCAGAGTCTAGAAATCACATCAGGCCAAAAATGAACTTCTTGCTAAGCACAGAAATAGGGAAGCCACAAGCAACCCTAGTTTAGTATATAAACTCATTCACGAAGTATTATAGGGGTGAATGATCAAAAAATATGAGTAATATTGCCTGTCAAAATTGTGATAAGTTTTGAAGGAAAAGAGTGTGCAAAAGGCTTGCCAGGAGATTTAATTAAGCTAGGTGATCCCAGGAGCATTTAAAGATGAGATTAGAAGAAGAGTGACAAACTGATGAGAAATTAAGCAGATATATCAGCATTTCTATGACAAACTCTTTTCATGATGGCAATGGAACCACCAACTTTGGTTTCCAGTATCTCAATCCCAGCATAATGTTTAAGAAAATGAAAATGGCACTAAGTAAGACAAGGGTGGAAAGCACAGCAAAGCAATGTCTCAGAGCTAAAAGGAACCTCAAAAGCCTTCCAGCCCTAACTTTATCTTTAAAAAAAAACAAACTCAAAACCTGAAAAGTAGTTATCCAACATTTACCCATATACCTCCACTGAAGGGGAATCTATTACCTCCTAATGTAACCCACTGCACTTTGGGATAGCTCTGTTCATTAGGAATTTTTCTTTCTATCAAGTTAAAAATGGACATATTTTCAACTTAGAGTCATAGGATCCTAGAATTGAAACTGGAAACAACCTTGAATTTTACTGTTTTTAATTTATCTATTCTATGTACTATACTGACCAGTAGAAAGTGAATTCTTTGTGGTCTTTGTAAGTACACCAGCAGTTTTCCAACTTTCTAAATTCAGGGCACAGTATTTTTCATTGCTAAGATAAAACCTGGCACGTAGAAAAGTTGGAAGATGGCCCATAGAAGGCAACTGCAAATGTAAGTTCATAATTTGGGAGAAACCTGTACATTCATATGTAGTTGCTAATGTTATGCTCTATACATTCCTGGCATTCCTGGTAGAAATTTAGAATTAGGACACACCCTTTGCATACCTCTAATGTACATAGATAAGTAAATACAAATTATATGCAAAGTAAGTAATAAGTAATTTTTTTATGCACTCCAAGCACTAAAGGGGAATGGGGAAGGGGGCGAGGGATCAAGATAAACTTCACATAGAAGGTGGCACTTGGAAGCTTTGAAGTGGAATTTAGGGATCTTTTTAAATATACCCATCTTGCTTGGGCTGATTTTTCCTGCAGTATTTTAGGTATAGCATCCTACATAAGTTCTTTGAAATCTGCTTTGATATATCCAGATCCAAGGTTCACATTAGACTATGCCTAGATCTCTCCTTTTTATCTATCACAAGTTCAAATATGGAATAATCACTTCTTCCCAAGGTTCTCATCATTTCTATTTTGTCACCCAGATCCTCCAGATTTGGGTCCAATAGAGCAGTTCCTTTTATCACTTCCTCCACAATTCAAAGAGTACAGCATTTTAAAAAAGTAAGTGTACTGAGAATAAGTTTGTTGCCTTGACATAACTGACTCCATTTTTATCTGGTTGGCATTTTGCAATAAAGTTTTTTTGATGTTTGTTTTTCACAACTTGTTTTTCAATATGAAGATAAGCCAATGTATGGTATGAGTTGGTAAAAAAAAAAAAATGTGTGTGGTCATAAGCATATAGGACCCTTGGATACAGCAGAGCATCAATGGGAAAATTTGGTAAACAACCAACCTCATCATTAGTTGTCATTTTATTAGTAAACAAATTGGGTCACTGGGTACCAATCAGAACTTGAATAGAAACAGCTAGTGCCCAGAGATAAAATTATAAGAAATCCATCAGAATCCTTCACACTTATCTAGCTCTTGAGTCACGACTGAGACTGGCTCCTGAATTCTCCCTGGACCTGTGATTCAAGGAATGCCTCAAATTCACTTGAGGGCAATGTTGATTGACTGAGTGTGAAATACACATGGGAGCATTAAGAAATCAGATTAGTGGTTTGTTACTAGTGGGTATATGTTGGTATTGTCTAATGGATGCAAACTAATGTTTGAATGCATTTGACTAATAACATTGGATTGCTAGCATTGAAAAGTGTAAGTCTAATTAGTGTTTCTGTCACACTAGCTAGAATAAGTAATGGTAAATCAGTTTTGTACAGTGCACCATGCATTACAGATACTAGGATGAAATAAGTGGAAAGTCTACAGTTTCAAATGCCACAAGGAGGTCAAGGAGGAAGAAGGTATTAAAAAGGTTAATGCATCTGGCAATAAGGAAGAAATTAATGATGTAGGAGAGAACTTTCAGAAAGAGTCATGGGTGTCATGTCATAAGACATTTTTGAAAGCAGTTAAAAAGTGAGTGAACAGTATAGAAATGAAGGTAGGAACTATTGAAGTACATTTCCTGAATTATGAGGTGGTGCAGTATCATGGAAGGAGAACTTAACCTGACTCTAACACTTGTGTATCTTGGCCTCACCAACATTGTTTCATCATCTGAAAAATGGGAATAACAAAACTTGTATCCATCCTCCACAGTCCTAACATAATTTGTCCATTTTTGGTTAAGAAATGACCATTCTAAGGTTATGCCAGTGAAACACAAACTGTGATAGGTCCTATCAAGCTTGAAAAGCTTTAAGTACATCCTAATGTTGAATGTGCATCTTTTGACTAAGGACCAGGTGTGCTAAGAAGAAGCACATCACCAGAAGGTTGGACAGCAAGTAATGAATTTATTTTCTTGGCCACAACAGCTCATAGATACATCTACTAAGCTGTGAAAGGGTTTAATCCTTGTTGGTGGATAAGATCACAAATCTCTGGAAGAGTTAGTATCTTATTTTAATTTTCGTATCATGAGCTCAATATGAGTCAATGGTGGGATAGCTACAGTAGCCAAGAACAGTAAAGCCCAATCCTGGGCAACATTAATTCTAAACTTCTACCAGGACATGGGAAGTGATAGTCTTGCTGAACCTGGCCCTTGTCACAAATCACAAATTTCAGATTTATTAGACCTGAAGAAGACTTTAGAGTTCATTTGATCCAACTTTCCCATATTTTAAAAATTCTAAACAGAACAAAACAACAAATGAATTGAACATGTCCATATACATTGTAAAACAGAGGAATGTTATACATGAAAACTATGTGTCTCATTTATGCAAAGCTTGCTTTACTTTTTAAAATATATATTAAGTTCAACACATAACTTTCAAAGTTGTCATATTTTTCTGCAATTCATTCTGTTCTCTTTTCTTTTTGGAACCCTATCTCTATGCCTCCTTTCCATGCCACCTCCCCTTCAATTGAAATGAAAAGAAAAACCATTGAAACAAATATACTGAGTCAAACAAAACAAAACAAATTTTCACATTGGTCATATAAAAAAATTTGTTTCCTTCTGCTTCTTCAGGCCATTACCTCCCTCACTCTTCATCATCTATACTCTGGAATCATGGATGTTCACCACAATGATCAATAGTTCTTTGGTCTTTCAAATCAGACACCTCATTTCAGAGATGAGGAACCTGAGGGCCATAAAGATAAAGTGATTTGCCCCAGGTCACACACAGTAAGTCACACAGCTATGATTTGAACCCAAATGCTCTGACTTTTCCCAAGAGGCCACCAGCATGTAAAATGTGAGATCCCCAAATAAACTCATATTATCTTCTAAAAAAAAATCCATCCTTCTCTCTATCATACCATGCTGCCTCCCTATCAATTACTGGGCATTATTGTTGCCGTTGTTAACAGTGCAACTTTTGTTGTCAATGCATTCTTTCCTGAATTCTTTCTATGTCTGTTTGCAATGCTACAAAAATCATGTTCTCTTTATCAGTGAAGTCTAAAGCATGCTAAGATTCCAGGAGTGTGTAATGGATGATATAATTCATTAGCTTGCCCAGATGCACTTTGGGGGACAGTTTAATAGTCATTGGAGTTTGATGGAATCCTGATAACACTTACAATGTAAGCTTCCTGAAGGTACGGACTGATTCATTTTTTGTCTTTGTATGTATAAATGCTTATTGGTTGATTGATAACTACCATAGTTGACTTTCTTGACTGTTCTTAAAGATCAGAGTTCTTTTAAGTCATCAGGTTAACACTTATTTGATTATTCACTGTGTATTTGGCATCATATTATTACTTCAAAGTATTAATAACAATAGCTAATATTTATATAGTTCTTACTATGTGCCAGGCACTGTGCTAACCACCACACAATTGTTATTTCATTTGATCCTGAGAACAACCCTAGGAAGTTGGTGCTATTATTATCCCCATTTTACAGATGAGGAAACTGGGATAGACAGTAAGTTGCCCCGGGTCACAAAACTGATTAGTGTCTGAGGCTAGATTTGAACTCAGGTCTTCTTGACTACAGGTCTGGTGTTCTAGCCACTGTACTATCTAGTTTCTAGGACTCCATAGATGCATCTTGAAACTTCTTCCTAAACATCCAGAAGTCTGAGCTCATTGAGAAATCTGGAGTTGGAGAAGCTCTTGACACCAAAAAAGTCTGTTGAATGTGAACCAGATGAATGGCCATTATTCAGCCTGGGTTCAAGCAAGGTTGTATGCAGGCAGGGCGGGCAGAAGCAGTGCTAATAATTCAGGCCTGTGCCACTCCATCTTCAGAACCCCAGAGGAAAGTGAAAAGTCCAAATATCCTTCAAATCAGTAGAACAAGAATCTTTGAAATCTTGATCCTTTCAGTCTTGATAGAATGAATGAGCAATTTTCGTGCTGAGTTGATCCTGCCTTCATATTTGTGTGAACTCATTAGAGAAGCAGCTGCATTCCATCCTATTGACTCTAGTTCCTGTGCCAGTATTCCTAGACAAAGGATATAGCAGAGTTGGGGCAAGACCTCTCCTCTTGGTCATCAAAATTCCAGAGGAGAACTTCTTCCCACATAACACATGCCAAAGTCAGTGTAAGCATAGAGCTTGAAATACAGAGGTCTTATCTGACAACCTCTACATTCTTATGAAATGCCTGGGGCTGGCTACATTCCTTATTGGGGGAAAAGAAAGAGTCTCAGCATTTTTTCAGGTGGGTCATCTGCAGTTCTTCCAGGTCCTAAATTGGGCTAGCCCTCTTAATCTAGAGAGTGATGGGAAGACAAAAGTGTCTTACAATGGTTGTTTATGATCTGAAGTTCCAATCTGTGTACTATGGGATAACAATGAGATGTGGCATTACTGGGGAAGCATGTCTTTTCTGTAATGTTATATTCCAATATGAAAAAAAAATCTATAATGTTTCTACAGCCTGTAGGACAAAAGGTCTGAATCTATTTTGTGTCATGGACCCCTCCCTCTTTGGTAGTCTGGAGGAAGAGGAAGAGGAAAAGGAGGAAGAGAAGAAAAAGGAGAAGAAACAGCTAATTAGTATTTCTGTAACACTTTAAAATTTGCAAAGCACTTTACAAGTATTTTCTCATTTGATCCTTATAACAGTCCTGAGAGATAGGCAATATTATTATCCCCATTTTATAGCTGAGGAAACAGGCAAATAGAAGTTAAATAACTTTGCCAGAGTCACACAGCTAGTTAAGCATCTGAGGCAGGATTTAAATGTAAGTCTTCCTGATTCCCCTTTCAGTATTATACCTGCTTAGCTGCTAGTAACTGATATACCCTATAGATCTTTTCTTAGAATAAATTTTTTAAAATTCATAATTGAAGGAAATGCCAAATTTCAGCTAGAAGGTAGTAAAAATAAAGACAATTTGTTTCTCAGATTTCCCAAGATCTATCTCCATATATCTATATATCCCTTAGGGGTTTGTGGACCCCAGGTTAAGAACTCTAGGGCCTGTGTTGTTTCAGCTAGATTTTTTAAAACAAAAGTAATCCTGTATCACTCCTAAGTTCGCAGTGCCTAGATGAGGTATTAGGTAGAGGAAGAGAAGGGAATCTTCTTGTCCTTTCATTCCTTCATAACATACATAATATTTTTAAATTCAATTTTATTTTCAAGTCTGCATGATCTCCATCCCACCTCCCCCTCCACTACTGAGAAAACAAGAAAAACCAAACCCATTACACATACATAGTCGAGAAAAACAAATTCTCACATTTACCATGTCCAAAAGGAGAAGAGGAAAGGAAAGGAGAGGAAAGAAAAGGAAAAAGAAGAGAAAAAGAGAAGAGTGGAAAGGAGAGGGGAGGAGTAGAGAGGAGAGAAGAGGGGAGGGGAGGGAAGAGGAAGGGAGAGAAGATGAAAAAGGAAAAAAAAAAAGCCTAAGCTTCAGTCTGTAATGAGTCCATCCCTCTTTATCTGGAGGTGGACAGCATATTTCATCATGAGATCTCTGGAGTTGTGGTTGGCAATAACACAACATAATCTTAGCATTTGAAATAATATGAAAGAACTTTTTTTAATTTTAAGAAGAAATTTTGTGACTCTTAGAGCTATACTGATGTCTGAGAGGACTCTTACCTCACTTTAACAACATAAGTGACACACGATTCTGATCAATTAGAGGCCATTTATTGGCTCTACTGTTTCACGTGAGAACAAATCAAAGTTTCCCTATCCCAAATGCTGCTCAAAAATGGCTCGGAATCCTTAGGGTCATTGTTAGGAGAGCACTGCATACTTGGAGGCAGCTGATGACATAGTGGATAGAGTTGAATTCAGCCTCAGACACTGACTAGTTGAGTAACCCTGGGCAAGTCACTTCATCTCTGTTTACTTCAGTTACCTTAACTGTAAAATGGGGACAATAATAGTATCTACCTCATAGGCTTATTGCGAGGATAAAAATGAGATAATATTTGTAAAGTACTTTACAGACTTTAAAGCACTGCATAAATGCTAGCAATCATTATTACTTTAACCACTCAGTGACCCAAGCAACTCTATAAGACTGTAAGTTGCCTGCATAATTGCAATGAGCTGGGAAAAAAACATTGCTGCTGAATTCAGGGAACATGGAGTTTGTGAAAGGGATAAATGTGAAATAAGGCTAGAAGGCTGGAAGGCGATAGATGGGTACATCTCTTTAAAAACATAAGATCAGCTAGTGGCACAGTGGAGAGTGTTGGGTCTGGAGTCCAGAAGACCTGAGTTCAAACAGACTCAGAACCTTACCAGCTGGGAGAACCTGGGCAAGTAACTTAACCCCTGTTTCATCAACTGTAAAATAGGAATAATAGTATCAACTACTTCATAGGGTTGCCGGTTGTTTTTCTTCTTTAATGTAACCTTTAAGTTTGTAGTAGATAAGGACTATCAGCATTAATACAGGTCATTTAGAAGTGAAATAACCACTATTTGTCAGCCTCCTTATAACAAGGTACCCTATGCATTTTGTTGTCATAAAGTGCTACATTAAATTAAGTAAGCTAAAGCAATTTAATTCATCAAATACTTATTAAGCAAAATACTTACTATATGTGAGACAGTGTTGGGTACTGGAGAGACAAAGATTAAAAAAAAAAACTACGTAGTTCCTGCCTTCAAAGGATTTCCAGTCTATTAAATAGAAACATGATTTGTGAATCCTCTCAGCCACTAGAGCCTTTTCTCACACTACCTTCTGTTCACTCCATATGGATTTTGTACAAATCTAGTTGCTTACATATTGTCTCTTTCATTAGAATGCACATTCCTTGAGTTTTTTTGCTTTTCTCTGTATTCCCAGGGCTTAGAACAATGTCTAGAACATAGTAAACATTTAATAAATGCTGGCTGACTGACAGATAAATGTAAAGAGAGGCTTAGCATGTAATGAGGATAGTCCTTGTGTGGCTCAAGGGAGGCAGAACAGATAATCTCTAGCCTTTTTTTCCTTCCACTCTTCTTCAAGGGAGACATTCATTATGACCAGGACAGGAAGCAAGAGATTGGGGCTGGAGACCACTGTGGTCTCCTCAGAGAGAGGGAGTACAGTGCTTGAATTACATCTATTATATTTTTATTATATCTATTTATTATTTAATAATTATTATTATTATATGTACTTGCTCCCTTAAATATTTTAAATCTAGTGGATATGATCAGGTTCAGTCTTATTTCTAGTCATTGTGTCATTCTTATTGGGGGAAAGAGAGACTCCCAAAACTTGACCCCCTTTCCCACCAAACACCAGTTCTACAATGAATACACATAGCAAACAGCAAAGAAACCCATCTATCCAAATCATAACAAAACAGAAATCAGAGAAGGTATACATAGGAAAATATATACTGGATAATACAGAGTGAAGGTGTCTTCCCATTGGGAATGAAGTAACTCATCCTAACCAAGAGAAAGAGTCCAAGATCTCATCCAAGGGGAAACTCCCTGAAGTCTGTTGTGTAGCAATCTGGGGACAGGGACTGAAGACTGCCATTTCCTCTCATGTCTTCCCAGTTTTTTTTTTCAGCAACCTGACATGGGGTTGGCCTTTTACATCTTTCTTCTTGAAGGTGGAAGCCAGAAACACCCAAAGTGACTCATAACATGAAGAACATTGGCAAAGGCTAGAGTTCTCTCACCAGTTCCACGCCCCACCCCTCACACAGGGCAGAACATTCATCTCTACCAATAAGGAGAGTTCCATACCAATGGGCTTTGAGGCAAGGATAATATAAGTATGACCCAAGGTAGAATGTGATAAAGAAAAAGGAAAGATGCAGACAGTGCACTATAAGAAAGCTTAAGAAACGATATAGGACTTTTTGTTGTGAATCAATGGGAAAGGAATCAGGGAAAGAAAACTCTGGGGAGGATGTAACATCTAAGCTGAAAAGGAAGAGAAGGACTTCAACAAAACTACGTACCAGGCATTCTGCTAAGTGATTTTACAAATATTACCCTCCTTTTACAACTGGGAAAACTGAGGCAAATAGATTTTTAAGTAACTTGTACTGCCTTGTAAAAATGTGTTATATGTAAGAGGGACTAGCCATGTGAATTCTTGAAGTAAGAGAATGTCAATGAAGATCCAAGAACAACTGTGGTCCAGTGTTGCCTATTAGGGTGTCTGAAGGAGAGTGATGTGAAATAAGGCTAGAACAGTAGGTCTTAGAGCCACACCCTAGATAGTTTTAAATGGCAAGATGTCTTAAGTAAGTGACATCATACTGCAATGGAAAGAGTACTGAATTTGGGGCAAAAGGACCAAGGTTCAGATGCCTGTTTTGGCACTAACTAGTTATGAAATATTGGCCTAGTTCTCTGTGAGCCTCATTTTTTCTTAATCTATACACTGAGGAGCTGAACTAGATTAAAAAAAAAAACTCTTAAGCAAGTGTCCACAGACTCTCCAACAAGTCCATAGATAGATTTCAGGAGTATATCAACTTGGATTAGAAAAAAAATTACATCTTAATTTGTACTAGTCTTTGGTTTCCTTTGTAATTCTATGTATTTTTATTTACTCATGTAAAAACACTCTTCTGAGAAGGGGACCTTAGGCTTCACCAGACTACCAAAGGAGTCCACCATACAAAAAAGGGTTAAGCAACCCTACTACAGGCACTAGAGTGGAATCTTCCAGCTATGAATCTATAATCTTGTAAGATTCTTTCTAGTACTAATTCTATGGTCTTGAAATCCCAGATAGTTTTTTTTCAATTCCCTTAGGCAATAGGGAGCCACTAATGATTTTTGAGCAAGGAAGAGATATAAACAGACCTCTGAACTATAAAGGTCAATTTAACAATTGTGAAGGAAACATTGTAATGGGGAGAGGGTTAAAGTAGGAAGGCTAGTTAAAAAGTTATTGCAGACTAATGTGAAAATATGTTTACTGTGAATGTATATATATATATATATATATATATATATATATAGCCTGTATCAGATTGCACACCATCTTGGGGTGGGGGCAGGGGGAGGGATAGGGAGAAAATTTAGACCTCCAAGTCTTATGGAAATGAATGGCGAAAACTATAAGTAATTTTTTTTTAAGTCTATTGCAGTAATTCAAGTGAGAAAAGACAGAGTGAACTAGAGTAACAAAAGAAGAGGGAAGTGACAAGACAGAATGCTACCTAACCTTTACTTTCCTTCAGGTCTAGCACAATGCATACAGTAGGCACTTAATAAACATATGTTGAGTTCATTGATTTGAACTGAGGTTGTAAGAAATGACAAGATTTGACTCAGTCTAGTCAAGACTCAATCTCATCAATTAGCTACTGAATGATGGAGAATTGATTTAATATAGCACCATTTTAAGAATTGCCTAGAGTGAGTGTGCTAGGAGTTTGTTTCTGGGATCCAGAAGTCATTTTCTCGTTTATTATGTTTATAATGAGTGTGAATAAATATGAAGTTACCACAAGGCAACAATGAGCTAAATAGTTGAAGAAATGTTAAATGCCAAATGCTACCACAGAATGCCTTAAACAATTCCAAGAATTAAAACCAAAGCTAAGCATAGACCTGTTTTGTTTTTCCTGTTGTTCAGTCATTTCAGTCATGTCTGACTCTACATGACTCTTTGGGGTTTTCTTGCAAAGTTGCTGAAGTGGTTTGTCATTTCCTTCTCCAGATCATTTTATGGATGAGGAAACTGAGGTGAACAAGTGTTAAGCGACTTGCCCAGGATCATTACAGCTAGTATCTGAGACCATATTTCAACGAAAATGAGTCTTCTTGACTCCAGGCCTGGTATTCTAGCCACTGTACCACTTAGCCACCCTTGTTTTACATTTTAGTTGCATTTTAAATTTTAGAAGTAGAGAATCAGAAGTAAAAAGCCATGATAACTTTTAACTGGATAGTTAGCCAAGGTATATTTTGGTATTATATTGAATGAACCTCAAGAAATATACTCTCTGAAATTCACCATCCAAATTCACGTGAATTTTTTTTTTGGATAAAATGACTTAAAATACATTTATATCGTATATTATGGTTACACATACTATTCATATATATGTTTATACATACACATATATACATGCATACACATACACACACGCAGTCATCCAATTGTTGAGTTACACCTATTTTACTTTCTCGAATTCTGTCAACTAAGGGAGCAAAAGATTGGGAGAGATTGGTATGATAGGGAAAGTACTCGATTTAGAATCAGAATACCCAGGTTTGTACCCTGCCTTTACTATTTCTTCCCTGTGTGGCCTTAGGCAAATAATAACCTCTCTTGGCCTCACTTTGTTCATCTGTAAATGATATGATTAAACTAAAAGAACTAAGATACTAGTTCTACTTCTAAATCTCATGTTCTTAAATGCAAGAGGTTTAGAATAACGGAAGGACTACCTTTACGCCTTTTTCTGTCTTTTATGTAACTCTTTCATAGAGTTCATTAGAGGGCTCTGTGGTGTGACAGCAGTCCTTCTCCTAGGACTCAGTGGCAATAGAATTTCTCTAAGAGTCCATAGTAAACCTTGGTTTGGTCCTAGGATCCCTTGTATGGGCTCTTTAGTTCCTTTCCAAACTCCATTTCAAACAAAGCAGGCTAACCTTCCATTTGCATTACTTACTCTCTCAACTGAGAAAGCATTTATTAAATTGAGAATCCAATAAGTTGGATGGAAAGTTTTCCTTTAATATAAATAATAGCTAATGTTTATATATTTCTTTAAGATGTACAGAGACTTTTAAGTGCATCATTTGTTTTAATTCATCATCACAATAACCCTTTGAGGCAGGTGCTACTATCCCCATTTTATAGATGAAGAAATTGAGTTGATAAAAATTAAGATATTTGTTCAGGGTTACATAATGGATAAATATCTGGGGCAAGGTTGAATTTGACTTCTCTTCTTGACTCCAAGTCTAATACCCTATCCACCTAAGTGCCTAGTAAGTCAAAAAGGAAGGAAATAGATCAGGCAAGGGAAAGAGACAACTTTTACTACCTTTTATTTTAAGTTTCTCTGATTTCTATACATATTTGTTCAGGAAAAAGAAAAGTTCTAGAGAGTTCTTTAGATTAGTATTCTCATTTTTGTCTTCTATCATCATTCATTATCAGTTAATAACTTTAAATTGACTTTTCCTTGCCTTTCAACACTTGGCAACTTATTCCTTTGAATTTAGTTCCCATTCCATTGAGTGGAGAGTTTGTTTTGGGGGGATTAAACATTGTATTATTATTTCTAAGGGTATTATATTATTTTAATAGATTATATTGATATATTGGTTTTACATCAACAAAATTCCCCCTTGTAACTTCCTCTCCTCCTAGCAGGGAGATATTCTTTAAAATAAAGAATTTTTTTTGCAGGATGTGGTCTTGAATGCTTATATTACCTGCTACTAGGTAAGACTGAGGCTGGTAGATTGCTTGAGTTCAAGAGTTCTGAGCTATAGTAGGACTAAAGCTCATCAAGTGTCTGCACTATGTCTAGGGGTACCTAAGTAGCGGTGAACCAATGCAGGAAAATGGAGCAGGTCAAGATTTCTGTGCCAACCAGTGGTGGAGTTGGGTTGATGAATGGACACTACATGTCCAACCTAGGCTAGGTAGGAAGCCAGTAGGAAAAAGGGAAAGAGAGAGAGAGAGAGAGAGAGAGAAAGAGAGAGAGAGAGAGAGAGAGAGAGAGAGAGAGAGAGAGAGAGAGAGAGAATAATGTGTCTAGTATTGAACACATCAGAAAAATCTGATGTTCTAGGCAATGTTCCATCCACAGCCTGACTTCTGCAGAAGAACAGAACGAGGGAAAGTACCTTTTTGTGTCTCTTCTTTGGGGTCAAATGTTTTTTGTAACATTTTTAAAAAATCATTATTTCTAAGGAGAATGCATTTTTGGTGAGTTTTTGGGTAATGGAACTACAAAAGGCAAGGTTCCATGGTGGCAAAAAGGAGGAAACCTGTAACCAGGAGACATGGATTCTGTTCCAGGCCTTACTGCTAATCAGCTAGGTGATGTTGATCAAAAGCTTAGCCTCTCTAGCCTCATCTCTATAAAGAGGAGCTTGAACTAGATCTCTAAGGCCACTTCTAGCTATGTAATTCTCTGCTTTTGATGTATTTAGTCTGACAAGTCCATTTGCGGAAAATATGGCTGTGCAAAAAATCTTTAGAGATGGTTCTATTGTGCTCAGAACCCTTGAGCAACTGCAGGCTCATCACCCTGAACAACTGAGCCTCCCACCAAAGGAGGATAGATTGCACCTTTCATTGGCTTTGTGATGAAGATGAGAGACCCACATTATGAACATATTCTGCAAGGTAATCAGGGACCACCCTAACCTGATGTTGGTGCTCTGGTAGGGCCGCTTGTCTGTGCTTCATCAGGGATGGTTATTGTTGAATTATAAATGTTGTACTATTTTTGAGACAACCATGAGAACAAGAAATCTTGGATGTTTCTTACCTAAAGTGTAATAATTATAATGAAAGGACTGCCAGACTTGGAATCAATAGACCTGAGTTCAAATTCCACCTCTAAAACTGTCACCATAGGAACGTTTAGGAGTATAACTGGTAATCTTCTTTTTCCACTTGATGTATAGGGTTTGTGATTGGTTATGAAAGCACTCAAGAAACGTGTTAGTCTGATGTAGGTATGTATAATGGAAAAGGGCCAAATGTATAATCTGTAAATTCTTCACTGTCACTCAAGTTGAATTATCTTCTGAAAAACATTGCTGTCCAAAGTGTGTTTATAACAGTTGCTTCATTTTAGTAGCTCAAAGACTGAAATCATGTCACAGCTTACCCCAAGGGAAACTGTGCCCAGTTTAAGATTTTGATGAGAGGCCAAATTAAAGACTCACTGAATTCTGTTCTCTGCATAGATAGTGTGCCATTCAGTGATGCACTTAGTGACAAACCATAGGAATCTAAGGCCAGCTTGTCCCTCAGAAGACCAATGGACCAACATGGCATCAAGCATCAGACCAAGCTGGTCTGTGATACCTAGGCCCCAGATGCTGATGGGCTATTTTCTTTAAGGGGCAGTAAGGATATGACCCACACACATCAGTCAGTCATTCAAAAGACGCTGTAACGAGCCCACACTGCATTCTGCACTCTGATAAACCTTAATGCTTCCACTGAAACTATTTTTCAAGGAGTGCACCTGAACCTTTCAATAATAATAATAATAAATAATAATAATAACTGTCATGGTCTGATGTTTTGCAAGCATGATCCCATTTGAGCCTCACAATAGCCCTATGCCATTTTCAAATGACTTGCTTATGATCACGTAGCTAATAAGTGTCAGGGGGAGATTTTGAACTCAAGTCTTCTTGATCCAAGTATAGAACCCTACAAAAGAGTCAACACTGTCTCTCAGCCTTTAGCCTTTGGCTTACCACTACTTAGTATTTGAAAGTGACATACAAAACCATAGGGCTCTCTAATTTCCTGTTTAGCTATAAGCTGTGGGTATCAGGAACGATTTATTTACTATTGTTGTCCCTTAACTATGAGGAAAGGAAAAACTGTCAACAAAGACAATTTGGAATCAATCTATCACATTGGCATTTTTCAACGTGATCATAATGTTCTCCAGTACCTTATTCCTTTTATTCCTGAGGTCCACTGACAAGACTAGTGAGGGTTTTTTTAAACCTGCATTTGCCAGGATATATTATTAACAAATACAGAAATGAAACTCATCCAGCCTGAGAGACGGGACACTGAGGGAGCCCACAACTCACAGAAGGCGTTCACCAGGGAATGGGCTGACCCCCTTGAGTCCTGGGTCTGGATCCACATCATTGTTCCTAAACAGCGGACCAAAGATGATTTCATACACTCTGCCTTAGCAGAACCACAGAAACTGGGCTAACAATTGTTATCACTGCCACAAATATTTCCCCTAATTGTTTATGGGATCCATAATCCCAAGCTGATGACATGCTTCTCCTGTTCCTACATTCTTTATAGTGACTGAGGGAGAGTGGACGAAGGAAATAAGTGGCTGTCCCCTCTCTGTACAGCTGTGCTACTCCAACTCTGCTCTATGCCCTCTGTGTATGTGGCCACCACATATGACAGAGCTGGTTTCTTGAGTGCTTTTATAACCAATCACAAACCCAATAAAATATCAAGTGGAAAGAAAAGACTTCCAGTTGCAATCCTGAAAGAGTCAATTCATTAGCATTAAAGGAATTATTCACTGTAACACAGATATGCTGGGCTGAACCCATAAGGATAATGTACAATTGCAAAATTTCTAAGCAGCTTTTTTACTCTAGGCTGAAGTGGTATAATCAAAAGCAGTAAGACCAGAAGAAACAATGTAAGGATTCACTGTAGCACAGCCTTAGACAATGTGGCACAGTTGTAGCTGACTGAGAGCCTACTCTAGCCAACAGACAATCCCAAAGTGAAGGAATAAAGAAATATAGAAAGGAAAGCCATCCCTCTTCCTTTTTTTAAAAACTCAATTAAATTTTAACAAATACAAATAAACAATCAAACAAATTATGGATTAAATCACCAACTAAGATCGTATAGTCCAAATTATTCATATTTTTGTTGAAAAGAATAAGATCATAGATTTAGATCTGGAAAAGAGAGTAGAGTTCATCTAGTCTAATCCCCTCATTTCAAGAATGAGGAAACTGAGGCCAAGAGAGGTTATGACTTGCTTAAGATCACACAGGTAGTAAATGGAAGCACCTGCATTTTAATCTATCAGGTCTGACTCCAAGTCCGTTGCTTTTCTCACAATATCATGCTGCTTTTATTAAAAATTAATATTTTATACATTTTACCAAAATAGAAAGGAATATTTTTTTTTGTTCTGTGTCCCCTTATGAATCTCTTGGTGAACTTGCTTATAAAGTTCTATTAATTTTGTTATTTTTATAGAGTTGTTGTCAGGAAATATGACCTTGCTTTGAAATACTTTGAATCACAAGTTCCCATCATCAAATATTTTTTCAGAGTTCCTTTTGATATTCATGCATTTTTTCACATGAATCTTGTTACAATTTTATCTAATTCTATGAAGGAGTCTGTTGGTACTTTGATAATTTATTAGACCTATAAATTAATTTATTAATATCAACTTTTAAATTTATGTTTATGGGGTGGCTAGGTGGTGCAGTGAGTACAGCACCAGCCCTGGAGTCAGGAGGACCTGAGTTCAAATCCAGCCTCAGACACTTAACACAAAACTAGCTGTATGACCTTGGGCAAGTCACTTAACCCCTATTGCCCTACCTTCCCCTCTCCAAAAAAAGGGAAATAAATAAATTTATGTTTGTTTAACCTATCTACTTGGATCAATTTATTCAGCTCTCTCTTAGTTTTTGTCAAAATCATTTTTAAGTTTTCTTTATTCAGACTTTTTGCATCTTTGTAATTTAACACCCAAATATTTAGTCATTTTTGGTAAAGAGCATTTATCAGTAATTTCTGTCAGCAGAAGATGTTCAGATTATTTTGTATGTTTAGCATATATGCTACTATTTTGATAGTCATGTGTTACCTCATTTTTTAATTGAATCTCTTGAGTTTTCTATACATTTATATTCTTTAATGATATTGACCTACAAGAAAACAATACACACCTGACTACAGCAATGTAAACACAAAGAACAACTACAAAAAATATCAAAAGTGAATGTTGCAAAATTAACAAGAACCAGCACTGCTTGGAAGAATGAATTAAGCAATTCTTAAATGTTTTCTAAGCACAAGGCACTGTGCTAAGAGCTGAGGATACAAATAGATAAGATAGTCTCTACTCTCAAGAGTTCTTATCCTAATAGAAGAGAAAATATACATGGAAGATTTCAGATACAAGTCAGATGGGAAAAATCTCATGGTGCCTAGGGTGCAACAGCAAAGCAGATCTTAATGCTTCTTGTTTAATGTTATTTCCGCTAATGAAATCACATAAGTTTCTGATGATGAACCATTTGACAAGGCCAAGGATTTTGGTGCCAAGAACTTCCTTCTCTCGATCTTCAGTAGCAATGACTGTAGAATCTGTGAGAGTATTTGCCAATCTGCTTATTAATGGAGGCTGCCTCTCTGAATGATGGCTCTGAAGACTGAGCTGGAAGCTGGAATTGTAATGGGGGCTGGGAGTGGGAAGCAGCGCTGCCTTTTCCAAGTTCCTTTATAACTTTCTGTCTATTGGTGGCCGTTGGTCAGAATTGTTGCTGATGGTGATGAGGAGGGTGAGTTCCCTCAGCACAATGATTTTTCTCCTCAGCAATGAGGAGACTAGGCTGCAAGTAGGTGTCATTGTTTGTTGGACATTGCTATTCCTAAGGCTTTTGGATTCAGAGGGCTGAGCTGTCCACAACAGGGTCTGAAGGAAGGTGGTATTCCAGGTGGTGGTGATGGTGATTTGACTTGCATGGCATTTGCTGCCTCTGGTCTCAAAGAAATAAGAGATCTGAAAAGACATTTCCACTTACCCCCTTTTGGATAAAATACTGTGCTGATTGTTCTCTGGGTGGGGGGGGGGAGTGTCAAATATAATTTGTTATATGGGATGGCTCTCTTAAAAAGGGGTCAGGGATACTGGGAGAAATTATGGTGGTTAAAACAAGAGAATTAGAATACTCTTTGCTCCCCATTGACATTTCCAGGTTTTCTGCCTACCTCCATCACTCAGTAACCTCTTCTCTTCTGAAGTTTTTGCAACCTATATCTACTACCCAATTAAAATCCTGGTAGCTGTTGTCCACAGACCTGCAGGTAATTCCTCTGCCTTCTTCAATGAGTTCCAGAAATGACTCATATTTTTCTCTCTTCCCCAATTCCTGCACTTCAATATACATAGCAATGCTCCCTCCCTCTCTCTCTCTCTTTCTCTCTTTCTCTGTCTCTCTCTCTCTTTCTCTCTCTGTCTCTCTCTCTCTGTCTCTCTCTTCTCTTCTCTTTTTCTCTCTCTCTCCCCACCCCCCACCACTTAGTTCCTTAACCTACTTTTCTCCCAAGAGCTACTCTTCCACCCCATCTCAGTCATACACACAAAGAAGTCATACCCTCAATCTTGGCATCACTCACAAATGTACCGCTTCCATGTTCAAGAATTCTAAAATCCCCTTATTTGACCATAATCTGTTGAATTTTAACCTCCCCCTCTGCCTTCCTGTACCAAACTCTACTCTTTGTCTGCACTGTGACTTCTAATCCCTCAATTCCTCAATTCTATCTGAGGCAATTCTCCATTGCAGTAGCCACTTTCTCCTCTTTTCCCCATTTTGACTCTTTAGTGAACCAATTTAACTTGTCACTGTCCTCTCTTGAATCCTCAGCCTTCATATCATTTCACTGTGCCCTGCCAAACTTCAACCTTGTATCACTCCTACTATCTACCATTTTCACTCATGCTACTGAATGAAAATGGAGAAGATCATGGAAACATTATGACTGGGTCCACTAAAAATTTATGTTATACAACATCAACTGGGCCTCACTCACCCCCCACTGGCCTCACTGCCTCACCTCTCTTTTCAATTCACTATCCCACCCACCACAATGGTTTTTTCAAAACTTTTCATCTCTCATCTAAACTTCCATGACTCCTTCTCCCTCCACTCTCTCAGCTAAGAACTTAGTTTCATATTTTACAGAAAAAAAAAAATTAAGACTATTCACCATGGTGACCAACTTTGATAAACTGGTCTCTTCTCAGCAATACACAATTATAAGACATCTCTAAAAGTCTTAGGATGGAAGGAGATGTCTACATTCAGAGAAAGATCTAGAAAGAACAGAGTTTAAATGGAGACTAAAGCAAACTACATGCTCTCGTTCTTTTCCATGTCTGGTTTTGTTTTTTCTTTTCCCATTGTTTGCTCCATTGGTTACAACTGTTCTTTACAACCAGACTAACGTCCAGTGTGAAAGTACTTGCAGATCCTATACTTGATTGCAAGTCGCCATG
>CM053585.1:89226007-89236539 GCA_028646515.1 Pseudochirops corinnae
ATATCACTTATATGCCTTATGCCACTATCTCCTCCCTCATCTCTGTCTCACATGATGAGGTGACCTTTACCCCTTACCAAAGCTATCCTTTCTACCTGCTCAAGAGATCCCATTCCTTTCTGTCTCCTCTAATAAATTATCCCCTCTGTCATCCCCACTTTGTCACTTATTTTCAATCTTCTCCTGGTTCCTGGCTCCTTCCCTACTGCTTATTAACATGCCCATTTCCCTCCATCCTTAAGCTTTTACTTGATTTTTCCATCCCCACTATTGTCCTACATCTCTTCTGTCCTTTACAGCTGAACTCCTTGAAAAGGCTATCTACAATATGCTTATTTCTTAATCCCTTGCAATCCAGTTTCTGTTCTTGTCATTCCATTGAAATTGCTCTTTCCATATTTACCAATGATCATTTAGTTCAGCAGTTCTCAACCTATGGGTAGTGACTCCTTTGGGGGTTGAATGACCCTTTTACAGGGGTCACCTAAGACCATCAGAAAACACATATTTCCTATGGTCTTAGGAACTAAAACACTGCTCCTCTAGCTGTCTCCAGGCGGGTCTGCCCACATGCAGATATCCCCACATATGAGTATTAAAGGGTCGAGGCATTAGGAAGGTTAAGAATCACTGATTTAGTTGATGACCTTTTCAAAAGTACCTCATTCTCCTTGACCTCTCTTCAACCTTGACACTGATGATCACTCTCTCCTCCCTGATATTCTCTTTTCTAGGCTTTGGGATGCCACTCTCTCCTGGTTCTCCTCCCACCTATCTGACTGCTTTTTCTCAGTCTCCTTAGCTACAGCCGCATCCCGATCACATCCTCTATAGGTGTTCCTGAGGGTTTTGTCCTGGAACATCTTCTCTTTTCCTGTATTACTTCTCTTAGTAATCTCATCCATGCCCATGGAGAAATCCTGCCCCAATCTCTCTATTAATCTTCAGTCTCACATCTCACTGCTTTTCAGACTTATCAAACTGAATGTCCAGTAGACATCTTAAACTCAAAATATCCAAAACTGAACTCATATATTTCTCCCTGTATTCTACGCCATCCCCATACCTTCTCTATTACTGTAGAGTTGAACACCATCCTCACTAATCCCTTAGACTCATAACCTATGTGTCATCCTTGATTCCTCAGTCTCTTAACCACTCCCCCCCCCATATCCAAGCTCTTGCCAAGACCTGTAAGTTTCACCTTTGCAACATCTCTCAAACCCTCCTTCTCTTCTCCAATACTGCCACCATTCTAGTGTAAGCTCTCACTACCTCCCACTTGGATTATTACAATAGCCTACTGGTGGCTCTGCCTTCTTCAAGTCTCTCCACTCTCCAGTTCTTCCACCATTTTAGCCACATTGTATCCCTTGCAATCCTCTCCAGTACCATCCCACATTGCTGCCCTCAACTTTCCTGGCACAATGGTCATAGAGGGGAAGTTGGAATATTCCTTGCTACTCACTACCAATTCTAGACTTTTCTTTTGCTGCTCTTATTGTACAACCTCTTGTTTGAAATTCAAACTATTCAAATTTTCCACATGACTCAGGTCATGGCACCTATTGTTTCATTCTTCATTTTCCTAGAAGTTCGGCACCTGACTCACAGTCTTCCTCTCCTCCCTATTCCTGCCCTTAGGCTGGGGAACTTTGTCATTTAGACTGATGCTCCATCAAGTTCTCTTAACTTCCAATTCCCTGATCTGCTTAAATCCCATGACCTACTTCTTTACTCCATGTCAGTCACACATAGGAATGGTCACACCCTGTATTTCAATATTATCCACCACTGTTTAACTTCCTTGATCAAAAAATATGACATTCTTCCATTTGACAATAACCTCCTATCATTCCATCTCTTCCTATGCTTCACTTTTCCTAAACCTGTTCTTTTCTCTCATCTCTGCATCAAATCCTTCTGTGCCTCAGTACTTTCCCAGGCTATTACCCCTGCTTTTGACTTTCCTTCCTCCCCTATCTCAGCCTTAGAGTTAACCAGTTTACATTCCCAAATTTCCTCTATTATTGAATCCCTCACCTCCTTGTCCTACTGTTGCTTATTTTTCACTAAACCTCAGTCTTCAGTTATTCCTACCATCTGTCTCCTTCACTTCTACTCATACCTGCTGCTTGTTTTGTTTATCCTTCATTTTCAAAGAGGACCAATGGCATCGCAGGGTAATATCTTGACTCATGAGTGAATTGGATTTAAGTGAGGCAGAGTTGTACAAAGTTGTTAGCTTCACTCCCTCTTCCAGAGTCATCAAAGTTCAGTGGCAAGACAAAGGTCAGTACAACTGGCAATGGCCCCATTGCCTTGGATAGCCTTGGAGTCTTCAACGTCTGACCAAACTGTAAGCATTCCATAGTACCTACTTTAGCCATCTTCACGGCTATTGGAACAAACTGTTTTCATTTGCCCAATATGCTGGGGAAGGTCTTCACATGCTTAGGGTAGAACCTCCCAACTCACCAATAATTTTGAGGCCTGTCAGTTATCCTCAACCTGGCCACTGAAATGGCTGTGGCTGCTGTGCATGCTACTGCTTCTTGGAGCCACAGGTGAGAGCTGAGTGCGAAGTAGACACCAAAGGTAGATGAGCATCCTTGAAAATGATTTGCCAAGCCTTCATACCAGAGGTGCTAGTCCTCCTTGAACATCTCACATACCCTGGCTCCCCTTATCAGCTGCTAGAATCGAGCTGAAGGGTATCATGCAATTGTGCTTAATAGGTACACTATAAATTTATGCTATTTAACTTTAACTTGGTCCTCCACATAGCAAGACAATCTTTTTATTCCTTCCCAATTGATTCCCTATGTCTCTGCTTGGAGAAACTAATCCAAATCTTTCCCATCCTCAAGCCTTTTCTTCTTCCCTCTCAGCTGAGGTCCATTGATTCTCTTACTTTACTGAAAAAATTGAGACCACTGGCTACAAGCTCTCTGCTCTCACTTTCTCTTCATCCCCAGACCCCTCACCACCATCCCTTACTCTCTTCATATTTCCCCCACTCTCTTTTTTGCCAAGGTCAACCTCTGTACATATAAACTTGACCTTATTGCCTCCCTTGTTTTTAACAGATTGCCTTTTTTGTGTCTAATATTCAGTCTCTTCTACTGCCTTTTGTTTCCTCTATCCTTAACAAACCTTCACTGAATGTTATCATCCCTTCAAGCTATCTTCCTATATCTTTCCTTCTTTTCTCAGCCAACCTCCTGGGAAAAGATATCTATACCCATTTCCTCTACTTCATCTAGTCTCTATCACTCCACAACCCTTTGAAAACTGGCTTCCTACATCATTACTCAACTAAACCAGATCTCTCCATTCACAAATTTGATTGTCTTTTCTCAGTCCTTAACTTTCTGTTGCATTTGACACTGTTGACCATCATCTCTTCTTTGGTTTTTCATGACACTGTTGTCTTCTGGCTCCCTTCCACCAATCTGACCATCTTTCTCATTCTCCTTTGCTGAAAAATCATCCATATCATACCCTGTCACTGAGTGTTGTTCTCCACAGTTTAGTCCGGGGTCCTCTTCTCTCTCCACACTTTCTTTCCTAGCAATCTTATTGCCTCCCATGGATCTAATTATCATCTCTTTGCAGATTATTCATAGATCCATATATTTAGCTCCTCTTACCACTGAGCTTTAGTCTCACATAACCAACTACCTACTGAACATTTCGCACTGGATGTTCCAGAGACATATCAAATTCAGCATGTCCAAAACTGACATGTCAGAATATTTGAATATCTCTCCATTCATTTCTCATACTCCCTTCTTCCCAATTTCCCTGTTTCTTCCAGAAGTACCACCATTTTTCCATTCTCCTGGATTCCTAACCTTCACATTATCCTCAGTCCTTCATTCTGCACCTCACATATACAATCAGTTGCCAAACTTTGCCTTTTCTGCCTCTACACCTATCAGATTTTGCCCTTTCTCTCCATTTATGTAGCCACCACCTTAGTTCTATACTTTTGTCTAGACCAGAGATGTCAAACACATGGTCATGGGGAACACATGAGGCAACACTTTTGAGTGTTGCCTGCAGAACAGGTTAAAATGTAATCGAGAATGAGCAGAACAAATTAAAAAATCCCACAGATAATGTTAATATGTGTTTTCCTAAGTCAATATACCATGTTCACAAAGACCCTGTTCTTTCATGGAGGTTGAAATATATACATATGACATACACATATGTAAAGTTCCAATATTTCAATTGACCTATGATCTCATTGATATGGAATGCCTTTCTTTTGGTGAGGGAAAGAGAAGAGTCAAAGGCAGCTAGGTGGCATAGCAGTGGCATTGGACTGGAGTCAGGAAGACCTAATTTACTAGATACTTAACTAGCTTTGTGATCCCGAGCAAGTCACTTAACCTCTGTATGTCTTAGTTTTCTCATCCAAAAATGGAGATAATAGCATCTACTTCCCAGGGTTCAAATGAGAAAATATTTGTATTTTGTAAGCCCTAAAGCACAAGATAAATTATAATTATAATTCTCATGCCAGGTGATGAATGAATACTATAGGGAATTACCAAAAATTGTTCTTCTGTATAAATTGTCTCTGTAGCTACCTGCATGGCAGATTAAAAAGTCTTTGTGTCACCTCTTTGTACCAAGTTGCATGTATCTATGAGCAGTTAAAATGACTGAAAAGATCAGGAAGCTCAGACTTTTCCATAAAGGAATAGGACTGCCTGCATTTATGGCTCTTCACATATTTTTGGAAATAGATTATTTGACATGGTTCAAATCTGACCTCAGACTCTTACTAGCTGCAGGATCCTGGGCAAGCCACTGAAATTCTGTCTGACTCAGTTTTCTCATTTGTAAAATGGAGGTAATAGTAGCACCCACCTCTCAGGTTTAATGTGAGGGTAAAAGGAAATCATGTCTGTAAAGTACTTTGAAAATCTTAAAGGACTATAAAAATGCTAGCTATTGTTATCACAACAGGGATTTTTAAAAAGCCTTTCTATTTTCAGAATTTTTGACAGTTACTCAGTCCAGCTGTGAACTAGTGAAGCAGGACCTAGTAGGGAATTTCAGGTTCAAGAGCATATTGAGGAGACATATTCTTTGTGTCTTTACAAGAATTCAACAAAGGAATTGGGGAAAATGAGCCCAGAGAAAGTGTCACTCCATCACTACCACTGCCTCCTACTCTCCCCCTCTCCCACTCCATGACCATGTGTTTAGAGAAATCTAACTAGTAGCAGACAGTATGTGTAGAGGACAAGCAGGGAACAGATGCTATTATAGAACAAAGAAAGAGGGAGGCTGCAGCATCAAAAAAACACAAGCAACCCAAGAGCTTGACAACTGGTGCCCTAACTTCCTGACAAATAGAGGGAGAAGAGATGGAAGCAGCGTCAGATTTGATATTCTTGGGCTCAAAGATCACTGCAGACAGTGACTGCAGCCATGAAATCAAAAGGCTCTTGCTCCTTGGAAGGAAAGCTATGGCAAATCTGGACAGCCATACTAAAAAGCAGAGATGCCTCCTTGCCCAGCAAGGTCTGAATAGTCAAAGCTATGATTTTTCTGGTAGCAAATGTGAGAGTTGGACTATAAGGAAAGCTGAGCACCTCAGGATCAATGTTCTCTAATTGTGGTGTTGATGGAAGACTTTTGTGCCTTGGACAGCAAGGAAATCAAACTAGTCAATACTTAAAGAAATTAAATCAGGCTAATTACTGGAAGGTCGAATACTGAAGCTGAAGCCTCAATGCTTTGGTCACATAATGAGAAGATGGGACTCAATGGAAAAGACCCTGATGTTGGAAAAAATTGAAGGCGAAAGGAAAAGGGGATGGCAGAGGATGAAGTGGGAAGATAGTTAACGAAGTATTTTTTTTAAGTTTGTTTATTATCAGGAGGAGAGGACAAGAATGATGCTACTTCCTGGCTGAAGGGCCTGGGGAGTTACTGCTACACTTAAAGGGATAGGTACCAAGGTTCTGAAACAAGGAACATGAGCTTGGACAGACTTCAAGATTTAGGGGAGAGTAGAAGGCCTGATATGCTATAGTCCATGGGGTCACAAAGAATCTGACAGAACTGAATGACTGAACAACAACAAAAGCAGCTTCAAGGAATGTGATCTTGCATGAGAGAACAGTATCTATTGACTAAAGAAAGGACTTCCAGTCACAAGAAACTGTGAGCTACACCTCTGCCACATGTTTTCCACACATAATAGCTGAAATGCTAAGAGCTAGCCTTTATAGAGAGAGCACTTACTATATGCCAGATCAATACAAATGAATCATATTACAAACATTATCTCATTCAATCCTCACAACAACCCTGGTAGGTAAGTGCTATTATTATCGCCATTTTACAGAAGAGGAAACGGAATCAAACAGAGGTTAAGTGATTTGCTCATTGTCACACAGTGTCTGAGGCTGGATTTGAACTCAAGTCTTCCCAACTTCAGGTACAGATCTCCATCCACCGTGTGACCTAGCTGCCTAGTCACAAATGTGGCTCATCATTACAGTACTTTTCAGTTAGAACCCACTCTCTCATGGATCTGTGTGGACTTGTGGGGTGTGCTCTAAACACATCACCCCAAAAGGGGGGATGTGGTACCTACTGTTCTTAGCATACCACTTTAGTGAATATTACTTTTTAAAAGCTAGCTGAAAACTGGATGACTGGTTACTCCTATACGGAAAAATAGTCATCCATTCTCCAGGATTTGTCCAACTGATGTGAGTAGAAATTGGGGAATTTTATCCTATCAAGTCTCTGGGGTACCTGTGAAGCCCTATTTGCCTCCTTGCACCAGAACCTCTATTTTCTCTTGGGTTTTGTTTGTTGCCTAAACTTCAAGCTCTTATGTGTAAGTATCTGAGGCCATGAGTTTTACTTCTGACTTCTTTCCTGGATTTTATCTCCCAGGAGCTCTTAGGCATTTGGGAAATATGCATAAACAGTCTTTTACCCTCATCTTTTTAAATTTAAAACCATTTTGTTTAGATTTGCATGATACCTGGCAAATATATTTATTCTTCCTAGACTTTTTTTTTTTAATGTATTCCATCTCAGGAATCAATCTATGATTTAAGCCACAGTCCAAGGATCCAAAACCCATTCTCAGACACCAAATCCTTAGCTACCTTTCCACTTTCCAAATTAATTTTCCTCTTCTTCCATTGCCTTCAATGGGCAATAGTGAGGAAAATATCCTGTGTCCTTATGGTCTCTAGTTTCTTGCTTTCATAATCATCGGCATTATTTTTTTCTCCTTTTGGTAGGATCATTTGTGCCCATATGAGTCACCAGAAGTAGATAGTTGTCATCCATTTTGATAAGTCTTGGCAGATTTTCTGTTTTGTCTCAGATATATGTGCCAAGAAAAGACAACAGACTTAAAAAAAAATTATTATTAAGAGGCTTACAAATACCTGCTTCAGTATGTTTTTGGGGGGGGAAAGGGAAGGTAGGGCAATTGGGGTTAAGTGACTTGACCAAAATCACACAGCTAGTCAAATGTCAAGTGTCTGAGCTCACTTTTGAACTCAGGTCTTCCTGACTTCAGGGCCAGCGTTCTATGCACTGCGCCACCTAGCTGCCCCCTTCAGTATTATTATTATTAATTTTTTTTTACTAGAGAATCACCAACTCCTTACCAATTCTTTTCTTCCTCTGACACTCTGAAGACATAAAACAGAAAGATTTCCCTTGGGTATTTACATGAATGGGGGCTTCTTTGTGGTCAATAAGCAGTGCTTGACAAAATGCTTAGACCAGTATACAATATTCAGCATACTACCTTACACATAATAGGATTCAGTAAACATTTGTTGAATAAATAAATAACAATGCTAAAAAAGGAAATAGTGTATCCAATCCATTCCACTTTATTTGTAGTCAACTAAGTATTTTTTAAGTTTGTTTATTACCAGGAGGAGAGGACTAGAATGATCCATCCTACTTCCTGACTGAAAGTCCTGGGGAGTTACTGCTACACTTAAAGGGATAGGTACTGAGGTTCTGAAATTACATGCACGGAAGATGAGGTATCCAAACTATCCTAATCTAGTTCTAAAAATCATTTGGAAAACCCCGTTAGTCCTTGGTTATCTGACTGATTTTCATATTCAGATTACCCAAAAAATATGTCTTAAGACATTCCTTCTTTCAACTTTGCTCTTTATTGAATTAATATGCAGACCTAAGTATTGCTGGGCTCACGTTCTCTGAGTTATGTAAGAGGCCAAGTAGAAACATCAGAAGATACTATTTTCAAGCCACTTTTAAGGGGCTTAAAACTTTTCATAGATTGTATCCCTGGTATTCAAGGAGACTAGGATAAATGGGACTCCTTAAAGTCAGGGGTTGAACAGATCAAAAAAGAGACTGAGAGGTGGTCAGGACCACAGTAACTGCTTCCTTTGTCTAAAAATGAAAGTACTAACCATCATCTGAGCCTTCAGTGAGTCATAATCTTTTTGCTGGTGCAGGGTCTTGCCTCAGTGTTGATGGCTGATGACTGATCAGGGTAGGGCTTGCTGAAGGTTGGGGTGGCTGTAGCAATGTCTTAAAATAAGACAACAGTAAAATTTGTTCTATCAACCAACTCTTGCTTTCATGAAAGATTTTTCTGTAACATGTGATGCAATTTGATAGCATTTTACCCTCAGTACAACTTCTTTCCAAATTGGAGTCAATCCTCTCAAACACCGTGCTTCTTTTTAAACTAAGTTTATATAACTTTCTTTAATATTGTTGTGTCTCAGGGGGTGTAGAAGCCCGAGGAGAGGAGAGACACTGGGAACAGCCTTTCATTGGAATAGTAAGGACACTTACTGATTACCATTTTATATGGGCGTGGATCTCATCATCTCAAAACAATTACAATAGTAACATCAAAGATCACTGATCACAAATATAATAATAATGAATGACTGTAATAATAATAATGAATATAACAATGAAAACATTTGATAATAATAATAGTGAAAACATTTGAAATATTGTGATAATTACCAAAATGTGACAAAGAAACACAATGTGAGCACATGCTATTGGGAAAATTGTGCCAATAGATTTGATTGATGCAGCATTGCCATAAACATTTGATCTGTTTTTAAAAAAATCAACACAATTATCTGTGAAGCACAATAAAGCAAAGCACAATAAAATGAGGTATGCCTGCAGTATGTCTTCTTAGAATTCTGCTTCCAACTGGGATTCACTCAGTGTCTATAATTCCAAGTCACCCAAATCAAGCCCCTTTAAAAAGTATATTGCCTGAAAAACAACTTATCAGTTACCTTCAAAATCTTCTTATACTTTATCCTCTTCATGCAACTTTGTGATCCAGTGACAGTGGCCTCTTTGCTGTTTCTGTTCAAGACACTCCATCTGGTAGGAAGGTCATTTTCACTGATCGTCCCCCATGCCTCGACTTCTCTATTTCTTGACTTCCTTATCTTCCTTCAAGTCCCAGCTAAATAAAATCTCACCTTGGATAAGAGGCCTTTCCCAGTCTCCCTTGATTCTAGTGCTTTCCCATTGTTGATTATCTTTAATTATCCTGTATATATCTTGTTTGTACATGATTCTTTGAATGTTGTCTCCTCCATCAGATTGTGAGCTCCTTGAAAGCAGTTTTTTGCTTTTCTTTGTATTCCCAAGGCTTAGCACAGTGCCTGGCATGCATCAGGCACCTAGTAACTGTTTATTGATTGACTATTAGCAGAAAGAAAGAGATGTCCTTGACTTCAGACAGGATGGTGTTTATATTGATCATTTAATTTTATCAGAGTTTTGTTGTCTCTCCACGTTGACTTTATTTACACAACTGTAGTCATCCTATATGTTGCTATTTTTGACTGCAGTTTTCATACAAGTTTTCTCATCTTTCAATTTTTCATATTCATCATTCCTTATAAGGTTATAGCAATATTCTTTTACATGCTATTACATAATAACATTCAAATTTTTAGTCACCCAGATTCTCAGATTCATTCTTGATTTATTAATCCATCTCACTTCATCTTTCCAAACAATTTCCAAGTCTAGTCAGTGTAACTCAATAACATTTCTTGTATCTTTCCTCTTCTTCTTTAGTCATACAACCACCATCTTAGCTGAAACCTTCATCTCCTCGCATTTTGACTATTAAATAGTCTCCTATCCTCAAGTCTCTTCCCACTTCAATTCATCTGTCAAAAATGGTATTCCTGTAACCTGGGTGTGACCATGTTACTTTCCTACTAAATAAACTTCTGTGGCTCCTGTAGTAGCAAGCGCCCTAGCATACCCAGGATGGCTGCTAGCACAGGTTCTTTGATCTGCTTTTCTAAAGGAAAGCAACTCAAAATGGGTTAACAATCTTACTTTAATCAAACATATATCATTTACCTAGTTCAGAGGAAAAAGTCGACACCCTGAACTTCAGAGAATACAAACAGAATGCAAACAGAAGTTACAAGCAGACAGAGAAACAGATCAACAGACAGGGCTTCTAGCTGTCTGACCATTACATCCAT
>CM053585.1:89236639-89309616 GCA_028646515.1 Pseudochirops corinnae
TTGACCCACTGCCCAATCACAAAGTAATAAGGTATGGGTGTTCCTGAAAAACAAGCTTCCTGCCACAAGCTCCATGTGACCACATTCAGCCTATTGGGGGGCAGAGTATATTTTCAAATCAGGGAAGGTTCTCAGAATCACTTAAGCCTATCAAAGAGCCTAGGAGCAGGGAAGATCTTCTGATTCCCATAACAGCACCCTAAAAGTTTGACACTTAAAGCCTTTGACAATCTAGTTCCAACCTACTTTTCCAGTTTCATTATACATAACTCTTGTCATACAATGTACAATTCAACCAAAATGGCATTTTGCTTTTCCCACAAAACACTCCATGGGAACCTCCATGCTTTTTCACAGGCTATTCCTGGAATGTACTCCCTCCTTGCCTCCTTCACTTATCATCCCTAGTTTCTTTCAAAGTTTACCTCAAGGGCCACCTTCTGCATGAAGTCTTTCTTAATCTCCCAGATGCATGTGCCTATTCCCTAAAAAATTCCTTTGTATTTATTTTGTATATATCTTATACATAATTATACATGTGTATGTGAATATATATACATGTATATATACATACATATATGTGTGTGTGTTCTCCCAATGAATTGTAAGCTTCTTAAGGATAAGAACTGCTTGATTTTCATCTTTGTTATTCCAGACCTCTAGAGAAAATGTGATATAGTAGGTAAGAAGCTGGCCTAGGAGTCTGAAAGACCTGGATGAAAATCTTGCCTCTGACAATTACTTAATGACTTTCTGACCCTAAGAGTATGTCACCAACCTCTCAGTTACCCAGGCAAGGTGCTGATTTGCTTTGATAAAGGAAGTTTCTCAGGTGCAAAAGAGAACAAAGGGAAGATCAGAAGGTAAAACAGATAAGTAGAATAATTTTGAAAATTAAATGTTGAACTTATATGGAAAAGGAAGCTTACATAAAAGAACTTTGCAGTTTTGAGTACAATCTTCATTTTCTGTTCTGCTTTGTATATAGAAATGAAAATTTCTTTTAATGTTTATTGAATTCAGAATAAAAAACCTAAAATTTAAAATATGCTCTTTTTCACTAGGAGCTTCCTATGCTTAGTAAATAACAGATAAAGATAAAACTAAACAATAAACAAAGATCCCAGCACAGCATAATGCCTAGTACATAGTAGGTATTTAATAAATACATATTGATTAATTGCTATGACATAATTCACTCAACTATCTCCTAATTGTTGGATACATGTTTTGTTTCTAGCTTTTTTCACCAGAAATGTTTCTTTTACCCTTTGATCCAGCTAGGTCTATATCCCAAAGAGATCCTAAAAAAAGGAAAACAGATCTATTTGTGTACAAATATTTATAGCAGCTCTTTTTGTGGTAGCTAAGAATTGGAAATTGAGGGGATGCCCATCACTTGGGGCATGGCTGAACAAGTTGTGGTATATGAGTGTGATAGAATATTATTTTGGTATAAGAAATGACAAGAAGGATGATTTCAGAAAAACCTGGAAAGACTTTCATGAAGTGATGCAAAGTGAAGTGAGCAGAACCAGGAGAATGTTGTACATAGTAACAGCAATATTATACAATGAAGAATTGTGAATGACTTAGCTATTCTCAGCAATACAATGGTCCAAGATAATCCCAAAGGACTCATGATGAAACATGCTATCTGGCTCCAGAGAAAGAACTAATATTGTCTGAATATAGACTGAAATGTACTACTTTCACTTTCTTTCATTCATTTCATTGTTATTCAAATCTTCTTCGACAAAACAACTAATATGGAAATATCTTATATGAATGCACATGTATAACCTATATCATATTGCTTACTGTCTCAAGGAGGGGAGAGGAGAAGGAGAGAAGGAGTGATAGAGTTTGGAACTCAAAACTTTAAAAAAAAACCCAAATGTTAAAAATTGTTTTAACATTACATTGGGCGGGGGAGGGGAGGCAAATACAACATTATTTTCAAAAAAAAAAAGAAAGAATGCTGCTTTGTACATTTTTGTACATAGGGTCCTTTCTTGATGTGGATAACCTCTGAGACAGAGAGAGAGAGAGAGAGAGAGAGAGAGAGAGAGAGAGAGAGAGAGAGAGACCCAACAGTGGAACCTCTGGGTCAAAAGATACATCAATAATTAGCATGGCAAATGCTCCTACCAAGAAGTGTCCACTGTGATAGAATGATATCAGAGCAACCTTTCCTTACATCAAGGCTAAGTTTGTCTCTATGTGACTTCTACCCTTTGGTCCTTGTTTTAAATTCTGAGACTAAGCAAAATGAATCTATCCCTTCTTCCAGGTGAGAGTCCTTCAAATATATGAATATAGTTATCATTCATACCCCACCCCCCAAATCTTCTTTTCTCTTGGTGATACATCTCTATTTCCTTTTACCACTTCTCCTATGTCATTAACTTAAGGCATTTCATCAGTGTGATTGCCTTTCTCTGGATACTCTCCAGTTTATCAATGTATTTCCTAAAAGGTGAGATTCAAAACTGAACAGAATACTCCAGATGTGGTCTGACCAGACCAGAGTTCAGTGGAACCTCCCTAGTCTTCAATGCAGACTAAGATTATATTAGCTTTCTTGGTTGCCAAGTCCTACTACTGACTCCTATGGAGAATCTCTCATTTCCATTTTTTGGAAACCTGGTCCAGGAAAAGCTATATGTCTACTATTCACCACTGTTGCTCCTGAGCCTCCACCAGCATGCTTCTTATTTAAACAAATCAGTCAAGATGACACCATTAGTTTTTATACACAAAACATTTACTGCACATGAAAGCAAAAGCAAGAATAAGTATAATATAAGAGGCACTCTTAAATCTAGGTCATACTCTCTCACATTTGTACACAGTGTTCATGGCAGAAAAGTGGGTACAAACTTATAGAAACCTGGCAGGGAGACCCATGAATAAGGAAATCCACAAAGACAAACTTATAGCATTAACCTTATAGGGATTTCTTATGTGGAATAATCTGTATCATCTTCTACTTAGTGGGGTCACTTCTCAGCTAACTTTTACTCTCAGATCACTACAGCAATGTTAGGAAGTGAAAGAAACACTATGACTGAAGTCTGCAGAGCTGTTCAGATCTGCATTTTTCATTGTGTTCTGAGGCACAGTTAAATTTCTCTGCAAAACCGTTTCCCTTAGTCAGGAATCCACAGATCTACTCAGGCAAGCTCATTGGGCTCTGAGAGGTTTCTCTTTCTCAAGTCATGGGTAGAAGTAAACAGCAAGGCAAAGTACAGATGGCTTTCCACCTCTCAAGCTAGCTCTAGTTGGTAGTAAAGGGCAAGACAATATAGATTGCTCTTCCTCCAATAAGTTCTTTCAAATAGCACAATTTTATTCCCAATCACATCAGCTCCTAGCAGCAAATGCAAAGCCTGTCTTCCTCTCTTCAGCTGGGCTCAAATAGAAGCGGCCGTCCTCCTGTTCTCTTCTATTTATTTCTCTTCTTCTTCCAACTCTGCTCTGTTTATGTGTCACTACTCTTGACTTCATCTCCTGACATCATCACTGATAGACTTTCTACCTCAAAGCAAGGTTCCCTAGTCAGAAGCAACTCACCTTTCCTTTAATACAAGAAACCAAATTTCCATTTCTGTTGTAAATAACCCAGAGAAGCAATGATTATCAAAGTGATCTAGTTAATAGAAGTACCCAAATGGCACCTTTAAAGTCTGCACAGATATAATGTACAAATGAGGTTCTGGGAAGTAAGACCTGTCTTCCATCTTTGCTTTTGGTAAGTCCTTTTTAATCTGAGGAGCTGCTTTCTCTCAGATCCTCTCATTATTTTCCCATGAAAACCTGTTTTCTCTCAGGTCTTTTAAAAACTCTCTGTTCTGCCCAAGTATTTTAGGGACTGTTTTCTTAGAGGTTTCTCACACAAATACCCCTTTTTCCTTGCCCCTCTCATTAAATAAAATGTGCAAATAAGGAAGGAACATCACCTTACACTTCAGTGTCCTCTTGATTTCTTTTCTTCCCTCCAATTATTTTTAGATTTTGCTGATGAATAAACAAAAAACAAAACAATATTCACATTTACTAGGTGATGAACTTTTCTGTACTTAGGTAAGCCAGTTATTAGAAAATAGACATAATCTGCTCCTGGAACCATAACTGGAAAGATTGGTCACTAAGTGATGAATTATTTGGCCATGGCAGCACATAAACAAAAAAAATTATAGACTGGACCTCAGTTCTGTGAGGCTCCCTTCTTCTGTAGTGAGAGTGGTAGAGGAAAAAAAAGAGGCAAAGGATATGGAGAACTGCAAAGTTTTTAGATTGATTATAAAAGGTAAATTAGCTTTCTGTATACATATGTAAGATTGTTATCCAGTGACAAGTTATTGTTGTTGTTTATCCTTGGTTTTTGAAGAGGATCAATAATATCATGGACAATATCTTGACTCATACATTAATTGGATTTAAGTGAGGCAGAGTTACTTACACAAAGTTGTCAGCCTCACTCTCTCTTCCAGAGTCATCAAAGTCCAATGGCAGGACAAAAGTCAAGACCATGTCTGACCAAGTTCTTAGCACTCCACTTCTGCTTCAGCCACTTTGATGGTTATTAGAACAAACTGTTCTCATTTGCCAGTGCTGCCCAGGGATGTCTTCACATGCTTGGGGCAGACGTCCCCTAAGTCACCAACAGATCTGAGGCCTATTGTCATTTATGCACAACCTGGTTTAGCCGGTCTGCAGAAGCAGTTTACTGGGGTGTGACTGGGGCACATGCTACAGCTTCTTAGAGCCACAGGTGAGTATTGAGAGCCAAGTGGACACCAAAGGTTTGAAAAGGGCTGACAAGCCCTCACATAAGAGGTGCTAGCTCTCCTTGAATGACTCATGTAAATATTTATTCTCTTCATTATCAATCAATCTTTGTGTCTGTGCAAGGCACAAGGCATTCAAGGGCAACAGTAAGTTAGGCTCTGCACTCAAGGATCCTACACTTTGTCTGTATAAGTTTATACAAAGTAAATTACAGATTATTGCCCTCTATACACTCTGCAACTCAGCCATACTGGCCTTCTTGCTGTTCCTCATACATTTACAGGTTAAATCTCTAAGCAACACACCTTTTTATTGGCTGTCCCCCATGTATCTCTTCACACCTCTATCTCTAGAATATCTACCTTCTCTCAAAATTCAGCTCAAAAGCTACTTTCTGCAGAAGGCTTTTTCGGTCCTCTAGTGCCTTCCCTTGTAAGGCTACTCTGAATGTATCTTGTATTCATCTAATTACATGCATAGTGTTTCTCCTCTAAAAGTTTCCTTTAAACCAGAGGATGTTTTTTAATTTTTCTTTATAACCCTAGCACTTAGTACAACTATCTGCAACATAGTAATATGCCTTCGTTGCTCTTCAGTTTGCAATCCTAACTCTCCACTGAACTTTGTTCACTATGCCATAGAAGCTTCTTCACCCCCAAGTTCTTTCCTCTCCTGGACTCCTTACCTTGGAAGTAACCTCCTCTCCTGGGGATCCTCCCTCCCTCACATTAGAGAGGGTAGGAAATAGAAATAAGGAGTGCTTCCCAGATTCTTCTTTTAAGAAGCGGGCTTGGAGTAAGCCATCTCATCATTTCTCAGTGATTCTGGACTTCATAATGCTGCTGCTCACCTTTCCCCCTCCCTCTTGTCAGCTTCTTTGAATATATTATCTCCCCCACTAGATTGTAAGTACCTTGAGGGCAAGGACATTTTTTTTCTATCTCTAGTGTTTAGTGCCATGCCTGGCATATAGTGGGCACTTAATAAATGCTTATTGATTGACTGGTTGCTCTGAGAACCTTCCTTTTAAGGAAGAGGCTTCATTTCTCTCCAGGAGGTACTCCGGACTCTCCCCAAGACTTTCTCTACCTTCCCACCCCACTCTAAGCCTTTTTATCTTCAAGGCAACTTCCCTCACTTTTCAGTTCCCTTTTATGTATTGTCTTCCTCCTTTAGAATATCAGCTCCTTGAGGGCAGGAACTGTCATTTGTTTGTATTTGTATCCCAGCCTTAACCTCAGGGTGTTGATCCTTAGTAAATGATTATTATTGACTTGATTTGACTAAATGCTTAATAAATGCTTACTGATTAACTGATTGAATACAAAGTAGTTTGGGTGTGAGGGATAGTAGGAGGTGGCTCTTGAGCTTAGTTTCGAAGGAATTTAAAGGGGTTAATATGATAAGAGAATACATTCCCTTAAGTACTGGAGACAGACGGTGTCTGTGCATGGAGGTAGAGTGACAGAATGCAAGAAAGCCAGTTTTACTGAACCATTGGTTAGATGGAGGGTAGTAATGTATAATAAATCTAGAAATGTAGATTAGTCAGGTTGTGAAGGGCTTTAAATGCCTATTAGCATTAGAAAGCCCCAGGTACTTATTGAGCAGCAAAATGACACGGTCTGGTCTGTATTTATAAATATCACTGGCAGCAGAAGAGTAAAGAATAAAACCAGAAGACCAACAGAAGTTGAAACTAAACAGAAGGGTAACTCAAAAGTTCTCTTTGGAAAAGCAAATAAAGAAGCTAACAAAGTAGGTTTTACTAATGTGCCCAACAGCAATAGAAAACATCACTTCATGGAACATTTGGTTATGTTGGATTAAAGTGGTCATGGAAAGCATTTATAAAAAGACCACCATGAAAATTATTTTGACTGATATGCCAGTATCTATTCCAGGGGATGCAAAGGTAGTAAAAGTGCACAAAGTATATAATAAGACCTCTACATTAAATACGTACTATAATATTCAATGATTTTGAATGAAAGAAGTGAAAACTTCTCAGACTATACTTTAAAATCTAGTAAAGCTTTTTGTGGGAAATAGGCCCAAGTTCCCCTTCAAACAGATATCACATGATTTACAAGGACTCAAAACTCAGAGCGGTAGGGAGTCACCCATCTCTCCAGGGACATAAGATATGCCAAATAAGAACAAAAGTACTTTCTCAAATGTACCTTGGGTGGTCTACTGTTTACTTATTCCGGTACTTGAGGTAGATTGCTGTGCTTAGATTGTGCACACGACTTCTAGCCAATGGAAGGAGGGTGGGGGAGAATTCCGCATTAGGGCTTCATAACTTTGCTATTTTCTTTGGTAAATTGCTTCTCCTCTCTGACCATTTTGCAGGAGGGTGGCCCTTTCTCGAGATCGAGTTCATAACAAACCATTCTTTTCTGCTTCCTACCTTGAGAAGCCTCTGAGTATTATTTGGGTAAGGAGCTCTGTTGCACACAGTTTTGGGGTGCACACAGTTTCAATACAGAAGTAAACATGAGGGAAAATGACCATAAAATATGGTTCCAAATTGAGAAATGAGACAAAGCAAAGGCTTATCGTGAATAGACTATCTTCAGACACAGCTGAAATGACTGATGTTATAATGACAATGATACATACATATATATATGACAGGATGTTATAAAATAAATAAAATAATAAAAATAAAATAAGATTCTCTTCCATTTCTCTCTAGGACCTCCACCAGCATGTGTGTGTATTGTGCTAGTTACTGTTTCTCTCTCACACATCCTATTGCCACTGACATACATAAAAATCAGAATTTTCTATAGTTAACTATACTATTATTTTATACTGTCTTTAAACATTTACTGAGTAGAAATGAAATCTGACTTAAAGAATAGCTAGGTTTTAGATTTAACACATGTTCTTCTGGCCAGGGAGAGAGGGGAAAAGCATTGGCAAAATCACCATCTGATATCAGTTCTCCAGAATGGAAAATTCAGGAATGACTGTTCCATTCAACCACAAGGTTCTTCTCAGTCTCAGGTTGTTCAGTAGTAGGAAGCAGTGAGTAACAGCCCCTAAATTCTGTTGGCTATTCACACACGGGAATTCTCACCTGCCTTTACACCTGCTCCACAGTCTTGCTCACAGGGCATCTGAACTTACTTCTATAACACTCATTCACATACGGAAAGGGAAAGATAACATTTTCTTTCTTTCTTTTTTTTTTTTTGAGGGAGGAATCCAGGCAATTGGGATTAAGCCACTTGTCCAAGGCCACACAGTGAGTGTCAACTGTCTGAGGTCACATTTGAACTCAAGCCCTCCAGACTCCAGGGTAGATTCTCTACTGACTGCACCACCTAGCTGCCCCATAACATTTTCTTTTTAAAGTAAGAGTTCTTAACCTGGGGTCTATGGAACCCCAAAAGGGCTTGCAGATAGATTTCAGGGGGTGAGTGAACTTAGATGGGGGAAAATGCATCTTTATTAGAATATATGATTGACTTAATTTGTAACCTTGTTTATTTCATTTTATGCACTTAAAATATGTTGTTGTTTTCTGAGAAGGGGTTCATTGGCTTCTCCAGATTGTCAAGGAGTCCACCACAATACAAAATAATACCCTTGCCTTGAGGCATAGGCCTTCTTTGGTCTATGAATCAAAAACAAACTAGGGATTTCTATTTCTATCCAACAAGTTTCATCCAGATGTTTAAAAACCTTTGGTTGAAGGGGGTGCTACAAATGTATACTGCAAATAACATTTTGCTTGGTTGTAATTTGTCACAGATAATTTACAAAATTACAAAAGTGATATATAATCACAACCTCTTAAAAGGACTAAGCAGTTGAATGAGAATTGGTTCATTCTGGACAATGTTCTGCTTAATACTCATAGTTAACAATGATTATAAACTCTTTTCCCTTTCCAATTTGTTCTGTCATAAAAAATAGCCATAAACAAATTTGAGCAATGGAAGCAGTTAAACATTTCTTTAGTTAACCCACAAAGACTAGGCTTGTGTTAATTAAAACAATTATGGGAAAACAATATTTGTCTTGATTTTTCAAACTTATACTTATTTTTAAAGTCAAGAATCAGGGATCTTAGAGGTAAAAGAGACCTAAAGATTTCCTGATTCAGCTCTTTGTCTTCAGTCACATGTTATTATCCTATTTTGTAGCTGAGACAATCAAGGCAATAGTGAAAATACTAATAAATGGCAAAACCTCCATGAAGCATTTAATAGAAACCTCACAATTCTTTTGAATAATTGAAGCATAGCTTTACCTGTTTATAATGTTAGTCTGTATATTATTTATGTTTAATTTCTATGTATTCCATGTGCTCTTTTAATGGTTAACAGAGGGTATAGCATAAAAGAGTTTAGGAAATCTAGCCGTACTTTTTTAAAAAGAAGAGAAGCAGTGCCTAGTAGTAGAATGGGGAGGGGAGGGGAGAGAGAGATGCTGGAGATCAGGTTGTTCCTGGAGTCCCAGCACACAAGAATTGAAATGTAAGCTGGGCTGCTTTGTAAAATCATACAAAGAAAATCCAGTACATGTGCTGATATCTGAATGCAGAGTTTGTGCCAGTGTGTTGTGTCTGAAATCATTTTGAGTATACATAAAAATGAATAAACCAGAAGATTAAAGCAGATTTCCTTCTTAGCTTGCTCTTGGGTTGGCTTTGTTGTTAGATCCTGGCTTTCTGTTCACAGATTCTGAAGTAGGTTGCTTCTGAGTAGGATGAAACAAAAAGATCAACAGAATTAAGAAAGAGATTTACAAAGGAAAAAAGATGGCATCAATGAGCTTTCAGAAGCCACTGGGACTCAAAGCACAACTAATACTTTTAACAAATAGACAATTAAAAGAGGGGGAAAAAAACTTCCAAAAGACAGAAGGAGAAAGGATGTGACAAAACCTGTAAGAAAAGATTCAGTAATTGAAGTGCAATTGATTTTTTAAAAAAGATTTTATTGCTTATCTGGGCTCTTATTCTGGAAGAGGGTTTTAAAACAATGAAAAGGATGCAACTTTCTAAAACTCTTCTCCCCAACCTCCAAGAAAAAAAAAAAAAAGACAAAGCAAAATATAATCTCAATGTTAGTAAACAGTCTCTCTTCTTTGAAAACTTGGTGTTATTTTTTACTTTTATTTGTCCCTCACTTTTATAACCATTTAATCAATAAGTCTTACAGATTTCAACTTTGCAACCTTTCTAGAATCTTTCCTTTCCCCTTTCTTCCCCCTATCACTTGAATACGCTTTGTTATTCACGTGTTGTCTCCTTTATCAGAATGTGAGCAGGGGTCCAGTTTTTGCCTCTTTTTTTTGTTAAATCATTGCACTTAACACAGTGCATGGCATATAGTAAATACTTAATAAGTGCTTGTTGACTGAATGGAATGGTTCTTCATTACCAACTGCCTGGATATTACAATAGCCAAAAGATTTCCTTACCTCTACTCTCTCTAGTCTATGCTTCATAGGATTGCTTGGTCAATCTTCTTTTTGATTTCCAAGTAAAATTCTAAACCCTTTGTTTGCCTTTCCAGTGTTCTCTCAAATGACTATTATATACTCTATAGTCCAGTCAAAGTGGACTACTATGTTCTTTGGACTCAGAAGAGTCTTTGGTCAAAAAATATGAACAAGCAGTTTTCAGAGGAAGAAATTAAAGCTATCTATGGTCTTATGAAAAAATGCTCTAAATCATTATTGATTAGAGAGATGCAAATCAAAACAACTCTCAGGTATCATTATCACACCTATCAAATTGACTAACGTGGCAAAACAGGAAAATGATAAATGTTGGAAAAGATGTCAGAAAGTTGGAACACTAATTCATTGTTGGTGGAGTTATGAGCTGATTCAACCATTCTGGAGAGCAATTTGGAACTATGCCCAAAGGGTTATAAAAATGTACATACCCTTTGACCCAGCAATACCACTTCTAGGGCTGTATCCCAAAGAGATCATAAAAATGGGAAAAGGACCCACATATACAAAAATATGTATAGCAGTTGTTTTGTTTTGTTTTTTGTGGTGGCCAAGAACTGGAAATTAAGGGGATGCCCATCAATTGGAGAATGGCTAAACAAGTAGTGGTATATGAATGTAATGGAATATTGTTGCGCTATGAGAAATGATGAACAGGCAGACTTCAGAGAAACTGGGAAAGATTTATATGAACTGATGCTGAGTGAAGGGAGTAGAACCAAGAGAACAGTATACATAGTAACAGCCAGAGTGTGCGAAAACCAATTTGGACAGACTTAGCCTTCTCAGCAAGGCAAAGACCTAAAACAATTCCAAAGGATTCATGATAGAAAATGCCAGCTGCATACAGAGAAAGAATGATGAAGTCGGAACGCAGAACAAAGCAAAATATTTTCTTTTTTGTTTTATTTTGTGTTTTTTTTTTCTTTCTCATGGTTTTTTCCATTCATTATAATCCTTCTATGCAATATGACTGATGTGAAAATGTGTTTAGTAGAAATGTATGTATAGAGCCCATATCAGATTGCAAGTCATCTTGGGGAGGGAGGGGAGAGGAAGGAGGAGAAAAATTTAAAACTTATGGAAGTGAATATTGAAAACTAAAAATAAATAATTTAATTTAAAAAAGAAAAGAGTCTTAGGGGACATTTGGGTATCACCTAGATGAAGATCCAGAAACCAAGACTAAAGAAAAGGGGATAGATAAGTCTGAGGAAATCCAGGAGAAAGTAGTGTCATGAGAACCTAGAGAGAAGAAAGTTTCCAGAAGGAGAGGGTAATCAATAATACAAATGCTACAAAAAAGGATGAGGACAGAGAAAAGGCCATTCGATTTGATAATTAGGAGATCACTGGTAACTTTGGAGAGAGCAATTTCAAATGATGAGGTAGGAAGTCAGATTAGAGAGCATTTAGAAGTGCTGGAGGCACCTAATATAGACAGTTTCCTCACAGAGTTTAGCAAAGAAGGTGAGAGATAGATGGTAGCTAGCAGGCATGGTGGGATTTGTATATAAAGAGAAGGAACCAGTAGCTAGAGATAAAAAATTAAAGAGAGAGTAGAGATTAGTGCAGGGTAATCTATTGGAGAAGATGGGAGGGGATAGAATAAAGAGTGCATGTTGAGATGTTCGCCTTGTCAAAGAAAAGGGTCCTCCTTTCATGTGAGACAAGGGTCTCATCACATGAAGAAGACAGCAAGAAAAGATGTCTGCATTATGTGAGATGAAGAGGAGAGGAGAGGAGAAAAGGGAGCTCTCAGCTAATGGCCATCAATTTTTTTTTAAATGAAATATGAAGCAAAGTGAGAGTGTGGTATTTTGAGGGGCTTAAGGAAAGATGAGACTGTTTAGAGGTGACCCTGTATCCTCAAAATCCATGCTAGTGAGGCACAATCTCTGGTAGGTCCTACAAAGACCTTTGGGTATGGGATGTACTACAGACAAATGTTTACTGCCCAAGAACCAGTATAGCTAAGTTTGGGATGCCTAATCAATAAGGGATTGGGCATAAGGAGATGATTGTTTCAGGAGGGAAAGAGGAAGGGCCTAAGCCTACCTCAGGGTGTAGAGAAATGTAGACATTAGTCCTAACAGGGTCCAAACTGAAAATCTCTAATCTCTCTTCTACATGACAATCTTTCAAATACCTGAAGAGAGTTATCATGTCCCATCCCTGATTCCCTTCTCTGATTCTCAATTCCTTCAATGGATCTTCATATGACATGAATTCAAGTTCCATCATTCTGGTTGCTTTCCTCTGGACAATGTCTGATGGAGGAGTGCCTTTCCTGAACTGTGGTAGACATAACACTGGGTCAGGCCAGTGTACTCGGATGGATCTTTTATCTCATCTTTTATCTCATCTTTTCAATGGTACCCATCCAGTCTATCTATATGTACTTATCCTGTGGGATTCTTGTTCAGGTTCTGCCATAAATTTGCCATGGAGGGTTTCACCAGTGTCCTAGAGACTTCACTTGCTTTCTCATGATATATTGAAAACACCAAATGGAACATACAGTATGTTCATCAGTAATCTTTCTCATCATGTCATTAGGGTATTTCCTTTTTTGCTCATACATTTCTTTGATATCATCCTCCACATCTCTTCTCCTTCATAACTCTTCATTTATAAGAACTATATTGAGGCAGGTATGTGTCACAATTGATAGAGGGATGGGCCTGGAGAAAGGAAGACCCAAGTTCAAATCTGACTTCAGACACTTACAAGTTGTGTGAACATAGGCAAATTACTTAATCTCTGTCTGCCTCAGTTTCCTTAGCTGTAAAATGAGAATAATAACTACCTATTACCTCACAAGGTTGTTGTGAGGCTCAGATGAGATAATATTTGTAAAGCTCTTAGAACAGAGGCTGGCACAAAGTACTACCTATAAATTATGCTTATTCCCTTCCTCCTTATAATGTCTTTACCATGTACTTCTCCATTGTCCTTTGTGTGACTCTCATTCTCAATTCTTCAGACAGTATAGAGTTCCATGATTTATAGTCATAAAACATGAGAATACTGTCATTAAAAAGGAGGAATCTTTCAGGGAGAAGCTTGTGATTGTTAAAGTAATTTTGCAATTTCCCAAAGGCAATCCACCTTGCCCTCCTCCTTTTGTTCAACTCTGGGACCAGCTCATTTATTCTGATGGAGGAGCCCTATAGTTTGTCTGTTCAACTACATATCAGAGTCTGGCCATTGGGCAGACTTTATCTATTTGGTTTTTCCTGTGAATGTGAATAGTTAGGCCACGTTCTTTAGCATGATTAAAATAGCAAACTGAGAGGAGAAGATAAATCTCCTATCTCTTAACAACTCATCAAATTAGTTCACTGTTTGTAAAAGAGTATGTCTGATGCATAACTTTAGTAATTAGCTTTTTAATTTATTTATCCATGTCTTCTTTTCATAATAAGAGGAGTATGGGACCCATAAAACAGACAAGGGGGCTACTCTGTCCCCTCAGATTTCAGGGCTAGGACCAGGAACTTTGGATATACATTGTCTCTTTGGTTTTCAGTGAAATTGGAAAAAGTCTATTTGCTGGAAAAGAAGTACAGCACAAATAAGAGCAAAGCCTTATCTTTATCCAGTCTTCCCATCTTGTTTAAATGAATAAGATTCTTAACAGCATAATGGAGTCTATCCATGAAACAATGTGTTCTCTGGAAAATGGAACAAGAATCACTTTGTGGAATGATAACAATGAGGCATTGTCCTTGTCTCTCTAGTTATGATGCTTCAGTGTTTCTCAAAAATTAGTAAAAGGCCAATAGTATATGGATGCTAAAATTGTAGAATCAAATTCCCCTAGAATTTATTTACTCAGACACAATGAAATTATGATGATGTAGTAATAGATATGTATAAGATATACAAAATAAAGATGCTACCACAAGATTATTTGGGGAGAGATGGCACTAGAATCTGGGAGCAATGGGAATGGACTCTAAGAGGAGATACTTGAATTGAGCTTTGATGGAAATTAGGGATTTTAAGAGGCAGAGGTGAGGTGACATTGCATTCAACCTTTGGTACTGCTTGTGCAAAGATACAGAGATGGAAATAGAGTGTTTTGTGTGAAGAATAGCAAGAAATCTTGTTTGGCTAGCCTGTAGAGCATGTGTGAGAATGTCAAAAGCTGAAAAGGTAGGTTGGAATCAGGTTGTGAAGGGCATTCAGTGCCAAATAGAGGAGTTTGTATTTGACTCTACAAGTTAGAGGGAGCCCTTGGAGTTTCTTGGGTGGTGGAAGGACATGGCCAGACCTGAGACACGAATGCTGGATATATAGACTATGTCTACTAACCTATATACATATATTCACATATACATATTAATATTTGTATATGTACATTATTTTATCTATCTCTATCTCTAATCTCAGCATGGCATTATGAATACACACATATGTATTATATGTGTGTGTGTGTGACACACATATCTATCTCTATCTACTTATTTGTCTATCTCAGCGTGGCATAGTGCTTCCAGAACTGACCCAGGAAGACCTACATACAAGTCCCAAGTTTGACATATACTGGCTTTGTGACCCTGGGGAAGTCACTTAACCTCTCAGTGTTCTAAGCATCTCTCTTAAGACTATAAGTTGCAGAGCAGGTGCTAATCTACATTGGAAGAAGGAGCTTCTTCATCCAGGAGTTCCCTATATGAATGAAATCTCAGGTCCTGTCCTTATCTATATATCCATAGTCACATGGCTACTGAACTTGGGGTTAAAAGATGTGGACCTGAAGTCCCAAGTCATATTTAGTAGATGTACATGACCTTGAGCAAGACATTTAATCTCTTTGCACCCATTTTTTTAATCTATAAAATGGGAATTAAAATGCTTACGTCGCCCACTACACAGGGTTGTTATAGAGAAAGTGTTTTGTTAACCATAAAGTACCATATAAATGTAAGATATACTTTTATTACTCTCTGATACTTGCTTATGTATGGATGTGTATACACATTTATATTTACATTTCCAACTGGGTCGCACGTTTTTGAAGGTTGAAATATCTTCCATTTTTTTAAATGAGACTGAAGTTTTCACTGACCAAAATATAGCACCAAAGCACTCATGTTTTGCTGCTAATAGTCATACATAATATATATATAGGAATTCAGACTAGGGTGGGTAGAGAACATTAACCTTGTTTCCTTCCTTAACTTTCCTTTTGTTCTGACTCAAATTTGCTGTTTATGTCAAATTGTCTGAAACCCTAAGCTAGATAGTTTTCCAGTAACAGAAGGTTTTGATCTCTGCACAGACCAAAAGAAAAAGAAAAATCTAATCTTTGCCTGAGGATGCTCTTCATATGGTGTTTTAGTCACTAAACCTTAAAAGACAAAGGCTGATATGGCTGGACTTTGTAGAGATGAATGTAGCAGCAGAGACTATGAGATCAGCATAGCCCAGTGGACCAGGACCATGTTTTGTTGGCTTAGCATTCATATAAGCCCTCTCCTTAAATGGGTGTTCCTCAAGCTCTGATCTAGATATTCTCATCTTCTTCTACATTCTCTTGGTAACCTTTTAGGTATCATGTTATTATCTATGTAGATAACTTCTAGACATCTCCAACTCCAGTAAATACACACACACACACACACACACATCCTTATTCATCCTTACATCTCTTTTCCCTTTTATGGCAAAATTCCTTGAAAAGATTGTGTATAATTCCTTGAGAAGCATATCTATAATCAATATCTCCACATCATTTAACCAAAACTGCTCTCTACAAAATTACCAATGATCTCTTGGCTGCCAAATCTAATCACTCCAATCTTTATCTTGGGCCTTTTAGCAACCTTTGAAATTGCTGATCACCCTCTTCTCCTTGATATCTTCTCTCTGGGTTTCAAATGACTATTTTAGCCTAGTTCTCCTACATGTCTGATCATTCCTCCTCAGTCTCCTTTGCTGGATTTTCATTCCCCAGCACTCTGTCCTGGGCTCTCTTCTCTTCTCCCTATATACTGTTTTACTTAGTGATCTCATCACTTTCCATGGTTTCAATTATCATCTCTGTGCTGATGATTCTCAGATCTGCTTATCCAGTTGAAATCTCTCTCCTAACCTCCAGATTTACATCTCCAACTGCCTATTAGACATTGAAACTGGATGTTCTGTAGACATCTTACACTCATATCCAAAATTGAACTCATTATATTTTCCCCAAAATCTTTCTCCCTTCCAAACTTCCCCATTACCAATGAAGGTACCCTCATCCTCCCATTCACCCAGGCTTGCAACCTAAATGTCAACTATGACTTTTCATTCTTTTGCCTCCATGCATAATACCCAATCTATTGCCAATTCCCATAAATTTTATATTTGTAACTTCTTTTGTATATGATCCTTTCTCTCTCCAGACACTATCAACACCCTGGTGCAGGTCCTTATCACCTCATACCTGGACTATGGTAATAGACCACTGGTCAGTGTTCTTGTCTCAAGTATCTTCCCCCCTCCAGTCCATCCTCCATTCAGCTGGCAAATTGATCTTCCAAAAGTACATATCTGACCATCTCACTCCAACTATTTAATAATTTCCTTGGCTCTCAATCATCTTTGGGGTCAAACATAAAATCTATCATAACCTGCCTCCCTCCTGCCTTTTCAGTCTTCTTATATGTTACTTCTCATGCACTCTGTGTTTTAGTGACACTGGCTTCCTGGCTTTTCCTTACACAAAACATTCCATCTCCAAACTATAGGTACTTCCACTGGCTATTCCCCTTGTTTGCAATACTCTCTCCTTTATCTCTACCTCCTGTCTTCCTTGATTTCTTTCAAATCTCAATTAAAATCCTTTCTTCTCTACAAGCAACCTTTTCTGATCCCCTTAACACTAGTGTCTTCCCTCAGTTGATTATCTCCAGTTTCTCCCGTATATATTTCTACATAGTTATTTGCACATTGTCTCCCTCATTAGACTATGAGCTCCTTGAGAGTATTTACTGTTTTGTCTTTTTTGTACCCTCAGTGTTTAGGACAGTATCTTGCACATAGTAGATACTTAATACTTATTGATTGGCTGATCGTTATCCTTTACTCTTCACTTTTCCTCGGCTCACATATCCATTCAGTTACCAAATCTTGCCATTTGTACTTTCAAAACATCTCTCGGGAGAGGATTCTGGGAAGATGGCAGAATAGGTTAGAAAAGTCCAAGGTCTCAAGATTTTCCCCTACAAAAGCATTAAAATAGCACCTTAGGGCAAACAAAGTCTGGCTGGAGATAAATAAGAACAGGGGCATAACCAGGGTTCTCCTGGGACAATTTGAGATCAGATGAAAAATCCCAGGATGAGATTTGGTCCCTGTGAAGAGTAAACACCTCCAGGTTAGGTTCCATTTTAACAGCAAGTGGCAAGCCTGTTAAACAACAAGTGGCAAGCCCTGGGGTTGGTTGGAGAGGTTGTCTCAACCCCAGCCACCAGAACTTTTACCCCCAGATAATGAGAACAGTTGGTTGTCTGAGCCTGGAAAAATCAAGGGAACCTCTGCTGACAAAGAACACCAGACTCAGCTGTGCTGCAAAGAGTGGCAGGGGCAAGAAGGAACCAGCTCATACCCAGAGGGTGCAGAAGCAGCGGGGTAGAAAGCCTAATTGGTTTACCAGCCTCCAGACTTTCGCTACTCCAGTCCACCCTACATATTGTTGCCAAAGTAATTTTCCTTCAGTGCAGATCTGACCATGCCATGTTCCTACTCGCTCAACTCCAATGGCTTCCTATTGCCTCTAGGACATTCAAAATTTTAAGTTCTATATAACTCAGTCCTGAACTATTTTCTCTGGACTCATTGGACATTATTGTCCTCCAGGGGTGTGCTAGTAAATGTTTAATAACCAATGCTTCAAAAACAAAAAGTATGCAAGGCATACTTTTAAGTTTAATGTGCTAATATTTTTTTTCCATCGCTTTCTTAGGTCTAGACAACCAACAAAACAATAAATAAAATCCTGATTTACAGTGATTGTAGATTTCTGAGTTATAACTCTTCACACTGAAAATTTAATAATTAGCAAATCTGGGCTGAACTGGCTCTAATACCCTCATTCCTCCCACCCCACATTCTGTAATCCAGCCAAACTGGCTTCCTCTCTCTCCCTTTGCTCTCACCATCTCATATTCCTAGAATGCATTTCCTCCTTATCTTGTCTCATAAATTCCTTTCTTCTTTCAAGATACAGCTCAAGTACCATCTTTTGCATGAAGCCTTTCCTGATTCTTCCAACTGTTAGAGACCTTCCTTCCTCTAAAACTACTCTGTATTTTTAAGAACTTTGGATACTTTTATATTTTTTCACTTCATTTTCTCTCTATATTTTTATACATACCTGTCTCCCTCACTAGAATGTAAGCTCTTTGTGAGTGAGGTAGGTGCTTAACAACTTGTTGACTGATTGACTAGAGCTGTAGGAGTAGGTCTAGTGAGAGCAGCATGATATCATCGGCAGACAACAAGGGTGCAGCAGTATTGGAAGGGTGATTTATCTCCACATAATTACCAATATATGAGCCATTTATGCATGATCCCTATTTATGTTCATTTTCTTCACTAATGGTGTGGATATTTGTGGGAGAGTATTCCCTATGTTAATGGAATCACTTACAGTTCTGAGACCTCAGGGACTGAGAAAAAATAATTTGGTGATTAGGTGCCTATGGGCATCACTGAATTCTATTTAAGTAGCCTTAGCCCAAGATAGTGGAGGATGAGGCACACACAAGAGATATCTTACAGATCTGCCATAGACACTTAGTTTCTGATTTGAGAATGCAAAAGCCTTTCCTCTCTCCAAAATGATCTTGTATTTAACTACTATGCCTCCACAATAATTTAGGTATTAGGTATTGAGATTAGCTTGGGATCTGAAATTCTTCAGAATCCTCTTCAGAAAAGGCACCCACTTCCCTTATTGCCTAGAGGCAGAGTCATGGAATGGCTTAGAGTTTTCTTTCCAGTAGTAGTACTGTTTATTCTGTCTCTCTGAGAATTCCTCTTCTTAGAGTTCTGAGACCCTTCAATAGGGGCAAAATAATTAAGTAATTAGGTGGGTTGTGCTAAATTCATACTCTACACCCATTCAGAAGCCTTTCTCCAAGTTATCTTAGGGATGCAGCATATCCAGAGACAGATAAATCTGTGGTCCAAGCCCTCAGCTCTGAATCTCTGAGCAGAACTCAAAAGTCACCCCAGTACTCCCATTGGGTGCTCTGAGGCTGAGGATTTGAGATTACTTGGATTCCTTTCTTATGAGCAAGCACTCATGGTTTGCATGTCAACCAAGAGCAACATCAATTTGGAGTATCAATTCATTTGCAAAATTCTATGGAATAATAATAGTTAACATTTATATAATGCTTAAAGATTTGCAGACTTTATATCTGTCATTTCATTTACCCCTAATAACAACCATTTAAGGTAGGAGATAGTATTAATTCCATTTTACAGATGAAAAAACTGAGGTCCAAAGAGGTTAAATGAATTGCCCAAGGCTACAGAGCTAATGTGTCAGGGGTAAGATTCAAACTCAAGTCCTCTTAACTCCAATTTCAGTATTATATCCCTTATGCTAAGCTACCTCTAATCAGAAGAAGGTGAAAGTTTACAAGTATAACCCAGGCTTTAGAATTCCAAGCTCCAGGTCTATGTAGACTGGGTCCAGTTCAAGGGGCTTGTCAAAAATCCATCTTTGGTTCACTTTGCGTCCCCTCAGAATTCATGGGCATCTGGGAAGCTTAAAATATAGTTGATTTTTAGGGCTCCACAGATAGAGGTTAAAAGGTCTCCACTTCCTAAACAACCACTCAAGATAACAAGGCATATTGGGTACAGCACAACCTTTATTTCACCCCAAAGAAAATGCAAAACAAGTCAAAGATCTCACAGTAGCCCAGAAATACTTGATGTAATTCTCCTTCCCCTCCCCCTCCAAGGGAAATGGATTTAGGATTACCAGAGAAACATGCCCTTTTCCAACTGGGTTTGTACTTTCTAAATAAATCCCAGTAGTAGCAGAGTATGAAGTCCAGATTTGTGGTCCTGTGTGTTAAGGCTCAGTCCTTTGTTGCTTCTAGCTATGAGTAATGTGCTTGATGCTCACTCTGGGAACTATCAACATTCCTCTAGAATAGGGGTTCTTAACTTTTTTTTATAGTCTAGTGAAGCCTATGAACTCCTTAGGTTGTTTTAGGTTGAAAGAAATGCTAAATTTCTGTCTGGGATTAGTAAAAATAAAGCTGTAATTTTTTCCCCATCCAAGTTCACAGAGACCCTCTGAAATTTAACCATGGAAAACTTGGGGGTCAGCAGACCTCCTTAATGGATGGAGTTCAAAAACTCTTACCATTCAGTCATGGAAATGCCCTATATTTGGGTGATATATCTCTGATTAAGGGGATACACTCTTGTCTCTTCAAGATGGATTGAAACTTGTCCCTCCTTGACACTTCTGAGGTTGCATTTGTGAGAAAGCACATGAAATTGCCTCATGCCTCTATTTCTCCCTCTCCAAGATTTACAAGTTCTCCCTCCCTCTGCTCCTTTTTGGACTCATGGTATCACTTGAGTTTGTTTCACTTTCTATTTCCTCTCATTCCCAAACTGTCCTGGGTCCAACACTCCCTGCATCTTTTATAGTACAAAGAAGTGATTACATTGTACAATATACCCTGATCTAGGAAAATCATTTTGGGGCATTGTTCATCCTTAGTAAGGTATGAATGGACGCAGACCCAAGAAGATATTCTCAGTCTTCTCAGTGAGTCATTGAAAGGCATGACCACATCTTCCAAGCAAACAAAATACAAAATAAAGTCTGACCTTCCTATAGCCTCACCAAATTGATTGGGTTCCCTTGGTCCTCATTCTACCGCAATGCACAAGGAGGAAGGGAATAAGCAATTATATTGTGGCTTCTATGTGCCAGGCGCTCTGCTTTTACAAATATTTCATTTGATCCTCATAACTCTGAGAGGCAGATGCTATTATTATTCCCATTTCATAGTTAAAGCAACTGAGTCAAATGAAGGTAAAGTAACTTGCTCAGGGTCACACAGCTAGTAAGTGACTGAGCTGGATTTGAACTCAGGTCTTCTTGACTCCACGCCCAGTGCTCTATCCACAGAACCACCAGCTGCTTCATAACAGTAAAGATAAGTTAAAAAAGAAAATGAGTCGGTACAAAGTTGAATATGAGGCACAATTAAGCCAAATCATTCCCAGAGCTCTTACAGATAAACCTGGAAGGGCTACAACAGACAAAAATGGAACAAATCTGTCAATAAACTGTTTTCATTCCTGATGGTAGTAGAATCACTACATTTGAACTCTAAAACCAAAATCCATGATACTTCTTATAAGAAAATGGAAATGGGGTGAGAAAAGACAAAAACAGGAAGAACAGCCATGCCTACACAGCAGAAATTCGTTCTGGTGGTAGTACAGTTTTGGAAACATTGAGGGAGAGATTTTTAAATGATCCAAAAGAGGGAAAGTTATCAAATAATTAGAAAAATCAAGTACATTATGTTTAACAAAGAAAGGTCATTGAGAGGCCATTGATAATGACCTACTTTCTCATCTCTGGGGAAATCTGTATGTGAACAACCTACACATCTGTTAGGGTGTCCTTCATGAAACTATGAGATGAGAAGAGGTAGAATTTTGAAAATGCTTTTCTGTGTTAGACACCATCTTCATAAGCATACAACTGACTAAAAAGTGCAGACTTTTCAAGGTCCTAATATATGTTTTGTTTGCTGATGATAAAAAAGCATTAGAATAGGTAATAAAAAATGCAAAAAAAAAAGGATCATGTATGAGTGGATGGGAGTGTTCAACTCTCCTTTGTCTATCTCAGATAAGCGTGAGGTGCCTACTCCCCCACCCTCCTCCATGTTCATATATTCCTCTCATACTTCTCAATTATGAGAAACAGCAAGTTACACACAGGGGAACTCTCCAGATCTCTGTCTTCCAACACTCTTTTAAACTTAATCTGAATTACTGACATTTTCTCAATTACTTTCTTAAATCTAGATAATCAACAAAATAATAAATTAAGCCTGATTTATGACTTTTGTTGATTTCTGAGGGGTCAGTGCTCACATTAAATATTTAACAATTGACTCTTCCTACCTGTGTACATTTGACTCCAGCACACCCTTGATTCCATCCCCTTCTTCCTCCTTTCTCTTTCCCCTCTTAATAGTCAGAATAGAACCTTCCTTCCCACAGTCAGGATCTGTTTTTCTTATTTAACTCCTTCAAGATGCTTTGAAGAAATTAGAGTTCTGAAAGGAACTTATTTCTTCTTCCTCATTAAAATTTCAGCATAATTTTATTATATAGCTCCTTTCAATTGCTCAAAAAAATCCACCTTTCTAGGTTTTTCTAGATACTTGTTTTTGTATTTCAAATTCCTACTCAGCTTTGATTTTTTCATCAAAAGTGCTTGATTATCTTCTATTCAATTTTTTCTATCCACATTTTAGGGATTATACTTATCTTTGCAAGGTAAATTTAAATTATTCTTTGTTATAAGCCTTTTGGCATATTATATTCCAAGATCTCTTTGTGTTTATAGCCGAAGTAGAAGCTGTCAGGTCTCGTGTGGTTCTTGGTACTTGGATTCCTTTTGGGATGCCTGTAGTATTTTTTTCTTTGATATGGGAGGTCTGGATTTGGGTTATAACATTCCTAAGATTTTTCCCTTTGGAAGTCTTTTCAGGAGGAGATCAATGTATTCTGTCTATCTTAACTTTACCTTCTGGTTCTAATAGATAGTTTTCATTTCATTTACTAAAATACAATATCTAAGATTTTTGAAAAATCTTTTTGTTTTCAGGGAGCCCAATGATTCCTAAATTATCTCTACACTATTTGTTTTCTGGATCAGTTTTTTTATATCAGATGCCTTATATTTTCTTTTATGTTTTTGTCCAATCTTTTGATTTTGTTCTAAAATTTCTTGCTGTCTCATGGAATCATTCATTTCCATTTGTTCTATGCTAGTTTTCCGGGAGTCCATTTCTTGAGTAAGGTGAACCACTTTCTGAACCTCAAAGATCCAGGGGGGATGAACACCCAGAGGTAGAGTCCAGTGAAGGAACCTCCACATTCTAGCATGGATTCCAGCTCCCACATTTCTGGCACTCATTATTCCAACTTTTCAGAACTCATAAACCCATTTCCATTTCCAACAATCCTTCACCTAAAAGTAGGAAGAATAAACTCAATAGAGACAGAAGCAACAGGAGTACTCTTGACCCACAAAGCCCTTCTGGGGAGATGGAAGTATAAAGTCTCTTTCTACATCGAGGGCTTTTTGAAAGTCTCCTCACTTGCATAAACCAGGCATGAAAAATAGCAAGGTGATTGCATTGGTCATTTGAATGCATCCTGGTTCCAGCTCAGTAGCCAATCAAAAACTCAACTCTTCTATCACATGTTTAGTAGACCGAAACCAATTACAAAATGTCTGCACGTGCTCCAAAGAGGATGACATCAGTAGGACACACTGCACTTGCTCATAAAGACTGGTTTTGGTCACTTCCCCATCTATTTGTTTTATTGATTCCGTCCAAAGAAAGCTCACTTAGTAAGTGAGCATTTCAAAGTCTCTCTGAACTTTGATCTGGTTTTATCTGCCTATGCAAAGGCCAGGAATTTGGCCAGTAATAATAACAATAATAATAACTGGCATTTATATAGTGCTTTAATGTTTACAAAGCGTTTTTGCTTGTCATGGGGATCTTATTTGATCTTCGGAACAATATGCCATTACTATCACCATTTGAAGGGTGAGAAAACTGAGGTAGCACCAATGACCTTGACTCCTAGGGATTGCTTGCTCCTGTAGGTTTTCTCTACTTACTTATCTATCTATACAGGAGAATAGAAGAGATTTAGCTTGAAAATTAGAGAATCCCAAACATCAGAGTTACTTAATAGTTGTTTGGCAAATAACTATTAGCTAATATAAAGTCTAACTTTGAAAAGTATATGAAGTATTTTCCTGAGTTAGGATAAGGTCTCTGACAGGTAGACTCCCAGGCTAGGAAGAAGAATTAAAAGAAAAGGGTATTTAGGTAACTGGGAGCATTCTACTTTTTGTTTTAAAGAGCTTTCCCACAAGGCTAAAAAAATCTCCTGCTGATGACATGAGAGGCCTTAGTAACAAAGACTCTCAGGGCACATAACAGGAAAAGTTTTCTTCCTTTTCTGAAAGATCTAGAGAAGGATTTTAAGCTAATAAAGCCTGATGATGCCCCAGGAAGTTATCCGGAAGCTGACAGCCACAGTGTGCTCAGCACCATGGCATCAAGTTAGGAAGCAAAGCAGAATCCAGTGAAGACCAAAAAGGGAGGAGAACCATCCAACAGAGGCTTCAAGACCAATGGGGAACAGGCCGTGGTCAGTGGCATCTCTGAAGGACATTACTGACCCCACAATGTTGGAGGTGCGAATGGCACTTCCATACATGCTTCCTGGAAAAATATTTCTCTTACTTCCACGTGTTCCCTACATATATGCCTCCCCACATATGCTCTCTCTGTATGTTCTCCTTCCCACTGTCATTCTGTGGGTGTATGTGTGTGTGTGCATGTGTGCACACGTATATGTGTAGGGAGGTGGGGTAACCCAGGTTTATGAGGGAAATGTTTTGCTGCTACTTTTCCAACTACACCTATTTATTAGATGCCGTCGTTTTGATATAACCTTGTCTTCTGATGGACTATTAAAGATGAAAACATCATTACATAAAGGCAAGTGGTAACTCTTCTTTCTTTTCACTATTATTATTATCATTATTAGTATTATCCAAGTAGTATTCTCCAAGAGACTTTTCATAGGCTTTAATACAAAAGAAAACAAAGGAATGCTGCTGATTTTGTTGTAGTTCCAGCTGGTTTCCTCAGCAAGTTGCTTTCTTTCCAGGAAGGGTTTTGGTTGTTGTTGTTGTTGTTGTTGTTGTTGTTGTTGTTGTTGTTGTTCTTGTTCTTGTTGTTGTTACAGCTTGCACTGATTTAAGACAGGGTCAAAAGGCAGTAACCTAGGCAGTGGTTCTCAGAGTGTTGTCATCAGGAAGATGATGACATGACTTTCCAGAGAATTAGATTTAAGTGAGATAGGCCTGTGCAACATCACCAACCTCACTTTCTCCTCTGGAGCCATTTGGGTTCAGTGGCAAGATACAGATCAGGATGACTGGAGATGGCCCTCATATATATAAGATACATATACACAAGATAACTTTAGAGGGGAAGACACGAGCTGTGGATACTGGGAAAAGTCCTCTTGGTGTTGGTGTTGGAGTTGACTCTTAAACAAATCCTGGAATTTCAAGAAGCAGAAGTAATTGGAGAAGGGAGGTATTTCACCAACGGGATACCCACAGCAGCTGCTATGAATATGCAGGTGTATTCCCAGGTTTGAATTGCAAGATATAATAGACTCTCTTCCTCGAAGATGAAACCAAGACATTTATTCAAATACCAGTAAGCCAGATCCATCATAGTAAGAAAGAAGTCTTCTTTTTAAGATAAAATCCACACAGGTCACCAATGTAGGGAACACAAACATCCCCAAGCCTTCCCTCCATTAGGCCTCCCCCCAAACAAGTTCCCCCCAGGCAAAAATCCTCCCTCTCTCACTCAGGGATAGCTGCTTTGCCTGCTCTGCCTTCTCCCTCTCTCTCCCAGGTCTCTCCCTCTGACTTCCTGCTCCACCTGCTCAGCAAGCTCCTCTCACCATGGGCTCCATATAGTTACATAGGCCTATTAATGTGCAGGGAAGATCTTCAAATTTCCTTATCATTACAGGATGGGAGAGTATCCTGGGCATAGGTGATACCAGTTCAGAGACATGGAGATAGAAGATGGAATGTCTTATGTGAAGAGCAGCAAGTACACAAGTAGAGCTGGAGAGTGGGTATAGGGAAGCAATGGATTAGAAGACTGGAAAGACAAGAAAAGACCAGATTTCAAAGAGCTTTAAATGATAAGCCAGGCACTTTATAATTGATGATAGAAGTAATAGAGAAGCCAGTGAAGTTTATTGAGAAGGGGGCAACATGATCAGACCTATGATTTAGGAAAATCACTTGGTCAATTGTGTAGAGAATACATTAGAGTGGGTAGAAATTTGAGGCAGAGTCCAATTAAGAGATTTTTTAAATAGTCCATGAAAAGTAACTAGTCCCTGAACTATGGCTGCATGATCAAAGAGAATGGGACATATACAAAGGATATTATGAATTGGGATATGACCAGATTTGATATAGGGGGTAAGTGAGAGTGGGGTGTTGAGAATGACACCAAAGTTGAAAACCTGAGTGACTGAAATGGTGATGATACTTCTATAGAAATAGGGAAATTTGGTAGAAGGATAGTTTTGGGGTGAAAGATAATGAGTTCTGTTTTAGACACATGAATATGAGATGCCTATAAAACATCCAGTTTGAAATATCTAATAGGCAGTTGGTGATGGAAGCCTAGAGCTCTGGAGAAAGAGTGTGGGGGTAGGGGGTGGTATAGATATAGATAATAATTGAACACATGGGAGCTTATGCTTGTACCAGTAAGGGAGTGTAGAGAAAAAAGACAAGAGAAAAGGAGAGAATCTAGGGAGATAATTCACAGCTAGTGTGCATTATGAAGAGCCAGCAAGAAAGACTGAGAAAAAAGCAACTAGACAGGTAGGATGAGAACCAAGGGAGAGTAAAATTGCAAACACACAAAGAATAGAGACTATCCAGAAGGTGATGGTACTTACCAGTGTCTTACAGAGAGGACATGTAGGATGAGGATTAATAAAAGGTTATTAGATTTACACTTCTATCATTGCTAACTTTGGAGGGCCAAGTTTAGTTGAAGGTAGGCTGCAGAAGCTTTAGAAGAGAGTGAAAGATAAAGCAGAGTCACTGAGTGTGGATTTTTTTTTTCAAGTTTAGATGAGGAGGTATAAGATATGAGGTGACAGCTTGCAGGGATGTTAGGATCCAGTAAGTTGTTTGTTTTTGTTGTTTTTTTTTTTAAGGATGGGAGACTTAGGAGTATTTGAGGGTAGAAGGAAAGAATTCAGTAAATGAGGAGACAATGAAGATTAGAGAGAAGAGGATGGTAGAGACACCAGTCTTTTGGAGGATGGAGGGGTTAGAATCAAGGATATATACAGAGGGAATGACATTAGCCACAAGGTCCATTTCATCGTCAGAGAATGGAATGGAGGAGATAGTTGGGAATAATATCAGAGGGGTGCTATTGGAGGAGAGCAGTGAGGAGTACTCAAAGAATGGCTTCTCCTATTTTGGGGTATGTTGAAGTATAAATCAAGATTTGCAGCTGGGAGTTGGGAATGGAGTGGCATGAGAAACTTAAGGACAGAAATTTGGAAGAGTTGCTTTAGTGAATAGAACAAGGAATTAATTGGGAGGAGAAGGATTGCCTTGCTGTAGTGAGGGTATAGTTGAGATTAGAGAATATAAATTAGTAGTAGGTCTAGTCGACATGGTTTTATAATCTCTTCCAGATCCATTCAGTAGTATGTAGGGGCAAAGGTGACAGGTGGTAGGAGTAATCCAGGTTTAGGATTTGGTAAGATATAGTTGGTGATAGAGCAAGGAAACAAGAATTTCAAGTGCAGAAAATACTGTAAAGTTGAATTGATTCACCAAGGGGTTGGGATTGGGATTGGGAGGGGAAGAAAGTATATGAAGAACAGTGTAATTGGAAAGTACTGAGAGGTTGTGAGATTGCAAGGTTATGATGAAAACAAAGGGTAGGTTTTGAAGGAGTAAGGTAAAAGTGGAAATGGAAAAATAAAAGATTATGATCCAATGGAGTAATTTGGGAATTCTTGAACATGGAGGTGGAATGTGGTTTTGATGACAAGATCAAGAATGTGAGCATCTCTGTGTATAAATGAGGAATAACAGAGGACAGGCATTGAACTCTAGGAAAAGAGGGAGAATGCCTTGGCAGTTGGAAGATAAGGGCTATTTTCCTTGAACTCAAAGGAGGAAGTATTGAGTGATAGTAATAAAGCAGGTAGATTAGAAGTAGCACTGGGGAGGAAGGAATATTCAGATTGCTGGAAATGGTGGCGAGGGATGCATTATCATCCGGATGAAGCCAGCTTTCAGTAAGTGGAAAAGATAGAAGGATGAAGAGAGGAAATGGTTATAAGAGAGGAAATGTCCTAAAAGGACATTTAGACGCTTTGTTAAAAATTTCCACAGCTATCAAAAGAGCACTTCATTATTTAGGGCTCCTTCTGTCTCTAAGATTGACTTATTTGATTCCTAAAAAAGCTTTTCTTCTTTTTGTAAAAAAGTTGAATCTATAGAGTGAAATTGGGGGCAGTTATGAGGATAAATGTTTGTTTTTATTTTCATATAAATGGTCTTTGAATGATAACTTGAATTAAAATAGCATGTGGTTTTCTTTATAAATTAAGCCATTAAAACATACACAGTTAAAATTCTTAATGATGCAGGATGTATAGTGAGATCATAATGTTAATATGGTATGGCAACAGAATTAACCACACAGGAAAGGTATCAGAGAATTAGATAATGTACAGAAAGCAAAACATCAATACAGTTACTCCAGTATTTTTAAAAATAGCCTTTAAAATAAAAAAAAATGTTTAGAAAGTAGAAAAATATTCCCCAATAAAATATATACTGAGTTTTTGTTGTTGTTGTTGTTTTGGTATTAGGTCAATCTCTTTTTTTGAAAGAGACAGTAGATGTCATGGTATTCTGAAATAAATGTTTTATAAATGTGTGGATAATAATGTGGCAAATGTTGAGATCTGAGATTTTCGCTTTTTCCCATGTAAAATATGGAAAAGAAGCAACATGAAGTAGAAGAGGATAGGGATATTAGGAAGATGTGGGTTCAAGTTACTTCTCTAACACAGAATGGTTGTGAAATACTTTCTGGCTCTCCCTGTCCCACTCATCTAGTCACTTAATCTTGAAGTGCTCAAGGCAACTTGTAAGATTTTAAGTTGCAGGAGCAGCTAGGTGGCACAGTGAATAGAGCACCCGCCCTGGAGTCAAGAGGACAGGAGTTAAAACCAGCCTCAGACACCTAACACTTACTAGTTGTGTGACCTTGGGCAAGTCACTTAACCCCAATTGCCCTGCCCTCCCCCCTTCCAAAAAAAAAGCAAGAAAAAAAATTTTTAAGTTGCAGAGACTTTGCAATGCTGCTGCATTGTTAGAACTTCCTCACTTTGAAGTGTCTCCATCAATGAAATCATAGGTCTAGTCTCTCTTCCTAAAGTTCCCTAAACTGCAGGTTCTGATCTCTTAAGATTCCTTCCAACTAGAAAGTCACGTGTTTATGTTCGATTTTCTCAGTATTTCAACTTATTGTCTGGTACTAGATTAAAGTCTGCCAAATCTTACATTAACACATACCACTAGAATATTGCTTCTGAAAAATCATATCCTAGAAGTCTAGAATTAGTATCACTTTAAAGTTCTGCACCTCATTGTTTAAAATGGATGGTGGGAGCATGATAATCCATACATGGGCTAACAAGTTTTAATCTATTTCTTGACCATATGCCTCTATACTACCCTTAGTAGTTGTCTTGTAAATGCCCATTGGGGCAGGCAGTGATATAGTAGAAATGGGTCAACATATGTCCATTCTTTTCACTAGAAAAAATAGCTCCAATGTATATGCCATTTTGACTGTAGATTAGCTGTGATATCTTTTGCTTGACAGAATTTGGATCCTAGAGATTGGCTGATACTTTGGCAGAATATGTTAACACTAAACACAGAGGTGGGGTGGGGTGGTGAGGAACTCCAGTTAAACCAGTGTCTTTTTTTCAAAAAATAAATTGATACATGTATATGTATAGATAGCATCCTTTACATTAAACACTCAGTCTGTGTTTCTTGTTGATTGAGAAAAAGTCATAGAATTGGCAAAAAAACCCAAAAAACAAAAAACCATGGTCAGTAAGGAGATAGGTAGGTGGCACAGGGGTCCAATCCCTGAGCTTGGAGTCAAAAGGACTAGAGTCCAAATTCAGACTCAGACACTTTAGTAGCTGTGTGACCTTGGGCAAATCACTGAACCTCTGTTTGCCTTGGTTTTCTCTACTGTAAAATGAGAATAATAACAGTCATTACCTCCCAGAGTGAGGACCAAATGAAATACTATTTAAGTGGTCAGCACAGTATTTAGCACAGACTAGGCTCTATATAAATACTTACTCCCTTCCTTTCAGGAAAGCTGTTTCAGCACAGTAGGAGCGATGGAAACTACATTTTAAATCTTTGCAGTGATTTCTGCCAAAATTTACTACAATGACTTACAGCACTTTTAAATGTTATTTTTTTTAAAGAGTAAATATTTATTTATTGCACTTTGGCACAATGATTTGACCAAACTCAATGAAATGAACTTGTGTCTTCTTAAAACTGAGGGCTCAGTCTATATGTGACTTAACGGAGCTATAATATGTGCCATGTGTTCTAAATAAACGTGATAAAGGGATAGTTAGTAATTTGTAGCTGTCAAATTTCATTCATATATTTCCTCCTCTTTTTTTGTAATGCTGTTACTTTTCAAGTCACTCTGCTGCCACTCTGCATGGTAATCTCAGCAGGCCCTTTGCTGGAGATAAGTATTGAACAAAAGTGAAACATGTAAAGAGCCTATGAATGAAAAAGCTTCCTTGACCCCCTAGACATTTCAATATTCTATGTATTGTACTTTGGAAAATATGCTTGTCAATTTCTGTTTTTCTTTTCTATATAAAGAAAATTTATTTTTTATAAATCAAATGTAACCAATTTTAAATGGCTATATAATTACCTTAGACCCAACATTGTCAATCCTGTCAAATATCTACAGAAAATTCCAGTTAAACCCTTTCACTGTCAGTTGAGGTGGAAAAATCCCTTTCATCTTGTATTTTTAGATTTCCTAAGCTTATCTTAATAAAAAAAAAAATCTTACCAACAATAAAACAGGGAAACATTAATGTGCAGTGATGCTTGGAATGAATTGGGGCGGTACCACTGCAAGCAGAAAAACAGTGGCATTGGGAGTTGGCCCTGGTTTCTGAGTTCTTCCACTGATCTGGACATCTGGACATTGACCTTTTAGAACAATGGTTCTCAACCTTCCTAATGCCACGACCCTTTAATACAGTTCCTCATGTTTTGGTGACCCCTAACCATAAAATTATTTTCTTTGCTACTTTATAACTATAATTTCATTTTCCGATGGTCTTAGGTGACCCCTGTGAAAGGGTCGTTCAACTCCCAAAGGGGTTGCAACCCACAGGTTGAGAACCGCTGCTTTAGAAGGTTGTGAGTGGAAAAGCAAATGATGTTACAGTTGCTCCTACAGCAGGGGCAATTTATTAGTGCCAACACTGGGGGTTTTTGCTAGCTCCCTGCGGGAATAGCTAAATGCTGAAATAATATCTTTCCTTATACAGCTTGGTTTTGGTCATATCTATAGAGTAAATAATGCTACTCTATAGAATATAGGTAATATCTATATAGTAGTAGTTGCCTAGTTTTGGGTAGAGCCATAGGCAGATAGTAATGGTAATTGTTCTAATATATTTCATTTTAATTTCTTTGTTTCCTTGGTTACAAATAAGAAATGTATAGTCAAACCATACCTGTGTAGTATACTCCATTATTCCATGCTCCTAGGATTGAAATTTAGCAGAAAGGTTGGGGCTAGAAGCATAAAAGACAGGATATATCTATAAAACTCTCATGGGACTACTTCTCCAATTTCTATTGCATTGGTGGACTAGGATCCTAGAGGCTGGCTGACTACTTCTCCACTAAACATTCTAGGTATAAAACTAAGAGGGCAAGAGTTTCTAGCAAAGTTTCTCATGACCCCCTATCCAGGGTGTTTTCCACTGATTAACTGAGATGGTATAGTAGGAACAAGTCGTACGAAGAACACCTTAAAAAAAAAAACCCACAATGATTCTGTGGGGAATGTGAGCACGAGCAAAGTATAATGATATTAAGGTAGACATGCAGAGAAAACATGTACCAAAGGAGTAAACTCATTGCTCCTCTCTACTGGAAGTCTTTTTCTCCCTTTGTGGAGTCCTCATGAAGTTTTCTTTAGATGTAATTTTATGTCCTGGACAATGAGGGTTAATGCCCTTGTAGAATCCTGAAGCTGCTTTTCCTCCATATGCCAAGCTTGTCCTTGGTGTGTCTATTAGTTCCTAATTCAAATGCCATCAGCCACTGCTGCTGCCACTGCAGGAACACTATTACCAAAGATGATGGGAAGTCCAAATTTGCCCTTTTGAAATTCACCTGATTGTCCTCTGGTCATTAGGGACAGGGAGAAAGAGTAAGAACTTAACTCTTTTCTCTCCTCCTAGGACAGTTCACTTGATCGTCATTAGAAGGCTCCTGTTGGAATTCTTTATTTTGGAATAGTTTGCTTTACTCCATATATAGGCCCCGAGGTGTGTCAGATTCTTTTAAACAATCCCAATCCATTTCCACTTGATTTCATCTAGTGATCCAAATACTTCCCAAATTGAATAAAGACTTGTTCACACCTAATTTTTAGTTCTGATTGATTCATAGAGGTGTCTAGAATTTGTTCATATATAGTTTAGACTTTTAGTTGGTTGATTAAATAGAGATGTCTAGATCTTTTGTAATTACATAATTGGGATGGGGAGTTTGTGAAAGACTCTTCCCCAATATATCCATGCAGAACCCATCCCTCAGTCTCTAGTTAGTTTCCTGAGAACTGTATGGAGGGCTTGGTATTTCCTCCAAAGGCCCTCTGATGTTAGGTGGAGAGTCCAAGGGAGCATCAATCTGGGGCCTGGGACTTATTATTGAGGAGAAGCAGGCTATCAGCCAACAATACCCACTGGTGTATTAAAAATTAATTAACTGAAGAGCACAGTGAAAAAACAATAACATTTTTTCTATCCCTATGTTGGGGTCACAGGTTAAAACCTCCCCCTCCACCTCAACACTTTATCAATTGGTATGTTAGGAGACGGCCTGATTCAAACCAACAGCCTATTCTGGTTCAACATTGGGAACAGATCATTTAACAGTTAACAGAAAGAGGTCTGCTTAATCATAGGATAGAATGAATAATAAGGATGCTTGAGCACTTAGCTTGGCCTCTTTTCCATATGGAAAAGTATCGGGTCAGGATGTGGCGACTACTTCATTCTTAGGACATCCTCCAAGTCTAATGAGCCCAGTCCTATGTAGTAGGCCTTTTTATGTCCTGGAAGTCTTATCAAATCTTCTTTCCTTTCCTTTCTTTTCCTTCTTCTCTCTCCACATAGAGTATTATCTGCTAGTGCTCTGTCCAAAGGGAATGTAAGTTTTAATCTCTGAAACTTTTTGTTTTGTTTTGTTTTGTTTCTTTTAAAGACCAGTCTTAACCCCAAATCACTCTGGTCCCAGATCAAACCCTACTTGGTCACTATTTGGCCCAGATTGGCTCAGAAAAAATGTAAATAACAATTATTTCTGTTTTGTAGAGGAGGCATTAGTAACTCCATGGAGGAAAAGGATTAGGAAGGGCTGTATATAGGAGGTGACACTTGAAATAAGCTTTGAGGTGGGGGAGAGATTCTAAGTCCTCATGAGAAGAGAGACTGCATTCCAGGCATGGGAATCAGCCTTTGCAAAGGCCACAGGACTAGCAATGAGTGTGTGTGTGTGTGTGTGTGTGTGTGTGTGTGTGTGTGTGTGTGTGTGTGTGTAACAGCAAGATGACTGGGTCTGGTTGGACTTAAAAATTAATAAAGAGTAGTAATGAATACCAAATAAACAAGGGAAAGTGATTTGGAACCAGGTTGTTAAGGGTTTTAAATGCTTGACAAAGTAATTTGTGATCCTAGAAGTAAAAGGAAGCACTGGAGCTAGGGAAATGACATTTAGATTCAAGTTTTCAGAATTATCACTTTGGCAGCTGTATAGATGACCGGATGGGAGAGAATTGTGACAGGAAGGCCAATTAGTGTTTCCTCCTCTTGGTGCCTTTCCTTAGAGATTTTGTCTGATTTATACTCTTGTTTGTACATGGTTGTTTGCATGTTGTCTCCTCCCTTTTAGAAGAGGCTAAGGTAGAACAATGGTTGGAGTTCTGGGCCTAGAGTCAGGAAATCCTGATTTCAAATCTGGCTTTACACACTTACTAGCAGTGTGACCCTAGTCAAGTCATTCAATTTCTTTTTACTGTGCTTTTGCTCAGTGTATAACATGTATTAGGTGCTTCATGCTTATAAATAAATATAAGTGCCTATGCCCTCCCTCTTAATAGATTGTGAACTTCTTGAGGACAAAAACTTTGCCCTCTTTGTATCCTAAGCACTTGCTCGGCACATAAATGCTTGTTGATTTGTCTTGATCAATTAGGATGATTAAAATAATAGATTCGCCTTCTGGGTTGAACAAGCCTGAAATAAGTATAAGGGCAAGCAAATGAATACTTAGCACCTTGTTTCAGTTCAAGTGTTTTTGAGCCTTGCCCTGACTATATCAAGTCTTTGTTAAGAAACAGAACCTGTGAATCCCACAGTGGGAGGGACTTGCCAAAGACAGGAACAGGAAGGACATAAGAGATGAATGGAATAGGGAGAAACTATTGACAGATAAAAAGCAGAGCACAGCTGGGACTGAGCAGAGCTGAGAAGGGGAAAACTTGTGGTGTCTGGCACTCTGTTTGTCTGTTCTATCTGTGTTGACTTGTGTTTGTAATACTTTGTACAAAAGCCCTGGTACATTACTGGAAACCCTGAAAGAAGATTTTCTTTTCTGTTTACAGGAGTCTTGGAGGAGGGTTTCAGAGGTCTTGGGACTATACTAATGATTTGTGTTAAGTTCTCAGACCTTGTTTGTGGGTCTGTGCTGATTTCACAGGCAGATAGTGAATTGATGATGGTGCTGGCAATGTGTATGAATGTTGTGTTGGCTCTATTAAGCTTTGTCTTCCAAGAAACAGAAATTGTGAAGGACTTGAGGTGGACTAGACATTGTAAGCTTCAACATGGAATGGGAATTGGATGAGGAACTAGACGAAGAATGGGACAAGGAGCTGAGAGCTGCCTGCCTGTGAATCCAGGTGACGGGTAGATTAGGCAAGAGCTGGGCCCATGGAAAAGGAACCATGGAATCTGGGAACCAGCCTTGAGCCAAGATGAGAAGGCGTGCTGACTGAGAAGATTGTGATTTACTGTGATCTAGGGGTGGGAGAACTTTGTACTTTGTACCTTGTACCCCTTAAGGATGATTGAGTTAAGGATAATTGGAAACTAATCTCCAATCAAGAAGAAAGAAGACTTTTTGACTGAGAGATTAAGACAATGTGACCTAGGAATGGGAAAACTTTGACCTTTGTACTTTGTGTTCCTTAAGGAGGATTGCTCCTTAAGGATGATTGAGTTAAGGACTTACTGAATGATATCTTTTGTTTAAAACTATGTGGCCACTGTAGTGATAAGTTGTTATGTTATATCATTGTGAATGCTATATTTTGGTTTCTGTGAATGTTTTGCCTTAGTTTATTGCTGAATAAATAGAGAGTTCACTATATTATGTGATCAAAACCTTAGAGCTATTCATAGCAGCAGTCCTCTGGAGAGCTGCTCCTGCTTGGCTTTACAATAAGGAGCAAAAAGTTCAGAGAAAAACTGTGCTGTATGGAACAGGGCAGAAAGGACACAAGATTTGGAGTCAGTTCCCTGTTCTGCCACTTAGCACTTACAAAACCTTGGGAGAGTCATTGAATCTTTCTGGGTCCTGAGTTTCCTCACCTGTAAAATGAGGTATTTGAACTAAATGACTTGAGATTCCTTGCAATTCTAGATTTATAATATTATAATCAGTGAAAGGGAAGAAAACCAGAGTTAAGATTAAAATAATTGAAAGGGGAAAGAACAGCTCTAAGATTTACTACCCGATGTTACCTTGGGCAAGTCTCTTTGGGCCTGTTTCTTTATCTGTAAAATGTGGGATTTGGTCTGGATGACCTCTGAGGTCTGAATTCTGAATCTATTACTCTAGGAACCATTGAAGAAACAGATATCTGGGTTTATCAAATGCTAGATTACTATGATCATTTACTACTGTATATGTATACATTTACTATATATAGTGTACTTAATCTATTATACTGATCCTCTACTTTATTTCTTAGCTAGTACCAGATTGTTTTGATGATTTTTGTTGTTCAGCTGCGTCAGACTCTTTGTGACCCCTTTCGGGGTTTCCTTGGCAAAGATACTGGAAAGGTTTACCATTTCCTTCTCTAGCTCATTTGACAAATGAGGAAATTGAGGCAAACAGGGTAAAACAACTTCCCCAGGGTCACAGAGCTAATAATAGTCTGAGGCCAGATTTCAACTCAGGTCATTCTGACTTCAGGCTTGACACTTTCACTTTGCTACCTACTGCCCATTTTGATGGTTACAGCTTTTTTACATAGCTTGAGATCTTATACTACTGGCCACCTTCCTTAACATTTTTTTCATTGATTTCCTTGATATTCATGACCTTTCATTCTTCCAGATGAATTTTCTTATTTTTTTCCAGTTATATAAAATAATTTTTGATACTTACTTGGTGTGGAATCAAATAAGTAAATTAACTTAGGTAGAATTGTTATTCTTCTTGCATTGGCTTGGTCTACTGATATTTCTCCAACTGTTTAGATCTGACTTTGTGTGAAAAGTGTTTTGTAATTGTTTTTATATAGCTCCTAGGTTTGTCTTGGCAGGCAGATACCCAAATAATTATATTGTCTGAAGTTATTTTAAATGGAATTTCTCTATCTTCCTATTGGACTTTGCTGGTAATATATAGAAATTCTGATGATTCATGTGGATTTATTTTATATCCTGCAACTTTGCTGAAGTTCTTTATTAATTTGACTAGTCTTTCAGTTGATCCTCTAGGGTTCTCTAAGTATACCATCTTATTGTCTGAAAAGAATGATAGTTTTGTTTACTCATTGCCTATTTTAATTCCTTCAATTTATTTTTCTCCTCTTGCTATACCTAGGATTTCTAGTACATTATTGAATAAAAGTGTGATAATGGGCATTCTTACTTCACTCTTGATCTTTTTGGGAAGGCTTTTAGCTTACCGCCATTATAGATAATACTGGCTGATAGTTTTAGATATCTACTAGTCATTTTAAAGAAAGCTCCATTTATTCCTTTGCTTTCTAGTGTTTTTAATGGGAATGAATGATGAATTTTGTCAAAAGCTTTTTCTGCATCTATTGATATATTTTGGTTGTTTGTTATCAATATGATCAATTATGTTAATAATTTTCCTAATATTGAACCAGTTCTACATTCCTGGTATCAGTCCCACCTGGTCATAATGTATGATTTTTGTGATAATACTGCTGTAAGCTCCTTGCTGATACTTAATTTAAAATTTTTGTATAACTATACATTAGGAAAATTGGTCTATAGTTTTCTTTCTCTGCTTTTGCTCTTTCTGGTTTTGGTATTAGCACCATATTTATGTCATAAAAGGAATTCAGTAGTACTCCTTCTTTGCCTATTTTTCCAAGTATTTTATATAGTATTGGAATTGCTTGTCCTTTAACATTTTTTTTTGGGGGGGCGGGTGTTATATGGGTTTTCAAGGAAGATTAGTACCTCTGGTGTGAGGGCTTTCTGAGCCCTTTTCAGGGTTGCTCATCCCAACTTTTGGTGTCCATCTGGCACCCAACTCTTACCTGTGACTGCAAGAAGCTGTAGCATGTATAGCAGCCACACCCTGGCAAAACTGTCTCAGCAGATGAGCTAAACCAGATTGAGGGTAACCTGTCGGTGAGTTAGGGGGATGTCTACCCTAAGTATGTAAAGACTTTGCTCAGTGGAACATATAGATGAGAACAATTTGTTCCCATGACCATGAAGGTGACTGAAGCAGATGCCATGGAGAATTTAGAGCCTGGTCAAATGTTGAAGATGCCAAGGTCATCCATTGCATCTTGGGCTATCATCACCAGTCCTCCTGATTTCTGTCTTGCCACTGGACTTCTATGACTCTATGAGGCTGATAACTTTTCACAACTCTGCCTGAAGTAAGCAAGTCAAGACATCACCCTATAGTGTCATTGGTCCACTTCAAAAATGAAGGGCAAACAGTAACAAATGTTTGGTAGAATTCACTTGTACATTCATCTGATCTTGGGAATTTTTTCATAGGGAGCTCATTGATGGTTTGTTCAATTTCTTTTTCTAAGATGGGGCTATTTAAATATTCTATTTCCTCTTCTGTTAATCTGGACAATTTATATTTTTGTAAATATTTGTCCATTTCAGTTGGGTAGTCATATTTATTGGTACCTCATTAGGCAAAATAGCTCCTAATAATTACTTTAGTTTCATCTTCATTGGTGGCAATTTTACCCTTTTCAATTTCAATATACCCTATTTAGTTTTCTTCTTTCTTATTAAAAATCAAACTAACCAATGGTTTATTTATTGTTTTCCCTCCATAAAAACAGCTGCTACTTTTTTTTTATTAGTTCAATTGTTTTCTTACTTTCAATTTCATTAATCCCTCCTTTGACTTTCAGGATTTCCAATTGGGTGTTTAACTGGGGACTTAAATTTTCTCCTTTTATAGATTTTTTAAAATTGCATTTCTAGTTCATTTGCTCTTTCTCTATTTTATTGAAGTAAACATTTGGAAATATACAGTTTCCCCCAAGAACTGATTTGGCGGCATGCTATAAATTTTGATACTTTGTCTCATTGTTGTAATTTTCTTTAATGCAATTGTTGATTGTTTTTGTGATCCATTCTTTGACTCACTTATTCTTTAGGATTAGATTTAGTCTCCAATAAATTTTTAAACTATGTTTCCACAGCCTTTTATTGAATGTAATTTTTATTGCATTATAATCTGAAAAGGATATATTTAATAGTTCTGCTTTTCTGTATTTGTTTGTGAGGTTTTTATGCCCAAATACATAATTTTTGTATACGTGCCATGTACAGCTGAGAAAAAAGTATATTCCTTTCTGTTCCCATTCAATTTTCTCCAGAGGTCTACATATACAACTTTTTCTACGATTCTATTCATCTCCTTTAAATTCTTTCTTGTTTTTTTCCTAGTAAGATTTATCTAGTTCTAAGAAGAGAAAGTTGAGATCTCTCACTAGTATAGTTTTTCTGTTTCCTCCTGTAACTCATTTAAATTCTTTAAGAATCTGAATACTATGTCATTTGGTACATACATGTTTAGTATTGATATTACTTCATTAGCTATGGTATCATTTAGCAAAATGTGGTTGCCATCCTTATCTTATTTTTGCTTTGCTTTGCTTTGTCTGAAATCCTGATTGTTACCGCTGCTTTTTGCTTTTTTTAAACCTCAGTTGAAGCATAATACATTCTGCTCCATTCAAGAGGAGATATTAACATTAGCTTTACATTTGCATCTAGGGACTATAGGATTTTTCCATTTGACTCGCAAAAGAAACTTTCCATGTGTCTTCTCTCTCATTAGAATGTTATCTCCCTTGAAAGCAGGGACGGTTTTACTTCCTTTTTATCCCCAGAGCTTAGCACTATGCTTTTAAGCTCTTAATAAATGCTTCATTCATTCATTCAAATTCTGGGAAATCTGAAGTAACAAGAAATATTAAAGCGTGGGCCTAGCTAAGCTAACCTGGCAGCCCTAGGGCTTTTCAGGACAAGGCCTACAAGGTTGGGAGCAGAAGAGAGGCAGGACATGGGTGGGGCAGGGCTGGGCACTAAAGGCAGGGAAAGAATGCCCACCCCCAGGGCTTGGGAAGGAGAGCTGAAATGGAAAAGAAAACAATAAAAGGCGGTGGCAGCTGGCAGAGGTAGGAGACTGCAAAGGCCGCAAGTGAGCCGCAAAATCTATTGCAAAGCCGGAATGCTCCTTGTAGACTACACCTGGGAGTCCCGCCCCCTATCCAATCTTGAAACTGTAGCCTATTGATAGGCAGCTCTTCTCACCAGCCACCTCCAGACTCACTATAAACACTCCTTACTCTCTCCGGTCTAGAGTTCCCCCCGCCCCCCAAGCCAATCAAAGGAATGGGCGGGGAAGGCCCCCACCATCTGCGTCAGTTTAAAAAAAAGAAAGGGGGGGGGGAGAGAAACTGACACAGAGAAGATGGAGAGACACGCCAGAGACACACAGAGAGACAGAGAGAGACACAGAGAGAAAAGAATCTTTGGGTCTTTCTCGGGCGAGTGAAAAACACCTCCAGTTCTGTAGGCGGGGCGCCTGTGATCGACAGGCGCATGCTGCCAATGAGCTGGCCCAGACGCTCCGCAGACCTGTCTCGGGAGCGGGCGGGGCTGGCACCGATCTCGGCCAATGGCGGCAGAGCGGGCGGAGGTTGGGCTGCGGTGGGTAGGGTTAGTGTGAGAGGTGCGGCCGGGGGAGGTAATGATGATGGTGGCGGAGGAGGATGGGGGGGGAGGGGGTGCTAGTGACTGAGAAGCAGCAGCAGCAGCCGCCGCCGCAGCAGCTACTTCGGAGGGGGCCCTGGGGCGGGGGTGGGGGGCCCGACCATTGGGTGAGTCTTTCTGGGGAGAGGGTTGGGGGCTGAAGGGCGTCCTCCCGCCCGGCCGGGGCGGCGTGAGGCTGCGAGAACCGGGGGCGGCCCGTTAGCGCTGGCTTGGCTTCGCCTGTTCCATGTGGCTCGGGCGGCTGGGATGGAGGACGCGGTGGCGGCGGCAACGGCGGCAGCGGCAGCGGCGACAGCAGCAGCAGCGGCGTCGAGCGAGGAGCGGCGCTGAGGAGGGAGCGGGGCCCGAGCCGAAGCTGGAGCCGGAGCCGGCAGCGCAGGCGCGGCGGGACCAGAGGTGTGAGGAGGGGCGGGACGTGCCCCTCGGGGTGACAGTGACGGCGGGCGGGCCCGGGGCCCGAGGCGGCTGGAGTACCCAGAGCTGCCCGACCCGGCCGCCTTCCTGCCGCCGCCCCCGGCCCCTCTCTGCCGTTTGAGGCGAAGGGAGTATCCTCTGCCCTCTGTTACGCCGTCACGCCGAGGCTGGGGGCGAGAGCCCGCGGTGGGAGCCGGGCCTGGCACCCTGCACTCCCTCTGTCTCCTCCCTGCCTCGCCCCTCCCTTCCTTAATTTCGTCTAAGCCCTTATTCTGGGATTGAGCCGGTGACACGATTAATTTTTGGCAGAAAGACACAAAGAGTTCCTTTTTAACATCCCTCCTTCTCCTCCCCCCTTGGATGGGGGGCAGCTGCCGAGGCCCGAACGCCGAGCGGCCTCTCCTGGGCTTCCCGGCTCGGGCTTGCCCCGAGGCTGCTTTGGCCGCGACTTGCCTCTCTCAGCGTGGGGTTGGCTCAGTGGTGCGGATGTGTAGGGGTTGCTCAGTAACCCTCTCAGATACGACTGTATTCCTGTCTTCCATCATTGATGTCTTTGGCTTTCAGCTAGGGCATATTTGAAAAAAACAAAGCAAAACACAGAGGGCTAGGACGATGTCAGTTACAAAATCATCTAATATTGAATACCTGTTCTCACCTCTGCCTTCCCCGATTTTCTTTCATTTTTTTTTTGTCTTTGTTTTGCTTTCCAGTCTTACAGACTACACATCATAGAGCCCATGAGGAGGAATGATGATGTCTCCATGAGGGAACCTGTTCTCACTCATACAGTCATGTGTATCATGTTGCTGGCTGTGCCATTCATCTAAGGTGGGATTTACCCTGTGAAACAGGGAGAAGAAGCATGGACCCTAAACATCGTTTCAAGTTATAATTCACTTTTCAAAATACAGACTTAGAAAACGGAGCTTCCTAGCTTTGGATATTGTGTATTGTAAAAGCTGCTGCATTGCTCTCTTAGAGGTGTTACTGTACGCTGACTATCATCATGGCTTCAGTTTGGAAGAGACTGCAGCGTGTTGGAAAACATGCCTCAAAGTTCCAGTTTGTGGCTTCCTACCAGGAACTTATGGTTGAGTGCACTAAGAAGTGGTATGTAGTGCCTGATGGCTGGATGCTGCAAGCAAACGACTCCCTGTTGGGATAGATAGCACTTTTACATTTCTGTGTCTAAGCAGCTGGGTGGGTTGCCAGTAAGTTCAGGAGTGTGCACTGGTGCTGTCCCTGTGGGTTTAATTACTGTGTTCCATTATACTGATAGGATTATTACTGTGGCATCATAAGTTTAGCAGATTTGGACCTTAAGGTTTTTAGCAGGACTGGGATAACTCCATTTTTATATATTCAAAGGAAGACAGGATTTCTAATGAAAAATTAATGACTGTGCAAGGAAATGTAGAATTTCTATGGGATGGTGATAATCTTTTTTTGTTCAGGGTAAATAATCTTCCTTAAAGATGAGATATTCTTCCTTGTGTAAATAAGAGAATATTGGAATTTATAACCTTAGAAATGAATTTGTTATTTGCTTAGGCAACTGTTGTCATGTTTTAATTGCCCAATGGGACACATTTCTTGGCCAGACTAGAGGAAGCAATTAGCTGTGCTAGTCCCTGATTTGCATCTTTCCACTTAAGCAAAGTAAACTTAAGGGCTTGCTTCTTATTGCCTAGGACTACAACTAAATACATACTATATGAGAGAAAAAGTTAAGTTTAAAATCCAGGTCCCTGTGGTTTTTCATTTGTTACTATGAGTGAGCAGCTTTACTTTAAAAGAATTTATAGTTCACTAGGACTCTGATTTTTGTGTAGTATTCTTTTTTATAGCACATTATGAAACAAAGAAAGTAACTTCTGCATTTTTGATATTTAGTTTTTATAATTCTTATATATTTGACACTTATTATAAGTTATTTCTTGCATTATAAACAGTTACTTAAAGCTGTCCTTAACCCATTACTGTGCTATTGTCTTTTTAAAGATTTTGTATTTAATGTCTTAGACAATATTATGCAATGTATTGCATAAAGAATATAGGAAGATAACATTTTTTAGGTAATGGGTTAATGTTATAACAATTTAATACAGTAAATATTCAGCTACCAAATGTGTCTATAATTATTCACTGCAGCACTTGGAAACATTATAAGAGCTGGTATCTTTAAAATATTTACATTTCTTAAGTGGAATTCCAACAAAAATATAAACTGATTCTTCTTGAGTTGCTGAATCTTTTTTTTTTTTTTGGTTGCCAGTTTGTAAATAGCCTTGGGACAATTTTCTTGAATGGTATGTAAACTGTGAAGTTAGTTGCCAAGACCAGAGCCATCATGCTTGAGAATTTTGCTTCAGTCCAGTAAAAGGAATGCTTTTGGAAGTATCTTTACTTTTTTCAGTCTAGTAAATTAGATCTCTTAAGGTATAATTAGGCCACATGACCCATAACTTTTTGAGTTCAGCCTATCACATTTAGGACTAAAGCATCAGAGTTGTGGTATGTGATCATAAGAATCCTAAATGTCTTATAAAAATATGTTTTATGTACTTCTGGAATTAGTGTTGAATTAGAACAAATACAAGGATAGTTTTAAACCCATTTTAAAAATAGAAGGTGTATATATTTAGTTTTCTTTTTCTTTTTGGTTGGAGTGTGAACAGAACTATTAATCCAAATACTTTTCTTTATTAAAAAAAAACAAATTTTAATTTCTTGTGAGTTGATATTTACAAGTGAAACCTTAGTTGTAGAATAAGGGGAAAGGTAATAGTTATGCATATAAGAAATCTTTAATATTACATCTTCAGTATGTGTAATAGATTTTGCAAGGAATGAAGTGATACTAAGACAGGAACAGTTAAGTCCTTTGAAGGCATTTTGAATCTCATTTGTTCTGTCCAGGATAATCTTTGGAAGATTTAGCATAGCAGAATCTTGATCGAATTTTCATAGGATTTTGGAGGCTGAAAGGAATTTTAGAGATTATCTAGTCTAGCTTTCTTATTTTACATATAAGGAAACTGAGGTCCAGAAAGATCAAGTAATTGCCCAGTCACACAAGAGAAACTTTGCCTTCGGATGGTTTTGACTATATACAAAAATGTTTTATGTAATATGTTTACTTTAAGTAGAACACTAATTAAGAATCAGAAAACTGCTTTGATAAAATCCTTTTATATTGCCTCTGTAGGGACCACAGAAAAATTTGCCTATGCTAGGGTTGTAGCAAAAATGGGTAAATAGGTTGTTATTAGCTAGGACATAGATGTCTTTTCATTATATAGAACTTTTTGTTGTAATGGTATTCAATCAATATTCTAGCTGTCACATGTGGTTTTAGGGTAACTGTAGATTAGGTCCTGATTTCCTTTCTCGTTTTCTGTACTATATGTTTTTTTTCTGTTCTCTATCCCAAAGACATAGTTTCTTCTTCTCAAGGGAACTTACGGGAGAAAACAAAATGGATCTAGAGGAACCATGACTTTTAAAGAAAATTTTAAATAGATGCTAATATAGGACAATGGGTGATAAGAATGAAGAATGAATCAGAGAATCAGAAAAAAATTTTTTTAATGCTTATTTTATGCAAAGCACTGGCAATACTAACAGAAAAACAAGACAACCCCTGCTTTCAAGGAGCTTATATTCTAATGGGGAGACACATAGGAGGTTTCAGCTGCATGAAATCTATGGTGCTTAGGGTGTATAGCAGTGGAGCAGATGCCAATACATCTTTAATGCTTCTTCCACTGATAAAACCATATCCATTTCCAATGTTGAACCATTTGGCAGTGCCAAGGACTTTTGTGATTAGAATTTTTCCAGGTCTTCAGGAGCTGTAGCTATAGGGGAAAAAACAGGCATTATAGGAAATGAAAGTAGATGTCAGGATCCAAACTATAGTTTCCTAAGACTAATGTGTCACCTGGAATCCTTTCTCTCCATAATGAAAAGACAGAGATAGAGGATTATGAATCTAGAGCTGGAAGAGACCTCAGAGAACAAGAAGTCTTCCACGCTTGTTGTAATAACAATAATAATAGCAGCTAACATTTATATCGTGTTTCCTGTGTGTCAGGCACTATGCTAAGTGCTTTATAATTATTATTTCATTTGATCCTCACAATAACCTTGGGAGGTGTAAAATTAACCTCATTTTAGAGATGAGGAAACTGAGGCAACCAGAGTTTAAATGACTTCTCCAGAGTCACCCAGCTAGTGTCTGAGGCTGGATTTGAACTCAGGTCTTCCTGACTCTAAGCCTAGGACTCTATCCATCTCCCTATTTTTACAGAGGAGGAAACTGAAGGCCAAGGGAGATTAAATTATTTACCCAAAGTCACACAAGTAAGTGTATTGTGAGAATTTGAAACCAAGTCCTTTGACTCCAGAGTTAGTGCTTTTTCCCCGTATCAGAAAAAGAAAGTAAGGAATGAATAGCTCAGAAGCCAGTAGGCTCTGCTGTACTCATCTCTGGTTTGGCTTTATCCCTAGTATATTTGGTTCAGAAGGACCTCTGAATTTAGAGAAGGCAGAGAAACAAATTCTGGCGCAGGTCCAGAAGTTGGTGATGAGGATGCTGAGGGTACTGAAGAACCTGTTGTACAAGGGTTGGTTATAGGACTGGGCATGCCTAGCCAGGAGAAGAGGAGATGTAGCGGGCACATTACAGCAGTCCTGTATGTGAGGATTACACTTGGTCAGTTTGGTCCCATAGGGCAGGACTAGGTACAGGGGTGGGGAGTTTCAGAGAGGAAAATTTAGGTATATGTAGAATGGACTGTTTCAGAGACGATGAGTTCTCCTTTGGTCCTTACAGCTACCTGTTGAAGATTTTGTAGAAGGGAATCTTGGTTGGGCCTCTATTTTGGACTAAATGACCCATACGGTCCTTTCTGACTCTTAGGTTCTATGATTTTATACAGAAGAATGGAGTAACTGGGGTGGTATAGAATATAAGAAAAGGTGGTTTGAGAAAAGAGAGAGGCAGCCTATTAAAAAGGAAAGAAGGAAGGACATAAGCATTCATCAGGTGCCTCCTCTGTGCTAGGTACTGTGGTAACTGAGTGCTTTACAAAAGTTATCTTATTTAATCCTCACAACAACCCAGATTGGGAGATGCTGTTATCTTCATTTTACAGCTGAGGAAACTGAAAAAGATCAGGCCACATTCTCTTTGGGAGTGTGTTCTGCATTGTTTTGGGAGTGAGATGCTGTTAGGAGTAATGCTGTATAGTCTTAAACTCAAACTTCAGGAGGAGCAAACCTGCCTGTATTCTGAAATCAAAGTGATACAGATAGTATATAATATGGGATTCAGGAAAGGTTTAGGTGTTTTAGCCTTGACCTAGGAGGTCAGTGTGTTTCTTTCCTGAGGGGAAGGAGCATACCAAAGGGTAGGAGGCTGTCACACATTCTTTTCTCAGGGCAACAGAATTTGAGCCAAGCAAGGAAAGTCAGGATGTGACTGACAGAACAGGATGAAAGCACTGCTTTAGGAAAACCAGCTTGTCTTGGATCTAGGATATTAGTGAAACCAAGACTTGTTGTACCTTTACTATGTTAGCATCATCAAAAGATGTAGAGAGAGTGAGTTTATACTTTTATAAATTGCTGCATTCTCTGAAGAACTGAGTCTTTCCTTTTCCAGTTTGTAAACCCTAATCTTAGCTCTTGTGTTTTCTCCCCCTGATTCTCTTTCAATACTCCTTCCTCAACTCCGGCTACCTCTTGGTAAGGACAGACTTCTTGACGAATTTTTTTCTTCTGGATTCAGGTTCACATTTGCAACAGGTGTTATCCCTGGACAATTCTAGATTTGGTGCCTCAAGATGTTTGTCTTTTGAGAGTGTGAGACTTCTAGTTAACCAAAAAGAATGAAAGTAAGGTTTCATTGCCCACTCATTTCTAGTAGATTTTTTTTTATAGCTATTACTTGTCTTTTACTCTTGTTACTCTTCAAATAACAATGACCAAAAGAACTAGACCAGATTTGGAGAATACAGAGATTTGTATGTTATGCCAGTTTTGCTTTCACTCCTGTCACCAGGTAAATCTCTTCCTTATTTAATTGTTAGACATGTTGTAGAATTAAGCCCTGATTTCCTGAAGATGGTAGGGTGTAATAGAAATTGTGCATAAATTTCTCCAGTAAAATCTGTTCCTTTTCTACATATATTACTTCTTATTTTCATCTGTAGTTGTATGTTTCTGGTTTCTGAGAACCTTCTTCTGTATTAACCAACCTCTCCATAAATATGTAAGTGTTTAAATATCCTGTGACTATAGGTCAGATATGGTTAGAATATTAGTAATATGAATTGAAAGCAAATGCACTTTTAAATGAAGTTTTCATAGGATTATTTCAAGTTTCTGAATGACTTACAGTTACTTTTCAGTGCTTGTTCATCTTATACAGGTAAAGCAATACTTCTTTTCCTTATTTTATAATGATGTTGAGACTGAAAGAAAATTTCAGAGACCTGTATTGTGAGCTTTTCCTAGAAAGGCATATAATCATTTTATTCCTAAAATTCTTTTGTTATTTAGAAATTCTCTATAATTTAGCCTTCTCCATACAAACAAGAAGTCTATTTATAACTGTAGAAAGGAATTTTTTTTCTGTGTAACAATCAGGAAATCTTTCTGGAGCACTCAGGCTGTGCAAAGCACTGTGTCAAGGGTTATGCAAAGAAGTTTAGGTCATAGTTCCTGACCTTTAAAAGCTTATGTATAGTTCGATAGGTAGAAACCCATAATAAGTTAAATAACTGAAGATGTCACTAAAAAATAAATAAGTAATAGTTCAAGACAATGCAAGAATTGTCCCAAAGCCATACGTGATTAATTTACCAGCATGTAAGAGAGGGATAATACCTGTGAGTTCATTGATAGGGGGAACTTCTGGATAAAGAAACATTAACAGTGTAGGTCAATTCTTTCTCTGCAGTTTATAGCCTTAGTTACCTGAGTTACCGAGTTACTGAAAAGTGAAGTTCTTTATCCAGTGCACCCAGTGTCACACAACCAATATTTATTATAAGCTGGACTTGAACCCAAGACTAGCTCTGTATCCACCATGAGTGCTCTAGGAATTTGGGAGGAAAGAGTGGTCAACAACACTGCAGTGGTCAGGGAAAGCTTTGTTGAAGGAGTGTAATTTGGAAAGGCTCAGAAATGAGTGAGCATTTCAAGTGAATGCAAACAGTGTTGGAGATAGGAAGAAAAATCATGGAGGTGGGGAATTGACCAATTAACAAATATTTATTAAGTTCCTACTTTCCTTTGGCTAAGATTCATGGACTTAATTTCTTAGGTCTGGAACCCTATTTTTTTTTTTTGCAATGATTGGTGATATGGGGGAAGAATTACTTTTTCTTTCTCCCAAACCTTGAGCTCACAGGGTAGAAAACAATAGGTAACCATAGAATCATGAGAGAGGGTAACTACTTGTAAACTATAAGAAGGGAGATTTTTGGCAGCTGTCAGATGTGTCCTGTCAGCTATATATTGAAATGGCAGCAAGTACTAAGAATCATTATGTGAAAGCATGGGTCTATCATTACCAGCTCTTTGGGGACTTGAGCTATATGCAGTAGGGAGCCATCAGGGATGTGACACACTCCTAGTGGTGATTTCAGAATCAGAGTACTATAAATTTAAACATAAAAGGGATCTCAGAGGTCATATAGTCCATCCCAGTGGACCCACCCTATACAGATGAGGAATCTGAGGCTTGAAGAGGTAAAATGATTTGCCCAAGGTCACATAGTAAGTGTCACAGCTGGGATTTGAACCCCTGACAGTGGTTTGGAGGATGGGACATTTGTAAGTCAGAGAGGCCAAAAGGTTGTTATTATAATAGTACAGTCAGGAAGTAATGGGAACCAGATTTAGGGTAGTGGTAGTAGAAATGGAAAGGAAGTGGGGGAGTGGACATGAAAAACATGAAGGAAAAATTGATAGGAATTGGGGAAAAAAATAAGGGGAGTGGAGGCGGCTAGGTGGTGCAGTGAATAGAGCACTGGCCCTGGAGTCAGGAGGACCTGAGTTCAAATGTGGCTTCACACACTTAACGCTCACACACACACACACACACACACACACACACACACACACACACTAGACCTTGGACAAGTCACTTAACCCCAATTGCCTTACCTTCCCCCCTCCAAAAAATAAAAAAAAAATAAATGCTTACACTAAAAATTAAAAAAAAATAAGGGGAGTGGGGAAAGGGGAGATAGAGAAAGAGGACTCAAAGACTTTAAGGTTGCAAGCTTGAGTGACTCGGAGAATTATAATGCCCTTAACAGAAGTAGAAAAGCCAGGAAGAGGAGCTGGTGGTTGTTGTTTTGGTGGGGAAAATGTGAGCTTGTTTTTAGATATGTTGAGTTTGAGGAGATGGCAAAAACATTTAACTGAAAATATCCAAAAGTTACTTGGAAATTTGAGAGAGTTCAGGGCCAGAATTTTAGGAAGCAGCCTGTGTAGGGGAAAGAGCTCTGGATTTGGAGTTAGGGAACCTGGGTTTGAGTCCTAGACCTTTTACATGTGATCTTTGTCACCTTGGATAAGTCTTACACTTGGAAGTCTTACACTTACTGGGTTAGATTATCTCTTGGGTCCTTTCTAACTCTAAATTGGCAATTAATTAGAATGGTCTACATAGTGGTAATAGTAAAAACTGGCACAAGTTAAAATTTCCTAGAGGTAAAGAGAGAAGAAAGTTCCAAAGAATGAATATTCAGGAGCATTAGGGTTTTGGGGGTACAGTGTGGCAAAAGGCAGAAGAAGATGAGATAAGGACTGATTAAGAGGAAGAAAGGGAGCAGCGAGGTGCTGCTGTGAATAGAGCACTGGCTGTGGAGTCAAGAGGATCAGAGTTCAAATCCTGCCTCACATACTTAACACTTACTAGCTGTGACCTTGGGCAAGTCACTTAACCCCAGTTGCCCTGCATTCCCCCCTCCAAAAAAGCAAAACAAAACAAAACAACAAAACACAGAAGAGGAAAGCCAGAATAATGAAAGTATCAAGGAAAACAAGGGAGGATTTTCAAGAGTAAGTGGATGGTTGAATGTGGCATGTAGAGCATGGAGAATGAGAGCTAAAAAAAAAAAGGCTACTGAATTGTTAGGAAACCATTGTGATGTTTCAAGAATCTGCTCTTCCAAAGTGTCTTACTTTTGTACTTTAGAAATGAATTTTTGAGGATTTTTTTTTAAAAAATGGAATAAAGGAATTATATATGTTTAGAGCTGGTAAAGATTTTAAAAGTCCTGGTGCTTCACACTCTCATTTTGCAGATAAAAAAATTTAGACCTAGAGAAAGGAAGTGGCTTGCTCGAGGTTATGTGATGAGTTTGAAGCAGAACTCAGATCGGGATATAAACTCTACAACCCATATTCCCAAGAGAATCTCTATAACATAGCCAACAAATGGTCATTCAGCCTTTGTTCAAAGACTTCCAGTGAGTGAGAATCTACTTATTCATTCATTCATTTTCAATAAACATGCACCTACTGTGTTCCAGGCCTTGTGGTAGGTACTGACTATTCAAAATAAAAAACAAAACAGTCTTTGCTTTCAAGGAACTTATATTCTTTGGGGGGAGCAAGAACATATACACAGATATATAAATACAAAATGATATAGTGAATACAAAGTAATTTCTGGGTAAAGGGCACTAGCAACTGGAGCAAGGGCAGGAATTAAATTGCAGTTAGTTTTTTTTTTTTTAGTAGGTAGCACTTGAACTAAGCCTTGAAAGAATCTTGTGATTCTATGAAGAGTACTTTCTAGGCACGAGAGAAGGTTTGGGGAAAAGCACAGATGTGGGAGACTGAATGTTGTTTATAGTGTGTTAACAGCAAATCATCTTGTTTTGTTAGACTATGTAGTGTGTGAAGGAGAGCAATATGCAGTAAACTTAAGAGAAGTAGAATGGAGCTAGATGTGAAGCCTATTAAAATGCTTAAAAAAAAAGTTTGCATTTTTTATTCTAGAGGCAAGGGGGAGCTACTGAAATCTGACATGGTTCGGCATGTGCTTTCAGAATATTAATGTGGAAGCTGTATGAAAGAGTGGAGAGAGGTGCAAAACTGTGTACAGGTAGACCAACTAAGAAAGACTTTCTTGCAATAGTAGGCAAGAGGTGATGAAGGCCTGAATTAGGGTGGTGGGCTTGTGACCAGAGAGAAGGGAAAAGTAAGAGAGGCATTGAAGGTAGATTCAGTTTATTAACTGATTAGATATAGAAGATAAGGCAAACTGAAGAACTGAGAGTGATGCCGAGATTGCTAACTTGTTTGGCTAGAAATATAGGGAAGTTTGGAAAAAGAGAGGGTTTTGAGTTCTGTTGAATTTGAGATGCATGTGGAACATCCAATTGAAAATGTCCAGTAGGCACCATTTTTGAAAGTAGCCCATTCCACTTTTGAAAAGCTTTAATTTTTAGGAAATTTTCTCGTTGGCATCTTCTACCTATGGCTTGTATTGGGCTCTGGGGCCAAGCAAAATAAATCTAATACTTCCTCTGACAGTCCTCCAAATACTTGAAAACAGCTATCATACTTCCCCAATTTAATTTAAATTCAGCAAGCATTTATCAAATGCCTACTATGTTCCAGGCACTATGCTTTTTTGAGACACACATTGCCAATTCCTTAAACTGATCTTAATATGGCATGATTATCTGCCCTGCTTCCTCCCCCCACCTCTAACTTTTTTAGCTAATGTACTTCTTCAAATGTGAGCTGAGCATAGTAACTCTAGATATGGTCTGACCAGAGCCAGAGTGCAGTTGGAGCTATACTCTGTGTGTCACCTAATATAGTCCAAGATTGCATCAGGTTTTTTGGTTGCCATATCACACTGTTGACTCATATTGAACTTACAGTCCACTCAAACTCTCAGCCCTTTTTTCAGGTGAACTCTTAACCATGTATCTCTCATTTTATACTTGTGAACTGATTTTTTGAACCCAAGTTTAAGACTTTACATTTATCACCCTTAAATCTTATTTTATTTGATTGAGGCCAATGATCTAGTTATCAGTAGCTTTTTGGTTTTTAACCCAGTCATCTAGCTTTGTTCTACTTGCAAATTTGATAGGACATAATAACCATCCTTTTGACCAAATTATTGATAAAATGTTAAATAGTACAGGTCCAAACAGAGATCCCAGAGCTATCTCACCTGAGGATAGAGTTCTTCTTAGTTGATGTTTACCCATTAATGACCACTCTTTGGGTTTGGTCATCAACCAGTTTTGAAATCATCTGAGTGTAATGTTATCTCTCCCGTATCTCTTGTCTTTTTCACTAGACTGTGAAGACTAGAAGCTCCTTGAGAGCAGGAACTGTTCTGTTACTGTCTTTGTATCTCTAGTGCCTAGCACAATAGTCCTAACACTTGTTGATTGAGAGACTTTGCCCAGACTAGAATCTGGGCAAGATGTTAAAATCTATGTAGATTAAATCTGTAGCATTCATGTAATTTGCCATTTTGTAATGCTAGTTTAGGAGAGAATGACAGTGAATGAGAAAAGGCCTTATAGGGTGAATATTGCAGTCAGCCTGTAGAGAAAAGGAAGGATTGATAGAGATTCTGTGGTGTTAAATTGAGAGAATTTGGTAATTGATTTGTATATGAAAGGCGAAGGACAAGAAAATGATACAAACACCAGCATTTGAAATCTGGGAGACTGAAGGAAGATTGGTAATATTGAGTAATAACAAAATCAGATTGCTCTAGGCAGTTGGAGATGTTGGTCTGGATCTCCCAAGTGAGGTCAGGACTGAGTATCATCTGTTAACTTCAAATTCAGTGGTTTTTTCCACTACACCATGGAATGTATTTTATTTGTTAAATACTAGATATCTTCTGATATTTTTATTTAGGGAAATTGAATTGCAAGTGACCCAAATAGTTATATTTTGTTGGGAAAATCTCTATCAACTAAGTGCTGCCTTGGTATCTTAGGAATCTATTTACGTTGTTCACAAATACCCTATAAGACCCCAACTTGCAGTCTTTTATGTGAATTAATTCCCTTTGACATTTTGAACATTTGTTCAGGTTCCTGATGTTTTTGTATTTTCTATACCAAAATGTTCCTGTTAAATATGATACATGTATTAACATTATTGCATATTTACTTGCCAAAGTTAATAAATAATAAATAATAAATTCATAATAGTTTTTATCTGGACCTGTGATTTTATTGGTGTGGGGACCTCCTGTGGTGGAAACTCCCTCCACTGATATAGATTGGCACTGTTGTGTTAGTGACGTGTGATAGTTATAAATCTAAAGAGTCAGAGGCAGGACTTTCATCCATTTTTTGGTGCCTTCAAGATTGGCTCTTTATATTATTCATACCCCCTCACCCCCCTTTTAAGTGATGTTTTATTCAAGTTGCCCATCATTTTTAATACATGTGTTTGAAACATTTTTACAATTAATTGGGAACTTTGAATACTTTTGCAATCTTAGAATGCTCCTTGAAGTAAATCTGTCAAGGAAATAATAGCATATAGAGCAGTAGTTCTCAACCTGTGGGTCGCGACCCCTTTGGGGGTCGCCTAAGACCATTGGAAAACACATATTTCCGATGGTCTTAGGAACTGAGACACTGCTCCTCTCTCTATCTCCAGGCAGGTCCACCCACATACAGATATGCCCACATAGGAGTATTAAAGAGTCGCCGCATTAGAAAGGTTGAGAACCACTGATGTAGAGGAAAACACTGGATTGTGTGAGGAGACCTGAGTCTTAGTTTCAGTTGCCATTAACCAGTTATATGATCTTTTGTAAGTTTGTAGTTCTTATAGTTTATAGATTTAGAGCAGAAGGAACCTTAAGGGCTGTGTAGTCTAACCCTCTCCTTTTACAGTTTCCTCCTCTGTGAAATGAGGGGGTTATACTGTGATGCCATATCATTCCTACATTCTGTGATTCTTTTGAAAGAAAGTGATTTTTTTTGGGCAGTAATACCAATTCTCTTTTGTTTGTTTTGAAAAATTTTTTCCTTCTTGACATATACTTAGGGATAATTGTCTCTATCCTTTGCTTCTCTAATACCAGATTTTCACTGTGATTATTGGTATTTTGTCGTTATCATTAACTTCTGTAAGTGAACTTTCAGATTTGAATCTTTGTTTAGAGATGTTGTGGCTGACACAAGAACTGTGTCAGGAGACCTGACTCTTAATGCCTGATTTTTCTGTGTGATGCCTTGGCCAAGTCACTTATTTTTTGCTATACTTAATATAGCATTATTTGACCATCACATACAAATATAGTAAGCATTTATTAAGCAGCTATTTTGTGAAGAGTACTGCTAGGTGTTGAGGGAGATAGAAGGTTTGGAAAAGGTAAATCTCAGTCCCCAAGACACAGGATCATAGATTGAGAGCTAAAAGGGATCTTAGGGGCCATATAGACAAGTGTTCTCATTTAACAAATGAAAAAACTGGGACTGAGGCTAAAGGGTGACTGGCCCAGTGTCACACAGCTAGTAAGTATTCGAGGTAGGATTCGAACTTTTCTTTCTCACTTCAAGTCCAGTTAGGTAGACAGGCAGAGTAGTAGAGAAAATGCTAGTCTTGGAGTTAGGAACTTCGGTTTAAATCCTGCCTGAAGTACTTATTAAATAAGCTGCATAACTCAAGGCAAGTCACTTACTCTCTCAGCCTGATTTTTCCTTAAATTAGGGATAATAATAGCACCTATTTCACGGGCTTGTTGTAAGGAATAAATGAAATAATATAAAGTGCTTTTACAAAGTTAAAATGTTACACAAATGTTAGCTATTACAGTCTATCCACCGCATCTAATTGCCTCAAGTAGTCAATAGCAGAGCTTCGATAATGAGTCTTCTCCTGTTGAGCAAGTTAATTAACATCCCTGGGCTTCGGTTTTTCCATTTGTGAAATGAGAGGGTGGGATAAATTGACCTTTGGGGGAAACTTGTAGCTTTAGATCTATGGTTCTGTCTTACGGAACTCAAACCCCCAGGCTTCTGCCTGATTGTGACATGGCTCCTTTCAGTGCTACATGAGTACATCCTTCTAGAACCCTTTGACCCTCCTCTTGTTTTACTGTAAGCTTATTAATGTAGTGTTGATAGCCATCTAATAACATGGTGAAACAAAAACACTTGTCCTTTGCTACATTCTGACAAGTACTCTGTCCACTGTGTCACCTAGCTCTTTTAGAAAATAGCATTTACTCTAAGTCGAAAAAGAGTGACTCAGGTTCTGCTGCTTAACCACTTGTTTGACTTTGGGCAAGTCTCTTAACCGCTCTGCACCTCACTTTCCTTATCTGCAAAATTATAGGGTTGGATTAGGTGACCTCACTTCCAACTTTCTCTACATTTGTGATTCTATTGTGCGTGGGCATTGAGGTCAAGAGAGTCAGTCAGTTTGCTGCTCAGGATGTGAGGATAGCATGGAAGGCTTTGGAGGTGAGCTGCTTATCTTCTGAACCTTGTCAGTGTCTTCATCTGATTTTGAAGACATTTTCATTGGTTTTGGAAGAGGATTTGCAAGTATCTAGGTGGTGGCAGTTGGCCTCAGTGTCTGCTGAAGAATCTTTGCTTTTTAATCTCAGATTCTAAGGACACTTGAGCCTTGAGAGGCTTTCAGACCAGCTGTCACTGCTTTTGAGTTCCAGCTCTTTGACATTTTTGTCTCTCTCTTTTATTGCCTTCTGAACTTTTATGCACGTGTGTGTAGGTCATACTTGTTATATAGATGAATTTGTCTCTAGTGTCTAAAAGTAAACTATGTGTGAAAATAGGTATGTTACTATTGCCAGTTAATACCATAAGATGCCCCAGCTATATTAACTGAGGTGTGTATATGTGTTTATCTTTTTGAGTCCCCATGCTTGGGGTATTAGAATTAACAAATTGAAACATTTCAGGAAGTATAGGGAATTGCCTTGTTTGGCAGGAGTGTAGAATTGGGAGTGTGAGAGGGATGATTTATGTGAGATAAGGCTTTAAGTCAGTCAGCAAGCATTATGTTTCAGAAAGGCAAGAATTCAGACCCTTTTCCCTAGGAGCTCACATTCTAATGGGGAGATAACATGAAAATATTTATGTGCTTGCAAAATATATGCAGTGTAAAAATGGAGGTAATCTCAGACAGAAGGGGCTTGCAGTGGTTAGAGACTACAAAAGATTTCTTTTAGAAGATGAGATTTGAGTTAAATCTTGAAGGAAATGAGGGAGAATTGAAGTTGAGGAGAGAGATCATTCCAGGCATTAGGGGCAGGCGTTGTAAAGGCAGGAAGTTGGGAGGTGACTTCAGAACAAACTCTTGGGGGATGCGCTTTGTTAGGAGATGTTACCTGGAGGAAGTTCCACATAGGGTACTAAGAAGAAGCTATGGTGGTTCCAGGTTGTGGCAGAGTATTTGAGAATTTATTAGGCAAGGGTTAAGACATCTACAGGTTTTGAACATAAGAGAGGTATGACCAGAATAATGAAAATAATTATCATGGCATGGAGTTAGTTTGAGAGCCGACTATTGCAGCATTATAATTTTTTAAAAATTAAATTATAAGTGGCTGTCCTAGGGTAGAATAGAGAAGAGGGCACAGATTTGAGGAAATATGCAGATTGTGAAATCAGTAGGACCTGATAGGTAATTAGTTACAAGTGAGAGGGTAAAGAATTAAGGGTAATCTCAGTTTTAAGAACAGAGGAGATTGAGTGGTGATGCCAAAGCCAAGTAAAGGAAGGCATAAGGAAGAATGATTTAGGTGTAAAGGTAACGAGCTTGGTTTTGGACTGGTTAAGTACAAGATGCTGATGGGACATCCAAGTAGAATTGACCTTACGTTTGTATTCCTGCTCTTCTTACTTTATTCTGTGTGATTTGGGGCAAGTCATTTTGCTTTTCTGAACTTCAGTTTTCTTATGTGTAAAATGAGGGATTTGGACTAGATATTCTTAGAGGGTTTTTCAAGCTTTAAATGCTATGATCCTACTTAAGTCATTGAGCATATTCACTTAGCACAGTTTTTGGCATTAGTGATTAGAACAGTGATTCTACAGGTATAGCTAAATATTCCTAACCTTTTTTTGGAATGTAAAAAAAAGGTGAGAGAAGCTATAGATGCCCAAATTTAAAGAACCCCTATCCAGTTATTATTTAGAATTGTTAGGTAGATATTTAATTGATACTTAGCTAATGTCTATTTAAATTATAATTTGTGGACTGAATCACTTATCTAAACTTAAAAAAACAGATTTAATACCCTTTCATAGCCTGCCATGAGTATTTATTTATTAAATGAATATGATGTTGTGCTGTATTTCCATGTGATTCCTTCGTTTAGTGAACTTCAAAGTATGGGTTTTTTTAAGACTAATGAAATATAGGTTTTATATAGAGAAATATAGAAACGTAATTGGGAAATGTTTAACAAAATAAAAATACATTGCAACATGGATAATGTTATTTGTGGTTTTCCAAGTCACTATGCAGCTAGCAGGGATCCATTTCTATTTGAGTTTGACAGCATGTGATTAGATGATCCCTAAGGCCCTTATGTACTTTCCTCTTTTCTAGATTCCTACAATAGTTTCCTATTTGATCTCCCTGCTTCAAGTTTTCCTTTACTCAAATCTTATCTTCCATTTTAGCTGCAAAAATGATTTTCCCAAAGTGTAGATCTGACCATATTTATTGGTTGATTAACTTAAAAAAACAACTTTAATTGATATATTTTGTTTTTGTATCACCTTCATTTGCAACTACGTCCTTCTTTCCCACTCAGAGAACCATTTCTTGTGACAAAGAGAAGAAAGAGTTGCGCAAAACTAGCCAGCACATCAACCAAGACTGACAATATATCAGTTAATCAATAAGCATTTATTAAATGCCTACTATGATGTAGACACTGTGCTAAATTCTGGGATGACAAGACAAAAGGGAAGCAGTCCTTGACCTCAAGGAGCTTATATTATATGGGAGCATGTAGCAAGGTTCAATATTCAAATCTCCTTCTACCCCAATCTTTGCATGGAAGAATGTATTTTCTAATTTTCTAGGGCCAAGCTCAGTCATTATAATTATAGACTCTTTAGTTTCAGTTATTGTTCTTTCCATTTACATTGATATAGTCATTGTACCTATTGTTTTCCTGATTCAGCTTACTTTGTTTTAGTTCATATGAGTTGTTTTGGGTTGTTCCTGACTTGGGTCAGTCTCTTGCCAGTTTATTTTTGATAGTCGAACAAAATGAGATACTTGTATTTCGTTAAACATTTAACCATAGGAGGTCTGCATAGTAATAGGAAAGGAAGGAGAGTCAACAAAGCATATGTATTGAGAATATTGTGAGAATATTTAGCTAAGTGAAACTTCCCTACTGACTCTGAATTTGCCTTTGGTGGTCTACCATCCATAGCAGAGAGCACCTATAGTGCCTCATGGCTGTTTTATACAGGAAGTGGTATCACTAGCCTAGGCATTGGTCCCTTGGCCCAATTAAGCCTTGAGAATATGACTATGATAAAAATCAAAATAGTTTCCAAGAAAAACTAGCCTAACTTTCATGGGGGTGGTGGAATGTTAGGATATTATTGTGTTCCCTTAGCCTTCTTTGATTTTTCCATATAGTACAGTCAGATTGTTACTATAAAAAGTATGAATGTTGTGGTGTATGTGAAACTGTAATATTTTTTGATCAATTTTTATGATAAAATAAAACATCAATAAATATGCAAGAGTCAATGAATGAAAAAGCATTTAAAGTGCTCATCATATGCTAAAATCTATGCTACATACTGAGAATATAGATAGAAAAATTCATAGTCTCTGCTTCCAAGGAGGAATTAAGTGTATTAAAAAAAAATTAGCAGCAGGGAGGGTGGAAATCCTAAATTTAATACAGCCGAAAGTTAAATGGCAGGGCCCAGAGGTCTTGAGGTTAACTTAACAGTGCTATAAGTCTTCACAGAATAAAGGCAGGGCAGACATTAAGTCCAGAAGTAGGAGTCAGTGGCCAAGCAAGTGAGAAGTCCTGGTGATCTTCCATTACGCTAGAAGGAAGAAGTTATCAAACATTTTCACTTTATAGCATCCTTTACTGTCTTAGCATTTTTTTTATGGTGCCCCTAAGCCAAAAGAAATACTTATAAATTCTGTTTATTAAGTTGTTAGGTCTAAAATTCAAATATGCCTCAGTAAGGGGCAGTAGCTAGGTGGTACAGTGGATAGAGTGCTTTGCCTGAATTCAGGAATATTTAAGTTCAAAACTGGCCTCAGACATGAAATGGTGTTTCTGGCTGGGGACTCATCAATCATGAGAGCAAGCCCTAGGAAGGGGAGGTGTCTTAGAGAATTGTTTGTTCAAGAACTCACATGTTTTCCATGTTTATTTGTGAAATGACCTTTTTATATTTAGATCACACATCCACTTAGAGTTTACTGTGGCATATGGAGGGAGGTGTTAATTTAAACTTAATTTCTGCTAACCTGCTTTAGAATTTTCTAGCACTTTGTTGAATAGAGAATATTTGTACCAGTAGTCCTTAAGTTTATTGACTATTGTGGTGCTTTGTTTGCTTCTGGGTTTTGTTTATTTGTCCCAATAATCACCTTTCCTATTTTTTAACTATTACTAAATCATTGTAATAATTTTGGTTTTGTAGTAATAGTTTGAGATCTGATACTACAAGGTCCCTACCTTCCCACTGTTTGTCATTCTTTCCCTTGAAATTCTTGACCTTCTTCTCCTCCAGATGAATTTATTGTTTTTTTTCCCCTAGTTTTATAAAGTAGCACTTGAGCAGCTTGGTATGTCACTGAATCTGTAAATTAAGTAATGTTTTCATTTTTTGTCATATTAGCACAACCTAACCATGGACAACTAAAATATCTCATTTTATTTGTTTTATTTTTGCAGAGTGCTTTATAATCGTTTTCCTATGATGTATATGTGTCTTAGTAGGTGATTCCCAGACATTTTAAGCAATCTGTAGTTATTTTGAATTGAATGTCTTTTTCTGTCTCTTCCAATTGGGTTTTATTTATAATATAAAGAATATTTAATGAGGCAAAGCAAGAAGGCTGTCCCACTATGATTTTACATAGTTCTAGAAATGTTTAGTGTTACACTAAACAAGATATTTCCTCAATAAGAATAAGCACAAAGACACAAAATTAAAATAAAATAAATTCAATAAGGGAACAGGACATAAAACCACAAAAATTATCAGACATTCTTTATATTATAGTTTTTCCTGAAAAAAAAAATGCATAACATAGGCTCTTGCTCAAGGGCTATTGGCTAACATAGTGGATGGATCATGTACTTTATTCATGGATTTTCCCCTCCTGCATCAATGACTTTCCCATTATACATAAATATTAATTTCTTTGTCAGTTACAGGTAGCTAAAAGAAATTGTTCGAATTCTTTTGATGAACTAGAATTTAATTGTTTCAAGTGTTAGAATGGATTGTCATTTGATGTTTGAAATATTTTTGTCACTTATCAGTTGAATTTGGAAAGCAGTAAGCCAAAGCACTGCTAGGTGGTAAAGGGGGTATAAATATAAATGTTATAGTCCTTATCCTTATGGAACTTATAGTCTAAAAGGGAGAGGGATATAGTATATAAATATTATAAAAAATAGAACATGATAAATTCATGAGTTGTGCAGAGAAAATACTATTCAAATTTGAAGAAGGAAGGCTCATTTTAAACAGGGGCATCATGTAAGACTTCATATAAGAGATGATGTTTGAGGTGGGTCTTATAGGAGGAATAACTTTAGCAGGTGGAGCTAGTTTGGGGGAAATTAGGAGAAGGGAAGTAGAGTACCCTAGGTTTAAGGAATAGTGTAGGACAGACAAATGGGTAGGAAAGCAAGGAAAATAGATAAGGGATGGTGATTAATCTAGTAAGACCATAGTATAGAGAACCTATTGGGAATTAATGTCAAATAGGGCTGAAATAGTAAAGGGGCAGATTATAGAGGGGCTTGAATACCACCCTGAGGAATTTGGATTTTATCTTTGATATCACAAATATCTAGCCCCTATGGCACTGCTTTCTCAGTTCTCCTAACTGCCTCACCCTCTTCAGTCTCTTTTTCAGGATGGTCATCCATCTCCTCTTCTCTTAGCTGAGTGTTTATTAGAGATTTTTTCAGTTCCCATGTATTTAAGTGCCATCTACATGTAGATGACTGTCTTTATTTATTAATTTATATATCAAATCTGAATTTCTTTCCAAGTTCCATTGTGCATTGTCAGCTTGCAAGATGTCTCTTCCTGGCTGTCCCATAGAAATCTAGGATTCATCTTGTCAAAAATGGAAGTCTTGTTCACCTCTTAACCTCCCTCTGTACCAAATCTCACTGTTTTTTTTTAAGATTACCACTGTCATCCCAGACCACCCACGTGTATAACTTGTGAATTATCTTTGACTCTTCCATTTTCCTTTTTGCCTATATCCAATCAGTTGCTAAGCAGATTCTGCTTCTATGTCAGTTTGTGTATACGTCCTTTTCTTTCTAATTACAAAACTGCTACTCTACTTAAGGCCTTAATCACCTCTACTCTGGACCACTGTAATAGCTTCTTCATTGGTCTCTCTGCCTGTCTAATCCATCTTTCTCAGGGCTGTCACAATCTTTCTGAGGTAAGTGTCTGACCCTGCCATTCTCTTTCTCTGAAACCTTCACTGCTTCTTCCATTGCCTGTAGGAGAAAATAAAAACTCCCCTGACTTTAAAGCCCTTTACAATTTGATTCCCAGATGGGCCATATTTCATTTTTCTCCACTTAACGTATTCTATATTCCAGCCAAACTAGCCTACTAACTGTTCTCTAGATCTCATATCGTGTCACCTCTTTGCTTTCACATAAGTTGTTCCCTATATCTAGAATATGCTCTCTTTTCTCTAACTCTCAAAATCCTCTTCTTCCTTCAAGGCAAAGCTCTCCTGAAGTTCTTCATTATCTCTCTTCAACCTTCCTCCTGTTCCTGGTTTCCAGTCTTGTTAGTGTTCTTTCCCTATCGCTTTTCCTTGTACAGTAAATACTATTATCATCTTCAGTTTACCAATAAGGAAACTGAGGTTGAGAGATCTTAAATAACTTGCCCAGCCATTATGTATATGAGGAAGAGTTCAAACTCAAGAGTTCTTGACTCCAGGTCCGTTTGAGTGCTTATTGCAAATTAATGCACTGGGGAGATACAAGTTCTTGAAATACTAGCAATAGCAATAAGACAAGAGGAAGAAATTCAAGGCAAAGAAGAGAGGAAACTATCCCTTTTGCTGATTATAAAATGGTTTACTTAGAAAATCTTAAGGAATTGGCAAAGAAACACATTTTGACAACTGATAGCTTCAGTAATTGTAGTCTGCTAAATCCACAAAAGTCAGTATTTCTGTATATTAACAAAATCCAGGAAATGATAATAGAAAGGGAAAGTTAATTCAAAATAACTACAAAATGCATAAAATATCTAGTAATCAATATATCAGACTGTATTCAATACCTGTATTGTTACAATCACTAAATGCTATTTAAAGAGTTTCGGTTTTTTTTTGCTTTTGGAAGGGGGAAGGCAGGGCAGTTGGGGTTAAGTGACTTGCCCAAGGTCACATGGCTAGTAAGTGTTAAGTGTCTGAGGCCAGATTTGAACTCAGATCCTCCTGACTCCAGGGCCAGTGCTCTATTCACTATGCCACTTAGCTACCCCAAGAAATTTTTGAAAATTAAATATCTGGAGGAATATTCAGTGCTTCTGTGTGTGCTGTACCAACATAATAAAAATTTGTGGATTTACCATTTAGACTAAAAAAGGGATATACAAAACTAGACAAAATAATAACATTAACTTGGAGGAACAAAAGATCTAGACTATCAGAGGGAATAATGAAAAAAAGTATGAAAACAATGAATGGATAAAAAAATAAGAATAGAGAGAGGAGTAGCACTTCTGACATTAAACTATATCATAAAGCTTTAATCATAAACGTGTTTCTGGCCAACAAATAGAAAAGTAACTTAGTTGAATAGATTAGACAAGGAAGAATCAGAAATAATTGAAGTCAGTAACTGAGTTATAACTCTAAAAACCTAAAATTATTAAGAAGGAACACTTCAGAAAACTGGAAAGCAGTCTGGCAGAAATTAAGTGTAGAACAAAATCATATGCTATGTTCTATAATAAATTTAAATGTATATTTGACCCAAATATTAAAGATGATGTCAAGGAATAGAACAAGAATGAAGATCATATATCTTTCACAGCTACCTGTAGGCAGTAAATTCTTAACCAAATAAAGGATAGAGGCAATTACAAAAACAAAAACATAGGTAAGTTGTGATTAATGTGAATTATATTAATGTGAAATTCAGTTTAGTACTAGTTAGAAAATGATACCAGGTCTCATTTAATGAGAACCAAAATTCAGTTAATCTAAGGAGTCCAAACTAGTCAAGAATTTTATTACATCTGCATCATCAATCTGGAATTGCCTGTTGTTGGGTGTGATCTACTACCCTACTGCCACATTACCAGCAGTTGTGTTGATTTTTTTTAAAGCTCTTAACAAAATGGATAAAAAAAATTTTCAAATGGAAATAGCACAAAAAATTAAGTGGCTTGTAATTATTCGGAACAAAAATTTGATGTAATTGAATGGCATGGATGTGCTCATAACTCTAAAATAGGACAAGGTGTCAGGATGCCTGACCTTATAGTAGAGAAGATTATAAAACATGCAGGTGAAATAAAAAAAAAAGGCAAAGTTGCATCAGTTTTTCTGTGATTTTCAAACAATCAGAAGGTATAGCGGGCAACTGTTAATTCTCTTTATATCTTTCTTCCCTGGCTTTTACTTCTTTTCCCATTTTTTTCTTCTACTGTTCTCATTTGGTCTTTAAAATAATTTTATACTCATTAAAAAAATTCTTACTATAACCCTTTTAGAAATTCTTCTTAGATTTGTATCTAAGCATTTTTCTTTGAGGTATTGCCTGTTGTTGAGGCATTCTTTTTTGTTTGTGTCTTGAGCTCCCCTGTTGCCATAGTAGCTTTGCGTGGTTAGGTTCTGGTTTTATTTTTGTTTGTTTTTTGTTGTTGGTGGTATATTCTTCAAGACCAGTTTTTGACTTTGGGCTTTATGTCAGTGGTGAGCTCTTTTTCCAGGTTCAGAACAGCTAAACTGCTGGCTTCCTTTTGGTCTGAGACTCCTGCCCTGGTTATTCCATTGAAAGTTTCCACACTGGGCTAAAGGGTAGAACAGAACCGCTGCTCTGCTCCTGTGATCAGATCCTTACAGCTATAGTTTGCTTTTGAAGTTTGTTCCTTGCTCAGTAGACACCTACAGTCCTTCTTTTGATTGTTTCTCTCCACACTTTATCTGTGACCTAAAATTGTGTGATAAGTGAGAGCTGCCAGTTGGAACCTATTCTTTCACCCAGTACTTGCTCCCCTGGAATCTCTTTTGACCTAGGTACTTCCTACCCAGCTGCCCTGTCTCAATCTTTTTTCAGTTTCTAGGCATTGGAATGTTCCCTGCTGCTGCCACCAACTATTCTTGGCCATACCCTGTCTCTAGTACCTCAAAGACTTCTCTGTCAGTCTTCTTAAGACACTCTGGGCTACAAAGATAACTCACTATGACTTTTTCTTTTTTTTTTTTTTTGAAGGGGGGAAGGCAGGGCAATTGGGATTAAGTTACTTACCCAAGGTTACACGGCTAGTAACTGTGTCAAGTGTCTGAGGTCGGATTTGAACTCAAGTCTTCCTGACTCCAGGGCTGGTGCTCTGTTCACTGCGCCACCTAGCCGTCCCTCTTTTTTTTTTTTTCCTTTAAATCAAAATTTGGTCTGGTCCATTTTCTAGATTTTTGTCAAAGAACTGCTTTGAGTGGTGAGGTAGACCGCTGCTTCACCATCTTGGTACTGCCCATACACCCAAGAAAATCACTGACAAAATGAAATACTTTCTCTATAAAAAAATTTATGCTAACACTTTTTGTAGTAGTAAAGATTTGGAAGCAAAGTATATGCCTATTGATTGGGAAAATGGCTAAAAGTTGTGGTACATGAATGTAATTGAATATTACTGTACTGTAAAAAATGATGAATATAATGAATTCATAGAAGGAGGAAAAGACTCATGAATTGAAGCAAAATGAAACAACAAAAGCAGGAAAAGAGTATATACAATGATTACAGCAATGTACATGGAAAGAATAATAATAAAGCAAACAAAATTAAGTGCTGCAAAATTATGACCAAGCTTGGCCCCAATGGGAAGCTGTGAGAATGTTCCTTCTTTTGCTTTTCGCAGAGGTGGGGATTATGGCTATGGTGTGGAACGTTGCCTATGTTAGAATTTTTGTTTTGTTGGTTAGTTTTGTGTAACTTTCTTTTTCTCCTTTCAACATCATTTATTATAAAGGATAGTTCTCTGGGAAAGGATAGGGGAGGAATCATAGGTGTCGTGAAATCAAAAGAGCAATATAAATGTCAAAAAAAAAGAAAGTTAAGGGAGAATTGAAGTTCTAAAAGGAATTGGGAAATATTAAGACCCCTTCTCTAGATCCACTGTGCCAGGCACTCTGTTAGGGGCTGAGGATAAATTAAAAAATGAAAATAATCTATATTCTGAAGGAAATTTGGCTATGCCTATAACATTTCATCATACTTATGCTGTTGTAAATATATTTTTTACCGTTAGCTAGTTTCAGCCTTTATTATTATCTTTGCTCCTGATCTGTGTGATGTTGGCCAAACCTGTATAATCTCTAGTTTTCTCATCTATAAAATGAGGAGATTTGACTAGATTAGTGGTTCCCAACTTTTTTTTTCCCTTTCAATAACAAAAAAAATGTGCTTTGAACTCTCAGGGTAATTTAATGGGCTGCTCATAATATTCTTTGAAATATGTTCACTAAATCCTTACAAGAACTACATTATAACTTTTGCCCTCAGAAGCTCCAGGTTAAAATTTATTATTATAATTATCATTATAAAATATAATTTTTTTACCTAGAATCATGAGAACTCTAAACATAAAATTATAAAACTCAAATTATTAAATAATTACAAATATATTTTTTGGTACTATCCTTAGAAGTAATAAAAAGTAATTTAGGAAGAACTCATGTTTACTATCATCTGCAAGACTTCATATAGAATTTCTTTATTTTAAAAATTTTGGTGAATATAAACAACATATTTGATTAAATAAGTTCCAGGTTGGAAGATATCTAACATCATATTGCAATCATATATATTTTTTCTGGACTGATGCATTTATTTATGAAATTAAAAATTATAATTAAAAAATTAATTTATTTTTAGTTTTCAAATTCACTTTCATAAGTTTTAAATTTTCTCTGTTTTCCTTCCCTCTTTCCACCCCAAGATGGCATGCAATCTGATATGGGCTCTACATATACATTCTTATTAAACGTATTTTCAAATTAGTCATGTTATAGAAGAATTAGAAGGAATGGGAAAAACCATTAGAAAGAACAACAACAACAACAAAAGAGAGAGCAAATAGTATGTTTCAATCTGTGTTCAGACTCTAGTACTTTTTCTGGATGTGGATAGCATTTTCTATCATGAGTCTTTTGGAGTTGTCTTAGATCCTTGCACTGCTGAGAAGAACTAAGTCTTTCAAAGTTAGTCATTGCACAGTGTTGCTATTACTGTGTACAGTGTTCTCCTGGTTCTGCTCACTTCACTCTGTCAATTCGTTTAAGTCTTTCCAGGTTTTTCTTAAGTTTGCCTGCTCGTTGTTTCTTATAGCACAGTAGTATTCTGTTACATTCATAAACTACAACTTGTTCAACCATTCCTCAACTGATGGGCATCCCCTCAATTTCCAGTTCTTGGCCACCATAAAAAAGAACTGCTATAAATATTTTTGTACGTGTAGGTCCTTTCCCCGTTCTTATGGTCTCTTTTGAACACAGCTGTAGAAGTGGTATAGCTGGGTCAAAGGGTGTGCACATTTTTATAACCCTTTGGGTATCGTTCCATATTATTCTCCAGAATGGTTGGATCAGTTCACAACTCCACCAACAATGCACCAGTGTTCCAATTTTCCCACATCTTGTCCAGCATTTGTCCTGTTTTGTCATGTTAGCCAATTTCATAGGTGTGATATGATACTGTAGTGTTGTTTTTATTTGCATTTCTCTAATCAATAGTGACTTAGAGCTTTTTTTTCATATGATTATAGATAGCTTTAATTTCTTCTCCTGAAAACTGCCCATTTATATCCTTTGACATTTATCAGTTGGGAAATGACTTGTATTCTTATTAATTTGGTTCAGTTCTCTATATATTTTAGAAATGAGGCCTTTATCAGAGAACTGGTTGTAAAATTCTTTCCAAATTTTCTGCTTCCCTCATAGTCTTGGTTGCATTGGTTTTGTTTGTGCATTAATTTTCAGTTTAATGCAATTAAAATCATCGATTTTGCATTTCATAATGTTCTCTATCTCTTGTTTGGTCATAAATTCTTCTGTTTTCCATAGGTCTGACAGGTAAACTATTCCTTGTTCTCCCAGTTTGCTTGTAGTATCAATCTTTATATTTAAATTCTGTACCCATTTTCACTTTATTTTGGTGTATGATGTAAGATGTTAGTCTATGCCCAGTTTTTGCCATACTATTTTCCAGTTTTCCCAGCAGTTTTTGTCAAATAGTGAATTCTCATCCTAGGAGCTGGGGTTTTTGAGTTTATATTTGACTACTGTGCCTTGTGTACCTAAGCTATTAGACTGATCTCTGTTTCTTAGCCAGTACCAAATAGTTTTGATGATGATTGCTGCTTTATAACATAATTTAAGTTCTGTTATAGCTAGGCCACCTTCCATAGCATTTCTTTTCATTAATTCTTTTGATATTTTGGACCTTTTGTTCTTCTGGATGAATTTTGTTATTATTTTTTAGTTCTATAAAATATTTTTTGGTAGTTTGGTATGGCACTGAATGAGTAAATTAATTTAGATATAATTGTAATTTTTTTATATTATTTTGGCCTACCTGTGAGCAAGTGATGTTTTTCCAGTTATTTAAATCTGACTTTATTTGTGTGAAAAGTGTTTTTTAATTGTGTTCATATAGTTCCTGAGTTTGTTTTAGCAGGTAGACTATTTTATATTTTATAATGTCTACGGTAACTTTAAATTGAATTTCTCTTTCTGTCTCTTGCTGTTGGACTTTGTTAGTAACATATAGAAATGTCAATGATTTATGTGGGTTTATTTTATTTCCTGCAATTTTGTTAAAGTTGTTTATTATTTCAAGTAGTTTTTTACTTGATTCTCTAGGAATCTCTAAGTATATCATCACATCATCTGCAAAGAGTGATAGCTTAGTTTCTTCTTTATCTGTTCTAATTCTTTCAATTTTTTTTTCCTTCTCTTATTGCTGAAACTAATGTTTCTAGTACCATATTGAATAATAATGGTGATAATGGACATCCTTGTTTCACTCCCAATCTTGCTGGAAATGCTTCTAGCTCATCCCCAATACCTAGAATGCTTGCTGATGGTTTTAAGTAGATGCTACTTATCATTTTAAGGAAGAATCCATTTATTCCTGTGTTCTCTAGTGTCTTTAATAGGAATGAGTGTTATATTTTGTCAAAAGCTTTTTCCGCATCTATTGAAATAATCATGTGGTTTCTGTTAGTTTTGTTTTTGATAAGATCAATTATGCTGATAGTTTCCCTGATATTGAACCAACCCTGCATTCCTGGTATAAATCCTACCTGATGATAGTGTATTATTCTTGTGGTAAGTTGCTGTAATCTTTTTATTAACATTTTATTTAAAATTTTTGCATCTATATTCATTAGGGAGGTTGGTCTATAATTTTATTTCTCTGTTTTGACTCTTTCTGGGTTAGGTAGGTTAGTACCAGGATTGTATCATAAAAAGAATTTGGTAGGACTCCTTCTTTGCCTATTTTCCCAAGGAGTCTGTATAGTATTGGAATTAATTGTTCTTTAAATGTTTGACAGAATTCTCTTGTAAATCCATCTGGTCCTGGAGATTTTTTCCTAGGGAGGTGATTGATGTCTTGTTCAATTTCTTTTTCTCAGATGGGGTTATTTAAGTATTTTGCTTCCTTTTCTGTCAGTTTGGGCAATTTATGTTTTTGTAAATATTCATCCATTTCACTAAGATTGTCAAATTTATTGGCATACTTTTGGGCAAAATATATCCTAATTATTGTTTTAATTTCCTCTTCATTGGTGGTGAATTCACCCTTTTCATTTTTGTTACTTGTAATTTGGTTTTCTTCTTTCTTTTTTAAAAGCAAATTAACCAAAGGTTCATTTATTTAATTATTTAATTTTTACAAAACCAGCTCTTAGTTTTATTTATTAATTCAATGGTTTTCTTAATTTCGATTTTATTAATCTCTCCTTTGGTTTTCAGTATTTCCAATTTGTTATTCATTCAATTGGGGATTTTTAATTTGTTCTTTTTTGAGCTTTTTTTGTTGCATGCCTAATTCATTGATCTCCTCTTTCTCTATTTTATTCATGTAAGCATTTAGAGATATAAAACTTCCCCTAAGAACTGCTTTTGCTGCATACCTTAAGTTTTGATATGTTGTCTCATTATTGTCATTCTCTTGGATGAAGTTATTGTTTCTATGATTTTTCATTTGACCCACTCGTTCTTTAGGATTAGATTATTCAGTTTCCAATTAATTTTTAGTCTATCTTTCCATGGACCTTTATTACATATAATTTTTATTGCATCATGATCTGAAAAGGATACATTTAATATTCCTGCCTTTCTCCATTGGATTGTGAGGTTTTTATGCACAAGTAAATGATCAATTTTTGTGGAGGTGCCATTTACTGCTGAGAAAAAGGTATATTCCTTTTTATCCCCATTCAGTTTTCTCCAGAGCTCTACCATATCTAACTTTTCTAAAATTCCATTCATCTCCTTAACTTCTTTCTTGTTTATTTTGTGATTAGATTTATCTAGTTCAGAGAGGGGGAGATTGAGATCCCCCACTAGTATAGTTTTGCTGTGTATTTCTTCCTGTAACTTCCTTAACTTCTTCAAGAATTTGGTTGTTATACCACCTGGTGCATATATATTTAGTAATGATACTACTTCATTTTCAATGGCATCTTTTAGCAGGATATAGTTTCCTTCCTTATCTCTTTTTTAATTTTAATTTTTTTATTTTATTTTGCTTTTTTGGAGGGGGGAAGGCAGGGTAATTGGGGTTGAATGACTTGCCCAAAGTCACATGGCTAGTGTCAAGTGTCCGAGGCTGGATTTGAACTTGGGTCCTCCTGACTCCAAGGCTGGTGCTCTATTCACTGCACCACCTAGCCACTCCTCCTTATCTCTGTTAATTAGATCTATTTTAGCTTTTGCTTTGTCTGAGATTTTTTTTTTTTACTTTTTTTACTGCTTTTTTTTTTTTACTGTAACTGGAACGCAATATTTTCTGCTCCAGTTTTTTACCTTTACCCTGTGTGTATATCCCTGTTTCAAATGTGTTTCTTTTAAACAACATATTATAGGATTATGGCTTTTAATCCATTCAACTATCCACTTCCATTTTATGAGTTCATCCCATTCACATTCACAGTTATGATTGCCATCCGTGTCTTTCTCTCCATCCTATTTTCCATCCATTTATGCTTTTGTTTCTCCTTTCTCCCTTTCCCTCCTCAAAAGAGTTTTACTTTTGACCACTACCTCAGTCTTCCCTCTTTTCTATCAGCCCTCTCCCTTTTCTTTTTCTTTTTCACTTACTACTTCTAACCTCTATTTGAAGCACCCCCTCCCTTTTCTTTTCTCTTTCCCCTTCTACTGCCCATAGGTCAAGTTAGATCTCTATACCTGTTATTCCCTCCTTGAGCCAAATCTGATGAGAGTAAAGATCTAACAATGCTCATCTTCCTCCCTTCTTTCACTCTACTGTAATATGTTTTTGTGCCTCTTCATGTCATGTAATTTACCCTTTTCTGCCTCCGTCTTTCCTCTTCTCCCATTACAATCCCTTTTCACCCCTTAATTAGGTTTTTAAAAAATCATCACAGTCAGTTAATTTATACCTTTACCCTCTGTCTATGGATATCCCTTCTAAATGTTGTAATAAAGATACAATTCTCAAGAGTTACAAATATCATCTTCCCGTGTAGGGATGTAAACAGTTTGCCCTTATTGAATAACATGTTTGTTTTTCTTTTCTGTGTACCTCTTTTATGCCTCTCTTGCATCTTATATTTGAAGAAAAGATTTTTGTCGAGCTCTGGTTTTTTCAAGGTCTGGAATTCCCCTATTTCATTGAATGTCCATCTCCTTGCCTAGAAGATTATGCTCAGTTTTTCTGGGTAGTTGATCCTTGGTTGTGATCCAAGCTCCTTTGACTATCTTTTAATGTAGAAGCAACAAGGTCATGTGTGATCCTCACAGTGGTTCCATGATATTTGAATTGTTTCTTTTTGGCTGCTTGCAGTATTTTCTTCTTGACTTAATAATTCTGGAATTTGGCTATAATATTCCTTGGTGTTTTCAATTTGGTATCTCTTTTAGATGATCAATGGATTTTTTCAATGACTATTTTACCCTCTGGTTCTAGGACCGCAGGGCAATTTTCCTTGATGATTTCTTGGAAGATGTTGTCCAGGTTCTTTTTTTTCATCATGGCTTTCAGGTAGACTAATAATTCTTTTTTTTTTTTTAACTTTTCTTTTTCATTGTGAATCTGAGCATCAACAAGAATATTTTGATATGCAAAGAATAGAAGAGGATTATATATGTAACTGTAAATTTGTTAATATCTTTTTAATGTTTAGTAAACTTAATGTGTATTAAATTGAGAGGAACAAACTGTCCTGCTTGTCTGTTTCCTCTTCTGAACTTTCTCCTGCTCTCTGGGGTATTTTTTTTTTAAATTGATTTCTTTATTTACTTTTAGTTTACAAGATTCAGTTCCAGAGTCCCTTGAGTTTCAAGTTTTCTCCCCTTCCTCTCTCCCCGCCCCCCACCCATGGCGGCATGTAGTCAAGTATAGAATCTGCAAATACTTTCACGCTGTACATTAGTCTGGTTGTATAGAAGGATTGTAACCAATGGAGTGGACAGCGGAAAAAAGGAAGCAAAACCAAACATGTAAAAGAGTGATAGCATGTAGATTGCTTGAGCCTCCATTTAAACTCTGTTCTTTCTAGATTTTTCTCTGAATGTAGGTATCTCTTTCCATCCCGAGACTTTTAGAGTTGTCTTATAGCTGTGCATTGCTGAGAAGAGTCCAGTTCATCAAGGTTGGTCATCACATATACACTGTGTCTGTGATTGTGTACAAGTTTTTCCTGGTTCTGCTCTTCTCACTTGGCATCAATTTGTATAAGCCCCTCCAGGTAAATATGAAGTCTTATCTCCTCCCCATTTCTTATAGCACAGTATTATTCCATTACATTCATATACCACAACTTGTTTAGCCATTCCCCAATTGATGGGCATCCCCTTAATTTCCAGTTTTTTGCCACCACAAAGAGAGCTGCAATAAATATTTTTGTATATATGGGTCTTCCTCCTGCTTCTATGATTTCTTTGGGATACAACCCCAGAAGTGGTATTACTGGGTCAAAGGGTATGCAATCATTTATAGCCCTTTGGGCATAGTTCCAGATTGCTCTCCCCTTTTATAAGTTCACAGCTCTACCAACAATGCATTAGTGTTCCAATTTTTCCCC